>CAWUFW010000601.1:1322426-1983639 GCA_963921515.1 Calotriton arnoldi
GGTGGTATTGGTATTGGTGGTGGTGTTGGATTGGTGGTGGTGGTATTGGTGGTGTTGGTGGTGGTGGTGGTATTGGTGGTGGTATTGGTATTGGTGGTGGTGGTATTTTGTTGATGGTGGTATTGGTGGTATTGGTATTGGCGGTGGTATTGGTATTGGTGGTGGTGTTGGATTGGTGGTGGTGGTATTGGTGGTGTTGGTGGTAGTGGTGGGGGTATGGGTGGTGGTAGTGGTGGGGGTATTGGTGGTGGTGGTATTGGTGGTGGTGGTATTGGTGATGGTATTGGTGGTATTGGTGGTGGTATTGGTGGTTTTATTGGTGGTGGTGGTATTGGTGGTGGTGGTATTGGTGGTGATGGTATTGGTGGTGGTGGTGGTATTGGTGGTTGTGATGGTGGTATTGATGGTGGTGGAATTGGTGGTGG
Organism: Calotriton arnoldi; assembly: GCA_963921515.1. Classification (NCBI taxonomy): domain Eukaryota; kingdom Metazoa; phylum Chordata; class Amphibia; order Caudata; family Salamandridae; genus Calotriton; species Calotriton arnoldi. The sequence continues at coordinate 1,322,852 of CAWUFW010000601.1, forward strand.
TGGTGGTATTGGTGGTGGTATTAGTGGTGGTGGTATTGGTGGCATTGGCGGTGGTGGTATTGGTGGTGTTGGTGGTGGTGGTATTGGTGGTGGTGGTATTGGTGGTGGTAGTATTGGTGGTTGTGTTGTTGTTTTTAATAAAACAGGCTTTTGAAAACAACCCTGTCAAGTGGCTTTAGTGCAGATGACATGTAACACATTTGTCAGCCTCAGCCCATTAGCACACGATTATGTGCTACCTGGAATTCACATGACTTAATTCGCTTATCATTTCTAAATCCATTTTACTTGGGGGGTTTAAAGAGACACGAGATAATGCTGGGTTAAAGTGATTGAAAGCGGGTGCCCGTGTTACGGGGTGGCCGTGCTGCTTAAAAAAACACAAGCGGTTTCAGCTGAAGCAGCGCATGTCCGACCTGCAGTAAGAGAAACTCAATAAAGTAAATAGTGCTTACAGACTAAATAACAGGTCCCGTGTAACAACCGAAGTAAAGGGGCCAGTAGCCATGGGAGGTTACAAATGAAGACAAGGCCATACTACGGAGGGACTAACAAGCCGTTTAACGAATCGAAAGGCAGCATTTACAAAAGACAATGACACAAGTCAATGAAAAATATGGGCAGAGAGTGGGCGCTGGCTTCTCTCCCATACTCTACTACAGCAGTCTCGCAGAGCGAGAAGCGCATGCGCGCTGCCGCTAGGCTCGACTGAAATTTTCGTGAGTGTCCTGCGGGTTAAGTGGATCTCACTCCACTAGCCGATGCTTGGTGTTTGGCATCTGACAACGTCTGACAACATGTGGTGTCACTTTTCACTTACTCTGGCTTAGGCTTTGGCTTTGGCTTTTATGGGCAGGTGCGAGCGCGGTGAGTCACCAAGAGAGAGAGAGCAACTCGATTTCCATTGTTATCGAAAAATATATGAAGCTGGAGTGCGAAAGAATGGACATGAGGATCAATAGTAAGGGGGTAGTTTAAGAATTTACCTTTATATAGGTTATGATCAGCTAACAATATAATAATAAAAAGCAAAAAACGGATCTCGTATGTGGCTTGATTCACAAATGCGGGTTTTCACAAGTGAGTTCAATTTAAGATCGCAAAATGTCCACTTTGCAATAATAAATTTGCTATCCTTATACAGAATCAGGATTGGTGAAATTTTAAGTGTGTAACTGAGAAATTCAGTCAACATGGTGGAATCCCAGCATTTTTTTAATGTTTTTGGTTGGGCCTACTTGTAAGAAGGAGGTGCACATCCACAAACTTGTATGCACTCAGCTATCCACATACTTCTTGCAAATAGTTCTCACTGTGGAAATGCATGACAATCTTCCCCTATGAAGAGGTGTGTACATGCTTGTCTATAGTGGGAATGGAAAATGGAACATCTCTATGTTTTTTTTTTACATGGATGTTAACTGATCGATTCCTCAAATATCTTCCCGGTGAAAAACCAAAATGACAGTATGATTACATTCGGAGAACAAGGCAAACATCTCCAATATGTGCCTGATTCAATGATTCCTAGTTTCTGTTTTGGAGCTGCGGCTGCTAAAGTTCCCGAATCCTGCCTTGGTGTTACAGCTTCTCCTGTTCATGAATCCTATTTGGTGCTTAGATTATTTTGTTTTTGTTTTCTTGTTCATTTCTAGTTTGTGGTCCTTTGCTTGTTTGTAAGCAGTTTGCTTTGCATTCGAGTCCTCCTTGCTCATTCTGCATAGTAACCTACGTTTGGTCAGTCAGCCTTTTCTGTATTTTGTTGCACTTGTGCTCTTCTTTGTAACTTATAATCCATACCTGCTTTTCCAGAGCTCTTTTCTTTTATTCTGTCATTCTTACTCTAGTCCTCTTCTTAGAATCCAGTTCTACCTTTCCCAAAACACTGTACCTGTATTCTGTTACCCTTGCATTCCCTTTGTCCTCTCTATTGATTGTGTTAAAATGTTTCTACCATTATCAGAGGGTCCAAGTATGCTCAGCCACGGTGCCATCTGAGCACACCACTTTATATAACGGTTCATGTGAGATAAATATGATTGAATGGAATGCAGACCAGAGTAATTACTAGTGATTGAGATTAATTCAAAAGTTCTATTCATCACACCATACCATCCAAGCATGCTGACTCATGCTAAGTGTTTCACTTTAGTTGCTGCTTACCATATCTATTGACACTGTGAGAACTGATACTTGCTTTATCATTAGCTTGATTTAGTTATAAACTGGGTATTTTCCAGGAAGCATACAAACTGTTTTCTGGCAGATGATATTATTCCTCCTCTTAAATTCTCTTTTCCCTGCAGAGAGAAAGATCCAAAAATTAGCTATTCCATTCCTGGTCACACAAATGTGTTCCTGAGAGAGGTGGAATACAATATGTCCTCCAGGCAATAAATGATGCTTCTTTGATTACTTCACACCCCTAAGTGGATGTCGTTCCTGCCCCAAAGCTGCTAGTACACATTTAGGGACGGACTTATTAAGAATTCATGCAAGTTGCTGCACTGTGTTGCATGAATGAGAGAGAGATGAAAAGTGCCATATCTACTAAGTTATAGTGCTCTTCAGCTCTCTCCCTGCGCTGGCACATTCGAGTCTGCCTAGCGACAATGCAGGCACCCTTACACCATATTGCACGGGTGCTTGCATTACAGACAGGATTGTTTTTATGCAGAAAGGACTACCCTCCTGCACAAAAGCAATTCAAAGAGGCATTTTCCTCTTTATATGTGCAATGGAAATTAACGAGGAGCAAAAAATACTTTTCTTCTCATTACTCCTCTCTGTGGTAGACGTACAAATTGCACGCAATTCCAGCTTTACAAATCTTAGTAAATCTGGAATTGCAGATATCCTGAGTGAATTCATTAGAATGCCAATGGAACACCTACTACTAAGAAATGTAACATAACGCAGCACAAGCTGCTGTGTTGTGTTACATTTCTTTACAAAGTCACACGAGGTCAAGCAACTCTTTCCTTGTGTGACTTTGTAAATACCAAATAAGCCTCTGCGTTGGCCTATGTCACCTTGCATGACTCAAGGTTGACGCAAAGGATTAATAAATCTAGGTCTAAGCCACACAAAGTTGAGAATGTATATTTCTTATACTACGTGAGTCTTCTTTTCTATGCTGGATTTTTCTATTCTTAAATTAAACTTCTGCATTTGTCTTTCAGTAATCATTTGATCCATTTGCGAGACATAATGAAGAATCCCAACTTATTAATGCAACATGATAGCAGTATTTGGTGATCAACCATTTCTCATGCTGTCAGAAGGTCTAAAAGTATTAAGAAGACTCATTGGCTCTCGTCATATGTATCACATGACTGGCATAGATTTCTAGGAGTACACCACAAATTCTTTGTGATTTGCTAAAATGTTAGAAATTTGCTCCAAAGACAGAAGTAACCTTACCAAGGCAAATGTTTGACTGTCTAAGGTAGCAAATTGTGAGAGTGGCACTTGGTCTCTAATTGTTGCGACAAAATCTATACTTCCCCAATATGTTAGGTACCCATTAATTACATATTATATTCATAATGCCAAGTTCTGTGAGAGACTACAAATCACCTGATCTAGAAGATCTTCCATTATAGACTAATCCTTTCAGTCATCATCTTTAGCCATGATTCAGGAATATATGACGTTGCAAGCATACCATTACAACGCATGCTTTTACATCGCAGTTTTTACAACGCAAATACCATTACATCGCATATTTTTACAACGCATACCATTACAATGCATGTACATTGAGATACATTAAAACTACCATTACAACGCATTCCATTACAATGCATACCATTACTACGCATACCATTACAACGCATACTTTTTTTTTTTTTAACCTACCCCTGGGTCGGAATGCAAGGGAAATCGGGGTTTTGGGTGGGGGAGTAGATTAATACCCGGGTATTAAATGTAATACTCATGTACTTTTCAAAGTACCTTTCCATATGACACTTTTGGATCAATTCCAGGTTCCCTCACAAGAGGAATTTAATGCAATTGCAGCTGGCATCTCCTCAGGTTCCCCTATGGACCCACTTCCACATAAGTTCTGGAAACTGTTTGGTAGTGAACTCTTTCCACATCTGTATCAAATCTGCTGTCAATCCCTAACCAATGGTGTAGTACCGGACTGCTGGAAAAAGGCGGTTGTCTCTCCACTGTTAAAAAAGGCTACACTGGATCCCCAATGTCCCTCCAATTACAGACCCATCTCCTTGCTACCGTATCCGATTAAGATCCTGGAGAGGGTAGTGAGTAAATCTCTTTCAAAATACGCTGAGGATAATGAGCTGCTGGATGAAGTCCAATTTGGATTTCGCCCTGCACACGGAACCGAGACTGCCTTGGTGGCAGTCTTGGATGACCTGCGAATGCGGGCTGACAGCGGTCAGACAGCCTTTTTAGTGCTGCTTGACATGTCGGCCGCGTTCGATACGGTTAACCTCCGGATCCTGATCAAGAGATTAGAGGAGATGGGTGTTGTGGGTAGGGCTCGGGACTGGCTGCACTCTTATCTCTCTAATAGGCAGCAGGCAGTGACCCTGTCGCCATTTACCTCTCAGAATAGAGATGTTAAACATGGGGTTCCACAGGGCTCGGCTATCAGCCCAATTCTGTTTAACCTTTATCTTCGACCACTCATTATCTTAATAAAATCATTTGGCATTGATGTCATAAACTATGCGGACGACACTCAGCTTGTCTTCTCTGTTGAGGGCAATAAAGCAGTGCCTTTAGAAAAATTCCACAACTGTATGCACAGAACAGCAGAATGGCTGAAAGAGAACTCATTGCAATTTAATGGGGAAAAAACTGAAATCCTGTGCTGTACCGCAGGTAAAATTCAGCGACCACTCCCAGTAGACTTCTGGCCAGGCCCGGCTAACAACTCCTTATTGCCCGCTAGTACAGTGCGCAATTTAGGAGTAATGCTGGATAGCAATCTACAATTTGATTCCCAGGTGAATAAAACGGTGAACACTTGTCTATCTCTGCTCCGAGCTCTTCTGAAGATTCTCCCGTTTTTACCTACTCTTGCTAGACCTCAAGTGGTGCGGAGTATTGTTCTAAGCAGAATGGATTATTGCAATGCACTCCTTCTAGGTGCCCCAGCGTCCCTGATAAAAAAATTACAAAGAGTACCGATCATGGCGGCTAAGTTGGCGCTAAATCGACCACGTAGAGCCTCGGCCTCATTGGCCTTAAAGGACCTACATTGGCTGCCCATTGCACAAAGAGTCCAATTTAAGGCACTCTGTATTGTCTACAGGGCAACACATAAAACTGGACCTAAACTGTTGCAATGGAAATTTGTATAGTATTCCCCTGTTAGACATTTGCGCTCTTCCTCTGCTAATCTGGTCTGTGTTCCCCATGTCAATAAAGCTCGAATGGGTGGCAGATCCTTTAGCTTTACAGCATCTAGACTTTGGAACGCTCTGCCCTCCGGGGACTTAGACAACTGAACACCTTGTCACGCTTCAGGAAGGAACTGAAAACCAGATTGTTTCCCAGAGATTGATCCTTGCCTATCTCAGTTTAGTTACATGCAGTGGATGATTGGTAATCTAAGCGCCAGGATACCCTTGGGGTGGCAGCTGCGCTATATAAGTGTGCCTTACATTACATTACATTACATTACATTAAAATACCTGAGTATTAATAAAAAATCTAAATAAATGTTCAATAAGACAGAGAAAAAGAAGCATAAATTTTAAACATTATACAAAAAATAAACACACTACTCTAAGAGCCAAAAATATATTAAACATACAATCTTCTTTGAAGATCATAAAACGTAAGTCCTTCAACTATTTTTATTGCACTCCCTGTGCCAGCAACTACACCAAATGGCTGACATTCCAAGAAGGAACGTATAAACGAACATTTTTACATATGAAAAAATAAATATACATTCTGTCAGGTTGTAAATCGCGCAAAAAAACTGTTTCCAATACATATTTTCTTTTAAATTATTGTTTACCCTCAAAAAACGTATAAAAGAAGCCGACCACCATTTGGTGCTCAGTGGTTAACTGACTTTCGAGGTGACCACACACAGCAGGCGCAGCAGGAGACTATTGCCATTTCTCAAATTGAACACTGCCATCTACAGACCGAAGTAAGTGTATCACTACAAAAAAACAGCATCAAAATATTGACACATAAATCGCAAATACTCACAATATAATTTTACATTAATTTACAGGAATTACACATTTTAAAAACCATCCAGCAATCAAAAGCAGATATACGAGAAAATATCTTAACATTAAAAAAAGTAAGTGATTAAATGACAACAATGTACATTAATGTATAAAACCCATAAGGTAGATAAAAAATTAAATTACATTTTAACTTTTGATATTAACAGATTTTGGAAATACATCAATACCAAATACCTAGCAGGAAGAAAAAAACCTTCACAAAATTCTAATGTAAGTAAAATGTTAACACTAATCCGAACATTAACATTTTTTTTTATTGGTCTCAGAAAAAAAACATTAGCAGACAAAGATCAGAATTATTTTTTGAATATTACTAATTTAACTACTTCATATTTTTAATTCAGGAAACAGGCAGAGGGACAGAGTTGGATAATGGCGGGGGAAATTTACTATTCCTACTACGACCTGTGCTTGCCTCAGGGAAAGTGCTGGATGGTGGTGGGGCCAAATTTACTATTCCTACTCTGACAGGTGCTGGCCTCAGGGACAGTGCTGGATGGTGGTGGGGGCAAATTTACTATTCCTACTCCGACAGGTGCTTGCCTCAGGAAAAGTGTTGGATGGTGGTGGGGCAAATTTCCTATTCCTACTCCGACAGGTGCTGGCCTCAGGGAAAGTGGTCGATGGTGGTGGGGGCAAATTTACGATTCCTACTCCAAAAGGTGCTGGCCTCAGGGAAAGTGCTGGATGGTGGTGGGGGCATATTTACGATTCCTACTCCGACGGGTGCTTGCCTCAGGGAAAGTGTTGGATGGTGGTGGGGACAAATTTATTATTCCTACTCCGCCAGGTGCTGGCCTCAGGGAAAGTGCTGGATGGTGGTGGTGGCAAATTTACTATTCCTACTCCAACAGGTGCTGGCCTCAAGGAAATTGCTGGATGGTGGTGGGGGAAAATTTACTATTCCTACTCCAACCTGTGCTTGCCTCAGGGAAAGTGCTGGATGGTGGTGGGGGCAAATTTACTATTCCTACTCCGACAGGTGCTGGCCTCAGGGAAAGTGCTGGATGGTGGTGGGGGCAAATTTACTATTCCTACTCCGACAGGCCCTGGCCTCAGGGAAAGTGCTGGATGGTGGTGGGGGGAAATTTACTATTCCTACTCCGACAGGTGCTTGCCTCAGGGAAAGTGTGGATGGTGGTAGGGGCAAATTTACTATTCCTACTCCGACCTGTGCTTGCCTTTGTGAAAGTGTTGGATGGTGATGGGAGCAAATTTACTATTCCTACTCCGACCTGTGTTGGCCTCAGGAAAAGTGCTGTATGGTGTTGGGAGAAAATGTATTCTACATAATGTTAATAAATTAAATTTTTAAAAGTAATTTTCCTATTTTCATTTCAGTTATTTCTCAAGCATACAGTCAAATATTTTTATTTTATTTTACCTTTTCTACAGATTAAACCATAAAAACCAGCAAGAAAAGAGGAAGACATTCCTCAATCACATTAAATTCTAAAGCCCATCACCACTGGAGAAGCCAAAGCTTACAAGGTAAAAATATACAAAAACAACATTATGCTTTTTTTTTTTTTGCAGGATTCACGTAGATAATCAATTTATTCTTAGAAGTATCTTTGCAGTAAAAATGTCAACCTCATAAATAACATCAAAATGAGTTATTTTCAACGTCAAAAGCACTAATCAATTTCTTTGAAGGCTAATTTCAAAACCAAAAAAATCCAAATAGCAAACTATAAACATTTCTCCACTTTTTACATAACAAAAGAATCCACACCTCGAAACAAAACTAAGGGGCCTATTATGATGGCGGGCGGATCGCCACCGCCCGGCCGGCAGTGGCGATCGGCCTGCCAACACACCCCACCGGACGGCCTTTTACCCCCGCCACATGAGCATGGCGGGGGGTACCGCGGCGGACGGAAAGATCGCCTGCCACTTTTCCGCCGGTAGGCAATCATTCCTATTGCCTACCGGGCAGAAAAGGCCCATAACATGGTGGCGGTGCCTTGCAGGCACCGCCATCCATATTAGCATGTGGCATTTTCAATGCTTTTCCATGGCGGAGAGTTCACCATGGAAAGGCATGCGGTTTTTGCTTCAGGGGCCCGTTGCGGGCCCCCAGGGGGGGGGGGGGGGTGGTAGGCTGCAATTGGGGGTACCCATGGTACCCCCAACATTGGCATGGACAAGGTGGCAGGCACCGCGCGGTGCCTGTCACGTTGTGCATGCCAATGCACAACATGCATATATTGCATTGTGGCGGGTGCTGCTTACAGCACCGCCCGCCGCAATGCAATATTGTATTGTATTGTATTGTAATTGCATTTGTATAGCGCTTACTACCCCTGACGAGGCGTCGAAGTGCTTTTTCGGCGAGTAGCACGCTACTCCGGGACCCATAGAGGATTAGTGTTGAATTAGTATAGTGAAACATGCAAGTAAATTTTAAGTGGTGGATATGTTAGTCAGTTATTTGGATTCGGAAGGATAGCAGAAGGATAGAAGAGGAAAGAAGGTTTGTATTTATATAGCGCTTCTAACCCCTGATGGGGTGTTGAATCGCTTTTTTTGGCGAGTAGCACGCTACTCCGGAAACCCATAAAGGATTAGTGGTGAATTATATGGTGAAATATGAAAGTAATTTGAGTGGTGGATATTAGTCAGTTATTTGGAGTGAGAAGGATAGCGGAGGGATAGAAGGGGAAGAAAGGTTTGCATTCATATAGCACCTGTTACCCCTGATGGGTGTTGAAGCGCTTTTCTGGCGAGTAGCATGCTACTCCGGAACCCATAAAGGATTAGTGGTGAATTAGTATGGTGAAATATGAAAGTAATTTGAGTAGTGGATAGAAGGGAAAGAAAGGTTTGCATTCATATAGCGCCTGTTACCCCTGATGGGGTGTTGAAGCGCTTTTCTGGCGAGTAGCAGGCTACTACGGAACCCATAAAGGATTAGTGTTGAAAATTAGTATAGTGAAATATGAAGTAATTTGAGTGGTGGATATGTTAGTCAGTTATTTGGATTGAGAAGGGTTAGGGAGGGGTAAAAAAGGAAAAAAAGGTTTGCATTTATACAGCGCTTGTAACCCTGATGAGGTGTTGAAACGCTTTGTTGGCGAGTAGCACGCTACTCTGGAACCCATAAAGGATTAGTGGTGAATTAGTATAGTGGAATATGGAATTAGAGAAGTGAACATGCTAGTCTGTTATTTTGATTGAAAAGGATAGTGGAGGGATAGAAGAGTGAAGGATTTCTTTTTTTAGGTCATAGCAGTAGGAGGAGGCTTTTGGATGAGTAAAAGGGTTTTTGGAGGGGAAGAGTCAGAGGGAAGAGTTTAGAAAGGTTTGTTTTGGGGGATCGGTACAGTAAAGGAGGTGTCAGAAGATGCAAGGAGGGGTAGAGTAGGAGAGAGTCAAGAAAGGGTTATTTTGGGGAACATAGTAGTGGTATGGCGTTTGGGATAAATGAGAGAGTGGGTGTAGAGGATATAATGATAGATGTATAGGGTGAGATAGGGTAGTGAATTGGAAAGAGTAGTAGAAAGAAGTTTGAGATGAGTCAGAAAGATGGGCTAGAACATATATTGAGGGAAGTATAGGCTGAGAAATAGGGTAGTGTATTGGAAATGCTAAATTTGAAGAAAGTGATAAATATATAGATCCATAAGTACATTGAAAGTATATAGATGCATAAAGGAGGTAAGTATATGCAGATTAAAGATATTGATAGAGGTAGCGGATGAGAAATAGGGTAGTGCATTGGATATGCTTTTTCAGGAGAAAAGTAACAGACACACAGATCCAAGTACATGGTGGTACATAGATGCCCAATGGAAGCAAGTACATGTAGACCAAGGAGGATTTTTTTTTCTTTTGTTTTTGTTTTTATAACAACATAATTATTGTACATGTTTATACAAAGCAATACACGAAGATAGGCACATATCTAGAGTGAAGATCAATGCTTATGTACAGAGGGACAAATACATAGGGTGGGTATTAATGAATGGGAAGCATTCCTGGCCCTGGTCCCGACCAGTCTCGAACAGGCTCAAACAGGCACTCACACTTGTCCTCTCCACCCCTAGCCTTGACGCCCGGGCTGAGACGCCCTAAGCCTTGGCCGTTTATAGCCCTAGTAGTCAGGTGACCCCTTCAGCCAATGGGAACCCTAGCCCTAACAATATCCAATCACAGCACTAGCCCTAAAATCTAGAACCAATAGGAGACGAGGACCTTACAGCCAATCTTAGCCGTAGTCCAAGCACCCAATCAGTTTCAAAAACCCTTGATCTCTAATATATGCGGGATGCCACCGCCACCGTGGCGGTGGCATCCTAATTGCCATTGCGGGACTGCCGCACCTCTTGCGGGCGGTCCCGTTTGCCGTTGCGGTGGCGGGCCGACACAGTCCGCCCGCCATCGTAATAGACCCCATAGTGAAGAACTGCAACAACAAACCCAAGAAAACCAGCAAATACACCAGGCCTATTCAACAAGACAACAGAAAAACCTTAAAAAGGTAACATCTAATGTTAACCTTTTTTTCATCCAAGGATCAAAAGCAGGAAAAAATTCCAACAAAACATTTTCAAAGCAATGCAATTTAAACATGGAACAATTTTGCAAAAAATAAAAGCTGATAAATAAACAATGTGTACTAACTTTTCACTTACAGGCAAATTAGTTTTTAAAACAAATACACTTAAAATTACTAAAATATTATTTTTCTCTTTTCCTTCTTTCTACAGAGAATGGCAGCGAGAAAAGAAGAAAAATATATCTAATCAAGCCGTGGTAATAGACTGTTAAGTCACAGGGGTCGATTCCGATCCCGGCCGGAAGCGCACCTAACAGTATTCGTCCGGAAAAAACCCAGCCGATTGCGTGTTTCCCGACCGATACGAACATTCGTCCGGACGAACAAGTACGATGCGTATAACAACCCAGTTTCCGAGCGAGTCGTACTTACCCAATTCAGCTCCTGTTCCCCGCCCGAGCCGGATCCGTAAACGCCGAATCGAGTCGTACGGAAGCAAATAAACAGCACCTTCCGGCCGGACGAGTACGATGCGCACTCCGTACGCGCCGAACCCGTCGCTACGTCCGGGACGTTTGAGCATCCGGGCGAGCCGTACATAAGCTCCGTTTCGCGCCACAAGACGATCCACGGCTACGAGACGAACAAGCCTGCTACGAGTACGACTCAAATACACGAGAAACCCGAACGAGACGATCCAAGCATGAATCCCATTGCGCAGGTCCTACCTATACTCTACATCTATTACCGGGATCGGCACGGACGCGTACGGCGCAGACGGTAAGTCAAACACCAACAATACAAACAAACGACACATACACGAAATATGTCACACACACATAGGGATGCACAAATGACGTACACTAGCAACAGCAGAACCATAGGGGTGGGATGGCCATCACCAATGCCATACACACCCATAGGAGGCAAGATGCCTGCCACTACCACCACCCCACCCAGGGGGGGCTGGATGCCTGTCACTACTACCATCCCCACCCTTAGGGGGATGGATGCCTACCACTACCACTACCCCTACTCAGGGGGGCCTGGATGCCTACCACTACCACCACCCCTACTCAGGGGGGGCTGGATGCCTGCCACCACCACCACCACTACTCAGGGGGGCCTGGATGCCTACCACTACCACCACCCCTACTCAGGGGGGGCTGGATGCCTGCCACTACCACCACCCCTACTCAGGGGGGGCTGGATGCCCATCACTACTACCATCCGCACCCTTAGGGGGCTGGATGCCTGCCACTACCACCACCCCACTCAGGGGTGGCTGGATGCCTGTCACTACTACCATCCCCACCCTTAGGGGGGATGGATGGCCACCACTACCACCACCCCTACTCAGGGGGGCTGGATGCCTACCACTACCACCACCCCTACTCAGGGGTGCCTGGATGCCTGTCACTACTACCATCCCCACCCTCAGGGGCTGGATGCCTACCACTACCACCACCCCTACTCAGGGGGGCTGGATGCCTGCCACTACCATCACCCCACTCAGGGGGGGCTCAATGCCTGTCACTACTACCATCCCCACCCTTAGGGGGATGGATGCCTACCACTACCACCACCCCTACTCAGGGGGCCTGGATGCCTGTCACTACTACCATCCCCACCCTCAGGGGGCTGGATGCCTACCACTACCACCACCCCTACTCAGGGGGCTGGATGCCTGCCACTACCACCACCCCACTCAGGGGGGGCTGGATGCCTGTCACTACTACCATCCCCACCCTTAGGGGGATGGATGCCTATCACTACTACCATCCCCACTCATAGGGGGCTGGATGCCTGCCACTACCACCACCCCACTCAGGGGGGGCTGGATGCCTGTCACTACTACCATCCCCATCCTTAGGGGGCTGGATGCCTGCCACTACCACCACCCCACTCAGGGGGTGCTGGATGCCTGTCACTACTACCATCCCCACCCTTAGGGGATGGATGGCCACCACTACCACCACCCCTACTCAGGGGGGCTGGATGCCCATCACTACTACCATCCCCACCCTTAGGGGCTGGATGCCTGCCACTACCACCACCCCACTCAGGGGTGGCTGGATGCCTGTCACTACTACCATCCCCACCCTTAGGGGGATGGATGGCCACCACTACCACCACCCCTACTCAGGGGGGGCTGGATGCCTACCACTACCACCACCCCTACTCAGGGGTGCCTGGATGCCTGTCACTACTACCATCCCCACCCTCAGGGGGCTGGATGCCTGTCACTACTACCATCCCCACCCTTAGGGGGATGGATGGCCACCACTACCACCACCCCTACTCAGGGGTGCCTGGATGCCTGTCACTACTACCATCCCCACCCTCAGGGGGCTGGATGCCTGTCACCACTACCATCCCCACCCTCAGGGGGCTGGATGCCTACCACTACCACCACCCCTACTCAGGGGGGGCTGGATGCCTGCCACTACCTCCACCCCTACTCATAGGACGGGTAATGCATGACACAACCAGCATACTCCCACATAAGGAATGTCTGAAAATTACATCCCCCCAACACCATGACAAGCGTGTGTAGTCTGTGACAAATGCCTACAACACTGAACATGACATTGAACATACAATGTGACCCCATAGCACATGTGTCACACATAAATGTGTGTGGCCTCCACAATGCAAGCAGACCATAACCACTGTGGGAATGGGGTATAACACCCCATCATCACAGTGACCAAAAGGTAGGTGTGGGGTCCATAGCTGATGCACCTTTTGAACAGTGTGGCAATGGGGCCCAAAGCCCCATCATCACAGTGATCAAAAGGGAAGTGTGGGGTCCATAGCTGATGCACCTTTTAAACAGTGTGGCAATGGGGCCCAAAGCCCCATCACCACAGTGACCAAAAGGTAGGTGTGGGGTTCATAGCTGATGCACCTTTTGAACAGTGTGGCAATGGGGCCCAAAGCCCCATCACCACAGTGACCAAAAGGGAAGTGTGGGGTCCATAGCTGATGCACCTTTTGAACAGTGTGGCAATGGGGCCCAAAGCCCCATCACCACAGTGATCAGAAGGGAAGTGTGGGGTCCATAGCTGATGCACCTTTTGAACAGTGTGGCAATGGGGCCCAAAGCCCCATCACCACAGTGACCAGAAGGGAAGTGTGGGGTCCATAGCTGATGCACCTTTTGAACAGTGTGGCAATGGGGCCCAAAGCCCCATCACCACAGTGAGCAGAAGGGAAGTGTGGGGTCCATAGCTGATGCACCTTTTGAACAGTGTGGCAATGGGGCCCAAAGCCCCATCACCACAGTGACCAGAAGGGAAGTGTGGGGTCCATAACTGATGCACCTTTTGAACAGTGTGGCAATGGGGCCCAAAGCCCCATCACCACAGTGATCAAAAGGGAAGTGTAGTCTGGGTAAAAGCTGCCAAAGCCAAACTACATGGATGATTTCTGGTCACACAACAACAAACACATCAGTGGCATAGTAGTGCTTGTGTCCCATAGCAACATAGATTGGGTGAGGCAAACAGTGCAGTGCAAATAAAACATACCTTTGGCCATGTGCATACAAACATCACCCATGGGGGCTCACATTGTCAACATTCACAAATAACACAATGACAGAAGTGACCATCATAATGCAGACCTACATATCTGCACCAATGGACACACAAATGTAGATATCCTAGGGAGACTGTAGATGTCAGGTGAAAAAAATACCATACCATGGCAGCAATGGGACATACAAACCATGATTATTGTGCTGACTGATGACCTAGGAGTCCCAGGGACAGCAGGGGAAAGCTACCAAACAACATACAGCCAATGGCACACTCAAGATATGCCAATGCAGTGGTGCAAATGCACAAACACAAACAGGCAGACCCACACTGCATATCAAACACAACAGGTGATGGGGTGTGTGCCAGTGTCCCCAGGCAACCACACAACACATGAGGAGGCCTGAACTCCAATCACACAGATGTGTATACAGTGCCATACAAAAGTAACTCATGGATCGGATTCCCCTATATGGGCAAAGAGGCATTGTTAGATGAGAGGGAGCCCAAATTACACATGTCACACAAGCTAGTAGGAACAGCAACTAACACAGCAAGAGACAGACCCACCACAGCACAACCCCCAGGGACCCCACACTGTGGTGACACTACCCTGCATGATAATCCCACTGTGATGACAAAGGTAGATGTCATTCACACTGTGAACCACAGCCATGTGTCCTGAGCAACAAACTACCATCACACCTACACAAGCACAAATCAAACAGCACGGCCTGCCAGCCATGGCCAATATGGAGGTAGGGGTCTAGCCGTGCAACAACTCACATTTGCACACACTCAACACCACACACCTTGATCTCCACCAATGTGCAGCAGTGAAGCTCACATGGACTGGTGACATTGCACATGCACCCATGACAATCCCATGGGTGGTGGGGGGGAACTAAGGTGCAGAAACCCATCACACATGGCCAGTCAACAAGACTTGTGAATGTCTGACACACTGCACACTACGCGGTACATGGGCATGACGTGAAATTCACCACAATCAATGGGATCCTGGCCATAGTCACACACCAATGAAGAAGACAAGGTGACACACAAAGAACACACATACACAACTTCCAACATTGCAGTTCTGACCCTGAGGAGTGGCAGCAGTCACACACACAACGTGTCACAATTACTGAAAGCTACCATAGACTGTAAATTACATGACATGTGTAACCAACAAGTGCCAAGGGGAATCCTGAATGTGTCCCATCTGCGTTTGCCCACATCCCCAGCCCTGACAACAAAGACAACCTGGGATGACAACCTGATGAACCTTAGTTAGCCATGCACCCACATCCCGGAGTAACCAGGTCCAAGATGCTTGATGAACACAGAACAACTCAGCAAGCATCAGAAACAGGAACATCCGTAGGGACACAGCCTGTGTAGGAAAAGGGAAGGGTACACGCACAGACATGCTTACACAACACAAAACACGGGCCCAGGCAATGTCACGGGATTACACACTGCCATGAGGGCACTCCACTGCTGTGGAAGGTCCGCTGTGCCAAGCCTTGTCTGTGCACGACTCAAACATGTCGGCAGAACACTCGGTCAGTGAGTCAACAACTACAACACACTGAAGGCTCTGCTCACATCAGCCTGGGTACGGGAGTGTCACGTCAGTCATCTGCATACACCCAAAACACGTGTCAAGCAAGGTGCACTGTATACACTGATGAGTCCTTCAACATTGGTGTGCTAAACTGCATGTCCAGTGGAGATGGGCACACAGTCAGGGAAATAGGAACATTGAACAGTGGTAAGCCCACCAGATGTGCATCACTGTAAGACAAAGATGTTAATTTACAAATGCAAAACGTACATCCCTGTGTCATATGCTGAACATCACACCCTCAGACTGCAGCAGAGGATGCCATAGATCCAGACTACAACAGGACACACATCCCATGGACCACATGGAGTCCATCACTGCAACACTTCATTTCCCTGATCTGAACACTATTACAACTGCAAATGCATGATGATAATCATGTACATCATGTACATCAAAAGAAAAACCACAAGTAAACAAAAATAGGCTTTATTCAGCAAATGTCAATAAAAAATCAGAAGTCCAAATTAAACTAAGGCCAATGGCCAGTCCAAATACACAGTCCCAACAGGGTGATATGTGACAACTTGTCACCCATTGCTTGCCTGCACTGGTAGGGACAGGGGACATCCACCTTGGAGGGGCATACAAGGGGCAGGCCAGGCACTGCAGGGACAGGATCAGGGGATGCCAGAGTGAGGAAGTGAAGGGGTGGTGGGTGCAGGAGTGTCACCAGCAACTGCAGTGGAGGTGTCTGACTCAGGGGGCCGGCACCACTGCAGTGCCCGAGTCAGACGGGGTGGTTGTGGACTCCACTGCAGTGCATGCCTCCAAGGGAGTGGAAGGGGGGCAGATGAGGTGGGCAGGACAGAGGGGGGACCCGGTCTCCACACCAGTGGCACAAACAGGCTGAGCATCTGGGTTGGGGGTGGAAGAGCAAGTGGCAGGGGGAGGGCCTAAGCAGTTTGGGGATGTGGTATCGGTGTGTGGGGGAACCTGGGGCAGGGTGTGGCAATGGAACCTGTGGAGTGGTGGCCTGGGGGATGGAGGAGAGAGACTGGGTGGTGGAGCTGCGTGGTGGTGGTGGTGGGGTCTTGCCCTTCCTGGTCCGGGGGGACTTCCGAATGGGGTCCTCAGTCTGTCTGCGCCTGGGGGAGGGTGTCCGGGGGCTAGGGGCACTCCCCTCTGTGTGGGTGGACTTCCTCTTCCCCCGGTATGCCGGATCTGCAGGATCGGAGGGGAAGAGGCCGAGGTCACACAGGAAGACCTGCTGTGTAGGTGGGGTTGGGCAAGGGAAGGGGTCTTGGAGGGAGAGGATTTGGAGGACTGCGGAGTGACTGTGGATGCCTGTGTGTGTGTCTGTTCCCCATCCCCTGTGTGTGTGGTATCTGTCCCCTGAGGATGCTTGTGTGCACGTCTTGCCTTTCTTTTGGGTGTGTCTGTGCTGCTCGTATCTGTGTGCTTGGGTGAATGTGCAGGTGTGCATGTGCTTTGGACAGGTAGGGTGCCAGGAAGTGTGGATGGGGCAGAGGTAGGAGGTGGGAGGGACTGCTGGAGGAGGGACACTGCTGCCGTCAGGGAGGAGTCCATGGACTTATTGCTCCTCTGTAGGGCAGACATACCCGTCGAGATGCCCTCCATGAACGACACTAGCTGTGTCAACAGAGTGGTGTGTGCATGGAGGACACTCAGCATTGCTGTCTGCCCTACATGGAGCTGCCGAAGTAGGTACACAGACTCCTCACTCAGGGCAGCAGGGGACACAGGGGCAGGGGGTGCGGTGCCTGGCACGAAGGAGACACGCTCCCGAACACGGGAGCCTCCATGGACGTCTGGAATTGGAGCCAATGGGAGGGCGGTGCTGGTGGTGGTGGGGCCAGACAGACTAGCGGGGGTGTGGTGGCTGCTGACACCCGCCTCCACAAGGGAGTCATCTTCTGAGCTGCTGTGGTCCTCAGCTGAGGTGGATGGTGCTGAGGACTCCTCGGTGTGGCTCCCCTCGCCCTCCGTGCCACTGGGTCCCTCTGACCACTCGTCGGATGCTGACCCAGTCTGGCTCCGCTGCTCCTCCTGGTCCGTGGAGCTGTCCCCTCCTGTGGCCGTGGATGTATCTGCAAACAATTACGGAAACAGACAAACATCAGTCACCTGCACTGACCGCACACACCACAGTAAGTACAGCACTTACAGAGCCAGCCCTGGCATCCTTAGTAGAACATTGCCAAAACTCCTCACACAGATTTGGAGAAGCCAATTGTCAGTCTGATGACCAACCATGGGACTCACACCCCTCCTGCCCTTGCACCCATCTGTCTGGTGCCTGTCTGATGGTAAGACCCCAGTGTGGACACATGCACCACCTACACAGTTGTTGGACATTGCAGGGAACACAGTGAAGTATGTGAACATGCACACATCACATCTCTTGCCACTGAGTCAGTGCAGGTGTCCGGAGAAAGGGATGGCCAGAGTCTAAATAGAAATGCATGTGATGCATACCAGCACCAGACACCATGATGCACCCATGTCCGGATAGTCCATGCCACAATGGGGTGCATGTTGCACATGTCACTCCCCTGCAGGATCACTCTTAGGAAGTTTAATGCCATGACACAGGCATGCCTGCAAAGTCATACATCACTGTCTCCAGTCACATGGCCATGGCAGCCTGCCAACAACACTGTGCACTGTGTCACAATCCTAGGACATGGGGAATGCAAGTTATGTAACTGACAAGTGCACATGTCCATCCCCCACACACCACATCATCTGAACTAGTATTTGTCCATGTCATGCCAATTGGACATATGGGGGACATGAAACACAACTCCCAGAACCTGAGCACCTCACAGTGTGCTGTGAATGAATAACAGCTGCCTGAAAGTCACAGTCGCATACACCTGTGTGCACAGTCAAGTGATCAAACATCTATAAGTCACAGAAGTATCGTCTCACATGGTCACATCTCAGATGGCATGCTGAACCCTAACCGACAAACATACCAGTAGTCCTGACAACGAAGCCACAGCACACTGACACAGAGGCAGACACCTGAGGGAACATGTCACTGATCACAACATGTCAGATGATCCACGGGAGTGGGAGTACAGAGTCTATTGTATGCCCTGGAGTAGGCATGACTGTCCAGTTCCACCTGTAAGAGGGATGAGTCCTGGACAGTAGGCAGGTGTCTAAGCATGTGTGACACACTTGATATACATACTCCTGAGGCCCAAACTTTGTTCCCACCCACAGCATGGGGGTGTGCCAAATACCCCAGGGACATGTGGTGAATCAGATCAGCAAGTGGACCACATATCAAAGTTACACCCAGATTACATGTCAGGACTTGGGCATTGTGTGAGCAATTGACCCACCCATGAATCCCACAACATAGTCACCGGAACAAATGCTGTCCCCCACCTTGAGCGAAGCTAAATGCAATGACACAGTCCCCAAGTGACACAATTTCCTGACTGTAAGGGCCACACATATGCGTATCAGATGAGGAGTGGGCATGTCACAATAGAGGGACATGGGTCCTGGACCACAAGACTGATGTACTGTGGAAGTTTAACCAGGCCAGAGGAGGGCACATAGCATGTCAGACAAAGTGCACAGTGCTGTCATGGACTCACCCCTCCTTGCTGCTGCTGTCTGGCCTTCAGCTGCCCATCCAGGTCAGGGAAGACCACCGCCAGGATCCTGAGCATGTGGGGGGTCAGGGTCCGGTGTCCGCCCCTCCTGCGAGGAGGTGACAGCTTCAGCTGGACCCTTGCGATCCTCCGGGTCCAGCCTCGAAGGTCCTGCCACCTCTTCTGGCAGTTGCGGATCTGGCGCTTGTAGTCCCCCACGGATCTTACTGCCCGGGTGATGGTCAGCCAGATTTTCTGCTTCTGGTGGGCATCAACCTGTGAGGATGACAAAGTGAAAATGCCATTACTACACATGCAACATATCCGTGCATCACACAGTTGGATATACATGTCTCAATCACTGGGGCACATGATGTACACAGGCAGTGCAATGATGGCTATGAACAGTTTGCCAGCAGTTACTACATGGTATCATTGCATGGAAAGTAAACCTTGTTGGAATGCACTGTTACTGCACTGTACCTGTTCAGTGCATGTAACTACACACTTTGGGGGCTCAGAACTACTCAGTGAGCATGCTAGCCAGTGGTGTGCACACTGTAAGTCCTGCTAGTCAGACAACATGCAAAATTAGTAAGGCAGTGGACAGCACACTCACCTGCTCCCCTGGTGTCCCATACAGCTTGCTGTACTGTGGAAGGAGACTGTCCAGCAGGGCCTGGTTCTCCTCAAGGCTGAAGGCTGGGGCTCTCGCCACAGTACGTGCCATTGCAGTAGCCAGAGGATGCAGAGACAGCAGCAGTGTTGGTGGCAGATGTCGTCCTGGAGCATGTAATGCAGGCAAGTGAGCTCTCAGGGGAACAGCCAGCATTATATGTGTGCTGCAGAGGCAGATACTGTCCCATGTGTCCAAAGTGATAGGTCCAAGTCGTTTGCATCTTTTGAATCTAACCAATCCCTGGAATAGCAGCACTAATACACGCCCACAGCATCCTTCAAAAATCCAAGTTCATGACACCCATGATTTTGCAACATTGTTGTGGCTGGCCAACTGAATTCACTGCATCAGACTCGTTGAAGCTTCGAATACACGTCCATTGCCATGCCAGGCCCCAGCCAACGCGTGCGCACCGTTCGATCCATTGCTGTACAACGCGTACCCGCTCACAACAGATGCAATGGGCCGGCCGGGCACACCGATCGGTCCATTGCTGTACAACGCGTATTACGGGATACAACGGGTACCCGCTCACAACAGATGCAATGGGCCGGCCGGGCACACCGATCGGGCCATTGCGGTACAACGCGTACCTGTACAGGTCAGACGCATATGTCACCATGCTTGTCACTGGTGAACGTATGCCAGCCACATATACCTGCCAGAGACCCAGGGGCACACCTACAACACCACACCCAGTCCACACTGTTTCCTAAGGCATGTAAGGCTGCATTACCTTTTCTGTGTATGGGGGTTAACATGTGGTTTCTGTGGTGGCACTTGTGGGCAGCCACACCCAGGCTGTGCATGTGTTAATGGGGACAGGGTCCTTTGTGTGTTGTGCACATGACCACTGTGATGTGCAACAGTTCATTTCGGAGCATGTGGCATGGTCACATTTCCAGGTTGTGTATGTGTGTGACATGTCACATACCCCCAGGGTCCCATGGGGGAAGGCATGTATGTCACAGGGTGACCCATTGCCACAATAGTGATGTCCCTCCATAGTCTGTGTGCATGTTGTGTTTCCGATGTCTCTGATTCCATGTGCACGATGGGAGACAGTCTCCACATCAACGTTGTTTGTGCATGGACTTTGATGTTGTGCGTCACTGGCGTCCATGTCTGTCCTGCATAGGCGACAGGGGCCACTACCCGTGGGAGTCATGTTTGTTTTTCTGACGTGTACATGATACGCCATGTCATGCCAGTGTCCATGTGGCAAGACAGGGTCACTGGGAATCTACCTGTCAATGAGCTGTGATGCCTGTGGCGCATCTGTCCAGACATGTCACTGTGGTGTGTGTGTGGAACGTGACAGCAGTAAATGGGTACTGAGACACAGCCTAATGGTTTCCCATAGCACAACCTGGAACCTGTTGTCCACACATGTTGTACTGAGAAGTTAGATGATGGCCATGTAGGTGCGAGTTATGTCTGAACAGAACGGCACACACATCAAGTACTTGTGTCTCGTAATGATGTATCATGTGAAATTGAGTATGATGAATGGCACATATGTGGGGTGACTGACAATCTTTCTTTCCTCAATCTATGCACTGCAGGGCTCCAGCTGTCCATAGACCATTCCCTGACCTGGCAACGATGGTGGAACGTGACAGCATCCGACGGTACTGCTTCACCAGGCAGCTGATTGAGGATTTGGCAGTGCGCTTGGCACCACATTTGCAACCTGGCCGGCCGTACCCTATGGCGCTGACCCCCAAGGTGAAGGTAATGGCAGCCCTACACTTCTTTGCCACCGGTACCTTTCAACACACTGTGGTGACTGCCGGTGGGATGTCACAGACTATGTTCAGCCGTGTGCTACGCGATGTTTTGGAGGCAATGTTGAGCTGCCTGAACCAGTACATCTATTTCCCTACACGTCAACAACTCACTGACGTCAAGAGTGACTTCTATGCCCTGGGGAGGATGCCACATGTCATTGGCTCCATTGATGGGACACATGTGGCTTTGGTACCACCACAGGCACATGAGCAGGCATACCGGAACCGGAAACATTACCATTCGATCAATGCTCTGGTGGTATGTCTTGCAGATATGACCATCACACATGTGTGTGCCCGTTTCCCTGGTTCAGCACACGATGCCTACGTGATGAGGAGTAGTCGCATCCCGAGGATGATGGCACAGATGCAGAACCAGCGTGCCTGGCTTGTCGGTGTGTACTGACTTTGTACCATTGTGTGTGTTCTGCTCTGTAGTATACCGCCCACTTTTCCAACTCAGCTAATGTGCACTTGTCTGTCCGTAGGTGACTCCGGATACCCCAACATGCCGTGGTTGCTGACACCCCTCAGGAACCCTGTGACACCAGCCCAGATGCGCTACAATGAGGCACATGGTCGGACCAGGAGAGTGATTGAGCGGACCTTTGGTCTCCTGAAGAGCCGCTTCCGCTGCCTGGACAAGACAGGAGGGGCCCTCCCATATGCCCCAGCAAAGGTGTGCAAGATTGTCATCGTCTGCTGCATGCTACACAACCTGGCAGTGCGGAAGGAGTTGCCTCTCATCCTGGATGACGATGACCAACGTCCGCCACCTGTGGAGGATCCTGGCCTGGACCACGATGCCAGTGATGATGATGATGATGATGTCCGCACACAGCTCATCACCAACTTCTTCAGCTGAATGTGAGTATCCAGGGAGATGTAATGTGAATGATGTGAGTTTGCATGATATGTGTGGGTGGTGCTCTGGTGCTGTTTGAGTGTGGCCATGTGCTACTTGACTGGATGCGTGCAGCAATGTGTCCTTACAGGTAGTATGTACTCCCCAACAGTTTTGACATGCTAACTTGGTTTTGTGTATTTGTCTTGTGACATGTATTGGGCATGAGTATTGCAGTTCTGTCCTGTTCTTCAGTGGTTTTAACTGTGTGTCATGTCTGTCCTTCACAGGGTGCTTACTGAGTACTTTGGTCAACTTGGATCCCCCGACACCATGATTCAGCTTTCAGGGTGGCAGCAATAGTTTCCCTACAGGTGATGTGCCACACACCCCTGGACTTCATATCTTCTGCACTTGTTGACTGTGTGGCCACTGCCACGTGGGATTACCTTGCATTTGTAGTGGAAACAACATGTTGCAAATGTGTAATAAACCTGTGCTTCACTTTGGGATGTGCGTTGTCTGTGGTCACACATCTGACTGACATTTGCTTACTGCACCTGTGGGCTAGTTGACACAGACTCTGAATAGGTGTGGTGTCTGTGCATTCCACAGTATTTCCTGGCAACATCACTGTAGGCGATGAGTCCGATTGTCCTGGTGTCTCTGTGTTGTGTAGCCCTAGTGGTGTGTCTCCCTCATAGGTGTCACGTCACCATGACTCACATGACGGTGTTGTACTTGCTGTAGCAGTTAGCATACACAGTGTAATTTAGCAGATCATCATCACCATAACAGCATCCACATTTGAATAACAACAGAGGCAAGTATGGTGTACTAGTGATTTTATTTACAGAAATGTGTGTGTGTATAGTGCACAGGATGGTGGGTGCTGTACATTGGGATTGTGATCCAAAGTTCCCAGATGAGTTGGAAGTCTTGGTAGCAGAAATGTCCTGAGTGTAGTCCACAGTCATATGATACATTAGTCCAACTTGAACTCCCCATGTCATGTGGGAGAGTTGTGTTGCATTCGACAGGGTGAAAAGTTTGCACACAAATGAGAATTGCCAGAACAGGTGTTGGCTTCCTGGGGGATGTACGTGGCCATCAACCTCTCAGTTTTCCTTCCTCGGACGACCCCTCTTCTTTGGGGGGGACCCTCACATGCAGGCTGCTGCGGTGCAGGGGAGTCTCCGCCAGAGTCCTCATCCCTCCCTGTGGCGGTGTCAGTTGTTGCAGCACCAGATGTTGTGGGCACACATGGAGGTGTGGCCATGTTGGTGCTAATCTGGCGGAGGCATGTCAATATGTCCCTATGCACCGCTGTGATTTCTTGCAATGTGTCCCACTTGGACTCCATGCGAGACATGTGTGTCTCCACACGGGACATGTGGGAGTCCAAGCGGGCATGATGGGCAGCCTGCTGCTGTTGTATGTCCTTGAGGATCCCCACTACCTGTCTGACCTCTCCGGTGCTATCCTGGTACGCATCAGCGATGCGTGCCAGTTGTGGGTCATCATGCAGTCCAGACCCCTCTGCAAGCAGCGACCTATGTCTCCCACCCCTCCCACCACCCCTGGCGACACGTGCAGGACCTGCGGTGGCACGCACAGGTGACCGAAGGCCCCCTTGGGGGTTGTTAGTGGTGTTGTTGTCCGTTGCTCCACGGTGGGCCTGGGGCCCTGTGCTGTTATCATCGGTGGTCCTTGGTCTGTCCGTGTCGGTGGGGGTGGTCTGTGTGTTGGCAGTTGTTGGAGGGGTGGGTGCAGGGGGTCAAGATGTTGGTCCTGCTGGTGCTGCATGATGACTCACACCGGAGGTGCCAGGTAGGTCTTCGCCATCCGAGGAGGGCAGAGGCTGTTCCACACCAGTGAGCTCAGTGTCCCCCGGAGCCTGGGACAGGGACTCCTCCTCGCCTGCTGCTGTGTCCCCATCATCATCACCTGTATTTGGAAGAGACACACATTGTATGTTATGTTTCTACAGGCATCAATGGTTCACACACCTGACAGTTGTGACTGTACCTCTGGATGCGGGCATGTACATTGCATTGTCCTAAGTTGTCACAGTAAGAGGTTGATATTGGTGTAGCACACTGTCCTGCATACCTGGGGCATTTCAATGTGAATGTTGAGGTGTGTGCATGGCCAGCATTGGTTGTATTTGGTGGACATCCGGCCATCCTTCTCCACCTAGCCCAGTTATCCCACCATGAAGCATGCCACCCTTGCAGTGGGTTAAGGTTGACTCTCAGGATGTCATTCAGTGGTGTTCTGCTGTTTGTTGGTGCCCAGTTCCCAGCAGGGCCTTGTGCTCCCCACAGCAGTACTCAGTGTCAGCCATTTTGTCAGTCCTTATCCACTCCCTGTGATGTGAGCATGGTTCAGAGTGGTGTTGATGGGCCAATTGTGAGGGTGAGCAATATCTGTGACTACAACTCCCATCATGCTATTGCCTACACCCCCCTTCCCAGCATGCCCGTACTTCCTTCCTTTTGACTCTGCTTCCCTGTGGGGTAGTGTGCCTGTGCTGACAGGAAGGCTGACAGTGTTGTCCTTGCGTTTGTTTGGCTACAAGTCCCAAGAGTGTCCCTGTGCTTCACACAGCATTACCCAGGGTGGTGGTTCTTTGTGGGATCTTCATTTGGTGTGTGAGGCATTGCATTCTCCCAGGTGGGTTACGTGGAGTTTGTGTTGAGGGGTGTGTGAGGAGAGCTGCTTGTAACTATGGTCAGTGCTGTCAGTCCTCCTTCCCACCCAGCCAGATATCCCACCATGCAACGTGCTTGCATTGCAGGGAGTGCAAGTTGGCTTTCAGGATGTCAGGCAGTGGTGTTCTGCTGTTTGTTGGTGCACAGTTCCCAGCAGGGCCTTGTGCTCCCCACAGCAGTACCCAGTGTCAGCCATCTTGTCAGTTGTTTTCCACTCCCTGTGATGTGAGCATGGTTCAGAGTGGTGTTGATGGGCCAATTGTGAGGGTGAGCAATATCTGTGACTACAACTCCCATCATGCTATTGCCTACACCCCCTTCCCAGCATGCCCGTACTTCCTTCCTTTTGACTCTGCTTCCCTGTGGGGTAGTGTGCCTGTGCTGACAGGAAGGCTGACAGTGTTGTCCTTGCGTTTGTTTGGCTACAAGTCCCAAGAGTGTCCCTGTGCTTCACACAGCATTACCCAGGGTGGTGGTTCTTTGTGGGATCTTCATTTGGTGTGTGAGGCATTGCATTCTCCCAGGTGGGTTATGTGGAGTTTGTGTTGAGGGGGTGTGTGAGGAGAGCTGCTTGTAACTATGGTCAGTGCTGTCAGTCCTCCTTCCCACCCAGCCAGATATCCCACCATGCAACGTGCTTGCATTGCAGGGAGTGCAAGTTGGATTTCAGGATGTCAGGCAGTGGTGTTCTGCTGTTTGTTGGTGCACAGTTCCCAGCAGGGCCTTGTGCTCCCCACAGCAGTACCCAGTGTCAGCCATCTTGTCAGTCCTTATCCACTCCCTGTGATGTGAGCATGGTTCAGAGTGGTGTTGATGGGCCAATTGTGTGGGTGAGCAATATCTGTGACTACAACTCCCATCATGCTATTGCCTACACCCCCCTTCCCAGCATGCCCATACTTCCTTCCTTTTGAGTGGACTTCACTGTGTGTGAGTGTGACAGCAATGGCAAGATGGCTGACAGTGTGGTCCTGTTGTTTGTTGGTGCCCAGTTCCCAGCAGGGCCTTGTGCTCCCCACAGCATTACCCAGTGTCAGCCATCTTGTCAGTCCTTATCCACTCCCTGTGATGTGAGCATGGTTCAGAGTGGTGTTGATGGGCCAATTGTGAGGGTGAGCAATATCTGTGACTACAACTCCCATCATGCTCTTGGCTACACTGACTTCACCAGCATACACAGGATTCCTTCCTTTCTGTGAGCTTCCCTGTGAGGTGGTGTTCTAGTGGTGGCTAAATATCTGACAGTGTTTGTTAGTTAGATTTGTGCCACTGCCTAGCTCTATTTGGTATTGGGTTTGTACATGTCATGACACAGTTACATATCACTATGACATGGCATGTATTGTGTTTATCTGACTAACATACACTTCTTGGGATGATTATCTTTTGGTTGCTGTTGATTTGCTAGGGGTGCATGGTTTGACTATCCCCTTGACAGTGATGTGTGTGTATTGGCACACAATATTGTGTATATTAGTTGTGTACTCACCAGGCTCTGGGATGTTTGTTAGTTCATATATGCTCACTGGTGGTATGATGGCCCGCACCTTCTCCTCCCAGGGCCTGAGGTATACTGGTTTGGCAGGAGGGCCACTGCCGGTGTGCTGGCTCAGGAGGTAATCCTTCTTCAGTAGGTCCCTGACCCTCCTTCGCACATCATACCACCTGTTCTGGATGTCTTCCTTTGTGTGCAAACATGGTGATTGTGCGTTCTCCCTGTCGACGATCCTCGCCCACATCTTGGTTTTCTGTGCCATGGGGGTCTGTTGGACCAATGTGCCAAACAACTGTGGCTCTACCCTCAGGATCTTGTCTACCATGACTTCCAATTCACTATCTAGGAACTTTGGATTCTTCTTTAGGGGCATGGTGATGGGTGGTGGTGGTGATTGATGTGTGTGTGTGTGTGCAGGTGAGGGTGTGTGTGTGTAGGTTTTGCTGTGTGTGTGTGAGGGTGCTATTTGTTGAGGTGCTAATGGTGTGTGGCTTTTGTGTTGGATGAGCTGTGTGTGTGTCTGCTGTCTGCTGGTGTTCTGTGCTGGCAGGTCAGTGGAATTTGCAAAGGATCATGGTAGGGATTTGTGGCCTTTATGTAGGTGGAGTTGGGGGTGTGTTCTTCCATTTTTTCACCCCCTGTATTTATTGGCTTTGTCATTGCTTGTTTGGCCCTCTTTTTTGTATTTTTTCATTTGTGATTATTGTGCATGTAGGAGTCGTTCTTCTGAACGAGTAGGACGTTGCAGTTATCTCGTGCGCGCCTCTCCGAGTCGTTCCCGCTGTGTTTCAGCTCAGTTTCATATGCGGCGTACGCGTCGGTCGCGGAGTATTGTGTTTGTTCGGCTGGGTTTTGTATGCGTGTCGGTCGTGCGGCTTGGGCTCCGTGCGAATCGGTCTGATTTTGCACCCATTGCATCGTACTGCGCGGGTCGGAGTTCGCGGGTACGTTTCGTTC
The DNA here is from genome assembly GCA_963921515.1 of Calotriton arnoldi. NCBI lineage: Eukaryota > Metazoa > Chordata > Amphibia > Caudata > Salamandridae > Calotriton > Calotriton arnoldi. The sequence goes on from CAWUFW010000601.1 coordinate 1,350,827, forward strand.
GGGTTGATTCCTGGTGCGTGTCGGTCGGTTCGATTCGCGTGGTTTCCCGGCCGGATAGCTTGTTTCCGTCCGGGTCGGTCGTTCGCCTTGAGTTCCGTACGAGTCGGTCGTGATTCACATGCATTTCATCGTACTTCCCAGGTCGGGCAACGCCAGTACGTGTCGGTCGGACTATGATCCCGTACCGAGTCCGTCGGTATTTTTTCCGGCCCGAATCGGATTCGGCCCCACAGTGTCTACGTTAGTTGTAAGGAGGGATTAACTGAGCCCATTGCACAGGCAGAGAGGTTACTCTTGGTGACACTGTTGAAAGGACCACTGAGCATAACCACTCTGCCTCTGCAATGGAGATAGAAGTAAGAGAGAATATAAATGAAATTAAAGCCCTGGCATTCACCTCCAATGAACCCTGTGGCTCAGTTTTGAGGGAGGTGTCTCAAAACATTCCAACATATGTAGCAAGTTGTATTCCCACAATCCCCAACTTAGGCAGAATTATTCAGCGTAAAAAACAGGCAAGTAACCCCCTACGTCTGACACCCCAAACCTTTTCTGACATCAACATTCCACCTGAACTGTCAGTAACCGTTACTAATGAACCCTTTCTTTTGCATGACAACAAAACCCCTCTTAAAAGAATACTAATCTTTAGCACACCCCATAATCTTGTTAAATTGGAGAGTAGTGATATTTGGATGATGGATGGGACTTTTAAATCCGCACCCCATTCATTCACCCAAATATACACTATTCATGCCTACATTAATCAAACAGTAGTGCCCTTATAGTACAGTTTACTCCCTGATAAACAATCCTCAACATACACTGAATTTTTGGCAGTAATAAAAGCTAAAACCATGAACAAAAGTCCTAGAAAGTGTTAATTGACTTTGAATTACCTATGATTAACACAATTACCAAAATGGACACGATACCCAAATTCAAGGATGTTTTTTTCACTTTTCAAAGGCATATTGGTGAAAAATTCTAAAAACATCCATAGTTGAGTATTATATATCAGACAGCAAACTACAATTTGAATTAAAGAAACTAATTGCACTTTGCTTTGTTCCTCCTGACAGTGTAGATGAATACTACACATCTATTACTGAATCTGACTACTTTACTGCAAACAAGGACAAATTGGCACCCCTTCTAAATTACTTTGAAGACACATGGATTGGCCATCTAAGCAGGTCAGGCTGCAGGAGGAAATCACGTTTCCATTTGAAGTGGTGGAACTGCTACTCGACCTGCTTATAGGGAGGAGCAAAAACAAATAATGCCATAGAGGGTTGGACAACTCCTTCAACAAATCTATTGGTAAACCACACCCTAACGTCTATCATTTCTTGGAAATTTTGAAGAAGGAGCAAAGTTTCCAAGAAATGAGAATTGGCAATCATTAACTGGTAGTCTGAAACCACGAATCTCTAAAGGAACAAAAGAAATGTCCGAGAGACTATTGGGCGCAATTCAACAATTTTCGTTGATGGTGGCTTCAGACTACCTAGATAATATTGCACACATCCTACATTTCTAATCTACACTAACTCCTAAACAACCTTACTTGCCTGTTTTGACAATCAATCCCCCTAATTAAATTGGCATTTAAAAAAAAAATGTTTTAATTATTTTAAAAAGTCGGGTTTCTTACCTTCAGTAGTCTTCTTTTTTCAACTCTTTCCCATTTTTTCCCATTTCACCAAGAGTCTTGACCAGTCCTTTTATCCATTGCAAATAATCCATAATCCTTGAAATAATCCATGACCCTAGTTTCACTAATCAAAAGGGGCAAAGTTCAGCAAAGCCATGTTTTTATAGCAAAAAAATCAGCTGAAAACTATACTGTGCACACCTACAAAAATACGCACCCAAAAATAAAATCCCGAAAAGAATTCTTGTTTGGCAAAAAACGCAACAGGATTCCATTGATGCAATCCTCTCTCGCTCGAATTCAAGTTAAAAAAACCACAAAAAAGTAGTAAAGTTTCGAGAAAAAACACAACCCAAAATCCATCGTTGCAATCTTCTCTCGACCAAAGTTCAGCAGAAGTTCCATAATCCATACAGCAATGGTTTAAAAATGGCCCAATTTTTTTTTCCAACCCACGAAGTCTTTCTCCATGTTCCATGTTCCTTCGTCCTATCCGTAAAAAAGCAACGACGCAATTACAAAATTACTAAAAACCCGTCGCTACAGAAAAATCACTAAAAAAGAGTACTTTCATTCCACTATTGGTTAATCGAAAAAATATTCAATCTTTTAAAATTAATACTATTAAACAAAAAGTGTTACGAAAGAAATAAACTCGACGTGGGCCTACAACTGCTACCTGTTTTGGAAAAGATTTTTAAGTTAAAACACACAACAACAAAATACACCTACCTACCTCCTCTCTCCTTACAATAAACTTTACCACCCTTAATGTATTTTTAATAATTTAAATTCGCCTTACCTGGACGCAGCTCTCCCTTGCTTCTGATCCGGACCGCGACGAACCACGCAATGATGAAAATTACGTACACGCGGCAACGTCATATCTTTCCGTAAAAAGGAAAAAAGGACAATTTCATCCATTGACTTCAATGGGAAACTTGGGAAAAACTACAAAGAAATTTTAAAAAATATGTTACAATACATACAAAATTATATGTATATTTAAAAAAATATTATTACTAATAAAATATTTTTACAAAATGTTTTGCATATTTATTTATTCTGTTTTATATTTCTAATAAAAGCAATAAAAATATTTACAATACTATTAATGTGTCTATTATTTGTTTTACTGAATATAAATTTTGTTAAATTATCTTTTTACCTCTACAGATTTTATATGTCTTTTTATGCATACCTATGTTGTACAATTATGCTCTATAAATTATTATAAATAATATAATTAACATTTAAATAATTTTTTATTTTTAAATGTTAATGTTAAAAATAATACGCAAGTATAGAAATGTATACCCGAGTATTAATACACTCCCCACCCAAAACCCCTATTTCCCTTGCATCCCGTCCTAGTGGATAGGTACAAATGCATTTTTAAATATTCATTCTTAATATTTAAAAAAAAATAATAACAATAATTCTAAATATCAATTAATACTCTAGATTTTCTTTTTAAATACCTGAGTATTAATACACTCCCCCACCCAAACACCTATTTCCCTGATTTTTGATACAAACGTCTATTTTATTAAATTAGTTTTAAATTAATTTTAAAATTATCTAGCAGTAAAACTAAATTTATATTAATTCTCAAGTATTTATATTAATACCTGAGTATTAATACATTCTATCACCCAAAACCCATGTTTCAAATACATATATCCCCAAATTATATAATCCTAAACTGTTTTCTATTATATACATTGAAGTGTTCTATAAGGTTTTTAAAATAAATATTAAAATTAATTTAATAAATATTTTTTAAATAATACCTGAGTATTAAAACACTCCTCCAACCAAAAGCCCTACTTCCCATACAACTCATCCCAGAGGATATATGCTAATTTTTTTTAAATAATTTGAAAAAATTACTATAAAAATTATGTATCAAACGAATTATCATTAAAAACTCAAATATTAAAATTAATACCTGAGTATTAATACACTCCCCTACCCAAAAGTTAAACCCCTATTTCCCATACATCCCATCCCAGGGAAAAAATGCAAAGCATATTTAATATATTTTCATTTATAAAATGTTATTAAAGTTTTTTTTATATTTCTTTGAATAATTTAACTCCTAATCTAATTCTTAAATAAAACTCAAATATTTTTTTTTTTAAACAGAGTATTAATACACTACCCCAAAAAAAAACAATCCAATTTAAAAACATTATAAGATATATTTTTTTAAACTAATTAAAAATTTGTAAAACAATAATAGTACTATTAACTATTACTTACCTAAAAATAAAAAAATAATAAAAAAAGCAACATACCTTTTTTATAACAATTACCTACCTTACAATGCGTCGTAATGGCATGCGTTGTAATGACATGCATTGGAATGCCACATGCGTTTTAATGGCATGCGATGTAATGTCACCTGCGTTGTAAAAGTTGCATTGTAAAGGCATTACGATGTAATGACTGCATTGTAATGGACGTCTCCCATGATTCAGGGCTTGGATTTATAACATATGTATGATACACATGCACCCTATTTAGCAGCTAGGCTAGATACTTACTTGATATTACCCGCTTAGGGGCCGATTCCGATCTCGGTTGGAAACCGTACCGACCGACACGGACCGGGACTGGAGTCCGACCGACACGTATAAGCTCCGTACGACCGTACGAGTACGATGCTATGGTTGTGATTTCCAAACGAGTCTCACGGAGCGCAATCCGCACGCACGCCCGAGCCGCACGGTAAACAGTGACTCACCCATAAAGGGAACGCGAAACGTATCGACCGACACGGACCCGGACTGGACCCGAATGACACGTACACGCACCGTACGAGTATGATGCAATGCGTGCAAAAGGAAAACGACTCGCACGGAGCACAATCCGGAAGAACGAGACGTACGGGAAACAGTGACCACCATTGAAAACAGCCCGTGGCGACCGACGCGTACGCAAACGCTGCAACAGAGCACATTGTGAGTGAGACAGACTCGGAGTACCTCCCAATTGCCCCTGTCAGCGTCCTTCCCAGTCAACTGAACGTCTCCATCATGCACAACAAAACCTACGCTTAAATCCTGAGAAAAAAATCAAACAAGCAATGTCCAAATCAATAAAGAAATAAGAAAAAAAAACATGAACAAAGACACACCCACAACTCCACCTACATAAAGGCCCAAATCCACTACCATGATTCTTTGCTATGTTCAAACACATGACAGCAGAGAAGACAACTACACTGCACTCTGAGCCACACCCACAACTCGCTCACCACACAACATCCACACCATTATCACCTCCTAAACACACTCACAGCAAGCAAGATAAACTGACACCCACTCACCCTCACTTACACCCTCACACACACATCAATCTCCACAACCACCAAGCACCATGCCCCCAAAGAAGAATCCAAAGTTCACAGTTAGTGAGTTGGTAGTCTTGGTTGATGAAATACTCCGAGTAGAGCCACATTTATTTGGAACCTTGGTCCAACAGACCCCCATGTTACAGAAAACAAAGATGTGGGAGAGGATCGTCGACAAGGTGAACGCACAAGCACCTTGCCTGCGCACAAAGGATGACATCCAGAACAGGTACTACTATGTGCGAAGGAGGGCCACGAAGCTCATACCCAGAGAGCATGCCTTGAGCCAGCGTACTGGCGGTGGCCCTCCTGTAAAACCAACATACTTCATGTCCTGGGAGGAGAAAGTTCGGGCCATACTCCCACCGGAGGGCATCCGTGGATTGACAGGAATACCAGAGCCTGGTGAGTACACAACCAATCTAGTCAATATTGTGTGGTAACACACACACATCACTGCCAAGGGGACATTGAAAACAAGTAGCGTTAGCAAAGCCAAATTAAGCCTGAAAAAAGTTATTCTGTGATGTGTATGCCAGTTACACAAACGCAATAGCTGCTATCTCAGAGTAATATAGAACTAGGTCATAACATGTAAAAACCTAACAACAAATACAGCAAGGCATTGGTACTAAACACCAACAAACACTGTCAGCCATATTGCCAAACCTGTCACACTACCTCACAGGGAAGCTGATTCACAGGAAGGAAGGTGGGTATGTTGGGAGGGTGGGTGTAGCCAAAAGCTTGATGGGAGTTGTAGTCACAGACACCAGACCCCCTCCCACATGGTCCATCAAGCCCACCCTGAACCATGTTCACCTCCCAGGGAGTGGAAAAGTACTGACAATATGGCTGACACTGGGGCCTGCTATGGGGAGCACAAGGGCCTGGTGGGGGTTGTGCTCCAACATACACCAGGACACCACTGTCAGCCATCTTGACAGCACTGTTACACCACCTCACAGGGAAGGTGAGTCACAGGAAGGAAGGTCGGGTATGCTGGGAGGGTGGGTGTAGCCAAAAGCTTGATGGGAGTTGTAGTCACAGACACCAGACCCCCTCCCACATGGTCCATCAAGCCCACCCTGAACCATGTTCACCTCACAGGGAGTGGAAAAGTACTGACAATATGCCTGACACTGGGGCCTGCTATGGGGAGCACAAGGGCCTGGTGGGGGTTGTGCTCCAACAAACACCAGGACACCACTGTCAGCCATCTTGCCAGCACTGTTACACCACCTCACAGCGAAGCTGAGTTACAGGAAGGAAGGTCGGGTCTGCTGGGAAGGCGGGTGTAGCCAAAAGCATGATGGGATTTGCAGGCATAGCCAAAAGTCCCCCTCCCACATAGCCCATAAAGCCCACCCTGAACCATGTTCACCTCACAGGGAGTGGAAAAGTACTGACAATATGGCTGACACTGGGCCCTGCTATGGGGACCACAAGGCCCTGGTGGGACTTGTGCTCCAACAAACACCAGGACACCACTGTCAGCCATCTTGACAGCACTGTTACACCACCTCACAGGGAAACTAAGTCACAGGAAGGAAGGCCTGGTATGCTGGGAAGGCGGGTGTAGCCAAAAGCATGATGGGCTTTGCAGGCATAGCCAAAAGTCCCCCTCCCACATAGCCCATCAAGCCCACCCTGAACCATGCCCACCTCACATGGAGAGGAAAAGTACTAACAATATGGCTGACACTGGGCCCTGCTATGGAGACCACAAGGCCCTGGTGGGACTTGGGCTCCAACAAACAACAGGACGCCACCGTCAGCCATCTTGCCAGCACTGCATCACCCACTCCCAGGGAAGCAGAGTCCCAGGAAGGAAGGTTTGGTTTGCTGGGAAGGTGGGTGTAGCCAAAAGCATGATGGGAGTTGTAGTCACAGCCAATAGTCCTCATCCCACATGGCCCAGGAATACCCCCATGCACCATGCTCACCTCACAGGGAGTGGAAAAGTACTGCCAAGATGGCTGACACTGGGCTCTGCTGTGGGGAGCACAAGGCCCTGTTGGGACTTGGGCTCCAACAAACAACAGGACACCACCGTCAGCCATCTTGCCAGCACTACATCACCCACTCCCAGGGAAGCAGAGTCCCAGGAAGGAAGGTTTGGTTTGCTGGGAAGGTGGGTGTAGCCAAAAGCATGATGGGAGTTGTAGTCATAGCCAATAGTCCTCATCCCACATGGCCCAGGAATACCCCCATGCACCATGCTCACCTCACAGGGAGTGGAAAAGTACTGCCAAGATGGCTGACACTGGGCTCTGCTGTGGGGAGCACAAGGCCCTGTTGGGACTTGGGCTCCAACAAACAACAGGACACCACTGTCAGACAACTTAAACATTAACTTTGACTCACTGTCACGGAAGCATGGGCCATGGTGGTCTATCTGCTCCAGGGGTGAGGAGGAGTGTCACCTCAGACTACATCTACCAGCAGGCCCTGTCACACACACCCCTCCCAACAACAACAAACAACACACCTGTGTCAGGCACGGGAGTGCACTTGCGTCGCATTCTCCATGTAACTCAAGTAACCAATACATGAACTGTTCATGCACACAGCTCTACGTGCACACAAAAACCCATCAGGTGTTAATGACAATGTTCAAAACCAACATTGGCATCTGTCTGTGACAATTGAGGACAATGCAATGCACATACACCCATCATGAAGCACAGAAGCAACTTTAATGTGTGTGATACGTTGATGTGTGCTGAACCACAACATACATTGTATGTCTCTTCCACCCACAGGGGCAGATGTGGAAACTGCACGTACAGAAGAAGAAGAATCCCAGTCCCAGACTCTGGTTGACAATGAGCTATCTGGTGTGGATGCCTCTCAGTCCTCTTCGGATGACGACGAACTACCTGGTCCCTCCGGTGTGGATCAGCGTGCAGCACAAGCAGTTGCAACATCAGCACCCCCTGCCACCACTCCTGCTACATTTGCGAACACCCAGATGACCCCTACCAACAGGGACACACCAACTCAACATAACACTGAGGGCACAGCAACACAGGGCACCCTGGAGGTGGTGGGCAATACCACCAGGGACAACACAGAAGGAGGCCCAGTGTCATCTGTGCCTGCAACAGCAGGTCGTGTTCGTGTGGGTAGGGCTGGTGGGATTGGGGGCAGGTTGAGGCCATGGCCTGAACATGGTGCTGCACCGCAAGATGATCCACAGTTGGGACGCATCATACAAGCCTATCAGGAAAGCACCGGAGACTTTGGCCAGGTAGTGGGGATCCTCAGGGACATCAAACAACAGCAGACTGAACATCATGCCAGATTGGACTCCCACATGTCCCGGGTGGAGACATACATGTCCTGCATGGAGTCCAAAATGGACAAATTGGATGATGTCACGGCAGTGCATAGGGACATACTGACATGCCTCCGCCAGATTGCAACCAACATGTCCACACCTCCCTGTGTGCCCACTACATCTGTTGCCACAACATCTGCAACTGCCACAGGGAGGGATGAGGACTCTGGCGGAGAGTCCCCGGAACCGCTGCAGCCTGCACCTGATGGTCCCCCTAAAAACAAGAAGAGGGGTCATCCAAAGAAGGACAAGTGAGAGCCAGCTGGCCATGCACATCCCCCAGGAAGTGAACATTAGCTCCTGATATCACCCATTGTGTGCAAACCGTTCACCTTGTTGACTGTCACCCAACTCTCCCACATGTGATGGAGGGGCTAAGTTGGATCAATTAATCAAATGACTGTGGACTTCACTCTGGAAAATTCATCTACCAACACTACCAACTCCTCTGTGAACTTTGGATTTCTATTGCACTGTACAGCACTTTCTACCACGTATACCATTCACACACATGTATGTAAATAAATTGTTAAACACACAATACTTGCCTCTGCTGTAAATTCAACTGGGTTTGTCACATAGAGATGACGCAATGCTAAATAAAGACTGTGCATGGAAACTACTACAGCAATGTCAACATAGTTCTGTGACTCATGTTGATGTGAGACATATGAGAGATAGACACTACTAGGTCAACACAACACTAATTCACTATGCCCATCATACTCATTGCCTCCAACATTGTGAACTGAAAATACACAGAAATACAGAGGCTGTGGCAATCAGGCCACAGGTATAGTATGCCAAAGATTATCAGATGTGTGGATACAGAGGAAGCACATCACAAAGTGGTGCACACCTTTATTACGCATACACAACAAGTGAACTGACTGACAGATGCAAGGTATCCTCACATGACAGTGAGCACAAAGTAACCCAGAGGGCCAGACATGCCAGGACTGGCTTGTGTGGGATGATGCATCCGGGTTCCATGAAAGGTTGCACTCTGTAACTGGATTGTGTATTTTTGGAGGTCACATGTCACCAGACAACAGCCAAAGGACCCTGTGAAGGACAGACATACAACAGTATTGTTATCACAAAATGACTGTATACATCTACAATCACATTACATACACAATTCCTAAGATTTGTGAAAAAAACCTATGAATCATGTCAACACTGTTTGTGAGAACATACTAACTTGAAGGACACATTAATGCAACAATCATGTCAAGTAGCATCCAGCCACATGTATGTACCCACATTACACCACAAAAACACATATCAGGCAAGGTAAAAATGCAGACAACTCATCACAGCATACTCACAATTATGAGAAAAAGTTGGTGATGAGCCGAGTCCGGACATCCCCCTCACCCTCATCGTCACTCGCTACATGACCCAGGCCTGGATCCTCCCCTGCTGGCGGTTGATGGTCGCCATCATCTGCGATGAGAGGCACCTCCTCCCTCACTGCCATGTTGTGTAGCATGCAACACACAATAAATATCTTGCACACCTTTTCAGGTGCATATTGGAGGGCCCCTCCTGTCTTGTCCAGGCAGCAGAATCTGCTTTTCAGGAGTCCAAATGTTCGCTCTATCCCTCGCCTGGTCCGCCCATGTGCTTCATTGTAATGTAGCTGCGCTGGTGTGACTGGGTTTCTAAGAGGTGTCAGCAACCACGGCATGTTGGGGTATCCAGAGTCACCTACATACAAACAAACAAACATGTCATGGGTCAGGAAAGAGCGTTAAATTTCAAAATAACAAATAAATCACAAGGTAAACAGAGATTACACACCGACAAGCCAGGCACGCTGGTTCTGCAGCTGTGACATCATCTGTGGGATCCTGCTATTCCTCATGATGTAGGCGTCGTGTGCAGAACCAGGGAAACGGGCACCGACATGTGATATTGTCATGTCCGGAAGACATACCACCAGGGCATTAATGCAGTGGAAATGTTTCCTGTTTCTGTATGTCTGCTCATGTGCGTGTGGTGGTACCAAAGCCACATGTGTACCATCAATTGAGCCTATAACATGTGGCATCCTTCCCAGTGCATAGAAGTCAGCCTTTATGCCAGGCATTAGTTGTGGATTCGGAAATTTGATGTATCTGTCCAGATGACACAACATTACCTCCAAAACTTCACGTAGCACACGGCTGAACATGGTCTGTGACATCCCACCAGCACCAGCCACAGTGTATTGGAAGGTTCCTGTGGCAAAGAAATGTAGGGCTGCCATCACCTTCACCTTGGGGGTCAGCGCAGTAGGATACGCCCGTCCAGGTTGTAAATGTGGGGCCAACTGCTCCGCCAAATCCTCAATCAGTGGTCCTGTGAAGCAGTAACGTCAGATGCAGTCACGTTCATACATGGTTGCAAGGTCTGGGAAGGGTCTGTGGACATTTTCCCTCCTGCAGTATATAGGGAATCAAAGAAAGATTGTCAGTTCCCCTGCATATGTGGTAATGACCATGCAAAATGGCACATGCTACATCATATCAAGACACAGCTGAGTAAGGTGTGTGCTATTCATCATGGACATATATGCCAGCCATGTGCCCCTCACATAACATTTCTGCTCCATATGGTGATACAACAAGTGCTGTTGTCAATCTATGGGCTCTGTCACAGTACATCTGAACAAATGTCTGTTATACTCTCAATGGTGTGCTGCATTCCAGGCTATGTCAGGTGGAATGTTGGTGGTTGCCTGGATGCATGGTCACTGGGTTCTGGGCTTTTGAATAGTGCAAGAGGGCAGTTGGGACCCAGCTGTTGGCGATCTTCTTTGCTGTCTCTGCTGTGTAGCTGTCTTCAAATAAACTCAACTCAAGTTACTCTCTGTCTCCTGGAGCTTATTACTACAATATTTGTGGAGACGATTCCTTCTACACAGCCCTGCCAAGAACTCAACGTGCACCTCAACCTCTACCTCTTCGTCTACTCGTTGACAAGACCACGCTTCACAGGCGGTAAGACTGTTCCTTAAAGCCTTGACTCCCTCTTCACTAAGCGCGCCCTTTCTGGCCTTTTCACAAAGCAACGCACCGCTATCAAAGCGAAGAAAAAGTCGGAATCTTTATTCCTTACCTCGGTTTGAGGCGGCGCCCCTTCCGTTTGGCTGTGTTTGGCTTGCGACTTTGTTCCTGGAGGGTTCCTGGTCTGAGGGAGCTGCAGGGACCGCTCAAGCTGTCTTGTGGGGCTTTCATGCTTGTTGAGGCCTTATTCCTCCGACGCACCTGCCGCAGCAGCTGCCTGGTTGCCTGACCTTGGAGTCATCACGCTTGTGACGTTTTCACAGCACGTCAGCGCTCACTCTACCCTTTGTGTCAACGCGTGTTGTACGTTGCTTAGCAACACAGCGTTAGACGCTCTGGGGCATTGTCGGGTTTTCATTGCTGTTTTCAAGTGGATCGCATCAGTGATCCGCACACTCAAAGAGACACGTGAGCAGATCAACACGTGATCTGCACACCACAGAATAGAGGTTCAAAACGGATTGGAGCACACCTTAAAATCATTAGGGTGCTATAGTTTGGCATCTCGAGCAGATCAACACGGTGATCTGCACACCACTGATTAAAGGTTGGAAACAGAGTGGAGCACATTTCGCAATTAATAGAGTGCTGTATTTGTAGTGAATACACGGTTCGGCACTCCAATTTCGTGTTTATATGTAAATCAGAGTGCAACAGTGATTTGCACACTCAAGGAGATTCACACGGTGATCTGCACACCATCGTTTCAAGATTTCAAGCGGATCGCAACAGTGATTCGCACACTCAAGCAGATCAACACAGTGATCTACACACCATTGGAAAAGACGTCAATCAGATTGCAACAGTGATTTGCACACTCAAGCAGATCACGCATATTTTTTTTATTTTTTTTTGCCTTAGATCTTATACAGCTCAAGTTAGGTTATCTCCACATTTTTTTTATTATTGTTCTTTATTTTAAAAAGGTGTCATACACTGTGTAAAATATCGTAGTATTTAACCGGTTGGCCTAGGGAACGTGTTCTCCCTCAATGTTTGCAACCTTTCTGGAAAGTTGAATCTGAAATTTCAATGGAGGGCGGTGTTTTGATACGTGCAGACAAACTTATTCCTCCACAAAGCCTTAGAAGAAGTATTATTGTTAAAGCCCATGAGGGTCATTTGGGTTCGACACTTACCAAGCGTAGAGTTCGAGATTGTTTTTGGTGGCCCTCCATGGACAGTGATGTGCATGACGTGGTTGATGTGTGCACAATATGCAGGTCTGCTGACAAGGGTTTGAAAGTAGTAACACCACCCCTTCATCCCATTGAATGTCCATCTGCACCTTGGTCCAAGTTGGGGCTGGACATTGTAGGTCCTTTAGAAACTTTACAAGGAGGTTCTCGTTTCATTGTGGTGTTAATAGATTATGCATCGAAATGGCCCGTGTTAAAATTTGTCAAAGAGATTTCCTCGGCTAGTGTCATTGTTTTTTTAAAGGATGTGTTTATGAGGGAAGGTTTTCCTGAAACGGTGGTGACAGATAACGGCACACTGTTCACCAGTACTGCGTTCGAGTCTTTCTTGCAGTCATGCAACATAAAGCATGTCAAAAGCTCCCTGTACCATCCCCAATCAAATGGTCTCGTAGAACGCATGAATAGGGTTGTGGGAGACTGCATCAGATGGGCAAAACATTCCAACTGTGATGTGGTGAACTCTGTAAATAGCATGCTTTGGTTCTACAGGACCACTCCACACTCCACGACTAAAATTTCGCCTTTTGAACTATTGAGAGGGCGAAAAGCAAATACTAGTTTTAGACCAGCATGGATGAACAAGTGGGTCAAATCCGTACACAATGTTGACAGTCTTATGGAGGTGGTGAAAGAGAATGTTTTGGACTCCCAAAGTAAACAAAAATCTTGGTTTGACAAGAAAAAGTCTGCAAAAATTGTACCTGTATTCATTGGGGATTTGGTCCGTGTTAAATCTTCCATTCATGTTAAGAAGGGAGAGAGTAAGTTTGGTCCACCTGTTTTAGTCACGCGGGTGGGGAAAAATGCTGTACAGGTTGAGGGAGGCAACTGGTGGAATGTAGGAAAGATTGTAAAAGTGAAAATGTCGTTCCATGTTCCTCAAATGTACCTTCGTCTTCCGAAACTGTGGGTCTCCAAGTTCCTCTTAGAAGGAGCACAAGATCTAAGGTGATCCCCAAAAGATACCAATTGTGATGTAATACGTTTTTATGCCAAGATCTAAGGTGATCCTCAAAAGATACCAATTGTGATGTAATAAGTTTTTATTGTGCAAGCATGTACTATCTTTATGCTTTTAAGTTTTGGGTTTTGTTATTGTTTTTTTAATTTTTATTGAGAAGAGAGGATATGTTATACTCTCAATGGTGTGCTGCATTCCAGGCTATGACAGGTGGAATGTTGGTGGTTGCCTGGATGCATGGTCACTGGGTTCTGGGCTTTTGAATAGTGCAAGAGGGCAGTTGGGACCCAGCTGTTGGCGATCTTCTTTGCTGTCTCTGCTGTGTAGCTGTCTTCAAATAAACTCAACTCAAGTTACTCTCTGTCTCCTGGAGCTTATTACTACAATGTCACATACCAAACACACACCTCAGTGACTAGTGAGGATAGATGTGTTGTCAAGGTGACAGGTGTTTGTAAGTCACACACACAGGGATCATGTATTGCCACATGGACACAGTCATTATGTAACGTCTGATGTACATGTACCAACACAACTATTGAACAACCATGATGTGCTAACAGGCTTGTTTGCAGGGCAGACATGGATGTCTGTGACACACAGACACAACAGCAACTCACATGCCCAAATCTGATGGATGTTGGAGAGGATTCAAATCTCCCAAATACAATTAGGTCCATGTGCGTAGCACAATACGCAAATCCTCATGATGTACCCCACAGTGCCATCTCAGGAACACCCTGTAACACACAGTACATATCATGTGCAATTTAGTGTGTATGTAACATGTCATGAGACTATGTGCCCCTGTCACTGTGCCTAGGCCACGTGTGTTGATCAGCAGAGTTCTAACTGACAGAAGTGAGGTGCATCAGACAGAATGTCTTTTTGTCACCATGTAACATGTCACATCCTGGTAGTGTGTGACACAATGTGCAACATCCAATATGAAATGTGTGGACATGTACCCACACATGTAATGAAGCATGAAATGTGCTTACATGTACTGTGTGACAGGCTGTCAGTGTGTTGTAGAGCACCTGAGTCCCTGTCAAAAATCTTTTTGGTGGCATCCTTTGGCCATTGACTGGATATACGCGGGTGGGTTTTCAAAAGACGCGTCGGACACCAAGGGACCAAGGCGTGCGCACGCCTTGGACCCTGAATGTAATGGTGACATACGCGGGTGGGTTTTCAAAAGACGCGTCGGACACCTAGGGACCAAGGCGTGCGCACGCCTTGGACCCTGAATGTAATGGTGACATACGCGGGTGGGTTTTCAAAAGACGCGTCGGACACCTAGAGACCAAGGCGTGCGCACACCTTGGACCCTGAATGTAATGGTGACATACGCGGGTGGGTTTTCAAAAGACGCGTCGGACACCTAGGGACCAAGGCGTGCGCACGCCTCGGACCCTGAATGTAATGGTGACATACGCGGGTGGGTTTTCAAAAGACGCGTCGGACACCTAGGGACCAAGGCGTACGCACCCATTGGCTATTGACTGTCATGGAAACGAACGCGTGTTTGCTACATTCACGACTCGTGTGCACACAGATTCCGTTGGCTCTCTGCAACAATGTTTCAGAGTCAATGGTGTGATGCTGCAGAATATTTGAACAATGCGGAAGGCGTGTCCGATGCGTTCAATGGCATGGATTGGGCAATTTCGGAAAATGCGAACGACTCTGACCTATCTCTTTGTCCGCATCAAACAGATTCTGCCTCAGCAGCACAGATATAAGGCTTTCTGTTCCCCAGAGACTTCACTTGCCTGCACTATATGCTACAGGATTGGAACTCAGAACACCACTGCTGCTGTCTCTGCATCCCCTGTGTCCTGCAATGGCACATACTGTGGAGAGAGCACCATCATTCACAGAGGAGGAGAACCAGGCCCTGCTGGACGGCCTCCTTCCACAGTACTGCAAGCTGTATGGGAAAGCAGGGGAGCAGGTGAGTGTAGAGTCCACTGCCTTTTCAATTGTACATGTTAACTGACTGGGACTACTAGCATTGTGATCACAAAGGGCAAGCATGCACACTCAGTAAGTTTAAGTCTCAGAGTGTGTAGATGCATGTACTGTACCTGTACAGTGATGAATCAGTGTACTTTTTGCAAACTTTGATTTTCAAGGCACTGTATCATGTTGTGAATGCAGCCTTGCACACAGGACAACTGCCCATGACCATAGTTGCACTACCTGTATACATCATATGCACTGCTAATTTCAACATGTATGTCCAACTGTGTGATTGAGAAACATGGTGCATGTGTAGTAATGGTGTCTCACTTTGTCATCCTCACAGGTTACTGCCCATGAGAAAAATGAAATTTGGCAGACCATCGTCCGGGCAGTAAGATCGGTGGGGGTCTTCAGACACCGTTTCCGACACTGCCAGAAGAGGTGGCAGGACCTTCGTGGCTGGACAAGGAGGATAGCCAGAGTCCAGCTGAAGCTGTCGCCTCCACGCAGATGGGGTGGACGCCGGACCCTGACCCCCACATGCTCCGGATTCTGGCGGTGGTCTTCCCAGACCTGGATGGGCAGTTGAAGGGCAGACAGCAGCAAGGAGGGGGTAAGTCCATGGTATTTTGGTGTATTGTGTATGACCCGCAGTTTGCACTCCTTCAGCCTTGTTACACTCCCACAGTTTGTCTGTCTGCTCAGACAAGTACCATGTGGCTGAATTTGGTGATACACTAGTCTCATCTGATGACCAGGTGTGTCCCTTCCCCTCTTTGACATGTGTCACTTGGGTTGTGTGTATTTGCTGTTGTCCAAGGGAATGTTGAGAGCCACATCTGCAACAGGTGCATTAAATTTAGCATCATGTGTGAGGCTATTGTGTGACATGTATCAGAACATTGACTGATAACTGACCTGTGCTCTGTGTCTGGTCCACATATATGCACAAATTGCTGTTGTGGGTCATCATAGGACTGTGAGGTATTGACTACACACACATGCAGCAGCCATGACCAATGTTGAGGCCTCAGACAAACGATGTGTATGAGTGTAAGAAATGCATAGTCACCTGCATAGTGCTCCTGGTAATCCCATGTATCACATGGCCCATTGACAGGTATGCCTACTCCGGTCATCTGAGACACTCTGGCCTCCTAATCTTTGTTGTGATCCGACACTTTGCCCATTGTGAACGTATTTATCATGTGTCTGACTCTGTGTCATGGTGGGCTGGCATAGTTTTTTGTATTCCATAAGTCTGCTATATGTTTCTCATGGACAGACATCTGACATGGGACTAGTGGATCTGCACACCGGGCAAAACATGTGTGTAGACACTCGACTGTGCATAATGGTGAATTGAACAGATATGTGTAAGCAGCCTTACTATGTTCCTGTGAGGCCCTTATGTGTACAGGTAGACCGAGTTGTTGACTCACAAACAGTAATATGTCATTTTTATTACGTGGCATCATCAGATTCTCTTACATGGGTGTAGCATGTGGTGATCATGTACACATGACCACTACCGAAGTTCCAATCACAGTGCAAACATGAGTGTGGCACGGTGCTGACTGTGGAGTCCGCATGCACTGCCCCTGGGACAGGAGTCAGTACTGACTGATTGGCCAGACAGGCCTGTGGCCTTGTGTTTCACAATGAAATCTGGTGCATGCAGTTTGGTAACTTGGCCGTTGTCCTGCAGCCACACTGTTGTAGCTTTGCGTTTCAAGACATGAGGCCATCATGGTGTCTGGGAATGGAAGTATGTTCATCATTTCAACAATGAGTTAGACCATCACAAATGCTGTCCCAAATGCAGAGTCAGAGTCCTGAGATGAGACATGTGTGTAATGACACATGACAGTAACCATCATTGCAGATCAGACAACTGGGTACTCAGGGAATGGCTGCCCAAGTGATGACTGACATCATACAGACTATGGAGTGATGGGTCCAGTGCCAGCATGTGTACGCGAAGCATGGTTTACTGGCAGATTGATAAGTGCCAGGTTCACTATTGTGTATTCAATTTAGATGTGGTTTTTAAATGATGCCAGGGCTTGCACAGTGATGTGTTGCATTTAAGATCATGTGTCCAATGAATACAGGTGACTGATGTGTATATGTTTCTCCTCCTTGTTCACAGCATCATCAGCAGATACTGCAGGGGACAGCTCCACGGATCGAGAGGAGGCGCAGAGCCAGGCTGGTTCCAATGTGGAGGATTTGGAGCGACCCAGTGGCATGGAGGGTGAGGGGAGCCACACTGAGGGCCAGTCAGCAGCCAGTACCTCAGCTGAAGACCGCTCCAGCTCCAGTGAGGACTCCCTTGTGAAGGCGGGTGTCACAACACCACAGACCACAGATAGCGAGTCTGTCCCCGCCACCACCACCATCTCCACCCTCCCAGTTGCCCCCATCCCTGATGTCCATGGAGCCTCCTGTGTTAGGGAGCATGTCTCCTTCAGTCCAGGCACCGCACCCCCTGCCCCTGTCTCCCCTGCTGCCCTGAGTGTGGAGTCTGTGGACTTGATGAAGCAACTCCATGTGGGTCAGACATCGATGCTGAGTGTACTCCATGCTCACACTGGTCTATTGACCCAATTGGTGTCATTCATGGAGGGCATCTCAGCAACCATGTTTGCCCAACACCGGATCAGTCAGTCCATGGCCTCCTCACGGACGGCAGCAGTGTCCCTCCTCCAACAGTCCGTCACCCCACCTACCTCTGCCCCATCCACAATCACCACTACCCTACCGGACCAACGCACACTCACACAGGCACCGGCACGCACAACAACAGACACAAGCAGCACACGGCAAGGTCAGCCAAAGCAGAAACGCACAAGCACGCACACGCAGGGGACTGATGGCACACACACAGGGGATAGGGTACAGACACACAGACAGGCATCCACGACCACTCCGCAGACCTCAGATACCTCTCCCTCCAAAACCCCTTCCTTTGACTCACCTGCAACCCCCCCTTCCCAGAAGCTCTTCCTCTGTGAGCTTGGCCTCTTCCCCACAGATACATCAGGTCCAACTCACAAGGGGAAGAGGAAGCCAACACAGCCAGAGGGTAGACCCACCCACCCCTGCACACCCTCCCCAAGAGCAGGGACACTGAGGCCCCCACCCGCAAATTACCCAGGACCAGGAAGAGCAAGACCCCACCACAATCCCGCACTCCCACCACACGGTCTCCGTCATCCAGCACCCAGGCCACAACTCCTTGGGTTCACACGCCACACCCTGCCCCCGGTTCACCCACACACAGGTACACCATCCCCAAGTTGATTAGGCCCTCCCCCCTTCCACATGCACTTCCACCCCAACCTCACCCCCTCAGCCTGTTACTACGACTGCTGTGGAGACCGTGTCCCCCCATCTGATGCTCACACTTCATCTGAGCTACAGACAACAACTTTGGACATTGACACTGCAGTGGAGACCCCTTCCACTCCATCTGACTTGGGCACTGCAGTGGCGATGGCGCCCACTGTATTAGACACATCCACTGCAGTGGCCACTGTCACTCCTGCACCCACCACACCCACCCTGCCCCCTACTACTATGCCCTGATCCTGTCCCTGTGGTGCCTGGACTGCCCCTATGTATGCCCCTCCAAGGGGAGATGTCCCCTGGCTGTAGCAGTGCAGGCAAGCATTGAGTGACGAGTAGTCCTATGTCACACGAAACAAAGATTTGCAATGGACTGGCCATTGGCCTTTGGATTGCTCATCGGATGAAACTGATCATTTTTCGGAAGCTGAATAAAGCTAAAGTTCTTTTTTTCTAAAGTTTTGCATTTAATGTACATGATGTTGCTGATGAGTGTCATTCAGTTGCTGTTGCTAGATTTTTAATTGGAAATAAGTGATTTGGTGATGTGATCGACTGCATGTGGTCCATGGTATATGTGTCCTATTTGGGTATGTAGCCATGTCATCCTTTGCTGAGGATTAAAGTAGTCATGATCCCAAGGACTTGGCACAATGAGTGTCACCTTCTTTTCACAACTTCACGTCTTTGGCTTCCACTGTTGCACATATGTTGGGCTGAGATTCGTGCCCATTGTACTTTTTTGCAGACTGTGGGACCATCTACACTGGACATGCAGATTGTTATTTCAATGCTGGACAAGTGATGTGTGTCTTCAGTGCAACATGCTAGACATGTGTTCTGATGTTGTGCAGATGACTTAAGAGTCACTCCTGTGCACAGGCTGATGTGACCAGAGCTTTCAGGCTGTCGTAATTGGTGTCTCAGTGACCAAGTTTAATGCTGACATGACTTAGCCCTGCACAGACAACGTTTGACAAAGCTGACCTTACACATGAGTGGAGTCACCTCATGGCAGTGTGTTATTTCGTGACATTGACTGTGCCCATGTGGTGTGTTATGTGAGCATGTCTCTGTGGGTAACCTTCCCTGTTTCTACACAGCCTATATTCCCTGCAGATGTTCCTGTTTGTGATGCTTGCTGATTTGTCCTGTGTTTATCCAACGCCTTTGGAGTATGTTTTCTGGGATGTAGGTGCATGGTGGACTACTGGTCATTCGGGTGTAATCCGTGGGTCATCTTGATGTAAGGGCCTGGAATGTGGGCATACACACATGGGACATATTCAGGATTCACAACGGCACATTTGTGTTTCACACATCAGGTTGTTTTCACTATGTGGTGTCTTTATGTGACAGGGTCACTTGTATGTGTGTGTGACTGCTCACAGTCATCAGATCCTAGCCTTCAATGTCGTATGATGTCAACATGGGTTCTTTGTTGGTCTCCTAGGGCTCTTCATTGGTCTGGGACAGTGACAGGGATCCCGATGTGTCTGAAAACTTGCACGTCATGCACATGTAACTCATACTATGCAGTGTGGAAAACATTCACAAGGGTTGTTGACTGGCCATGTGTGATGTGTTTGTACACCTTGGATCGTCCCTCCACCCCTGGGATTGTCATGGGTGCATGTGCAATGTCGCCAGTCCATGTGGGCTTAGCTGATGCACATTGTTGCAGATCAAGGTGTGTGGTGTTGAGAGTGGGCATATGTGAGTTCTCTCATGTCTAGGCCCCTGCCTACATGGTGACCTTAAATTACAGGCCATGGCCAGGGAGTTGTCTGTGTGTGTGTGATGTGAGTTGGTCTGTCACGACATGACAAGGTGCGCACATGTGACTGTGCTCCACAGTATGGGTTACATCGAAATCAGTCATCACAGAGGGATTAACATACAGGCTACTGTCACCACAATGTAGGGTCCTTGTGGGTACTGATGGAGTGGGTCTGTCTCTTGCTGTGTTGGTTGCTGTTCCAGGCAGCTTATGTCACATGAGTCTGTTGTGAACCCACTCATCTGACAATGCCGGGTTGCCCACAGAGGTACCCAATTCCTGTCAAACTTCTGGGTTGCACTGTGTACACATATGTCTCATTGGAGATCAGTCCCACATCATGTGTGTCGTACTAGCCTGGGTACACTGAGACACACACACACATGTTATGTTCGATATGCAGTGTGAGGCTGGCTGGTTGTGTTTGTGCATCTGCACCCATGCATTGGTATAGCTTTTGTGGGCCATTGGCTGGATGTTGGTTGTAGGTTTTTCCTACTGTCCCTGGGACTCCTACCTCATCAGTCTGCACATTCATCATGGTTAGTATGTCCCATTGCTGCCATGGTATGGGACTTGATCACCTAAAAGCTGCAGTCTACACAGGATTCCTTAGTATGTGTGTCTGTTAGTAAACATATGTGTGTATGCATTGTGATGGTCACTTCTTACATTGTCTAATTGGACATTGGAGGCATTGTCAGCCCCCATGTGCGATGCTTTTCTGCACATGGCAGAGGGTTTTTTAGACGACACAAAAATCTTTCACTCAACAGATCTATGTTTGTTTGCAACACAACCACTACTTTGCCACTACATTGCTTGTGGTGTTAGGACCAGGAATTATACATGCTGGTTTGCAGATGCTGGTATTTTTAAGCCCGAACTCACCTTTTGGTCACTGTAGTGAGGGGGGGTTTAACCCCATTACCACAATGTTCCTGATATGCTGGAGTTTTGGACCCCACACTCACCTTTTGGTCACTGTAGTGAGGGGGGTTAAACCCCATTACCACAATGTTCTAGATTTGCTGGAGTTTTGGACCCCACATTCACCTTTTGGTCACTGTGGAGAGGGGGGGTTGAACTCCATTACCACAATGTTCCTGATATGCTGCAGTTTTGGACCCCACACTCACCTTTTGGTCACTGTAGTGAGGGGGGGGGGGGGTTAAACCCCATTACCACAAGGTTCCAGATTTGCTTGAGTTTTGGACCCTACATTCACCTTTTGGTCACTGTGGTGAGGGGGTGGGGTTTAACCCCATTACCACAATGTTCCTGATATGCTGGTGTTTTGGATCCCACACTCACCTTTTGGTCACTGTAGTGAGGGGGAGTTAAACCCCATTCCCACAATGTTCCTCAAAATGCTTGGGGTTTGAGTCCCACATTCACCTTTTGGTCACAACTGTGATGGGAGTTACAGTATGTGCTCCCTTTCAGTGTCACTGTTGCAGGCAGTTTCCACACAATACACAATCTTGCCATGATGGTAGGGGGTGTGTGTTTGGCCTACAACCCCTATGGGTGAGAATGCTAGTGGTGTTAGCCATCCCCCCCCTATGAGTAGGGACTACTGGTAGTGATAGTAACCCCCCCTATGAGTAGGGACTGCTGGCAGTGATAGCCATCAAGCCCCCTATGGGCTAGACAATGCTGTTAATGATGCTGGTGGTGATAGGCATACACCCCCCTATGGTATGTGACTGCTGGTAGTGATAGGCATCCACCCCCCTATAGTTTGAGACTGCTGGTAGTGATAGGCATCCACCCCCCTATAGTTTGAGACTGCTGGTAGTGATAGGCATACACCCCCCTATGGATTGATGATGCTGGTAGTGATAGGCATCCACCCCCCTATAGTTTGAGACTGCTGGTAGTGATAGGCATCCACCCCCTTATGGGGTGTGCAATGCTTGTAGTGATAGGCATCCACCCCCCTATAGTTTGAGACTGCTGGTAGTGATAGGCATCCACCCCCCTAGGGGTGTGCAATGCATGTAGTGATATGCATCCACCCTCCTATAGTTTGAGACTGCTGGTAGTGATAGGCATACACTCCCTATGGGTTAATGATGCTGGTAGTGATAGGCATCCATCTCCCTATAGTATGGGACTGCTGGTAGTGATAGGCATCCACCCCCCTATAGTTTGAGACTGCTGGTAGTGATAGGCATACACCCCCCCTATGGGTTAATGATGCTGGTAGTGATAGGCATCCACCTCCCTATAGTATGGGACTGCTGGTAGTGATAGGCATCCACTCCCCTATAGTTTGAGACTGCTGGTAGTGATAGGCATACACCCCCTATGGGTTAATGATGCTGGTAGTGATAGGCATCCACCTCCCTATAGTATGGGACTGCTGGTGGTGATATGCATCCACCCCCCTATAGTTTGAGACTGCTGGTAGTGATAGGCATACACCCCCCTATGGGTTAATGATGCTGGTAGTGATAGGCATCCACCTCCCTATAGTATGGGACTGCTGGTAGTGATAGGCATCCACCCCCCTATAGTTTGAGTCTGCTGGTAGTGACAGGCATCCACCCCCCTATGGGTTAATGATGCTGGTGGTGATAGACATACACCCCCCCTATGGTATGTGACTTCTGGTAGTGATAGGCATCCACCACCCTATAGTTTGAGACTGCTGGTTGTGATAGGCACCCACCCCCCTATAGTTTGAGACTGCTGGTAGTGATAGGCATACACCCCCCTATGGGTTAATGATGCTGGTAGTGATAGGCATCCACCTCCCTATAGTATGGGACTGCTGGTAGTGATAGGCATACACCCCCTATGGGGTGTGCAATGCTTGTAGTGATAGCCACCCACACCCTATGGGTTAGGTAATGCTGGTAGTGATGGACATCCACCACCCTGTAGGTTGTGACTGCTGGCAATTATAGCTATCTACGCCCTATGGGTGTCGAACTTACCGTCTGCGGGATACTCGGTGATTCCTGTTGTTGTTTTGGTCATAGACGTACAGTACAGGGAAGACATGCGCGATCGGATACTTGGTTTGTTCGTCTCGTAGCCGTGGATCGTGTTGTTGCGCGATTCGACACGGAGATACTTCAGTTCCGGATGCTGAAACGTGCTGTAAGTGGCGACCAGTTCGGCACGTAGGAAGTACGCATCGTACTTGCCCGGCCGGAAGGTGCTGTTTAAATGCATCCGGACAACTCCATTTCTGCGTTTCAGGTTCCGGCTCGTACGTAAAATGTTGCTTGTTTCGGTGCGTACGTGTCGTTCGGGATTTGGGCACATTTGCGCATCGTACTTCCTCGTCCGGACGGACCGGCCTCCGGAACGAGTAGGTGGGAAGAAAACGCTACGGACAGCTCTCGGAGGGCTATCCGACCCGGATCGGAATCGGCCCCTTAAAAGTGAGGTAACAGTGCTTAACTCCCTCTGCAGAGACTGTTAACGCCTTTTACTGGCCCACCCTGCAACAATGGGGGTTGAGCTGAAGAGTGCATAATAAGGAGGAGGGCAATTAACCTCTGCTAACACTAGACAGCATGTGGGCAATACACAATTAGTATATGTCCCTCTAATATTGTTTAATAGAGGTAGGAAATAGGTTAACTCTGCGTGTTTGCTTCATGCCACTGTTTCACACCTCTACTGAGAACAGAAAGAAGGCAAATCAACAGTAGTCAGATCCAAGCATCCTAGTCATAGTGATTAGCAAAGTGATTATTCCATACAGTTTTCTAATCATCTTATTTCAGGAACAGCCAACAATAAGTCACACCCAGCTGATGTTGAGTGCACACTATGCAGTGATTTAGTGGCTGGATGGATTGTCAGAGTCGTCCACCTAAAACTAGAGTAATAAAAGCTAAAGAAGCGCTAAATTCATTACACGAGGTAGATAAACACGAATGCAATGAAATTATATCCAATTAAAGGATGATTATTGCATACTCCTACATTTGTGTGCAGTTCTTAAGCTTTTTGCACCATCTTATAGAAAATATAAATAACTCATAACCTGACTAATGCAGCTGTCTCATTCTAATCTATTGGAGCTAGATACCAGACCAAGATGATGAGGAAAGTGTGTCTACTGGAAGCAGAGAGTTATATTCCTTGATAGATTTTTACCTCTGTTGCTGAGATCAATGCCCCCTACAGCTGTTTATTTATGTCGAGTTTTATATAGCGCAAACTTGGCCCAAGGGCATCAGACCGCTTTATAAGGATTGCATATACAGCGTTTACAGGACATATAATGCAAGATAGTAAGACAATATATAACAGGGACGAGATGTACAGTGAGAGGTGGAGAAGAGGTCATTTACAAGACATATAATACAAGTGGGATGCATACAGTAATACAATATATAACAGGGACAAGATATACAAAGGGGGGAGGAATAGAGGTCAGAATGAGCAGTTTGTTCCATGGATGGGATGTCTGACTGGGCAGGTCGATTAGATTTATGTGGGTGGTTTTAGGTATTTGTTGAGAAGAGATAGTTTTAGGTTTTTCCTGAAGTGTAGGTAAGATTGGTTGTCATGTAGTTCTTTTGGAAGGGTGTTCCAAATTCCAGAGAAGGATCGGGGGAGAGATTTGGTTATCTTGAATTAGGGTGGAATCAAGAGAAGAGTGTTTGAGCTTTGTAGAGGTTTCTTTGGCCCGCTTTTGAAAGTTTGTTGGTGAGGAAGGCTAGTTTTCCAGAGTAGAGGGCTTTGTGGGTTATTCAAACTATTTTGAATATACCTCTCACTTCAATTGGTAGCCAGTTGAGCTTCTTATGTATGGGAGTGATGAGGTCGTACAGTCTTTCTACATCGAGAAGTTTAGCCACTGTGTTGAGTGTGGACTTCATTGGCGGAAGGTGGATTTTGCATTGCATTGCCGTAGTCCAGCCTGGAGAGGACTAGAGATCATATTACAGTCTTCAGGTCTTCTAGGGGGATAAATAGTTTGATTTTATTGATGTGTTTTAGTGTGTAGGAGGCGCTTTTTGATGAGGTGTTGATATGGTCTTTCATGTTCAGGTTCTTGTCGTGAGTAATCCCAAAAGATTTAACAGATTTTAAAAAAAGATAGTTTACAGTTCAGTGCAGTTTGGTTGCCGAGCCAGTTATGGTTAGGGTAAGGATTTTTTTTTGGCTAGATGAGGAGGAGTACAGTTTTGTTGGGGGTTGAGCTTTAGGTGGTTGTTGGTGAGCCAGGTTTGTATCAAGGAGAGAGTGTTGTTAAGGCATTGGATGTCTTTAAGTGACTAGATTTAGATGTAGATTTTGGTGTCATCTGCATATAGATGGTAGGCCATCCCGACTTGTTTAAGGATCATTGCAAGGCATTCCATGTAGAGGTTGAACAAGGCAGGGGTTAGGATTTAGCCTTATGGTACTCCTTTTTTGACAAATGCTGATATTGATGTGGAATTTTTTTGTTTGATTAGGTAAGATCTTTCATTTAGGTATGATGCAAACCATAGCAGGATGGTACCGCTGATGGCAGCACATTGTGAGAGGGTGTTTAGAAGAATGTTGTGGTTGACAGTGAGTGTCAAAGGCAGAGTGGAGGTCAAGGAGGATTAGGAGGCAGGCTTCACCATCGTCTAGGGATCTATGTAGGTCATCAGTGATGTTCAGGATTACAGTCTCAGTACTGCAGCCTTTCCTAAATCCGGATTGGAATGTGTCATGCAAGTTAAATGTATCAATGTGATTGTTTGATTTAGAGAGAACACATTGTTTGATGGTTTTGGCAAGTAGAGGGAGGTTGGTTATAGGTCTGTAGTTATTGAGGTCATTGGGGACGGCATCTGGCTTTTTGATGAGGGGGGGGTTATTTGACCAAGTGTAAGAGAGGCCGGCATAGAGCCGCTGGATAAGGAGGAGTTGATGGTTGGAGAGATGATGTGTCTGGGATTTTTGACAAGAGAGGATGGGAGAGAATCAGAAAGGTGGGAGGTCGGCTTCATAAATGACAATATTTGAAGGACTTCCTTTTCAGAGATATTTTCAAACTTGGACCAGGTTGCATTGTTTTTTAGATGTAGGTGATTGGCGGTGGTGTTCTGGTTCTCTGCGGGGTGGCTTTGTGTAGGTAATCATCAGTTGATGAGGAGGTAAGTGGGGGCATCTTTGGAAGTGAGATCATCTTTAGTAGGTGGAGAAGAGGAGAGGGGGTCCAGCGAGAGTTGATGTTTGTTATTTTACCTGAGAAGAATTTAGCGAACTCGTCACAGCATTTGGTGGAGGTATCCTGAGTATTCAAGAAGGCTTGGCATTTGAGGATCTTGAAAAGGTCTTTGGGTCGGTTTCTAGAGTGGTCCAGTTAGGTTCAGAAAAAAGATGATTTTTCTCGGTAGATGTGTTTTTTTTATATTTTCTGTGTGATGTGCTAGTGAGGGTTGTTTTCTCCAGGTTCTTTTAGTCAATCTGAGTTGTCGTCTCTCTTTGTTAAGGTCTGTGTTGAACCAGGATCTAGAGGGGATACTTCTTGATTTTTTGTGGTTTAAGGGGGCAATAGTGTCAAGAGGTTTTGTCATTTTTGTGTTGTAGTGGGAGGTAAGGTCATCTGTGGTGGTAATTTCAGGTGGGGAGAATTTGGGAACTGATTAGGGATTCTAACTTTGATTGCTAGACTTGGTGTATGTTTCTTGTCCACTGCTTTGTAAGATGGGTTTGGGTGGAGAGCTTAGACTGGTTGACGTTGAGATCGAAAAGAATTAGGTGAGGATCAGACCAGTCGATGGGAAGGATGGAGTGGAGGGATATGGCATTGTGGTTGGCAATGACTGCGCCAAGGATAGAACATTTATAGTGGGTTTGATTTTGGCAATGTTGTGTGAGACCTTTCAATTCAAGGAGGGTGGATATGGCTTGTACTGTTATGTTGTTGCCATTATTCAGGTGCAAGTTTAGGTCTTTTAGTATAATGTTTGTGGAATCCTTCAAGGAGTGTAGTGTTATAAGGTCTGTTAGTTGTTCGAGGAATTTTTGTTTTTCACTTAGAGGGTGATAGATGGTGTGGGGTGTAATGGGGCTTTAGCCTTTGGCGGGGAGAGCAACACCTAGATATTCAAATGTTCACTATTCCCCTGTGTGGAAGGGTGTTAGGTGGAGGTCATTGTTGTGTATGATAGTTAATCCACCACCGGAACAATGTTTAAGGTCACAACGAATGATTGAGAAGCCCAATGGGATGAGGAGATCAATGATGGTTGATGAGTGGTCATTTAGCCAGGTTTCAGTGAGAAAACATATGTCAATTTTATGGAGTAGGATGGTTTCCGCTATTTCAGTGGCATGCTTGGCTGCTGCCAGACAGTTTAAAACAATGCAGTTTAATATGGTTGCCGATTTTAGTTCAGATTGTGTCAGTTGGTTGGAAGTGAGTTGGGCTGATGGCCTGGGAGGGCGATTGGTGAGGGGGATCCGACTTGTGCTGATGATGACTGGGATCCTGAGGTATCAGCATTGGCCGGGGGTATTGCTCAGTCCTGGATCCTAAAGACATCCTGTAATAGTTAACGCAATCTGTAAGGGGAACCACACCCAAGAATTTAATGTATTAAGACTAACGTCCATTACTACCTCTAGAGAATTGCAGCTTTGAGGGACAGAGCTTTGTTGGTGGTTTTCAAACTAAGACAGTGAAAGACTAGATAAAACAAACAGGCAAAGAACACTGTGCAAATCATTTATTTCTCTCGGCCATACTAGTGGGAATGGCAGGTGACTCTTCCCACAGGGTTCCATTCCCCCTTTGCAGAGTTCTCCCTATTAAAAAGGTTTGCACAGGGGAATGGGGTAAAACATTTTCCCCTGTAAATAGAAAGACTTCCTACAACACTCTCACCAAAAGTGGGGCTGATCTGATTTCCTTACCTCCCGGAAGGGAATTTTTGCTGGCCCTTGGCTGGAGTAAATCCTTGACCATTCCCAGGCTGCACAGGATCAGAGCTCAGTTTGAGAATGCCCACAAATATCTATGCTTGCGAGCGTTCTCAAACTTCCAAAGCAAACCACACCTTGGAACAGCACCTTCCCACATCTTGAGTGGAATTTAATAGAGTGGATTTCTCAGCACTTATGGTAGAGAAATCCACAATGGTAAATACAATTACACCTACCAGAAATCCCTTTGCAGATGCTTGGTAGCCATAGAAATGTTAAAGTATTTTGTAAACGAATGTTAATGACCAGACTTACCGTAGTGGATCGGGTCTTGTGTTTCCAAACTAGATCTAGAATTTGGAACATGGTTCTTACCTTACTCCCTGACATCAAATGGACTGGAAAATTCTGACCCCTGCACAAGCCCATTTTTGGGTCAATGTAACACAGGAATTATGCCAAGTAAATAAAGGGCTATGTGGATATTGGTGCAGAAAACACTAAAATCTGGATATTATGCCCAACTTTCAAAGGATGAACATGTCATAGGATATTATTATTGTACCCAATAAATACTTAACCAAGGGGTATCAGAGTTTATCGAATGCAGTAATTTTTGCCAACTCATCCCGGACACTTGCATTCAGGATATCTCAGCCTTAAAAAGCATGTATTTGTTAAGTTATAGTTGATCTCAAAACCATATTCCATTTTGATTCAAAGTAGAATATTTATTTTCACTATTTGCATAACTCTAATTCCCCAGTTCTAATAATTATTTTTCTTTTGCTTCATAACCTTTAATCTATAGCAAAGACAACCCCAATCAGGTAGTGATCACTTGCTGTACTCTTCTAGAATCCACCCTGTTCTATTATTTCTCTCATCTTACACGTCCATTACTCACTTCATTGAGTTGCATTGCCGCTGATTTATTGATACAGAGGTTGCCCTGGATATTTAAATTTATTTCATATGCATTTCATTTGTATGTTTTTCCCAGTTATCATAAGTGGCTTCTTTAATAGTGATTTACAAAAGAAAGATATGTTCTCTGCAGTGACTGCTGATCCTTATGGGGATCAGAGCTCACCCTCCATTTTTTCTTTTTTATTATAATTATAGTGAATGATAGCCTATTAATAACTATTGATATAATAAAAAAAATGTTGACCCTTGTGAGTGAGGGTTGAGCAGTAACCTCAGGCAGTGAATACATCTGATGGCTGATGCAGGATCATTTATGTCATCAGACAGAGGTCTGACATGCAAGATGCAACCAGATTTGTGATGCAATGCAGTGACACCCATACAGGTAGACCTGGGTGCTTATGGCATAAGCCCTGCACTGCAGTGTCTGGGGGAATTTGTCAATCACCCTGTCAACGCACCTTTTCATCTCAGTCTGGGATGGGGTCACCAGCTCATCAGGAGATTAACTTACCCACCAACCATATAATGAGATGAGAGAGGATAGGGTGAAAAAGCCGACGTTTGAGCTGTGCTGAACTAGGCTTTCAGTTAGTTTTATACTTCTCTGCTTTAGTCA
The DNA here is from genome assembly GCA_963921515.1 of Calotriton arnoldi. Classification (NCBI taxonomy): domain Eukaryota; kingdom Metazoa; phylum Chordata; class Amphibia; order Caudata; family Salamandridae; genus Calotriton; species Calotriton arnoldi. The sequence goes on from CAWUFW010000601.1 coordinate 1,380,927, forward strand.
GAAGGGACTGTATGCCTTCCCCGGGGATCTATCCACCACTTTCAGAAACAAATTCTGTCAAATGTGTGCATGCAGGCAGGTGAGTGTGTGTGTTCATGGTGAGCATGTGTCTGTGCATGTGTGTGTGAACATGAGTGAGTGAGAGAAAGTGACAAAAAAATTAAGTGAGAGTGAGTGAAACTGTGAGTGTTTTTGAGTGTGGATGAGTGAATCAGAATGAGTGAGAATAAGTGAGTGTGGGAGAATAAGTGAGATTGACTGAGAGTGAGACTATGAGTGAATAAGAATGAGTGCAAGTGAGTGTGAGTGACAGTGAGAGTGAATGACTGAAAATTAATGAGTGTGAGTGAGTATGACAGAGTGGGAATGATGTAGCGTGAGTGAGAATGAGTCTGAGTGAGAGTGGGTATAAGTGATTGAATGTAATTGAGCATACGTGGATGCGAGTAGGTGTGTGTGTATGTCAGTGTTACATTTGTGAGTCTGTTGCAAGAGCTAGAATACTGGAGGTAATTCTTGCCATATGGAGTGGCCAAATGCAGGAGCTGGCATATTTTAAAGTAATTCTTGGTCATTGGGGCCTCTGAAGGAAAATACAGGTATTGGAACACTTGAGGTAATTCTGGGTGTAAAATGCTGGTGTTGGTATACTGGATTTAATTGTTAGGCTTAGGGAGAATAACAATGGCATATGTGCTAGGGAGGAGGCAGGCAAAAAGTGAACCCTGACATACTGACATGTGGGTCACCCATTATATATAGACTGTTTCCATTCATATGTGGGCACCCATTGAGAAAATGTTAACCCTGGCACATTGAGGTAATTATGAACACAAGAGGGAGGACAAACAATGTACATTTTGAAACAAATAGGTCAACACCTGTAAAGCACCAGGCTCCACTGGCATGTCACACCATTGAAGTACTTTTTTTCAAATACACTGTTTGACCTTACGTTTATTGGGGAGAAACACCCTCAGCTTCCACATTCTCCTATTAGAAGTCAGACTTGCTCGCTTTGCTCACTGGTATTCGGGGCAAGTATTATGTCCTACCACTTTAAATGGTCACCAGAAACCACTGCTTCTCTGAGAAGTTAGTTTCATGTTCAGTTGCAATTTTTTATGATGACTATGATGAAAAACAAATTTTGTCCATAGATGCACTTGTGACGAAACCATTTTGTCTACCAGCTTTCAAAGGAATTGCTATTACTTTAAAAGAATCAATCAATGGCAAAAGCCAAATAGGACTCGCTTATGTGAGATCTATTGGATTTTTTGGAGTGCAGTGTAGTCGAGTAGCATTAAGTGGTGCAGAGTGGAGTAGAATTGTGTGATGCTGAGTGGAGTGGCATTGTGTGGTACTGCGTGGAGGGGCATTGTGTGGCATGGAGTGGCACTGTGAGGTGAGGAGTGGAGTGGAGTGAACTGGACTGGCACTCTGAGGCCTGGAGTACCATTGTGTGGAGCAGTGTAGAGTGACACTCTGTGGAGTGGCATTGTGTGGCATGACGTGGAGTGGAGAGGCATTGAGTGGAGTGGAATGCCACAATGCGCTTCAACACCTCATGTGGGGTAGTAAGTGCTATATAAATAAAATTATAACTGACTGGAGTGAAGTGAAGTGCCATTGCGTGGAGTGGCATTGTGTTGAGTGGAGTGGCATAGCATTGTGTGACATAGAAGGGAATGACATTGAGTGGCATGACATTGTGTGGTGTGGATTGGCATTCTGTGGTTCAGTGGAGTAGCATTGTGTGGTGTGGAGTGGAGTGGAGTGGCATTGAAAGGAGTGAGGAGGAGTGACACTGAGTGTTATGGCATTGTGTGGAGTGGTGTAGCATTGTGTGGAGTGGCATTGTGTGGCTTGGATTAGAGTAGCATTGTGTGAAGTAGAGTGGAATTGTGTGGTGTGGAGTGGAATTGTGAGTCGTGCAGTGGCATTCTGTGGCCTGGACTGGCATTGTGTGGCATGGATTGGCACTGTGTGGAGTGAAGTGATATTGTGTGACCTTGAATTGTGTGGAGTGGTATTGTGCAGAGTGGCGTAGAGTGCAATAGTGTCGCGTGGAGTGCAATTGTGTTGAGTAGAGTGGAGTGACGTGGAGTGGAATGTGTGGAGTGGATTGAAATTCTATGGCCTGGAGTGGTGTGGAATTGTGCGGCCTAGGTGGAATTATGTGGCATGGAGTTCAATTGTGTGGCACAGAGTAGAATTTTGTGGCATAGACTGGATCTGTGTGGCATAGAGTGGAATTGTGTGGTGTTGAATTTCATGGAGTAGAATTAAGTGGTGTGACTGGACTGGAATTGTGTGGAGTGGAGTGGAATCATGTGACGTGTCCTAGAGTGGAACTGTGTGGTGTGGAATTGTGTAGCTTTTAGTGGAATTGTGTGAACTGAAGTGAATTATGGGGCATGTAATTGTGTGGCAAGGAATGGAGTGAAATTGTGTGGCATGAAATTGTGTGGTGTGGTGAGGAATTGTTTGTAGCATAATGGAATTGAGTGGAGTGGAGTGGAATTGTGTGGCATAGAATAGTGTGGTGGGGAGTGGTATAGAATTGTATGATCTGAAGTGGAATTGTGGTGAGTGGTGTGGAGTGGAATTGTGTGGAGTAGAATTGTGTTGAGTGGAATTGTGTGGTATGAAGTGCAATTGTGTGTGGGGAATTGTGTGGCTTGGAGTGGAATTGTGTGGCGTGTGTTGGTTATCATGAAGTGGAATTGTGTGTAAAACTAGGGGTGGGTGGAACTCAGCGAGTTTCATTCTGCAGAATTCTGCAGAGTAGCATAAAACTCTGCGAGATTCCATGGAGCTCTTCGAGCGGGAGGGATTGAGCACGTCCTGATACTCGTGCTGATTTTCAGCTTCGGGAGCTTGTTCAGTGCTGTAAAATCAGCACAAATGGCACCTTGCGGTGCACCAGAGGCTGCTGATTCTTTCTGATGCTCGAGTAGATTTTCTACTTAAGTGGCAGCTTTCTCAGTATGAACGGTTGTGACCTGCCGTGACTGCCCTTGTTGAGAAATCACATCGGGAGGCATTCTAGGGCCAGAAAATCATGCTAAAGGATGCAAATTCTCGCTTGTGCTAGCCAACTTAACGTTGGTGAATCACGTGTGAGAAAAAACTCTGTCACGCAGACTTTGCCTGAGTTTTGCCTGAACTCCGCTCTCCAAGCAAAACTTGGAGTGGGCAACACTCTGTGAACTCCGCCACCGCAGCAACATTTTTCACCTACGCATATGTCAAAAACTTGCTCTAATCCCACTTGCGCAAGTGGCAAAAATTAATGAAATCACATGTTATTTTTTTACTTTATCTGGTGTTGCATTTTTTGTGCCAAATTTTACAACCAACAAAAAATACGGGACAGCTTCATCCATCCCCAGCATAGCTGCGAGGTGCACAATAATTTAGCGAGATTCGTTATCTAATCCTGATCTACCACAATTCTTCACACTGTGGAGCTGATTCCGATCTCGGCCGGTAGGGCTCCGAATCGGATTCGGCTTTACCGGATCCGATTCGGAGCCCTGTTTCCCGACCGATTCGTACGTGCGTCCGGGCGAGCGAGTACGATGCGAAATCTCCGACCGACTCGTTCGCGAGACCCAACCGCACCGACCGACTCGTTCGCGAAAGCCGACCGCTCCGACCGACTCGCACGGACACGACTCGCACCGCGCAATGGAGACGTTCCCCGGCCGGGTAAGTACGATGCGCGCCTCGAGCAGTCCGACCGACTCGCGCCATCCGGCTCAAAAGAGCAGTCGGAGCCGCACTTTGGGGGTCCGTGTTGGACCCCCCTGTACGCGTAGCCGCGCGAGTCGCACACGGGGGGACCCATGGGTCCCCCCTACCTGTGCATGTACGGCGCGACCCGCTTCGACGCGTACCCGCTGTAGGGGGCGCCCTTGTTCGCCTCGCACCCATTGAGTCAATGGGAGCCCGCGTACGTGTTGTACGACCGGCTCCCATTGACTTCAATGGGAGTTCGACCGAATCGAGTCCGATAGCATGCGTGCGCATCGTACTCGTTCGGTCGGACTGCTAGGGTCCGATTCGGTCGGAAATCTCTCCGGGTCCGGCTCGGTCGGAGAGATTTCCGGCCCGAATCGGAATCGGCCCCTGTGTTTCTTTGAAAATATAGGTTTCATTGTCATTGGTCTAGAAATCCATTTTATAGGTTTTCCAGATTCCTCCTAAACATTGAAAGCATAGAAAGAAAGCAGTTCAATTTCAAATGCAAATGCAACAATATAGCTTTATTTTAAAGATCTATATTTAAAACATACATATATATATGTGTATATATATATACACATTTTGTGGCTCTTACTATGTTTTGATTGAGTGGATGCAAGTTACTCACCAATTATAACACACAGAACTATTCATTCATGTGACTCCTCTTTCATAGGTATGTCTCAGGCGAACACATGTTTATGTGGCTGTGTGGCACAATGGAAAGCGCGTTGCCTGTCTAGGCTGTAAAGGAATTCAAAGGTTGTGAGTTAAAGTCCCACCAACCTCGCTTTAATGAAAATACATTTTTACCATGTAATCCAAAATTGGTGGTGCATTTTATTGAGTTATGTATTTGATGAATTATCGAAATTGGTAATAGTTAAGTAGAAGCATTGGAACAGATGCAGACCTGCTCAGGAACAGCACAGAGTTTGGAACTGTTTGTCATGAGTTCTGACATCTATGGTGATGCCGGGTGGAATTCGTGCAGTATCACAGGTTTGATTTTCACGGACAGCTGGTTATGTATGTCAATATACCATGTGGGCAAGTCCGTGCGGACACGAGTCAGTTTGTAATCACACAGAGACCCTTTGTTTAAATTAATAAAAGTAAAATTTTGAACAGTTCATTCAAAAAGAGTTTGCGAACAAGCTTAACGACTTTCTGAAGTAGTTTCGTCTACTGCGTTTATTGCTGAGTTGACACGTTTTAGTTTTTCATTTTTCAAGCGTGCTTGTGGCTTGTCTGTGTGCCTTTAGTGACTCTTCACGGCCGGTTTAGGTAAGAGTGGTGGGGCGGGGCGGGGCGAGGGGAGTCGACAGACAACGGAATAGGTAAAATAAAAAAATAAAACATTATAAAACCACCAGTAGCGGTCGGTGGTGGGAGTGCCGCCAGGCGCTGACGTGGGACGGGGGAGGGGCAGGGTGGGGTTGTAATAAACTACGGATTACGGGCGATTACAGGTAAGTACACATATAAATAATAAAACGAATTTCAGTTTCTCACGCTGCATCGCCAAATGTGATGCAGCGCGAGAGACGAAATTCGTTTTATCTATTTATTTTTATTTGACCTATTCTGTCGACTGCCCCCCTCCCCGCCCTTACCTGAACCAGCCACGCCTGTCTTTGAGTCACCGTTAATGGAGAGTAGAAGCAACGCAGCAGTGGAAAAAGAAACAAGGACAGAGGGCAACAGTGGCGGGGTGCGGGTGGGAGGGGAAGAAGCAACATGTATGAGGGGAAGTGGGAAAGGGAGAGGAAAGTAAACAAAAAAAATAGTACCTCAATCAAAGCGCGAGCAGCGGAAGGACACTGATTAAGGTGAACCAATCTGTGTTTGGTCCGTGCTCCACAAAACAAAATGGAAATGACGTTTGAGTTGCGCTTGCCAGTTAGGTGGCAACAGAGAAGAGTGGCACTCAGTAGCGGTCGGTGGTGGGAGTGCCGGCGGGCGCTGACGTGGGGCGGGGGTAGTAAACTACGGATTACGGGCGATTACAGGTAAGTACACATATAAATAAACAAAACGAATTTCGTGTCTCGCGCTGCATGACATTTGGCGATGCAGCGCGAGAAACGAAATTCGTTTATTTATTTATATGTGTACTTACCTGTAATCGCCCGTAATCCGTAGTTTACTACCCCGCGCCCCGCGTCAGCGCCCGGCGGCACTCCCACCACTGACCGCTACTGGTGGCACTGGAGCCAACCGTTGGTAAGCAATAGTTGGGTTCCAAGCCCTTTGCTGTAAACAATAACATCTCGCAAGCGGAAGCGCATGCAGTGCATTCGTTGTCATAGACTCGACCTAAATGATGATATAATTGGGTTTGCACATTTTGGTTTTTCAGCACAGAACCATTTCTATCCACTCTGACACCAGTTAGTTATGCATTTATTGTGAGTGCCCAGATGAAGAACTGGGACAGTGACATTCAGAGCTGGAGGCCTTCAGTCACAGGCTCATTTCAGTATGTTGCTTACTTGACCTTCAATCTAAATTAAAACTTCTGCACTATCGAATTAAATAAATTGTACATTATCCTACGCTGAAACTAAAATCCTGTGTTTGATTGAAGTCATTTATATTTTTGTGTTAAAATGGAAAGATGTGACAGACAATACACACCATAAAATTATATTTATAACCCAGTTTATCACTTTCACATTCCCTTTATTAGTCAGCCAAAAACTCGAAGCTGAGGCCTGTTCCATTCCTGTTGCTGTGGGTTAGTAGGGCTGATTTTACACGGAGCCTCTGAGTCAGGCTCAGTTCAGATCCGCTCCTCACAGACTGTTGACGCATGTTCTCTATTTCCCCATTAGCTCCCTCATCCTGCTTCTTGTCAAGGCCCTGGATTTCTGTCTAACCATTGTTTTCTTAATCATATATAACGTGATCCCCTTTTCCACTCCGAGGCAAAGGAATGAGAGAGAACTGTGTGACACAATAGCACACTAGCACAGCAGTGCCCCCCTCAGAGTTTCTTTCTACTGCAATAAACCCAAGAGCCAGAGGTGCTAATGTTGAAAACGACAAGCCATTTACTCCATTTTGCGATTGCAAAAGATAATGAGGTAGTTAGTCATTTCTTGCCGCTCTCTGTTTATCTTTCATTAGAGGAGTGATTAAATCTCGCTCACACGTTCTATGCATGAAATACTTGATCCCATTAGCGAGCGACTAAAAAGCAAAAGCCAGAATTCCGCTCACCTTCTTATGACTCGACTTAACCACTGGCAAAAATCACTAGCATAAATCACTGTGACTTAAGAAACTACTCATTAAGACCCACATGACGAAGCCTGCACAGGAAGGGGAGTTCTCCACACTGGGTGAGAAAGTGATAGAGAGGTGAAGTTTGCTCAGCGGCTGAGCTGTGATCACCTCACCAAAATTGGACCCCCTCTCATGGCCTTCCATTGCAAGAGAGATGGTTTGAGCAAAAACATACTGTACCAGCTGTGAAATGTGCCGTGCGTTGTGCACAAGCAACATTCACTGCTAGACTTAGAGAACCAGGACACTGGACAGTCACAAGGAAAGGTACTCAAGACTTATGTTTGCAAACAAATGTGACAATGGGGATATTGCAGGAGTCACGATTTCCAGCCTCCCTAAGTAAAACCGTATGTTCTTTTGTGTATTATGAACGTTAAGTGAGGAAAAAAATATCCAAATCTGCATCCTTTCTTTAGCTTCACAACAGCAGTTACTAAATGGTGCTTACGGGCGACGTCCGCTCCCATCCTCGCTCTGACATCTTGCAGTGAGTTCTTTAGGTCCCGCTTATCATCAGATGGTCAGTCTGGTTTCTGTCTCTGCCATTGAGTGAGCACCAAGTTAGTTTGGGAATATCACGTTGGAGGAAGAGTCCCTCCTATTACCAGATCATTTCTGGAACAAAATTCCAACAGTCTTTCTCCATTCTTATTGTTATGTTACGTTATGTTATAGGAAGTGCACGTTCACCAAAAGCTTTCATTGCGCTGGTAGCACTAGCAGCAGGGCAGAAATGTAGCTTAGTCATAGGCTTGTCATTCATTATTCACTGACCACAACCTTCCTTTCCCATGGCTATGTCATGGTTCATGTTGTCATTTCCCACTTCGGCAGTCCCCCATTACAATCTTCAGGCCGTGGTCCAGCACAGCTTCAAGCTAAACTTGCATCTGTTGGTAGAATATGTCCTTGACTGTTTCCTCTGTGGCATTTGTTGGAGCACAGCACTGGATAATGGTGGTGTTTACGTATCTGCCTTTTAACCTGGCTGCCATTAGTATACTATTGACTGGCTTCTACTCAATTAGGCATTTCTCTGTCCCCTTTTTTCAGGATGATGGCTACTCCTTCATGATGTTCATCATCGTCCCTTCCTGAGTATTGTACAGTCTCTCCTGTGGTGGTTTTCATTCTACTTTTGCTGACCTCCAAGATGTGTCTGTTGTAGCTTCTTATCTCAGATGTTGCTTGAGCCAACTTTCCAGTTTCATACATAGTCAGTAGGTTCCCGAATCCAATCCTAGACTTGCACTTGGCATTCAGAACTTCCCTAATCCTATCAGTAGTTTCCTTGCGGCTTTGACTATTGTCCATCATGCATGGCTCATGCAGACACTCTGGTTGTCCCATGGTCCTTACTGCTGTTTCTGTAACAAATGCGTTTTTGTGGGACAAGGTTGTTATACTTGTGCCAACCCCCGTTATGGAGGACCAGTGGATCATGCTTCATCTGGTCTCTACCCTTTGACCTTTCTGGCTTGGGTGACTCTTCCAGGAAACTAAGCTCCTGTTGCCTTAGCTCTACAGGTCACTGAAACACAGATGCCTCTCAAGCACTTCAAGGTGGCAATCCTTCAAAGAGCTGATATGTAATAAACACCTCAAAACCAAAAATGAAGTTTTGATAACCCACAAGGAATCCACAATTCTTGAGTGGTGCAGAGGAAGAAGGCTTTGGAAGTGTCAGACCCTCTCACGTGGCCTAAATATGAGAACAGATAAGAATGATAAAATGCTCACCCTCTGCACATGAGAAATTTATGAATGCTAATGTTTGTGGACTACAAAGGGAAGAAGCTGAGATTGAAATCATGTGCATTGCAACAGGATGTACATGAAGTTTAGCAAGCACTTGATTACATTTGTACCAAGTTGCAAATAGCCTCATTGCACTTAGTGTTTCCTATGGGGATCTAATGGCCCTAGGGAGGTGAGAACCAATAATTTAAAACCACTCACTGTAAATGGAAGATGAAGTGTGAAAATCATATATCACTGTTAATGTTCAGTTAAATAAATAATGGATTAGAATGCACCCAAGTCATGTGTGTTATTGTTCTGTGGGTAATAATAGGTCTAGTAATTCTTTGCTCTTTCCCAAAATATTATAATCAAATTGAAGGAATTTAGTTACAAACTTGTAGAAATGTATTTTTAGTCATGAGAATGACCTAAAAGCATAAATATGAGCTAAAAGGGTGTCATCACTGATAATCAGTTACATTGGCACTGGCAGTGGAACGGCAACAATTGGACTAGAATTCAAATCACTTATCCTCACCTCTCGTAGCTACCAGGAGCACATAAATAGTATATAAAAGGAGACAATGTACACACTAATGTTTTATTGTAAGTAATGACCAGTTACGGAGGAGTTAAGATTTTTTGTTTAAAAACTGATTTACAGAAGGAGGTGTGTGCCTTGTAAAACCTGTGGCCTAAAAGTATACTAAAAGTAGCATTCTGTGAAAACATGGTTGAAAAATAATACAAAGTATTTGTGTATCTAGAAACTTAAAGCAAGTCCATTCGCTTTCTGAAGGGAAAATCATGCTAAAAATCTTAAACTTGATCTCCCATCATCCAAGATGAAATTGGTTTAAGGATAAATGGTCAATTTTTTCCCATAGCTGGTTTAAAGAAAGCAGGTGCTGATCTGAAAATGTATTACTTCTTAGGCATTCCATAATGCCTTGGGATTAACTTTAACTGTATGAAATGGAAAGACTTCCTCGTCAACAATGTTTTCCCACAGAGTCCCCATTCACCAAATCATTGTCTGTCAAAAAAGTTTAGCTATACATATCCAGTGAAGGAGCTGTCTGCTACAGAGAGGGAATACAACCTTCACCAACACTATTAAAGCACTATATATAGGATGAACCTGTTATTCTAGACACCAGCAAACCCAGACTGACCAGGCACATGTATAATTTATAGGAGCAGACGGAGTCTAAGGATTTCAGATGAATAACAGGGACTCCTTTAAAAAAAAAGTTGTTTTAATGAAAAGCATTGAAATCTAAAGGAGTCACTGAAATCTTTCAAGTCATCAATTGAATGAGAGCATCTAGCACTAAGGCATGTGGCTTCAGCATCAATTGTGCTAGCAATTGAATTAATCTGGCTGAAGTGCTGACAACTTGAGCAGGTGAAGGAGCCATATCTGAGCAGGTCAACAGGCATGCAACACAATAACCCTGGGAAGTCCCAGGGGAGGGAACTAGAGGCACAGGGAATTCAGGGTGAGCTGGCCTCCAACCTTAACATGTATACACAAAAGAAGCTACCCTGAATGAAAAAGGACCGGGGGTTTGAAAGGAACTCGGTAGAGGATCGGGCATCTCACAAAAAGTGAAGGACTGTCCTCACACACCACCAGGTGTCATGCTTCATCATTGGCAGTCCTCGCTCTCTAGAAACTTGGTTTGGTAGAGAGCGGGCCTACACCTGGAGACAGGGGGCCATTTGGGCAGAAACATGTCAACGACTTTAATCACTATGGTGATGGGGTACTAATTCCCCCATTTTTCATTTTAATACCAAGTAGTTGCTTGTTGAAATAAATGCATTTTGGCATTTACATTCGTTTTTAAATTATCACTCACTTTCACGGGCCCCCACTTAGATTTAAAAGTGCCTCCCTGTCTCCAGGTGTAGGCCCGCTCTCTACCAAACCGAGTTTCTAGAGAGCGAGGACTGCCAATGATTGATGAAGCATGACACCTGTTGGTGTGTGAGCACAGTCCTTCACTTTTTGTGAGATGCCCGGTACTCTACTGAGTACCTTTTAAACCCCCAGTCATTTTTCATTCAGGGTAGCTTCTTTTGTGTATACATGTTAAGGTTGGAGGCCAGCTCACCGTGAATACCCTGTGCCTCTAGTTCCCTCCCCCGGTCATTTTTCATTCTGGGTAGCTTTTTTTGTGTATACAGGTCAACAGACAGCCATCAGGATGATCATTGACTTGTTCCTCTTGGCGTGTTCTAGGGTCCTCTGAATAGTTGAGAAGAGGGGAAAACATAGCCCTGCGTACTTTATGAAAATGTAAGGAATATCCAAAGATGCTGTCTAATCCTATTTCAAATTGGCAAACTTGAGTTTGTACTGCATGTGTCCTGAATATATATTGTAATCCAATCCACTACTGCAGTGGAAAATCCTGAACTGTACTCAGGGACAAGAGACGATCTAACACTGACACACACTGAATGTACTTTCTCACTGTGGTATTTGACCTCACAATGAAATGAGACACTTCCAACAAGTCTACAATAAAAACCATGAATTGAATTATTCCAGTAGGCTGTACAACCATTTTCAAAGCATTGATCACAAACGGGAACTACTGAAAACCAAGATTGGCATCTGCAATTCAGTCATCAGAACATGAGACATTAGCATCATATCAAGCATATATTCAGTTATTCCTTTTCCCTTCGGGCTCTACAGGAGCTTTGTATAGCAGTATGGAGCTGAGGTCAGTCAGAAAGGAAGTGATTTGAAATGGAAATTTTCTTGGCCAGAAGTGAACTGCAGAAACTCTGCATGGGGAGGATGAAAAAGGACCAACAGATATGTGTTTTTTTTGCCATTCAGCCATCCCTTACAAAGAATCCCTCAATGGGGTTTTTCCATTTTATTTGGACAACTCTATAATTCCATTCTATAGCATCAGACTGATCACCAGCCAGAAACATATGTATCCCTTCTTCAACTGAAAGAGATTTCCAAATCTCTAGGGAATCCCTGGGAATGGGTTCTAATTCTGATTTGTATAACAATTCCACAGCCCTTTCTTTCTCTGCCTTTACATTTTGAACCTGTATTGAAACAGAGGCCAGGGAGGAACTGACTGGACATAAATCTCTATGTGATAACTCTATAGAGCACCCATAAGGCTCATGTCATCATTTGCCACTGATGGAGAAAAATGATGAGCTTGCCACTCAGTCTTTTCAGGAACTACTTATCTAACAGAGACAAGACAATGATTGTCCTCCTGATTTTTTTCTTTTTCATGAATGTCCCCTTTGATGGCAAAAGGACAACTGTGTTCTTGCGCATTGAATTATAATGCATGCTCATGTCTTAAAGGGTGGCTACCTTCTCTGCATATTCTTTTTTTAATTTAAACTTGGATATGATTGGAAATTGCAGCATAAACAACAGAAAAAGAGAATGATTTTGTTAGTAACCAATCTTACATCATTTAAGAGTTTAATACTGCCCTCTGACATCCAGTGCCCCCTACACCACTACGAATGCCATCTCACCTAAATTCTGCCAATGCTTATATCAAAACAGCTCAGCTCTCTATCATCCCCAATCATGTCCATATCAAAATGATCACAATCGTACAACTGATACATGATACTGCTCCCAATTTATTTTCTTCACTTCAAGATCAACACCTTGAGATCAAGAATACATGCTAGGCAAACTTAATCTATAAAATGAATCATCATCTATGAAATACAATTCAGATCACTATATGACCTGCTCACTAAAAATAATTATCATCCACTGAATGGGGTACAGGAAAAATCCTACTACTCTTTCCCTTCACTAAAATATTCAACTAATGTTAATAAGTATTATCCTGCAAGTACAGGTGGCAACTTTCTAATGGCATGCATGAAAAACCCAGCTTTAGCCAGATCAAGGCAGAGATAAGAATCTCTATGACAACCTACTCAATGGCCCAGATGATCCCTCATGTACAATCCATTATGCATGTCCTGAATCCCTATGGCTATAACTTGACTATATTTTCCATCTACATAAAACTTTAGGATTACAATCACAGTTGAATTTAACCTAGCCAAGTGCAGTGTAGGCTACTTTATGGTAGTCTCTTACATGTGTTCAGAGTGTCTTGATAAGGGTTAAGAGTATCTGTGATAAGACTGCAGAATTTCGGCAAAGAGCAGTCCAGCTTGGTTACAGGTATAGTGGTACACTTGGAGGCATGCCAATGTTGAGGCAGCCTTTGCATGGTGTGAACTCTTTGGGTGTTTGTGCTACCTTAGGCTTGTTCCCATTCAGTCATGGTTGCAAAGTCCAGCATTGCTAGAGTTGCACTTGCCTCCATATGTATTGCAGGCAGCCCGTGGAGGCATTGCCCAAACCACCACACAGGCTGCTTCGACATTGGCATGCCTATAGGTGTACCACTGCACCACTAGCCAACCTGGACCTTCTTTGCAGAGCCTCTGCAGTCTTATCACAGAGACTCTTAACCCTTCTCAAGATACACTGAACACATGTAACAGACTACCATTAAATCAAATGCACACACCCTGTTCTCCTTTAGCAGACACTGCACTTGGCTAGGTTAAATTCAACTGTGAATGTAATACTGATTTTCTGTGTGAACCCCTCCCCTTTGTTTTGCACAGAAAGCTTACAACATATCTATTAAGATAACACATGGAAATCAAGCCCTCAAAAACTCTTAAAACCAGTTGCCTTTTGTGCAGTGTCAGCTCACAATTGCAGCTCTGGTTGAGGTTGCTGTGGCACATGGTGATGATGCTTCCCCCATGAGGTGCTACTCACAGGGTTGCATGAAAATGTGCAAGACTTCACCCACCAGTGCAGTTGCAAATCATAGTTGTGGGCCACCGCATGAGATGTCATTCACAAGGCGACCTTGCTCCTGCAAGACTGCTTCGGTGAGAAGGTTGCTCAGAATATTTGTTTCGGGGCAAGTAATTGCTTTTGGTCTCATTTCAAACTAGCAGCACTAAGTATTGCATGGTATATGTGCACATTGGCTCTGAGGCTCTGACAATGGAAGGCAGGTTATAAACATGAGGGGAGATTATCTCCTTTGAGCAGGGCTCAGTAACATAGAGTCCTAAGGATATAGTCTTCACTACTTAAAGGGTGGCAACCAAGGTTTCTGTCCTCTCCTTTCTCTATGTAGGCATGCAGTAGTAATGTGGCAATGAAATATGCTGGCAGAGCCAGATTAAATACAGTTATGGAAACAGTTGCCTCGGGCCAATTGTCCTTAGAAATTCAAAGCTTACTGCATTGGTTGGGGTGGAGTGAGTCACAGTGAAGTGTATTTTCTTTTGGGTTAGCCTTTTGGCTGTTCCCAGATCCATGGCTTCAATGACAGCATATTATTTTAACATAAAGCAAAGGATACAGGAGATGACAGTCCTTGTCTTTCTGTAAGAAGCGTGTCTTTGGCCATGCTTTCAAGCCACATTCTTTGTTCAAATATTCCTCTCAAGTGTTCTTCTCTCGCAATGTCATATCTTGACCTGGCTCAGCCTCAGCCCAGTGCAAGAAATGGCCTTCCTCAGGATCATAATGTTATTCATACAGCACACTTTATTTCACTTTTGTTTCACAAAGTATTCCCTAGAAAGGGGCATTAAAGGACCACACTGAGACTAGATACACACAAGGAGTCCCCAAATCTAGTACCATTTTTCACAGGTACTGAAGAACATTTCTATATACTCTACACACAAGCAGAAGGAATCAATGAGCTCTGTCATGGACTTGTGTCAGGTAAAATCTCTGCACTTGACTACTGCAGAGAGCTATCTCCAACCATTCGTAGTTGCCTTGTTATGAGGACGATAGATACACACACTAAAATGAGAACCACTTTGGGTGGACCCTAAATCACCCAACAGAGTCCATTGATCTAGTTGTGGACAGAATGACATAATAGTAGAGAACTAGACACAAGTGTTGCAACATGGGTATTCTGCACCAGAAATCCTAACAGGTGTGGCAAACAGATAAAATGGTTGGCAAATGGACATGGTGCCAAATTTTTTTTTACTCAACAACACCCGACAAGCGATCTTCACAATTTTGAGACCCTGACACTCCAGAAACAATCCTAGGCAAACCTGCATGGACAGTATCACCCAAATCAACCACAATCAAGCAACAGCAAGTATGACACAAAGTACAATATGAGCACAGCATTACAATACTACATATCAGCAGTATTCAACCTGCTGCCCTCTCTGCGCTAATACAAGATCAGGATGTTGGCATATTAACACTAACTTACAATTCAATCATCTCCTCTGCTCAGCCTTCAGAGCCTAACCCTCTATACATCCTGTAAATGTCTGAGGGTTGAGATGATAAACTCCCTCCAAAACATCATAAAAGGTAAAGTTATGTATCATCCTCCTGGGAGAAAACAACATGTTTGTTAAAGATCTTATGAACCATAATATTGACTGTTTCTTTCTACCCTTTTCCACCCTCGGAGATTTCAAACTTTCCTGGGAAAAAGATAATGACGCTGCCATATAACACTTCAAATTCTCCCTGATTAAGAACAATTTGTCACAACAGTGCATCTTACCTACTCAAAATAATGGTTCCATTTAGACTATATGTCCATAGATGAGAGTGTGTTGATACATCAACCAATAGTAGTTAATTGATCTGACCACAGGGTTATACCTTTTACTGTTTTCATTACATTTCAGGCCGCTTTCCCTGAGCCTGATAAAAGTTGATAGTGGCCATTGACATCAAACAAACTAATAGAGATGCTTTAGACTCTGTACTCCCTTCTTTAAGACTGTCATAATGAAAATTCAAACTCAGCTACCATGCGTACCAGTTTTGTACTGGCCTGCTGGCAATCAGAACTTTGGCAATCATAGATGCGTTGGCTTGAAAGGCCTTTTATTAAGCCTGTCATGGTTCACTAGACCAAATAAACCCTAGACTACACACTTATCCTTTCAAACTGGCTCATCTGGCAGTGCTAAAGTGACAGGCTAGTCCAACACTTTCGCTTACACACTCAATATAATAATACACTATCTTATATTATAAATAAACTGGCCCTTCTACTCTCACACTAAAAAAGCAAAAGGTACAGTCCATTGATATAATGATCATCTAAAGGGGGTGGAGATAGCGAGGCCCCAGAAAGGATGCACTATATCAGTGCACAGGCATGGCCCTTTCTTCCATGGCACTAGCATTTGGAACTCAGGCAATAGTTTCTGCTTCAATGGTCACTGCTAGATTCTTAAACCGGAGGTCCCAGTACGTTGGGCTGTCTGAGGTGGGGTGAGAGGATATGCCTCTTGAAAACAGGAGGAGTGTAACACCAACTGAATCAGAATGCTAGGCACAAACCAGAGCACCAGGTTAGAGCCCTTACTGGCAACAGGTGCTATGGCTCCGAAGAACATATAGAAGGTACACGAGGGACAGCTGATTGGGCAAGCAGGCTTCAAGGTGAGAGTCACCACATTGACATCTCCAGTGAAATAGATGGACAAGCAAAATATGTCACACTTAATTTCAGCCATGGTACAAATGGAGCAATAAGTTGAGTACATGGAAGATATTCTGTGGGCTGCCAATATCAATATGTCCTTAGTGTGCTACCATATTCATCCAAAGATGGCTCTTTTAAATCCACAATCAGAGGTTCATTGAAATGGAGTTCCTAATTGCTGATGACATCTCTCATGTCCAGGTGTGGAAGATATACTGCTTAGAACTCAGGGCTAAAATTGATAGCCCATTCAGTATATGAACACAACAACATAATTGGCACAACAATTACAACTCTCTAGTGGCAAAAGTATCCTAACAAGCAAAACTCTTACATTTATTGAAATATGCATTAAAAATAAAGATGTCCTCAGCTCTTCTTTCTCTGGAAATGTCCCTAAAGTTGGAACAGCCTCCCATTCACACATTAAATTTATTCCAGTATACAACCTCAACAAAAATAGTTGCAAAAATCAACTATTTTAATAAAGTCAATCACTTCCACTTGCACCAGTAAAGGTCCGGATATGTTGAACTGCTGAAAGGTTCTGCCATCCCTGAATACCTAAGTTGGGAAGAACATATGGAATTGCTGCTTACAGTAGAAGTCTGTGAAGGGAAGTGAGAGAGAGAAACCCTGGATTGGACCTCACTCTTCGAAAATAAATTGTCTCAGTCAAGGGACAGCAACTCTACCTTGATGTTGCAGAGACAGGCATTACTGAACCGGATGTAAGGGTGACATATCATATGTACAGCACGCTGAAACCCTTGGGTCATGTTCACGCTTTATAAAACAACATAAATAAATAAAATTAAAATAAAGAGGACAACTGGTAAATAAGTAGTGCCAGCTGGTTTCAACGTTCTTTTTTTTCTTACTACAACCATATTATGAAGTGTGCCAGTTCTGGGAGCAAATTTTGCATTGATCAACTATATGTCAACCTGGAATCCAGCTGAAGGCCCCAAAACGCCAACCCAAACTCACCCTTCAGAAGCCAGGAGCCAAACTAGAGAGGAAGCACACAGAGTTCAGCATAAGTAGATGCGAAGTCTAAAGGAAATGATGAGGGGAACCTGGTACAAGCACAAAGAGCTACTGCAAATCACCACACATTGACATGCAAAGGATGCAATCCATTCGGAGTCTAAGATACAGCTCTACTACCCATAACGTGGAAATGACCCAAACATCAGGGATTTACTGAACTTTCAGACAGTTGGCAATCTAGCATTACCAATCTCTTCAATATCTACTGACCGTCTTCCACTGTGTCCAGCACATCCTGACAGTAACTTTGGCTATTTGATTATGTTGTTTTACTAACTGACTTAATATATCATAGTACTGTTGAAAATGTAATTCTATCTATATGTCCTATCTCATTTCGTCTATATACCTCTCTAACTTTTAACAAGACACCTTTCTCCCCTGACATACCTGCTATTAATTACTGCTATGATGCTACCTCCTACACTCACCTGTCCCTTCAATAAATGATGTTAATTACCTGTATAGTGTAGTTTTAGTCTTCTGCCTACCTAGTAAAGCTAAGTTTATCCAACGGCACAATTTTTAAAAATCTTATAAGGTGTGTTGATGCCTTATATGTGGGTTTGGTTCGGGCCCTATTAACAACAATTTATATAAATACATTGTATTTGAGTTTCGAAGAGCAACAAAATTAGGACAGAGCCACATGAAAAGTAACAAAATGAGGTTAGATACCTATTAATTATCATTTTCTTTTCTACGCAATATGATGGAATTGTGATCTTAGTATGCTTCATTCATTGAGTGCCACTTTGTCTCCTCTATGGCCTCTTTGTACTGCTTATTCCTGTTACAATTCACATTATTGCTGATTCAATAAGCCCTTTGGCACATAAAGAGGTACAGATCCACACAAAATCTATCACTGCCAAAGACAGCAGGTCCAGTGTTGGTTGCCAGGATTTTGACTTGGTCAGTGTTGTTTTTTGTCATGTTTTTTGTAAAGATCTATTGTTGGTGGAGCTGCCTGACAGGACCTTCCCAATATATTAAGCACATTAGCTA
Organism: Calotriton arnoldi; assembly: GCA_963921515.1. NCBI lineage: Eukaryota > Metazoa > Chordata > Amphibia > Caudata > Salamandridae > Calotriton > Calotriton arnoldi. Next base: position 1,399,322 of record CAWUFW010000601.1, read on the forward strand.
AAACCAAACTATTTTTTTGTCTAAAAAATTACAGCTTGTCATAGGAGCTCCTGGCACTGAAGTAAACTACTTTGTGTGTGGATGTTCTCCAGGTGAAAGAGCAGAATGCAGTCACTAACAGCGAATTTAGCCAACGACTGTAGTGGGCTGACATATTACCCCATGCTGTATTCTGTAGTTGGCGAAAGACACAACAGACCAATGGATGAAGAAGGTTGCCTGAAAGCCCCTATAAGTAAGTATATTTTATAGATATATATATTAGTAAAATCAGATGATCTTGGCTAACACCAAAACTAATCAATCTAATCCAAAAGGATTAGCATTATCTGAGTGCAGAGATGTAATTTATGAGTGCAGTACTAAGATTGCAGATTTTTCCACAGTTATAAGGAACATCAACAAAGTGTTCCCTGAGGAGTGTCAGTGAATGGCCCAAGCAAATGAAATAAACGTCTTCAGATTCAATCAGAACATTGTGGGTATTCACAAACAATTGAAATGTCTTTTTCACACTTCTCTGACCTTCGAAATATACATATAAAGAGACTAACTATAAGTTTTGCAGGAAGTATGGAACACCCTCATGTTTACAAAGGATGTAGTGGCAGAATGCATGAGGTAACAAATATATTTCCACTGCTCACCAACGGGTTTCATGAATTTATTTCCTTCTGTACGCATTTTGTAGTTTTACAAAGTGTGCCAGTTTTGGTATACTTCTAAGAATTGAGGCCCTGAATTAGAGTTTGGCTGATGGGTTGCTCCATCACAAACATGACAGATAGCCTGCCCGCCTCACTCCAACTTACATGCTATAGAACATATTGCTCTTCTAATAAGGTGTACAGGATAGCCGTCCTGTTTGTGACAGAGTAACCCATTCACAAAACTCTAAATCGGGTCTGGGTGTTTATTTATTATTAACAGTTTTCTTCAGGCAGAATTAGGATATATATCGTTTGATTGGATAAGCTAGGTTCTAACGACCAGATGTATAAAAGGTTTTTATGGTTACAAACAATCCAAATGCTGTTTGTGACTACAAAAACGTTTTTTGACATGTATTAATGCACTCAGTGAATTTATACCAATTTTTAAATGTGGTGTGTGGCCACTTATACCTAACCGAATTGCAGATTTGTAAGGGGGTATTGAGGTGGCCCTTCGAAATAGCGATTCAATATGAAGTCCAGATACAAAACATTACTGACTCCGAGTTGGGGTGGTAAGCCATTCATAAAAGGGAAGGGGTTCCCTGAGACCTCTTCTTCTTTGTGAATGTAAAAAAAAGTTTATTGGGAAGTACACAACTTTTTTTAAGCAGCCCTATTTCCTTTAAGGTTTAAGACTTTTAAAATATACTGTTTACTTTATCAAAAGGTGATCACAGACATGATGGTCTGCTAAGTCTAGCAGGCCACCATCGCTGTGATAGCCACAAATCGGAGTGAGTTGCAATTTGTGACTTACCTGATTAATGACCATGAGGTAGGTTGTGCCCACCACAAAATGGAATTTTGCGAACTTACCAAATCATGACACTTTTCGAAGGTTTTCTGGTTCATTTAAAGGGCAGTCAGGAGATTCCTAGCTGATGAAACGTGGGCTGGATTCAGGAACTTTGCCCAAGAATGCTTTGCAGACAGTACAAATCATTTTGAATCTGAGCATTGGATCCACTGGGAGCCAGTGGGACACTTTTAGAGCTGGTTTGACATAGTTACTTTTATTTGAGATTCAAGCACCATCGAGCTGCCTGTTTTTGAAACTTTTGCAGTCTGTCAATGAGTTTCCTAGGAAGACCAGGAGAGATGAGGTTGCAATAGTCAATGTTTATCCTAACTAGGGTTCTTGTGAGCTCCACTTGGTGTATAGACTGTAGTAGCAGTAGGATTTTTTGGAGAGGGAGAGTTTTATGTTGATGTCCTTGGCCACTGCATTTACCATGGAAGGTAAGAAGTGGTACATACATCTTACACATATGATGGGCATGGGTTCTCCAGATTAAAGAAGTAGAGTAACAGTATACCTCATCAAATGCCATCATTTATGGTCGAATGCGTGGCAGTGTTGTTACAATGATAAGTTCAATCTTTTTAGCAATGCCAAAAAATCTAATGTACATTTACAGATTACATTGATATGCTTTCATCCTCTATCCCTTTATCTGCACAAGAATGCTAACCTTCCCCCTTGTAATGCAGGGGATGGATGACGTTTCTGACCCTTACCATCACTATAGGTTTTACCAGGCTGTTATTTATGGGTTATATGATAGAGGTTTGCACGGCTAAACTATGCATGCCTCTACAACTCTGCCCTAACCAGAAATGTGTCTGAACAATGCATTTCTTTGCACACGCATACCGTTACCATGAATGCCTTTCCCATGCAATTTCGTGGTAAAGGCATGACTGGTAAAGGAATATGTGTGGTAAAGTTCACACTTGAGCACCATAAACCCTAAAAACTACCCCAACACCCCCTGAGCCCTAGAAACTACCCTGCCACCTGAGACCTAAAAACTAACACGACCCCCCTGAACCCTAAAAGCTCCCCCAAACCCCTGTGCCCTAGAAAGTACCCTGACCCCCCAAAGCCCTAAAAACTACCCCATCCTCCTGAACCCTAAAAACTAACCCAACCCCCGAGCCCTAAAAACCTCCTCAATCCCCACATGAACTCTAAAAAGTACCCGACCCCCCAAGCCCTAAAAACGACCCCAACCCCACAAAGCCCTAAAAACTGTCCCACTCCTAAGAGTCCTAAAAATGAACCCAATCCCCCCTGAGCCCTGAAAACTACCCTGACCCCCCCACCCCTGAAAACAACACTGACACCCCCTGAACCATAAAAACTACCCTGACCCCGAGCCCTAAAAGCTTCCCAGACACCCCCCTGAGCCCTAAAAAATACCCCGACACCCCTGAGCCCTAAAATGTACCTCAGCCCCCCAAGCCCTAAAAACTACCCTGACCCCCCTGAACCCGAAAAAATCACAAATGCGTCTGAACAATGCATATCTTTACCACGCATACCTTTACCATGCATGCCTTTCCCACGCAATTTCGTGGTAAAGGCATGACTGGTAAAGCAATATGTGTGGTAAAGTTCACACCCAAGCCCCACAAACACTAAAAACTACCTCAACCCCTCCCGAACCCTAAAAACTACCCCGATCCCCCAGCCATAAAAACTACCCCAACCCTTAAAAACTACCCTCACCCCCCTAATATCCTACCCCAGCCCCAATTACCTCACTGCGTCCTCTCCTGATCCTTCCTGTTCCTGGGCCTGCGCATTCCAGCATCTAGACCGTGCATATGCCTTAACCACGCATTTGCATGGTTAAGGCATATGCATGATTAAGGCAAGCGTGGTTGCGCTTCCGGGGAAACCGCACGTGTGGCTTGGCCCGCATTGTAAAGGCCGGTTCTCTTCTTTATGCAGTAGTCACCATCTCCGTTTATGTGTTAGATAGATCCATTCACTTAATTGCATGAATTGTCAAAATATTCTCATCAGAGCAAAGACTTACTGTTGACTTAGAGGTGTCCAAAAATGTGTTCTCCCCTCTGCCCGCACCTAAGGTCCTGGCTTGTCTTTCCATGTGCTTAGTCATAGCACGCACATGCAAAGTTAGTTTCTTCTGAGACTCAGGCCTATTCACTTTTCCATATCAGAAGAATGTTTCTATCATGCATCGATAATATCAGCTGTAGGGCATTATGTTCTTATTTGTTTTTTTAAGGGATTTTTATCAAGCCATCCTGCTGCTATTTTATGATGTCTGACATTAACAAAGACAACATTCGGACATGCCCGTTTAACATGCTTCTCTCCTAAATGGCAGACACAAGATGCTCAAGTGGCAGAGATATGGATGATGTGGTAAGAGGAACAATATTACACCCCATGCTGAATGAAGCCTGATGTATCTCTGTCATCCATTTAGGAGAAAAAGCACATGAATATAGACAGATAACACCTAGCTTTTTTCACTGGTTGTTCATCTCCATGACCTTGCCTGGTGTTTTAGCTCTCTAATTGTCTCTTTGTAGTCAACCAGTAACAGAGAGCTTGAACTCCTCTCCACTGGGTGCTTGAATGACATGCCAAAAATTGCATTTAAAAAGCCGCGAACAAGGTGAGCAAAACCTAAAGCACATAAGAAAGAGCAACAGCTGTTTACAAGGTCAATTCAAGGTGCAATTTGGGAAATGCGAAACCGTGTTTTTACATCTGATGACTTAGTGAGCCAGCACCGAAATCCTCTTTGTATATATTCAGTTATGGGCAGCAACTTTTTGAACCAACCCCAAGAGAAACCACGTCCATGATTTTGAAAAGGTAAACGTAACAAGGACATAACAAGTGGATTCGGTTATGGGCTAATGCATTTGCATTTTTGTCTGGGAATGAAGCGAAATACCACCTTCACTAATGGAAATATGCAAATTGAACTTGTCACACAATATGAAAGGGGCGTGGCTTTTGGGAGCTGTTTGGGGTGTTAGCCCCCCTTAAGAAATGGATTCTCTACTAAGTGGTTCGGTCCAGGAGCTCTCAGTCGGCGTGGAGAGGTTTTGTCCGATTTCACCTGGGATTTTCACAAGGGCAGACAAAATCTCTCTCTCTCTTTTTCTCCATTCCTCTCTCTCTCTCTCTCTCTCTTTGTTCGAGTATTTTCCTGGTTGGAGATTTCTAGGATTTTACACCTGGATGCCAAAACCCCACATGCCCTCAAATTGTCGGTAGCCACCTCAGACTTCTGCAATGCGAACGCAACTATTTCCCTATACAACTACGGTAATATCCTTATACAGGCCTCAAATGACAATCTCGCCCTTATAGACAAGATCTTCCCTATCCTCAAGAAGGCATTGAGCAAGAAGACCTCACCTCCCATCACAAATCACCCTGACTGTCCTGAGGGTGTTCACACTCCACCACAAAGTTCCGTGACTTCATCAACTGATACTGATATTAATTTTCGCCACCCCCCAATGACTACCACCCATCCCTCACACTGGACACAACCACTCTATGGCCCCTAGGCCCAAACGGGTCAAGGATCCAATCGGCTACCGACCAATCCTATGCCCACACACCCCCAACACCCTCGACGAACAAGGTACAATCACCCAAATATGAATCCTCCCCCACTAATCCACTCTATTCACCTACAATTGAACTGGCCCTCAAGGCCCCACACGTCTTGCCAACAACCCTGATCTATGAACGGTCGATCTACATCTCAGATCATATACCCACTAACTTAACTAACCACTCCTCGACCATATCTCTTCACACATGTCACAGGCCCTCCCACGTTATCGCCTACCCAAGCCATCACCCATACCCGAATTGACCCCCCAATCCGTCCTGACACACGAACCCCATTGGAACCTAATATTGTCACCCCCATCCAACCAGACCTAACACCCCCCTTGGAGAACGCACACCTCAACACATAATTAGTTGTCCGAACTCTGATTGCATCGCACGCTTCAATGAGTTATCCATTGACCTATCCCACCTCAAGTACGAAATACAGAATCTATCAACCATCACCAATGAGCTTCTATATACTCACAGAGCCACTAGAGGCACCGTGAACCGAATCTATTACCAAATGAACAGATATATTGCCCGAAAACCTCACCCCGAGTTCACTATTCATAATACCATACCTTCCCCAAACGACCCTTCTCGTCCCAAGAGACCACTTGCTGAGTTATCTGACAATGACATACGTAACCTCCTCCTATCTTATTCCAGTCCGTTAGACAATAGCGAGCCTCCACAGAATAGTATACAAACCATTCCAACTAATCCTTGCAGAGAACCCACTCACAACCACAGATCTATAAATAGCAAAAACCTCAAAAATATCGACATAGTGCAGACAGACCTCACCCACTACGCTAGCAAACTGAAGTGCGTACTTCTCAATTGCAGATCAGCCAGCAAACATGCGTCCGACATCTACGACCTCATCCTCTCAAATGAGCTTGACATTGTTATCCTTACTGAAACATGGCTAATTAGCTCCTCCTCACCTATCCTAGACCTATTGGTCCCTCTCAGCCATGACATAATCCGCTTAGACAGAGCCGTGAAACCTGGCAGTGGGGTAGCATGCATTTACCGAAACACAATCTCAGTTAATCAAACAGACAACACCTCTTTATCTACCTGTGAATATCTTTGCGTCAACATCACAACCAACAACTGCATCATCAGCAAACTACACATAATATATCACCCCCCTGGTGATACGCTTCCGTTCATGGAACAGATAATGGAAGTCATCACTTCCAACGACAACCCACAAGTGGAGCAGATTTACCTAGGAGACTTCAACCTCCATTGGAACAATACAAACGATCACGCTGTAATCTGTCTTAAATCCTTCCTTTCAGATCAGGATCTAACCCAATTCTGTGACAGTCCAACCCACAACAAGGGAGAAACACTGGACCTCATCATAGCCAAATGAACAATGTCACATTAGATTCCATTATCCCATGCGATTGGTCTGACCATCACATCATCCTATTCTATGTCAATATTACGGTGACCCCGAAAAGATGTCAACCTACGAAAACAAAACAATGTAAAAGGAATACCCAAAATATTAACCCTATAGAATTAACAAATCGATGCAACACCGACCTGATCCCCCAAGCAGGCATGGTAGACGTCCATGACCTCACAGACTTCTACAACTCCACTATTCTTGAAATACTTGACTCAACTGCCCCCCTTCAACAAAAAAACGTGTCTACTAAAATCTCTAAACCATGGTTCAACAAGAATCTGAACTCTGACCGACGCAAACTAAGAACAGCTGAAAGAATATGGAGATCGGCACCCTCTATGGAACACCTAAATCACCTTAGGGCACTAAGGTATACATACAACAGGAAAATCTTAAAGGCAAAGGCGGTCTTCTTTAGAACTCAGCTGAACCAAGCTATTAACCGTCCCAAAGAATTATTTGAAATAGTTAAACAACAATCACTCAACTCATCAAACTCTATGGAACTAAGAGAGATTGCTACCCCCAACTGCGAGGACCAGGCCAACTTCTTCTTGGAAAAAACAAAAACCATTGAACTCGACTTACAATCTAAGAATGCTCTCCTACCAGCTACCGATCAAGAGTCTACATTCCACTCCCAGGTCAAGGACCAATTCACTACAATGGTGGGAGTCCCAAAAAACAATGCCTCCTGGCACACCTTCACTACCTACACTGAAAATGACATCTATAACATCCTTCTAATGATTAATCCCTCCAATCACTTCACTGATCCATTACCTCCTGCCATATTCAAAATGGTAAAAACTTCTATTCTTCCCTTATGGGCAAAAATTGTAAACACCTCTCTGAAGCAAGGCACTATACCTGACTGCCTCAAAGTAGGGCAGGTTACACCCATACTAAAAAAGCCAATTCCCTCTCCTAGACCTCAACAACTACCGCCCCATATCCAACATCCCCACTCTGGTGAAACTACTAGAAAAATGTGTGCAAATTCAACTATGCAACCACATTGAGAACTTCAATCTTCTAGATCAACACCAATCTGGCTTCCGTCAAGGACACATCACTGAATCAGCACTCACCCACATTACGGACGACATATTAAAAATGCTAGACCACAATGAATCGTGTCTTTTGATACTTCTTGACTTATCCTCTGCTTTCGACATGGTTAAACATGACAACCTATTGTCCCTACTGGAACAAAGGATGGGTTTATCTGGTCCAGTATTACAATGGTTTACCTCTTTTCTAAACAACAGAACCCAAAGAATCAAGATGAAGCAATCCCTCGCTCAACCCTCCATGGTCACCCTAGGAGTTCCACAGGGCTCTGCACTTTCACCCATCCTCTTCAATCTAATCATGGAACTCCTGGCAAACGCGCTGAACTCTGCAAACATTCTATACCACATGTATGCAGACGACACACAATTGTATATGAAAATCTCCTCTCCTAAGGATTTCATCTCCCTCAACGCCACTCTACATAACACTCAAAATTGGCTCACCGGCAACCACCTCATGCTCAACACCAACAAAACGGAATTCCTCCTCATCTCGCCCCCCAACCACACACCAAAAATAGACCTCTGGCTGAAGGATCTAACAACCTTTAACTGCTCTCCCCACATCATTGACTCCGCTAAATCATTGGGAATCACCCTAGACAAACACCTGAATAGGCAGGCACATATCAGTAATGCCACCAAAGGAGCTAATCATCAGATAAATATCCTAAGGAAACTGTGGGGCATATTAGCAAGAAGCTCGTTAAAATTATCGCCGTTTTAGCGGCAGGAAACTGCCGCTAAAGAGGTGATAATGGGCTTGCTAATATGCCCTATAGAATTCCAATAGAAGCCCAGGTTAGATGTCCTGCACCTCTAACCTGGGCTTCTATTGGAAATCTATAGCGCATATTAGCAAGCCCATTATCGCCGCTTTAGCGGCAGTTTCCTTATCTCTACCGCACTCTACCTGTTAGTTGAATGTATGTATATTACCCACTACCTTCTAATGTATCTGAACGATGTTATGTAAAGCGATGTGATACCCTCTTGGGTCATGTTCACGCTATATAAAACTTTATAAATAAATAAATAACATGGTTGTTGGGGTTGTCTTTACTAATAAGACTTTATTCTTACTCAAAGAAACTGTTTTAGCAACCTTAGGGAAAAAACCCCAATAAGGTTCCAAACCCATGCCTGGAAGTTTGCATATTATAACCTGCAAGTAACCCACTTACTTATCTACACAAAATACAAATCTGTGATCTGCATGTCCACAATGAGCTTTGCAGCAGACACACACCCGTCTGTGCTACTTAGTGAGTCAAAACTGTGACTAGACGCCACATATCCCCTGAAAGATAATGGGCACACAAACACCTTTGTATAGGGATCCTTAACCCCATTTTATATTTTAAAATGCAGCAGAGTTTTAAAAAATAAATGTACGTTAGTCTTCAGACTTCGCTTTTAAATGCCCCTCGTGACTCTATCCCCTTTCTGGCGCTTCACATTGACCCCCTCTGTTTCCAATTCCAGCACCGGGTCTTCAAGAATGCTGGTTATTTTACTAAGTATTGTGTTGACTCCCACTTAGTACCCCTAATAATCAACAATCCTTTACCTTTCCACTGCCTTGAAAGCCCCCTCCATACCCTCCTTAAGATACAATGTATGCCAGAGTGATTGTTGGAAAATATCAACCTCAACTCTCCGACATCCCGCAATCTTACTGACCAAGATACGCCCCTGGAGGTGTTGTTTCCCCAAGATAAAGTTCGATGGGGAAGAGAGATCTCCTAATCGAGGTCTTCCACTCATGCCTGCATTTGGGCATCAAATATTTCAGAAAAACAACTATGAATGAGCTCTTCATCTATTATTAATGTTTCTTCAGATCATTTGTTGTAGAAAGGCTACCCCTTATTTTCCAGTTAGTAACCTTCGATAATCGAGGTCAGTGATGGCTTTATCTTTGGCCTGCAATACGGACAGCCTTCCGCTCTTGCTACACTCTTTGTAGAGCTTCTGCCCATACCAAGTAAAATTTAACACTTGTTCCTTTTCGTTGAATAGCTAAATTTCATTGTGCAGTCTCTCCTCTACCTCAAGAGAGGGGGCGTCCTCCAAACCTCTCATAAGTCTGCTGATCTTACTTTTTAATTTACTTTCATATTCCACATACGAGAGGCTGATGCCATGTGTTGTCATCTTCATGCTTTCTCAAAGAGTACTAATATTAGCAGAACCCTTATTTATTAAAAAAGAAATCTAAGCTATCAATATTTGGACTTTCTGACGAAATCTGATACTATGTTCAATCAATAGATGATTAAACTTGCAGGCTTTCAGCTTTACAAACAATTCTAATTTTACGCTTGTGTGATCAGAGATAATAGCTGAAATAATAGCTTCCTATTCAAAATCAAACTCTTGTTCACAAGGAAATAAGTTAGCCTAGCTGCTGTGTAGTATTGTCATATTATATATGGGATAATATACCCCCGCTGTACATTATAAGGCCATGCTAGTCACTGAGGAGTTCCAAAACCCTATAGAGGAACAAGGCCGAAAGCTTAGTTCCTTTACAAGGTCACGGAACTTCGAGATGACTTGCATTATCCTTATTTTTTTCTTTATTTATTTTTTGTAAATCTTTTTATTTGAGTCAATGTTCCAATCAATGACATTAATACATGCATAGTGAAACCTCAATATACAGCAATCACCTATTGTATAACTATATTTTTGTTATATTGAACTTCATCCCTCATCCCCCTCCCTACCCCAACTCCCACATGGCAGATACATTTAGCATCAATACACTGCAATACATGTTCAATATTATCCGCACTGCAATATCAGTACTCAGCATCACGTTTTTTCTTTTTTTAACTTGATGGACAATGTACATACTATCACTTATATCATATCTAGGTGGCTTAACAGATACACAGTAAGTGGCGCCCAAAAATCTTTAGGCCTAGATGCCTCGGGAAGCTCCTCAGCATACACATTTAGTTGTTCCTTACAAAACACAAGATCCCTAATCCAGTTGACTAATGTTGGGGTAGCTCTAGCATTCCAATGCATAGCCAAAGCCCGCTTAGCAAACAGGGTGGCAATGGCTACTATTCGTCGGCTGCACGGTTTCAGTCCTTCTAGTGGTCTCAATAAACATATGTCCGGTGTACAGTTCACGTTTTCTGATATCATTTCGATAAATATCTGCACCACTCTCCGCCATAATTTCGTTATCGCAGCACATTCCCATGCCAGATGTATCAAATCCGCACCATCCTGCCCACATCTTGGACATCTAGCGTCTTCTCGCAATCCATACTTTTTTATTTGCACTGGGGTATAGTAAACTTGGTGTAGATATTTAAAGTGAATGATACGAAGATTGGAATTAGCGGTCAAATGCCCCGTCAACTTGCAACAAACCTCCCAGGGATATGGGAAGCGCCAGTACTGAATTCCAGTTATCTAGTGCCTTAGAGGCCTCCCACTCATTCTCGCATTGAGAGGCGCTATATATTTTAGTGATTATCCCCCCCACTTTCGCTACACCCCAGCACCACCTGTAGCGCCTTCAATCCACTTGGTTCCTGCGGGAAGCTCGGGCTCAACGAGCGCACTGCCGCGCGCAGTCTAGCATATACAAAACCGTGCATTGCACCGTATGGTCGTCCTGATTGAAAATCATTTAAAGATAGGAAGGAACCGTTTTTGTACATGTCACCTAACTTAGTAATCCCTGCCGCCTGCAGTATCGCCAAAGCTCCACGCTCCCTTGCCACTGAGATTGCCGGGTGGCCAGCAATCGGCATGGCAGGTGCATATATAAAATCTCTCCTGGCGCGAGCAGCCAATACATTCCACGCCCACACCGTGCAGCTGACTGGGTTGATCTCTTTCCTATTGCTTCCCTCACATTTATATAATATTCTGGTCGACAGTGGCGTTGGGTGCGCCGTATCCGCCTCCACCGCCAGGTGTGGCATGAATTTTTTTGGGAAAAACCAATAGTGCGCGAATTGCGCCTGAGCGCACAAGTAATAGAGACGCAGATCTGGTGCCTCAAACCCCCCACGCTCAAATGGTAGAGACAACGTGTTCCAGCTACTTCGTGGCTGCTTACCAGCCCATACCAGCGATAGCAGGCAAGACTGCAGTGTTTTAAAAAAAGCTGCATTGAGTTTTACTGGGACATTAACAAACAAATAAAGATGCTTAGGGAGTATAGCCATTTTTACCACAGCGATTCTGTCCGCCAACGACAGTGGCAACAGCGTCCAGCGTGTTTTTTGCTCTGTACTCCCTGTTACCACACACCCATAATTCATTTTTAATACCGTCTTGGGGTCTCTGTGCACCCACACTCCCAGATACTTTATTTATTTATTTGAAAGGTTTTATATAGCGCTGGCTATACCCGGGGGTATCAGAGCGCTTTACATGAGCAGAAGCAGTCAAAGAAAAAACAGTTGGTCAGGGTAAACAGAAACAAGCAAGTACATCTCACATTAAGTTAAAAAGGGGCAATAAGCACGTTACATGAGAAGAGGCAATCAAGGAGAGCAATTTTACAGGGTAAAAAAACACGCAGGTACAGCTCACAATTAAGTTAAGGGGGGCAGCAATTCTGGGCGGATTAGCGGGTAATAAACAACTAAATAATATATATAGGGTGTGACCGTTTAGGGCAGAGAAGAGAGTATCGACGGAGAAAGAAAGAAAAGGTAGAGATAGAAGGTAATGTTAGGAGAGGGGGGGTGGGGAAAAAAGAGGGTAGGGTCAGAGTAAACAGGGAGATATGTGAAAAGGGAGAGCGAGGTGAGAACCAGGAGAAAACAGAAAGATAGCCAATGCAGGGGAAGCAGAAAGCAAGGTCAGAGGAGTGGTTATGGACCCCAATATTTGTTAAGAAGGTGATGTTTAAGGTCTTTTTTAAAGCTGAAGGAATACCCTAAGATGGCCGCCGGAGAGGAGCTCCTCTAGGAAGCTCCAGGCTTGGGATTAAAAATTGCACTTAAATCCCTGTTTTAGCCTTGCCATCCACCTCCCACTCCTTATATTCCTGTGAGCTAACACTCTTACCTTGTAGAGGTTGGTACTGCGGACGGATTCTTCTGCCTGGATCGTCGACCTACGAGAGACCGACCTCTCCCTCTTGATTCTCCTTTTGATCGACGACCTTCGAGGCTACGGCGCACCTTCACCATCCGTTGGCTGCTCTCGGATCTTCGCACAACTCGCTGCCCAGTTTGAGTCGATTTGGGTGGTGGTTTGTCCTTGTGGGGGGCTGTTCCCTCGAATGGACTCCTTTCCTCGGGCCACGTCCTTCGTTCAACAGGACCTCACCCGCTGGTTCCTGCAGTGCACATCTCCGGCCGTCAGTGGTGCCTCGGTCCAGTTCTGCCTCCTTCAACACCCCACGGAAACGGCCCAGGCTGCCCCCTTGGTTCGGACCCCACGCAGGCTCCACTCACTGTCCCCATGGTTCGGACCCCTCGCAGGCTCCACTCACTGTCCCCAAGGAGGTGGTACACGTTGCCCCCACAGTTCTGATTACACGCAGTCTCCAGCCGACTTCCTTGAAGGGCGGGCGGCAACTGGTTGACTGAGCCGATGCCGGAGTTTCCTCCCCTTGGGCTGTTCCTGACTGCTGCCTCGACTCGCCAACTGCAGCTCCGTTCCCGGCTGGTTGTGCGCTACCACTTGCACTGCTCCCCCTGGGCCTGTGTGTCTCCCTGATTGCCTTTGTCTTCCGCCGCTGCTCCCTGTTTTCTGGTGGCGGTGAGGGTGGTCGGACCGCTGCCTTGTCTCGCCTCCGCAGCTCCGTTTTCAGCTGGTGGGTTCTCCGCCTCTTTCATGGCTCTCCCCTGTGCTGGTGTTTCTTTCCTGGACTGACTTCATCCTCTGCCGCTGCCCCTTCTTTTCCGGTGGCGGTGAGGGTGTTTTTTGATGCCGGATTGGGTCTCATCTCTATGTTTTTCCTGTCTCCCACGGGCTGCACGGGTCAGGCGTTTGCCCCCCCCCCCAGGTCGTGCCTGTCCGCAGCTTCATTGCAATCTGAGGAGCAATTCGAATCCCCCTCCACAGTTCCATGTTCAAGAGTGGCGACCTGCGGCTGGGCTCTTATGTGGTCTCTATCGGCCCTGGGCTGCTGCTTTGGTCTTCATTACTCTGGTGAGCGCCGCGATGGTTGCCCTCGCCACTGATCCCTCTCACTTTCTCATCCAGTCCTACTGATTTGTGGCTGCCTTTCCTCTCCGCCTTTCATCTATCCTGGGAAGGTTGACACGCTGCGCCCTGACTGCATTGACCCTCTTCTTCCCTCTGGGTTCCCCCCTCCCCTTGAGGCCTGGTTTCCCTCCCCCCTCTTGATGCATGGTTTCCCTCTCCTCATTATGTTGCACTCTGCCTGAGCCCTACTCTTCTTTCCAATGCTGCTGACACACTTTTTGGTGGGGGCCACACCTGCCCCCCCATTTTGTTTCACCACTTGCTTTTCACAATCTCTGGGTGACTTCACAAGATGGCGACCCAAATTCCTCTATCATCATGAAAATAAACAATGGACTCTCTTAACTCCGAACTCTGGTGAAACTGAGGTAGGACTACCTGCATTTATGCTGGATTAAGGACTGCCACTTTTAGATCAAGGTCTTCCTTAGCCTTATATTAAAAAAAAAAAATGTGCTTATGATGATGTTTTTGGGGAATATGTAGTCATCACTAGTCTTGGTTGCCCTACATTTAATTTTTGTATTCCTATTTTGGATGTGATTGGTTTTATGCACTGCCTTGAGTACTCGACCTGTTTCTGTACTCGTGTTGTGACCAGGATAGCAGATACTCCAACGGGAATTGTTGGGTATTATCTGTTAGTGGAAAAATAGTAGATTTCGCCCAATTTATCCCAAACCCAGACTATCACTCGAACAGGACATACTCTCGTAACACAGGCGCCAAGTGAGTAGCCGGGTCCTGCACATACAAAAGCATATCGTCCACAGAGCTGGAGATCACTAATGGTCTTTGCCTGCACCCTAGTGCGGCATATGTGTGTTTCTGGCAGATTTTACATGCCAGAGGCTCTAATGCAAGGGCGAAGAGCATCGGTGACAGTGGACATCCCTGCCGTGTACCTCTAGATATTGGGAATGCGTCAGTCACCCAACCATTGACTCGGAGCCTAGCACAGGGATTGGTGTACAATAGATTTATCCATTAAAAAAAAAAGGGAGGGATACCCATTCTTTGCAGCACCACAAACATATATCCCCACTGCAGCGAGTCGAAAGCTTTTGCAGCATCTAGTAGTACTGCCACTGCTTGAGTGTCTGGGTCTATGTGGTGCATCACTGCAAAAATTGTACGAAGATTATGTACTGTGGAGTGCTTAGGGACAAATCCCGATTGATCCGGGAGAACCAGTTTGGGGATCAATGGTTGCAGCCTGCACTCAATAATTTTTGCCAAAATTTTAGTATCGATATCTATAAGTGATAACGGCCTGTACGAATCACATTTATTAGCAACCTTATCTGGTTTTAACAGCGTGACCAGCAAAGCTTCTCTTAGGGAGGGCGGCAATACTCCTGTCTCACAGGCCTCAGCGAATACCTTTAATAATTGTGGAGCCAGCTCTTCAATGTAAGCTTTATGGAATTCACTGGGTAGCCCATCAATTCCACCTGCCTTACATGTGGGCAAAGACATTATCGCCTCTTTTACATCCTCTATATCAAACGGTTGGGTAAGATACTCTTGTTGCCCATTGGATAACCACCCCAATGCTCTATCTTCTAGATAGTTATTAACTTCAGCATCAGGAGCAGGCTCTCTAGTTCCATACAGTTTTGAGTACAAATCTGTAAGTATTTTGCCTATCTCGGGAGTAGTGTACTGGGCAATCTCATGTTCATCCAGCATTTCCGTGATAAACTCCTGTCCTTTGGGTAATGATAGTTTGTGTGCGAAGGAGCGGCTAGGCCTTCCTCCCTCACCATAATACCGCACCCTGGATCTCCTGGATTTGTGTAGTATCTCCTGGTCCGCCGTTTGATTGTGCTCTGCAACCAGCTCCCGTATTTGGGCCAGAATATCAGTCTTAGGACTCTGTTCGTATTCACGCTCTAGCTTACTGATCCTATCCACTAGTACCCGCATCCTATTCCTCAGGTCTTTTAACACTCCAGCCTGGGCACCCATGCACACACCCCTGATTGTGACCTTAAATGCTTCCCAGAGCTTGCCTACACTCTCCACTGATCCCTCATTTTCTGCAAAGTAGTTGCATATTGCCTCCCTTATCTTGGCCCTAAACACTGCGTCTGTTAGAGACGATAGCTGTAGCCGCCACTGAAATGGAGGCCTACTGCATGTCGGTACCTTCAATACCAATAATACTGGGGAGTGATCCGATAGCGTCCAAGCCTGATGCTTGACTGAGATCATCCAGGGCACCGCCTCCCTGGAAATCAGCCAGTAGTCCAACCTGGACCACGAGCCGTGAACTGTCGAAATAAATGTACCCTCCTTGACACCTAGGTTACGGGCCCTCCATATGTCCACTAATCCTTCAGTTTCAATCAATTCCCCATGTGCTTTAGCAGCCTGCTTTCCCCGCCCTTCTGCATTAACAGAACGATCCAATCTAGGGTCTAAGCTTACATTACTGTCCCCACCCCAAATTACCACCGCTGGCGGGTAGGCCGCTATCCATCTCCAGACATCATTAAAAAATGAAGGATCGTCTATATTGGGCGCATACGTATTGACAAAGAGCACCAACGTATCTTCAATCTTACCTAATGCTAATAATACCCTCCCCTGTTCATCCACCTCAGACTTAATAAGAGTGTATGGTGACCCTTTCTTAACTAAGAACAGCGTTCCCCTTGAATATGAAGAAAAGGATGATGCAATCCTAACCGTGGCCCACCGAGCACCTACCTTTAATTCGTTCTGTTTGGTAAGATGTGTCTCCTGCAAACACGCAATCTGAACATCGTGTCTGTCTAAAAATGCCAAAACATTTCGGATTTTCTTGGGGTTATTTAACCCACGTACATTCCATGTAACTAACTTAAGACAATCGCCAAGCCATGTACCATCCTATACACATGTACAATACCCTCCGTGTAAAGTTCTGTTGCAGCCCACACATTGAATGATGAAACGTCATCCCAGTCCCTCCCAACTTCTGCCATGTATACCCCCACCCCCTCAACCCCCCACCCACTTCAGCACCCCCAACTTGCTAAAAGCATCCCAATTCGTGGTAACTAACTATCTATTAACCACTTTACCCAGAAACACATTTGGGGTACACCCATTAGGGGCACAAGAGTGCTATCTGCCTCCCGTTGGATCTGGGAGGTGGTCAAGCTAATTTGAAAACCCGACAAGGCAACATCAGCAACCATATGAATAGTGACTCTCAGCGTCATGTTCTCCCACCACAGTTCATATTCTATCTCCAAAGCGCCCTTTGTCCCTTTGACATTACATACCATAACTCAACAGTGTTTCAGCTTAACCAGCTTGCCTTTATACTGACCAGAGTTCATATATTCTAGGGCAGCACAGCTGTCTCCCATCGGCCACAGTGCTACACTTACAGGCCTTGATCACAGTTCAGTCCTCATTGCTCCTCTTCATCTGGGCCTGCTGACAATTCCAGTCGGCGTTTCTTTAAGTTTTTTGCATGTTCCATGGCCGTTCGCAGATTCGTGAATATTTTAGAAGCTCCCTCCGGTCCGATCTTCAATCGTGCTGGGTAGAGCATGGCGTAGGGAATGGCTTCTACCTGCAGTAGCTTTTTTGTCTGTATAAATTCACTCCTAGCAGCTTGCACTGAAGTTGTAAAATCTGGCAAAAACGCCAAATTGTTTCCTTGGTGTGTAATCTGCCCCTTTTCTCGTGCTAGTCGAAGGATGGTATCCCGTTCCCGATAATTTAGCAGTCTCGCAATGATAGGGCGTGGTGGAGCACCCGGGCTGGGGCGCACCGTTAGGGAACGATGTGCGCGCTCCACTACCAACATTTGGGAGAAGTTGTCGGAACCAAAGATCTCCTTGATGAGACCCTCTATAAACAGCTACATCTTACCTACATTTGTTGACTCCGGCAGCCCAATTATTCATACGTTATTCCTCCTGGACCTCGCTTTTAGGTCCTCATTCTTGGCCTGAATAACTGCGAGCACCTTTTCCATATTTAACGTTTTATCGGAGACCGTTTGCATACCATCCTCCACCACAGACACTCGTTGTTCCACCTCACCCAATCTGGCTCCCTGTTTATCCAATTTTGCAGTGATACCATCCATACGCAGGTTCAGCGCATCAATTTTCCCATTGATGGACTGCAAACTGTGCTGCATTGCAAGTAATGTATTCTCCAGCGTGGAGGTAGACTCCGCCGGCGCCTCCGCCTCTGAATCTTAAGCTGCTTTTTGCTGTACCCTATTAGTTTTGAATGTGAGGCGCGGTTGCGACTTATCTGGCTTGACCATGGTGCACAGTCCGCTGGTGCGCTGTCCGTTCTGATTCACTGTCGTGATCCACCTATGGCGGGCACACTCTGCCAACCTTTATGTCCTACACCTTGATGAATCTGAGCACAGGTTAACACCGCTCTCGTTGTGCTATGTAGGCCCACAGTCTAATAGCGTATACCTGCACTTAGCTGTCACACAGATGCACGCAATTTATTCCCCGGACCTCACAGAAACTCACTTTATTGGGCCTCCGCGACACTTCTCAGTCCCACGGGGCATGCCCAGCCCCGTCAGCGACCTAAGTATCAGCACGTACTCCAATGCTGCAGTCGTGTATTTTCCGTCAGGTCTGCCCCCTCACTGTAGGCTTCACAGGCCCAGATGCAGCTCCGGCAATACCCCAGCAGCACGACGGTGTCCGCAGCTTTTTTCCCCCTTTTTCCCTCCGCAGTCCGAATTGCCAGTATTGGATGCCTCTCCGTGTTTGCTTTCTTGTGCTCCTCCCCTCTTCACAGCTTTAGGCCTCCCTACGCATCGGGGGCCTCGGCCTCAATTATATATTCGCCGCTTCCTTCCTCGCAAGTCTTCACTCCAGGCACAGCTCCGGTGAGTCAACAGCCGCGCGGCATTGCGGCAGCGTCCGCAGGCAGTGTTTTCACCTCCTTTGTCTCTGTATGCCAGATCCCCGCAGCGGTCTGCCCCGCAGGTTCACTCGCAGCACGGCAGCTGCGACCACGGTCGTTCATGCGCCAGCCGCTCTCCTCACTGTTTCATCAACGGCGTGTCTGCCCCCTGAATGCCCGATCGACTTCACACGCTCGATCCCAGCTTTTTGTATTAGGGAGGCCAAAATCCGCGTTTACTGCCTGGAAGTTTGCCGGAGAGTCACGGCCGCCATTTTGGCTCTTTCGCTGTTACTGCGGCCCGTCACCAATTTTGCCCTCTACGCGCACAGAGCAGGGCTCTCGTTGGATGCAATTAGTGCTGTATCAGTTTACAGCGTTTCTGCTCATCAGATGGTTCACTTTACCTCGTCGGGGTGCAGGATATTAAGCGGATTGCTGGCTCGACCGGCAGAGCTGCACTAATGCACAGCCATCTTGCCGTGTACCCTCTAGCGCCCCCCTTGCAATATCCTTATCATATACACCTGGGGGTACTTTATTCCATGTAATACATGGTCATACCATCACTTTTCCACAAACCATTTAAAACCTTGGTGCATAGCTCTTTCATATGAAAGAGTGAGCATGTTTGCAAACATGAAGAATAAAAATAAAACCTCTAGTGCAAAATTAAACACATCAAACACCTGTCAAATATTTGTTGCAAACAGATATTAGAAACAGTCCAATACAAGTTAGTTTTAAAAAAATAAATAAAAGCTGCAGTAGCTCGGAGTGTGTATAAAAATGCAGAAAGATTCTAGCTTTTCTCTAACTATCTAATAAGTGCAGCAAATAAACATGATTTCTTTGCTTGTCATGGTAAGCTACGAAATAGAGCAGAAGAAAGAAAAGCAACGTTACCTTTTCATTGCTTTAAACAACTGCTTCAGTTGTGCTCTGTGGCCTGACCTGACCTGCCTTTCACCTCGGCTGCTGGCTCTGGCAGCAGGCATTGTGAGATCAGAATTCAACTGTAATAACTTATATTAGAACATTGAAAACTAAGGAGCTCCTTTGAAGACAATGGAGTGCTCCAGGCTTCTAAAGGCTGTTAAAAGCCCAGCGCTCCAACATTCCAATGTTTTCCATTCACAGGCGTTGCTGTGAAAATAGGCCTCACGGAGCCCGAGAGGATTTCAACCCCCTCAGGCTCCGTAAGGCCTTTGTTTTATTTGTCAGAACATGGATCCCTCTGGTGGCAGAAAGTTCTAATAGCCTTATAGCCCTCCACAGCTGGGCTACACAGGACATTTAAGGCCCGCTCCCTTGTTAAAGGCCTGAGCCAAAGGCTTGTGCCTTAAATGGCCGATATAGACCGCTATGGCAGGCTATAAGGCTATATTAGGACATTGGAATGTTGGGAGCTCCTTTAAAGACAATGGAGTGCTCCAGGATTTTAATGGCTGGTAAAAACGTGGAGCTCCAACATTCCAATGCTTTCTGTCCGCAGGTGTTGCTGTGAAAAAGGCCTCACGAAGCCCGAGGGGATTTCAACCCCCTTGGGCTCCGTGAGGCTTTTGTTTTATTTGTTAGAACATTCTGCCCTCTAGTGGTGGAATGTTGTAATAGCCTTATAGTCCTCCGTAGCTGGGTTATACCGGACATTAAAGGCCCATTCCCTGGATAAAGGCCCTCGCATTCAGCTCGGGCCTTTAACGCTGGAGCGGGCCTTTAATGGCTGCTATAGCCTGCTAAGGCAGGCTATAAGGCTAAAATATTGAGTTCTGACACCTTTTCTTTATAATCAGTGACTGGGTGCTTCACAAGTTGCGGATTATAAAGAAATTCAAGACAGTCATTTATGACTAATTACCAACATCCCCTATCATTGCATTTCATAATATGCCATCAGCTAAACATCAGCATTACACCATTAAAACGTATGTAGTAACTACAATTCATATATTTGGCACCACAATTGTAAAAAAAAGTGTAATCTTTAAAATGTAAACAACTAATTGTTTTACTTCTCTGTATTTTATTATTCAGCAGCTTATAATAATAGCAACACAATAACAAATACAGCTGGGCTTACATAAACTGTACTATTGGTAGACGACAGTTTGAAAAAAATTATAATACCATTCTTTTTCCAGAATTAATATTCATCTCTGAGGTTTTTGCAATTAGGTTTTGAAAGTAATTTTGCTTGTGCCTGTGTCTTACTCTTTCTCCACCACTCAATGGTGGTTTACATGGAACTCCCCCCCGAACCTCCTAAAGACAGGTAATTTCTCCAATGTCAATGCAAGCATTATGCCATTCTGTAGATATTTTTTGCCTTAATTGTACTGACATGCTATTTGAGGGTGAAAATAATACTGTCTGCATGTAATGATGGACAAGCAAATTTCAAAATAAATATCACAAATTAGGTTTCAAAGTTCATTGACAGATCGAAGATACATTTTCATTGTCCAAAAGATACAAAACAATAAAATCAATGTCTCATAGAACAGCAATTATTTAATTAATTAGTTATAAAAGACAGCAAAATCTATTAATTAAATAATTAAAACAGTATATTGCACCACACAGTCTTACCCTACACCTCAGTTTGCTGCAGTTGTGCTAATAGTTTTTGCCTGACAGACCATGCCACATAAAGAACTTTAGAGACTGTCACCACAACCACAGGTGAAGAGTCACTCTTACAAATCTTAAGGGCATTTATTCAATCTGTAAGAGATAAGCACCTACTTAGGGTAACAAGCCACCTGCGTCTGAGGTTTGCATGCTAGGGGCTAATGAGCATCAAATGTTCCGAAGTTTCATCAATGGAGGGGCAAAAGCTACAACTTGGCACACCTGCATTAGAGGAATCCCATAGTGCAGTAAAACAGCAATTGGCAGGATACCGTATCTGAACTGCAGAAACAAAGTGCAAGCACGCACTGGGTGGATATAATCAAGACATTCCTGTGCTCTGGGCACCAATTTGTACATTAAAAAACACCTTGTGAGCCTCCCTTTGTGACTTGACTGTTCATTTTGAGCAGCTATCTTGTCCCAATGCTTATGTTTAACCATTTGGGCTGCATTGGCTGGATTGAACGAGGGGTCCTCTTAAAACTCTTGTAGTTCTCTTTGATACCCAAGCCGCTCAGATTACAGTAACCTCATAGTTCCGACCTGTATAGTGCCAACCCTCGCGCCTGCATCTTATAAATTTCTATTGCGGGGACAATGGGGAACCGTTGAGCCTATTTAGCCATCCTAATGATCCTATGGCTTACAGCGTGGAAGCTTTTTGTGATCTGGGGTGCCCAAGATCCGTAATCGACCAATCTGACCCCTAAGTAATCGGATTTGTTTACCCTCTCCAATACTCCGTCACACAATTTTAACCTACCATTCACTCGCTTCCTCTTGGTATAAACCATCAATTTAGTTTTGGCAGCATTTACCTCAAGACCATAGTCTTTACAAAATGTACAAAAGCAAGCAACAAGGTTTTGAAGGCCTGCCCTCATTTTTGCCAATAAGAGAGTATTATCAGCGTAAAAAAGGCCTGGGATTTTCTGCCCATTAAGAATAGGAAAGTTGTTGGCATAGCTGATTAAGTATTTTACGCAGGTATCAATGTACAGGAGGAAAAGTGTAGGGGCCAAGACACAGCCCTGGCAAACGCCCTTATTAACACAAACTGGATTGGTCAGTTCCCTCTTGAGGCCACAACAAATCATAGCATAGCTACCATCATGGAGGTGTACTATAATCTTTAACAGGTCACACGGACCCCCCACCCCCATAGCTTTTTCTTTAGAAGCAGATCGAAAGCAGCATGATGGTTGACGAATGTCACAAAAAGGTCACTGACCCATTTTTTCAACTGTTTTCCACTTGACCTGTAGAAAGCAAAACACCTGCTCAAATAAGCTTGTCTTTGTTCTAAACCTGGATGCAAGTTAGAGATTGTGTGGTTGTCATTTACCCACTCCAATAACAGTTCCAAAATGTGTTTGCAGAAAACCTTCTGGAGGTGATCCTGAAGGCTAATGGGGTGGTAGTTGGATGGAACACCTGGATTTGCCTTCTTGAAAACAGGAACAATCTCGGCCCCCACTTCATGTGGGCAGTATATGCGCCCCTGAGGTGATTGCATTAGTGATGGTTTTAACATAAGGGACCCAGATGTTATCAGATTTATAGAGATCACCTGGGATTTTATCCAGGGCGGGTGCTTTCCCTTGCTTCAATGCTTTAATTGCTAAAGCAGTCTCTTCTAAAGAGAACTCTAGGTAGAACAGCAGATACAGTTAGGGCTGATCTTTGTCGGTGTGCATGAATAGAAATGACTAAAATGGGCAACCCATTCACAGGGCAATATAGAAGACTTTCCACAGGAGTTCGAGAATTCCATCCTCCTGCAATAACTAACCGCCAGACGTTTTTAGGTCTCACCTAGCGTTGCAGCGCATGCGCTGCTCGCTCGGCGAGACTTATAGTGACAGTGGACATTTCAGAAGGGGGCTTGAAGCCCGCCCCTCATTTCCATTGGCTGGCGTCACCATTTATGCTAAACGGTGGCCTGCCATTGGAAATGAGGTATTTTTGTTGCCGCCCTTTCGCCTTTTTGTCCGGCCCATCCGGACTGGCTCGTCTGCTTTGCGGCTGTCGCGAAGCATTTTCTTATCTTTGTCGGGGGCTATCTGTTTTCACTCAGCCGCGTGTTTATTTTTGCATTGCGCTTTCACTTAAAGTTAAAGTGAAAGCGCGATGCAAATATAAACACGGCTGAGTGAAAACAGATGGCCCCCTGCCTACCCGCAATGGCGAGCGCTTGTTACTCTATTTACTAAGCTGTTTGATGTGCCAGTTCATTCCAGCCTACCAGAGACACCGCCGCCTTACACAGTGCCCTGCAGACGACACCAAAGGTTGTTTGCACTGTGGATCGTTCCCTTCTCCCCTCCCCTCAATGCTGGAGCTCTCTGCCGCAGCCAGGGTCGCACGGCGCCGTTGCTAGGAAATGGATGTCCCGGGGCGCTAAGTGACAAAAGCTTATGTCTTCTCATGAGGCAGCGTGTGTGGGGGGAGGGGCTGCTGTGTGTTATAATTATCCTTAGTTACCCACACTCATTAAGCTGGCTGTTTTTTCTGATTGACTTTAATTGGCTGTCGTTCAGCGCAGAAGCTTGTTTCCCTCCGCGCCAGGCCTGGGGTGAGTGGAGCTCTGAAACCCCCTCCCCCACTGCCAGGTGCCTCTCAGTGCTCTGATGTCATCCATGCCGCCAACAGGTGTGCCTCGCTGCTGCGCGTGCCTATCCAGGTCCTCACCGGTGACAGGTGCACCTCACACTCGGGTACACCCCGCCGACTGGGCTACCTCACCACTGTTCACTTTGCTTCCTCCTGCTGACAACCAATATGTACACCTCGCTCTCAGCTCGCCTAATCGGGTCATCTGTGCCAACTCACCCAATCAGGTCCTCACTGCCGATGCCGGCTGGCTTGCCTCCTCACTCTCCTAACATCGCCATGTCCTCTTGCTTACCACCAACCGGGCTGCTTGACTGTTGTGCTCTCTGAAGCGATTCCTCGTCACCGGCAATGCACTTGTCTTATGGGTTTGCCTAATCGGGTTCCTCGCCGCCGACAGTTACATCTCACTAATGTAACCACCCTCGTGTGCTTCTTGCTCACTAGGAGTAAGTGGTCCTCACCGCGACTAATGAGGTCTTCGTCAGACTAGTCTGTGCACCCATTCAGGTGTTTCCATTCATCTTGCATGTCCCGCGACTCTGCCATCCTCACCAGGTCATCCTCGCTAACTAGCGCCAACATCCACACCGCGCTTCAGATCGCCCAGTGTCTGGGGGTAATAACCTGTTTTTTTGGAGGTGGGGGGGTTAGTGGAACATTTTGAAGTTTAATGTAACAAAGTTAGACTTTCAAAGCCAAATGCATGACACATTGACGTAAATTTCACAATTGGTGTTAAAAAAAAAGTCACAAGATAACGGAAAGAGACTGGCTCGGTCACCAAATGGCTGTTGGTGAGACTATTTTCCACGCAAAAGAGTCTCTTGCAAGCAAAAAATTTGCTAAATGTGGTGATGAAAAGCTGCGCATAAAACGAAATTCAAGAATTTTGCAGATTTCACAGTCATATAAATGTTGTCCAGTCCTAGTTAGGACACTGTTAGGCTCGCCTGTCACATCTTTCACCCACCTTCATTGAATAAATACAAAATTTGTTGCATAGATATAATAAAATACCAGTTACAATCATAAAAACTGCAGAATCCGTATAAATACTAGAAAGTATAAAAAAACAAGTTATCCAAAATGACACACCTAGTGTAAAAATGTCATAAACTTCCCAATAAATTGCATATCGTTGGTAGAGAAACAATGTCTAATTGCTTCATGAATTAGTTCTACCCGTTAGTTTTTATAAATTTGGGCTTCAAGTACTTTTTCCTCACGGGTAGTAAAAGTGGACACA
Source organism: Calotriton arnoldi (assembly GCA_963921515.1). Classification (NCBI taxonomy): domain Eukaryota; kingdom Metazoa; phylum Chordata; class Amphibia; order Caudata; family Salamandridae; genus Calotriton; species Calotriton arnoldi. Next base: position 1,424,526 of record CAWUFW010000601.1, read on the forward strand.
AACACATTAAATGTTCTAAGAATTCTTCCTTCTAGCTACAGAGTCGCCACTGTCCTGATGAATGACACTTCTTATTCCACGACCCTTCAAATTGGACAATCTTTATATAAAGAAGGCGGAAGCTCAAGTACTTAACATTACAAGCCTGATTTAAGGTACAGGAAAGATATCCCTGAGGTGTATTCAGGTAAGTATCAGAGGTGTAATCTGAGTGTTTGTAAGCCTGTAAGTGGGTTACATCAGTCTGTTGCGAAGCAGCTACATTGAATATAAGCAACCTCTCCTTATTCAACCCCATTCCATCCTTCAAGCAAACCCCTCAGACTTTAATCAAGGTCAGCAACCTCTCCTTTTGCTTTTATCAACCGAAAGGCAACTCCTCATTTTGGAACTGCTTTCTGCGTGTCCACTGTAGTACATCAAAGCTGTCCCTCATGTCAGAAGTATGACCTTCAGATTCACAAACCTGATGTTTCGAAGCAGTCAACAAAAGGGAGAAGTAAAAGGGTTTAAGGTTTGCTGTATGCCTTCCAACCACTATGGATGCAATCAGAATAGAGTGAACCTAATCAATATAAAAAAGTCAAGTAGTCCACTACATAGAAGTTCCTTTCCTAAGATGTGAAACAGTTGCCTTCCATTGGTGGCATACTTCCTCACTGGGTTCCCTCCTCATTTGGAACTGTAATTTCACCTGTCCAAGCGGGCTTCAGCGGGGCTGTTGTGATGGTCAGCAGATGTAGGGATTAATAATTTCAGGAATGTCCTCTTTTTGGATTTTTTAAAAATATTACTGGGGTAACTAGAATGCAGGAGCATTTGGTTAGCATTCAGGTAATTGTTTTCTTTGTGGGACCCCACCCACTCCATATAACAGTCCTCCTTCCACAGAACCTATATTGATCAGAGTTCAGGACAAGAGCTCTACTGGAGCATGTTTGGATCGCTGAAAAGCCTCTTCTTGAAAGAGGATGGAAAGCCAGTGAAGAAACATGCATACAGTGGTGAAGAGTTCCACATCCTAAGACAGGAGTTTCTTTGTAGTAGAATTGGCTCTCGGTATATTGATTAATTTTGCTCTATGGTTGTAGTGTTTTGAATCAATTTGCAGCCCACGTTACCTCATTGCCACTCTCTGGCCATCTGAGACTTCACCCAGAGCTGTCCTATAGGATCTCAATCACTCCACCCTGCCATTGTCCTAGTTTTTATGCAAGCCCTCTAGATTTAGATCATTACTTGTTTCTCAGCAGAGCTTTTAATTCAATTCAAATCGACTTTATTCAGATTTTTACATAAAATCCATAAAAGCACAGCAAAAACAAATAAATACATTTTAGGGTCCCACACATAGCCTGAGTGAAATTTAGCAAAAAATATTCGATCATTATAGAATAATAAAAGACATACATACATAATAAAATAATGTGTTAAAAATCAGAGACCTAGCCAGCATATTATATTGTTAATGCAATTTTCCAGCATAAAAGATGATAATCCGAATTCATTTGAGCAGTTTAATGAATAAGCAAATTGAGTTATAAACTTAGTACGAATCCATTTGTATAACATTTCTATAATAAAGACAGCCATTAAAAACACAACGATATAAGTAATGAAACATTAAAAAAAAAAAACGTCATATAAGACCACCACTCTTTTAAGACTGTGCGAAGGACCTCATGCGCTAATTAATTCTGGACGGTGCTTTTGTTTAGAGATGACAGTCCAGCTCTTACTAATCTGCTTCATAATAGTCTTTCTAAGTGACTCTGTGATTTATGCCTCCTAATTGCATACTTATTATAGGTTGCGATAACTAGTGTAAACATCTGACAGGTTTCGAAGAAAATCAAAGGCCACCTGATGGCAAATAAGACTCTGTGTTAAAAATAAGCGTTGAAGTACTCTTAGTGCCTAATTACGAGTTTTGGAGTCCACGGGACCGCTGAACCCTTGGTTGCGGTCCCTGGACCCCCAGACTGGCGGTCCACCAGCTGTATTAAAACTATGGCGGTGGGACAGCCGCAAATGCCAGGGACCCTTCATCCCGCGGTGGTGGCGCAGCAGTGTAAGGCTGTAATATGCTGGCGCTGCCGCACCGCCAAGCATATTACAAGTTTTCTCTCTGCAAACCTTTTCATGGCGGTGAGCCTGCCATGAAGAGTGGCAGTGAGGAAACTAAGAGAACCCTACAAGGCCCCCTGTTGCCTCTGTGCATGGGGGTGCATGCAAGGGGGCACATGTGGTGCCCCCTGTATGTTTTGCACCCTCTGTTCCTGCACGGGCAGAAATGCACAAAAATTGTGCATTTCTGTCTGTACAGGAACGGGCTGCGGCGCTTCTATTGCAGTGCCTTTCTAAGGCACTCCTATGAGCCTTCGAAAGGCACTGCAGTGGGACCACCCGTCAGGATTACAACTCATAAGCTGGCAGACAGAATGACTATGGGTTTGGCGGTCTTGAAGCGGGGTGCTGGCGTGGCGGCCCGCTCAAAGACCGCCAAACCCGTAATCAGGTTCTAAGTCTAATATCTTTTTAAAATTTGTAGAACAACATAAAGTGCATTGTGGATTGCCTAGTTTTTCCATCACATGGGCACGTAGGTAAGTTTGAAGGCCATGCTCTTGATATGGGAAATGTAACTGTGTGATGAAGTAACTGGAAGAGTAATCGGGTCAAGTCAAATCTATTCTGGTTATTAATCACACTTATCATATAACCTTGTATCCCTTGTTGTATCTGGCCCTTGCAGTAACTCTCCACTGTGCCTTTAGTTCTTTTACTTAGTTCTCCATAGGCCGCCCTTTTTCCTAGAAGAACGGTACTTAGGGGTCTATTACGATGGCGGGCGGACTGTGTCCGCCCGCCACCGCAACGGCAAACGGGACCGCCCGCAAGAGGTGCGGCGGTCCCGCAATGGCAATTAGGATGCCACCACCACGGTGGCGGTGGCATCCCGCATATATTGCATTGCGACGGGCGGAGCTGTAAGCAGCACCCGCCACAATGCAATATATGCATGTTGTGCATTGGCATGCACAACGTGACAGGCACCGCGCGGTGCCTGCCACCTTGTCCATGCCAATGTTGGGGGGTACCATAGGTACCCCCAAGTGCAGCCCCCCCCTTGGGGGCCCACAACGGGCCCCCGAATCAAAAACCGCATGCCTTTCCATGGTGAACTCTCCGCCATGGAAAGGCATTGAAAATGCCACATGCTAATATGGATGGCGGTGCCTGCAAGGCACCGCCACCATATTATGGGCCTTTTCTGCCCGGTAGGCAATCGGGACGTCCGCCGCGGTACCCCCTGCCATGCTAATGTGGCGGGGGTAAAAGGCCGTCCGGTGGGGTGTGTTGGTGGGCGGATCGCTACCGCCGGTCGGGCGGTGGCGATCCGCCCGCCATGCTAATAGGCCGCTTAGTTCTTTCTTGGTAAATTCCAAAATACTGTCAGGAGCCCAGATACTACAATTTTTCTCCAGTTCCTTCAATAAACCATTCATGTATCAAAACCAGGGAATTCATCATACTGGTCACATTCTAAACAATCCCCTATACTGTCTCTAGTAAATGTAGTACTTTGTTTGCTCCAGATACTGTGCCATTTGATTACACTACTGAGATGAATATGTTCTATGTGTGGAATATCAAGTTCTTTGTGTGTTAAATAAGCTCGGGTTGATAGCAGGACTGCTAAAAGTCTACATAAAAGGTATTCTCCTGAATCTGCATCTGTTTGCTGTTTATTATGCCCCATATAAAGCAACTGGAAGACATTTGCTCCTATACAATTTCACCATTTCTCTAATTGGTTTCTAACCAATTTTGTTTGCAAATCTAAACATGGCATCAGAAGCTCGAATACATTTGAAATTTGCGGTCTTTAGGTTGGGTCCCCAGTGCCCGTCCTGAGAGAATAAAATGCCCAGATAGCTAAAGGTCTTTACATGTTCTAGCTTTTGGCCTGTTGCAAATTGTCTTTTCCTTCTTCCTCCCCTTACCACAGACCATGGTGTATGTTTTGGTTAAGTTTTAGACTTCTTCCCTCCATAAAAAATACAAAGGTATCAATTAAAAGCTGGAGGCCATTTGTTATCCTAGATAACAGAACCGCATCGTCTGCGTATAATAAAATCAAGGTGGCGTGTGAACCTATTTTAAGTGCATCTGCGTTTAAGCTTTGGAGCATGGCGTCCCCTCCATTGATGTATAATGTAAATAAAGGGGCCAAGAAGCCGCCCTGCACTGCCTTTTGTCACCCTGAACTTGTCTGTACATTCCCCATTTTTCCCAAAGCGTTTGCAGGCTGTGAAAGATGGCATATGATGTCGACTGGGGAACCCATTTCAGCGAAAGTCTGCCACAATTTTACGTGGTTCACTAAATCGAATGCTCTACTTAAGTTGGCAAAGCAAAGGTGGAAGAGCCCCTGGCGTGTTAGTGTGTATTCACTAATTATCAGATGTAAATGAATACCTTGCTCCACCTTGCTATTTTCTTTCCTGAACCCATATTTGCATTCAGTTATATATGCTTTTCTTGTGCCCACAATTCTAATCTGGCCAGGAACACCCTACCCATTATTTTCACAGAGGAGTCTTAACAGGGATATCGGGTGATAGCATGTTGGGTCTCCCCTGTCTCCTTTTTTACGTCTAGCCTGGGCAGCACATGCTGCATTGAGGTATGGCATAGAAGCTTTGCCCATTTCCCGCCCATCTTTTCAATTGACTCATGTTAGGGTCCTTATGAAATCGTTGCTTTTTATTTGGGAATAGGCTTAGTAGTCCCTCCTTGGAACTGCTTTGTCTGCATTTGTAACCTCCCATAACGAATGGACTTTTTACTTGTGTTGTTACACGGTCTGCTTTATTTCGTCGTTGAGCACTATTTTCTTTAATCATCTTCCCCTATTCCACCCACGACATCTCAGAAGGCTTTTATATTATTAGTAATGTATTTATTTAAATTACAGCACGGTCCGCTTCAACTACAGCGGCTGTGCTTATTTAATTATTTAATTTACGGCGCGGTCCGCTTTCACTTTAGCAGTCGCTCTTATTATTTAATTTACAGCGCGGGCCGCTTTTACTTTAGCAGCCACGCTTATTTAATTAACAGCTGCCCACTACAGAAGCTTTCTGAAATACATGTGGTTTTTTTGGTTGTTTTTTGCTTTGGGTAAAGCGCCCCATACGCGCTTTCACTTTAAACGCTTTCACTTTAAAGTTGGCCGCGCCTTTCTTTAGACGCTGCTCACTGTAACCTGAATACAGCGAGCAGCGTCTAAAGGAAGGGGTGCGCGTTGATCAAGTGGTCTCGCATTTGCGAGAGATAGAGCTATTGGCATTTGAAATAACAATGCCTTTTATATATGTGTTGCTTTTAAAAACACATAAATAAAAGGCATTGTCATTTACAATGCCAATAGCTTAAAAGCTCGCAAATGTGAGACCTATTGCATTGAAAATGCTTGTTCTGATTGGTGGCCGAAAAAGCCTCAAGGAGGTCAGCCCAAAATGTGCTTTCCCAGTCAGCTTTTTCTTGCTTTATTTCCCGACTGTACAGGGCTCTGCTCACCCTAATCTCTTGTCCACAAATTAGGTGTTTCATGAAATAAAGTTAGGGGTACTGCGTTCTATGTTGTTTGTTTGAGTTTTTAATGCCTTTTGCTTTTATTCATGCTACATTGGTATATTCCACATACCTCACGGATTTTTTAAATACTGACGGTTCACTGCATACTCATTTGTCATAGGTAATTTATTCACACATCACATGTCCTTCTGGCCATACGCCTGGACTTAGAATACTAGTGTTGTCTCACTGCACCCTGTGGCACACTCTACTCCTAGAGTGCTGACCTGCTGACTGTTTTGACGACTAGGTTAGATAAAGTATGACAGGGAAGCATGCCAAAAAAGGATGACTTACAGATCTTTTGACAATCAGTTTGAGTGTGCTCTTGTGGCATCACGCTTTCCTTTGCATATTCTTCCGGGTAATTTGCTCAATAAATGGCTAATAGGAATCATGTGGCGAAACCTTTGGTCTTCTTTTATTGTACTGTAACCAGGTAGGAGGTAGCAAGGATACAATGAACCATGCTGTTTATATCCCCCTCAACGTTTATGGCTAGCCAAACATTTCTATACATCTCAGCATCTGATATTCATTATGGCGAGTTGCAGGTACAATTTTCTTTCTATAGTCTCCCTTTTAGCAAAAATTAAATATCCAAAAACACTAATTGACCTTTGTACGCTTTGTGTGTCAGTCATAACTACATTGTAATTATTTTGTTTTAGAATTTAAAGGTCTGCAAAAAACAAATTCTGCTTATGACCATCGCCGATGATAAGCACCCCATTGATGTACCTCATCCACAAACGTACCTGCTGGTGGTTCTGCGTGAGATCTGAAGCCCAAGTCACTGTCCGCGCTCAATCATGTATAGGTGGCCACAGGACCGGGCAAATGGTGAGACTATCACTGACCCGTGGTGTTGTAACAATAGCTTTTAACAAATGGAAAGCAGTTAAATTATCAACGTAAAAATGGCCTACTCATGATGGTTCTATAAACACAGACTCGAGAAGTGATGCTGAGCTTTCATGCTGACGTCATGCGTAATTCCTATATAGAAATGGTTGCATTCAGTGTGATTAGCATGCAATTGTAGATAGCGTCATTTAGTAATAAGTTACGTTAGTAATATTCTGGTCTATAAACCTATGCTATCATATCGCTAAAAGACAAAATGCTTGCTCTGGTCTGTTTTTATTAATATTTAGTTATCTGATGTTTGTCTAATAAAAGTTCTACCTTCAGTTTTTGTTTGTTGACAATACCTTTATTTTCTGAAAAGTGCAAATCCACCTCTAACCAGTACATGCATAGGTGCATGGTCATGGGGCATTTTCTAGGTAGAGGTAAAGAAGTGTGGTGCAGCACAAACATAAACAGAAAAGGAGACTGCATGTCCTATAGACTCGTCAGAAACATTTTCTGTGCATTGCCTTGACATGCACTTCTAGCCTGTTTTTCTTACAGCTTTACTCACTGCTAGTGGCCTGTCAGTGTTCTTTTGTTTACGTTGAGTGATTGCATTTCAGTTGAAGATTGTCCCCTTCATTAGCTGTGCTCCCGAAGGCTACTTTGTTGTAAAAGAATCGACTTGTTTGGAGTATCTACAAAGCTGCATTATTTTGGACAGAACCTGCAATAAATGGTGACACATAAAAGAGGGTTTATTGATAATAGCATTATCATTTTGCTTGAGTTGTAATGAAGATTAGAACATTGGAATGTTGGGCGCTCCATTGAAGACAATGGAGTAGCTCTGGGCTTATAATGGCTGGTATAAGCCCAGCACTCCAACATTCTAATGTTTGTCTTTTTGTTTCTCCATTTTTAATTTAGAACATTCTACCCTTAGTGGGTGGAATGTTCTAATAGCCTTATAGCCCTCTCTGCCTCAGGCTATACCAGTTGTTAAAGGCCCTCACCCTCGTTATAGGCCCTCGCCTGCGGCTCGGGCCTATAACTCTGGATCAGGGCCTTTAACAACTGGTATAGCCCTCGGCAGCGGGCTATAAGGCTATATTAGAACATTGGATTGTTGGTAGCTCCATTGAAGACAATGAAGTGTCTCAGAGCTAATAATGGTTGATATATGCCTCTTACTCCAACATTCCAATGTTTGTCTTTCTGTTTCTCACCTTTAAATTTAGAACATTCTACCCTCACTGGGTGGAATGTTCTAATAGCCTTATAGCCCTTCTACCTTGTTAAAGACCCTCTCCCTCGTTATAGGCCCTCGCCGACTCAAGTTCAGCGCCTTTAAAATCCGCAATGGCCCTCAGCGGCGGGCTAGAAGGCTATAACAGCTTCCTCTGACAAATTATATAGTTTGTTGTCTCTATGAAGATAGACTTTTATTTAAATCCTTTAAAACATATTCACAATCTATATCAAAACAATATAATGTATTTGTCAGAAATGGGAACTGGACTTTTAATACCATGGCACTAACTCATGTAAGATCACCATGATAGGAAAGTTTAAAATGGTCGCATCTGGACACTATCTTGCCACGAGGATTCTTCATGCTCTGTGAGCTCAGTAATAAGAAATGAACAAAAAGCCTCATAGAGTTTGGAGGAAACTAAAAATCGCCCAATTTCTACAGGAAATTTTACTTCTGGACTGAATTACCTCCACTATTGTATACTATTGTGGAGGAAATTCAGCCATTGTATTATGTTAACTTCTGAGAGCTTCCTTCTGAAAGTGAGGATTTTCAGTTCTTTTCAACCCCCTAATGAGAGACCCACAGACACTTACACTGCCTGAAAAAGCAGCTACGGGCTTGATTTAGAGTTTGGCGGGTGCAAGGCATCCACCAAGAAGCGCCGGATGTCCTGTCCGCCCATAAGAGAGTGCATACATATTTGCAAACTTTAAATAGGGCAAACTGGACATCTGCCATTTTTAGTGGATGTCCCACGTCTGTCAAATTCTAAATGAGGCCCTTAGATTGTAATCCCCCTCATCTCTTCTGGAAAAGGTACGTAGCTCATTACCTAATCAAAGGCAGAAATTCATGTGTGAGGCAAAGGAACAGTCGGACTCGTCAGTGCTTCATACCACATTGCATTTTGTGGTTAATGAGGTGAAGCTGTGCTGACAGTCCACCATGGCTGGGGTAGGAATGGCCCTCCCTGGTGACAACATCTATAACTAATACAACACACACATGGTTCAATAGCGGGGAACGGCATTATTTTATTTTCGGTTGTTAGGGAAGATCCAGTAACAGCTTTCTTGATTTTGCCAAACACGATGACTGATGTCACCCCGAACTCATGGAAACAAAGTTATTTTTTCCACCACCCTCCCCCCCCCCCCCCCCGTGTTTCATGAATCTCTGGTTAGCAACACTCTAAAAAAGATGAAAAGGTCAAACTTGTCACTTCGAAGATCTCTCCCTATTCCATTAATTGGCCACGACTTGTATCGCTCACTTGTGTTTCTGGTAGCTGCGGTAATTTCGGTAGTCAGGAAATGAAAATTACACTGTACAAATAATACAGTAAAGTTGGCGACTCATTTTACCGCAAGATAAAAGCGAACGATTGAAAGCTGAGGGAAGAAGGTGGCTTGCGGTTATTACTCGCGCTGAGTTTTACAGATCACCGCAGACAATAATGCAAGTCTTTGTTCTAAGTAAACATGCGCACGTGCGTCTTGGCCTCAGTGCTACAGCTAACCGTGCGCGCGCCTGCTTGAGGCAGCATACGCAGACCCTTACGCATATACATTGACAAACACACGTCAAAACATTAACAGCAGTGCATGATGAAAAATGGAAACCCATTATTGAATTTTTTTGTTGAGCCGCTGCCTAGCAATAATGAACCATTTCCTTAGAAACAGACATGGAAATAAACAGTACATAGAGCACACATTTTTATCAAGAAATCCGTGTGGTGTCGTGAGAGTTTCTTATGAGCTTTGCTTTCAGCTTAAAGTCTAAGTGAAGGTTTTGCTTCGTCTATCGTTTTGTGTAGTAACTGTTTTCCTTTATAATAATACTTTATCGTTGAAAGTTACTGCTGAATTTACCTCACCTTTAATTAACTTTTAATTACCGTATCTGAAAATATTTCTTTTCACCCTGATTGGTGGGCTAACATGATTTAGATTGTCTTTATTTGTTTTAAATACGTTGCAGCTGAAATATGGATCAGCATCCGAATTTACTTCATTCTTCTGCAGTGTTGCACCAAATTACAAAGGTCTCCAAAGAGCGCCTAATGTGCGGGGAGTGAAAGTTCTAACTTTTTAACAGGGCTGTGCCATAAAATTCAAACAAACCCGCACCAAAAAATTATTTAAAAATGTGGTACATTATGGGCTTTTAGCACATTTTCCAAACATATTGGTTAGCATTCGTATGTTTTTGATGCTTTACCTAAATAACCTCAAGACCTTGCCCTGGCTACTTATCACAAGGAGATCCTCCTTCAGAACACAGCATTGCCCATTGGACAATATATAGTACTGGACTAAATTCTCTATAATTCAGATTTAAGCTGTGCAACCAAAATATACCAAATCAGACCACCTCCTAACTATCCGCCCTTTAAAAAGAACCTGCTTAGATGGAAGATCCTTCTCGATACAAAGTTGTGAATGGTGGAACACCCTACCCGAAAAAAATTATATTCAGCAAATACCTACACTATCGCCGCACTGCTACAAATTGACTACTCACCATGGTCTGCTTGTTGAAAAGATATACGTGCGTGCTCAAAAGGATACTAAATGTAACACTAGCTGTGATTCCAAGCTTGACCAGTACCAAACAGTCAAGACCTAAATAATAATTAGTTCACATAACATGCTGTTTCCCACAAACAAGAGGTAATAAGAAAAAATTGGATAAAAAAAGGCGAAGCAGTAAGTGCATAAAAATGAAACACATTTGCAACCACTATCCACGTGGTACGCATTACTAAAACATCAATGCAACCTGTTCTGTGGATCATACTACAAACCATTCTAAATACATCTGCCTGCTGATAACTATAGTGACCATTGGAATGTAATGCACCATTCCTGCAAATAACTTTAATCCTACATCTTAAACACTGCAGTGTTCTGTGTTTTGTCTTGTACATAAAAAACCCGCAATTCCTGGATTTCACTCTGCTTCCAAGAATATTAAGTGCCAACGGATCTGCTCAAAAGTTGATAACCAGGTGTCAAATTTTGAGCAGATCCGGCAAGAGGACAAAGATAAATAGTAGGGCAATTAGTGTTTCATTCACTAAAAACTTTAGAACTGTTGAATTATTCAGCATGAAATTTGGCAGATAGCATATTTAGCCTTGTGCAAGCCCACATAAGCTCTGCAACAAATCCTTGCGGTGTGCAACAGCTGAACGCAGTTAGGCACAGGGCCTGGCTGAATGAACAATGTGTACATGGCAGCCCATGCGCCGTTCTCTTTGTGTGGCCATGAAGGGTTGGGTGCAGGACCTGGCCTTGCAGCCAAGCTCGCAGCATGCAGCCAAAAGGATTGGGCAGCAACCATGGACTGGTAGTCAACCCCCGCTGTGGGATGATGCTGGAGCACAGGGTTCATACTCATCACCAAGAACACCGCACACACAGGTTGATGGATCTTTGTTGTCAGCTCAAACCTAAAAGTTAAGTCTCAACATAAACTGTTATCAATTATCATTTCTTTAGTTCAGTCAATAAAGAGAGTTCAATTGTTTTATTTTAAATCTTTTTTATATTTATTCTTTTATTAAAGTATTATTTTCCAAGATTAATCATTAAAGGTTAACATAATCAATACATCAATTTTAGTGTTATGGCAAGTCAGTTCAATTAATCAAAATAAAGCATCAATACAATAAATGTAACAGCGCGCTCCATAAAGTAATTTCCCTATTCTAAGCTGATTTAAGAATAATGCAAGAATAATTTATGGTGTCAGTTCAGATATCCAGAAAGGGTTCTGATGAGAGAATCAAGCATAAAGCTTTAGCAGAATAAGCTGGAAAGTATTCTCAGCTCAAATAACAACAGATCAAGCAATAACTAAGACTTCTCATACAGAGATGTTCAAGAAACTCAGTACAGAGTCTCCTCTCAGAGAGTCAAGGAAAGGGAACACATCTAAAGCACTGTGTGGAAAGAAGTCGCAACATTAAAGCTAGGAACATGCACTAATATAAACACATGTTTTCTAAGTTGCAACATTAATATTTTTTCTTCCTAATGTTGACCAATAAGATTTTGGCACGCTCCTGGGAACAGGTCTACGCCCCATCTCCTCACCAGAGTACAATCTTCTTTTAACCATGTGTCCGTGAATGTTGTAGCACATCCTCTCTTGGGTCACAAAACTTCCTTCCATGAATCATCTACCCTGTCGACTACATCTTTTGCGGTGTGAACCTCACTATCAGTCGTCTAATACAACAAATGTCTATTCATTAACTAATAAACAATAGCTTCTGAAATTGAAACATCTGCAGCAAAAGAAGAAAAACAACTTGCAGAACTGTTGGTTAAAGTGAATAATACTCATTTCCGTATTAATGGGCCTTCACATTAAAACATGGAATTTTTACATTTGTCAAATTAAAAATCCAGGCTTCATTACTAAGTTATAGGCCTATAGGTTTTAAGTATGGTTTCCTACTACAAATTTTGCATTAAACTTACTTCATTTTTAAATGTGAATTGTGAACATTGTATTTTAAATAAAGCATTTTGTAAATAATTACATTTGCGTTAGTACTGGAAAAGGCCATTGCAGTGCGGGTTGAAAATAAAGTAAGTCATAAAATACTGAAATTCATTCAAAAAACACTGTGAGAAAGTGAATTATCTATTTATCTCAAACTATTCAAACAAACGAAATTCACTAGTTATGGTTAGCAGCGTAAACAACTCATACTATAACTTGCGAATATGCCTCCTTAGAACGCATGCCTTTTCTCCGCATGCAATTACAACGCGGTCGTTACAACGACCGCGTTGTAACAACGCATACCATTACCCTGCAAGTCGTAACAACGACTTGCGCTAGGGGGGAGCGCTGGATGTTGGAATAGTATTATTTACTATTCCAACTCCAGTCTGTGCAACAGTAGGGAAGGTGTTGGATTTTAAATCCAACACCTTCTGCCCCCTCCGCAAGTCGTTGTTACGACTTGCGGGGTAATGGTATGAGTTGTTACAACACGGTCGTTGTAACGACCGTGTTGTAATTACATGCGGAGTAAAGGATTCGTTGTAAGCGCGGTTTACCATAACTTGCACCACCCATCATGCTCAGAACACCAATTTCGCAAATGTACAAAAATAAACAAAAGAGTAATTTAGAGAACAACATGGCTCTATGGTGGGTGGCATAAGTTGTGACATGTCTTGTGGTGGGAAAAATCCACTTATTGATTTCAACTTCCAGTATTTTTCAATTAATTGAGCTTAGAGAAATGATAGAGTGCCAAATCAGAGCCATACACAGGGTTAAAATGTTTCTCTCAAGCCAAATTCTTCACTCCATTGTGAAAGATTTGGTCTTATTTATTCGTTGACATGAGCTTAATCACCTCAGGACTCCTTCCTCATCCTTCTAAAAATCTATTTCAATGCTGCAGTCTACCTGACAACTGGCAAGCACTTGTTAACCACACAATCCCAAAAGCATAGTAGGTCACTAGTGTTCTCACCTAGCTTACACCTCAAATAAGTTATTCCATATAATTCAGAAGCTGATTACAACAAGCCTGAATACTTGGCTGAAGAACTGACCTTGTTTGTGGTATGCGTACCATCTACAGCTCAACCAAGGTAGTATTGGATATCCACAAGGTAAAGAAAAAGAAGATCGAGACACCTCTCAACCTTCAAGAAAGAACATGTCACTACTTCATCTAATTATCCTTTTCCAATATCCTCCACTGTACCTGCTCTACCTGGATACATGGACTCATGCTTTTTCGATCTAAAGATTGGGCTGGAAGAAATTTCATTTACGCTAGCATAATCTCACAGAATTTCTGTAATTTCACTTATGACTGTTACACAAAATGTCTGAGATTATGCCATTATGCCACTACAAATAATTGATACTTTATTCATTTAAAAATCCTACTGCCGGAGTATTGGTAGATTGTGAACGAACTGAACTTGAGCAGCTGGTGTTAACATCATGTGCTCTTTTGTGCCTTTTTTAGTGTTAAATGAGTCATTGTAATAAAAGTGGACACAAGGATGCATTTTGCACTAAAAAGTGGTGCAAAATATCCAAGCTGGCATTTTATATAATAATGTGCCAGTGCGCATAGTATTTGAGCATTTTGCATAATTTCTGCAAAGCAAATTATGCAAATTTCTCTAAGGCCTATTAAAGATGTACCATTGTGCCAATATGACGGCATGCTTCCACTGTTGATAGTCTGATTATATTTGTTTAATATGTCCCCCATTACTATGTACAGGTTCACCCATTCATCTGCCACCTGCACACCGTGTCATGTAATTCCCCTACTGATGTGCATAGTTCACCTGTTTTTATTGTGGTTATGGCCATGCACTGTAAATAGTATATTAATACGTGCTACTCTCACCTTCATAGTTTTCCCAAGAATTTGCTACTTTGGCTCTCTTCCCATGCCTCCAATTGCTCATTGTCTGTCTCCAGATACTTCACACACTCATCAGCTACACCAGTTCCAGTACACGTTCTCCAGTGCTTGGCCCTTGGCTTTCTTCTCTTCTCCCTCTACACTCCATTCTTCTGAGCTCCTTTTAAGTAGTCCCCCAATCATTTTACCTATCCTCTCAGACACTCTCATACCGTTTTCTTATTAGGAAACGTCCGGTAATTTTGTGCCATTTTGTGTTTGGGGACATTTATCACCACCACCTTTACAGCAGCCATTTTACAGCTCCTGAACAGTAGGAAAATAATAACACTCCTCCTTTTACAAACTGTCAACTCTCTGGTTGACACCCTGCTCATGAGAAAGTTACATTACTAAAGAGCACCTCATAGTTATACACCAGTGATATGTCTATCCCATTGATAACATATTTAACATTTCCACATGCACTCTATTTAAGCGCCACAAATATAGAGCACGCTATAAAGTCCTCACAAAAGTTCCTATTGTGAGTAAGTGGGACATCACTTGCCTACCGTTCACAATCATTCAATATATCCCAATCCTGGCTCAATGAACTCAACTGGACACACTCTCCTCTCTGTACCTATACCAGCTCTCTAGGTTCAGGTCTCTCAAAGTATCTCTGGAACATCTTCACCAGTGAATTTCAAGAACATCCCCCTTCATTAAAGTCTGCCCTCAGTGTCCACAGTATTGATGGTAACCATAGCTGATGACTGTCCCCATAATTCCAACTAACATCTCCATCTCTTCTACCTGTTGACCTCAGTCTGTGCCTTTGACAATACGTGACTGAGGCACTGTTTGTTTCTTTTTTATAATGCGTACCTATTTCTTTTCTTTTGCATCAACATTTATCATTACATTCAGATGTAACAGCTCATCCATCAATTTTTATATTTCTCACATGTTGCTATCCACATAATTTCTATTTGAAATGCTTCTCTTCTAAGACATGCAAATACCAATATAAATTCACAGAGTGGCTCTCAAAGTAAGCCAGCATGATAGAAGAAGTGTAATTTCAAGTTTGATTCTTTTCTCCTCCCTATGTTAACAGACCTTGCTCATCAAGTCCATGAGAAGCTTGTATTATAAAGTGAATTCCTCTAGCCAAAGATCAGGCCCTACACAGCGACCTCTTACCACATGGTGATAAGCTATTTGACAGGCAATGCAGATAGGTATTTTTCACTCCTAAAATGTGGAATGATCTGTTGCTACACATAAGAGACTCCTCATTTCTTCAATTCTGCAAGAAGCTAAAGACCTGGTTTTTCGAGTAGTCCCACTAGGCCTTAGTTGTAGCAAGATTCATACCTGCCAGGATACCCTTCCGAGTGATAGTGCTCTCTACAAATCTGCAGAGCATAACAGCTATTGATGTCCTCTTATCAAAGTATGACTCCTGATCTAGACATAGGTAGTAAGCTAGCTGTGGCTAGGTACCCAAGGTGACATCACTGATTAAACCCGATATGGAAGAAAAACATCTGGGTTTGCTTGTGTTTCCATTTAGAGGAGACCTGACCTTACATTTTGGGTCCACTTCTTACATAACATAGGCAAACAAACAAAAAATAGAATAGAATGCTAACAAGAAGAATTCCCAGTAGTCAAAAGAAGCATTGGTGGGAGCCAGAAATCACTTTTGATCTCGTCATGCCTGCCCTGCCCTCACACTAGGGTTGGGCCTTGATGGATGTGCAGTTCATTGCAGTGCTCTGCCTTGGAGAGGATGTTACTATCAGGCTGCACCTTACAGATGCTTTTGTTTCTTTTCACTTTTAGCAGGTTTAGTGTTAATGGGCACCCACTGCAACCACTTACGAATTACACTGCCTGAGATACCTTTTGATGATTCATTGTGCTGGAGTCCAAAGTATAAATCCTGAATAGAAACTCCAGCTCCTACTATTAATGTGTTTGGGAGTTTTAGCACAAATAATCTGAGTCACACTATAGTCATATTCTTCTAGACTGGAGTGAGTTGAAGAGCGCCTGTGTGGATAACTTAGATGAGGACACATTGGATGCAATAAAAAATGTGTTGAGGCTCCCGAACTCATTTAAATCTGCCCTAGGGGCATTTGTTTATTCTAAATTAGGACTTATTCCTGTAAAGCCAAGATGGATCAGTTTTTTGAATGTGTATTTTGATATTAACACACTTAAGTTTAGTACTATGTGTGGTTAAAGCAGTGGCAGCCAGCACTGTTCGGGGGTGGCGTGGTGGGGAGGCGGGGGTTTGGGATGAAGAGGGTAAATAAAAAATAAAAAATGTACCTCCTGTCTGTGTCCCGCATCGTCCTCATTTTGTCTCTCCATTCCTTCCTCAGGCCAGAACAGGAAGGACACATAAACACCCAGGCTCCCCTGAGCCAATCACAACACTGCAATGGAGTGTTGTGATTGGTCTGAACACCATGGTTCTGCGCTCAGACGGGGAATGGGGCCTGGGCATGTTCTCCACCCATGCTGGAATGCAGCCTGGGTGGAAAGCATGCCATGTGCGTATAAATGTTTCGCCAGCCCAAGACGTCCGGCCAAACATTCATGCGCCATTAGGAAGTGAAAACCACTCCTCCCCTCCCCTGCTCAATCAGCAGAGCAGCCCTGCCCCGCCCTGTTTCCCAAAGCTGCGCGCCCGCAACAAGAAAACTTAAAATGATATTAACATTGAGTTATTATCATTTTATTGTTTCTTACACTGCTGTAAAGCAGTGGGGTATCGCTCTTCTGCCTTAGCGGAGGAGCCGCCACTGGATTAAAGACGTTTTGCACTTTGTACGGCCCCTGCAGTGAAGAATTACTGTAGCAACTAATAAATAACTGGTTTTGTCATAGTGGGAGTTGATTGAGCCTACTAAATGGGAGGAGTTTAAGGAGCAATTGTGAATTATTATTCTAGAAAGGAGGCGAGATGCAAAAAGACTGATTACATTACAGGAAAAAAATGCTCTCTGATTTAAATGGTGAAGAATAATACAGCAGGAAAAACCCCATTGCAAGAGATGGGAATAATTGAGGGGACCCAAAAAACTGGTGGTGGTGTTAGGTAATGAGGTTTATCCATGAAGATAAAGGTTTTTCCCCAGAAGAAAATAAAATTACAAGAACAATTGCACCCATTTGAATGTATTTTTGCATGCACAACAGTTGTTCATTTGAGACGGTAATTTCCGGTGGGGCCCACCAACACTCATTTTTGGGGACAGGTACTGAAAGAAAGAAGTATGAAGAGAAAGGCAGAAAAACCACCACAATGGGAGAAAGCAGAAGCCTGCACAAGTGAGATAAATAGGCAGGGAGTGTCTGATGGTGGATTAAAGAAGCATCAGGTGGATTCAAGACTACACAGCAATGGTGTTCAGTGCACTGACATTTAATAGCACCGGCCATGGACTTCTGAACAGAGCTTTGGGCACCGTCACTCATTCTTTAGCAAATTAAGCACTGAACAATGTTACACTATGTACAATTACACAATTGGAGCTGTCTCCACATAGAAGTAATAAGGAATTCAGATAATACTTCCGTACATAATCCTGGAAACCAAAGACTGAAAAGCACTCTGGAAAAGCTTTGCGAGTATCTTGATTTCGTTTAACAGCACCCATTCCAGGCAGTAGATCTATGGGTGGAGATCTATTAATGTCTTTAATAATTGGGTCTTTGTGTATCACGCAGCAAGTGTGGAAGGAATGATTCTTCTCTTTTTATTGTGTTTATGTTTTTCCTTATGAGTGCTACGTCACTCCTTATCACTCCCCTTCTCTCAAGATAAATATACAAAAGCAGATGGCCACATTGTTGAGCTATAGCGAACATGTTACATCCATCCACATGAAGGTAATGTTACAGCATACTATATTATTAGTCTGTGAAGAATAGATAAAATCAGAAGTTACCAAGCATGACTAAACATCTTTTGTAGATAGATGGGAAACAACAGCATCTGGCTAGACTTTGAGAAATAATAATGAGGGCATAGCCCGTCTGCTCTTGCGCTATCACCATAAATAGACTGCTGGACTGGTTTTCTTTCTTGTGAACTGTTGAATCATGATTGTAGCATGTCTCAGAAACATACTTTTTGTTCATTATTCAAATGTGTTCACAGAAAACCAACAGGAAGTTGTAAATTTGATCACTTATAAATAGACATAAGTCCAATCTTCTCATTGAATATTAGCATAATTTTCCAGTTTAATTATCTTTGTCCGTACTTCCTCAACGTTTTAGAAACACAACCTAATATTTAGAACAAAACACGTGCGACCCGGAGGAGACTTTTAATGGACATGAGGTGGGGTGATTTTTTAATGTAATTATAGCATTGTGTGTTAGCACATTGCCATTTACAGACAGCACATTTTCTATTGAAATGGTCACTACATTTGCACAGGCATAAAGTTTTATTGATAAAACTATATAGTACACAAATGATAGTCTGTGTGTTAGAAATGGGATCTCTAGTTAGCAGTGGTGTGTACCCTGTCCAGGTAGGGACCCTCACTCTAGTCAGGGTAAGGGAGTCGCACAGCTAAAATAGCCCCTGCTCGCCCCCTTGGTAGCTTGGCACAAGCAGTCAGGCTTATCTTACAGGCAATGTTTAGAGTATTTGTACACACACATACAAACACACGCACACACACACACACACACACACACACAAACAGTGAAACCACTACAACAGGAGTCCACACCAGTTTAGAACAAGCATTTGCAATGCAATAGGTCTTGCATTCACGCGAGTTTGAGCTATTGCCATTGTAAATGACAATGCCTTTTATTTATGTTTTGGGTTTTAAAACATAAATAAAAGGCATTGTCATTTACAATACTAATAGCAAATGCAAGACCTATTGCATTGCAATAAAGGGCCTTCTAGCCTGCTTGTTAGCTTGTAAATATCAGAGGTAGAGACCGGCCTGCGACATCTTCAAAGTAGTGATCAATAGTGCGGTGAAGAAGATGTGTAAGTGTTGTAAATTACACAGACACAAAGTGTGAAGTGAGAGGTAAATATGATCCGAGCTATAAACACTAACAAAGCGCTCCAACACCTTTCACACTGTGATTACACTGTCGCGGCTCAGGAGGAAGAGCGTGAGGGGGGGCTATTTCCTGCCCTCTCCGTGATTTGAGTGTGCAGTGTGGCATTGCGTAATGTCATTGCTATCTTTGGCCTAATAAACACTCCAGCTGTAGTAGGGCCCTGGCTTCAACTCCTGGTGCAGGGCGGGCTGTGATTTATGGCACGCATGGAGGGAGGGAGGGATGGTCTGAGCTGCAGCTCCGGCCTCGTACAGTGCCCCTGATATTACTAGTGAACGAGAGGTGCTGAGGTGGTGGTATTGGTGGTGGTAGCGATATTGGTGGTGTTGGTGGTGGTATTGGTGGTGGTATTGGTGGTGGTGGTGGTGGTATTGGTCATGGTGGTATTGGTGGTGGTGGTACTGGTAGTGGGAGTGGTACTGGTAGTGGTGGTGGTGGTACTGGTGCTACTGGTGGTACTGGTACTGGTGGTAGTGGTACTGGTGGTACTGGTACTGGTGGTACTGGTGGTGGTATTGGTGGTGGTGGTGGTGGTATTGGTGGTGGTAGTGGTGGTATTGGTGGTGGTACTGGTACTGGTGGTATTGGTACTGGTACTGGTGGTATTAATGGTGGTACCGGTACTGGTGGTACTGGTGGTGGTGGTAGCAGTGGTAGTGGTGGTGGTGGTGGTACTAGTGGTGGTGGTGGTACTGGTGGTTGTGGTACTGGTGGTGGTACTGGTGGTGGTGGTGCTGGTGGTACTGGTGGTGGTGGGGGAACTGGTGGTGGTGGTGGTGGTGTTACTGGTAGTGGTGGTAGTGGTGGTGGTACTGGTAGTGGTGGTTGTGGTACTGGTAGTGGTGGTACTGGTAGTGGTGGAACTGGTAGTGGTGGTGGTACTGGTAGTGGTGGTGGTGGTACTGGTAGTGGTGGTGGTGGTGGTGGTGGTACTGGTAGTGGTGGTGTTGGTACTGGTAGTGGTGGTGGTGGCGGTGATAGTGGTAGTGAAATTGGTGGAAGTGGTGGTACTGGTGGTACTGGTACTAGTAGAACTGGTACAGGTGTTACTGGTACTGGTGGTAGTGGTACTGGTGGTACTGGCGGTACTGGTACTGGTGGTGGTGGTATTGGAGGCGGTGGTACTGGTGGCATTGGTGGTGGTATTGGTGGTATCAGTGGTACTGGTACTGGTGGTGGTACTGCTCTTGGTGGTATTGGTGGTGGTGGTACTGGTGGTGGTACTGGTGGTACTGGTACTGGTGGTACTGGTGGTGGTACTGGTGGTACTGGTGATGGTGGTTTTGGTGGTGGTACTAGTGGTGGTGGTGGCGGTATTACGGGTTGTGGTACTGGTGGTACTGGTACTGGTGGTGGTTGTGGTACTGGTGGTAGTACAGGTGGTGGAGGTGGTACGGGTGGTGGTGGTACTGGTGGTGGTGGTACTGGTGGTAGAGGTACTGGTGGTAGAGGTACTGGTGGTGGTACTGGCACTGGTACTGGTGGTTGTGGTGGTGGTACTGGTGGTGGTACTTGTTGTGGTGGTGATACTGGTACTGGTGGTGGTGGTACTAGTGGTACTGGTGGTGGTACTGGTGGTGGTAATGGTGGTGCTGGTACTGGTGGTAGTGGTACTTGTGGTGGTGATGGTACTGGTGGTACTGGTGGTGGTACTGGTGGTGGTGGTACTGGTGGTGGTACTGGTGGTGGTTGTACTGGTGGTGGTGGAGGTGGTACTGGTGGTTGTGGTACTAGTGGTGGTGGTGGTACTGGTGGTACTGGTGGTGTTGGTGTTACTGGTGTTGGTGGTACTGGTGGTGGTGGTACTGGTACTGGTCGTACTGGTACTGGTGGTGGTTCTGGTGGTACTGGTGGTACTGGTACTGGTGGAGGTGGTACTGGTGGTACTGGTGGTGGTGGTGGTGGTACTGGTGGTGGTGGTATTGGTGGTGGTGGTACTGGTGGTGCTGTTATTGATGGTACTGGTACAGGTGGTACTGGTGGTACTGGTACTGCTGGTGGTGATGGTACTGGTGGTGGTGGTACCGGTGGTACTGGTACTGGTGGTGGTGTTACTGGTGGTGGTGGTACTGGTGGTGGTGGTGGTACTGGTGGTGGTGGTACTGGTGGTGGTGGTACTGGTGGTGGTGATACTGGTGGCGGAGGTACTGGTGGTGGTGGTGGTACTGGTAGTGGTGGTGGTGTTACTGGTAGTGGTGGTAGTGGTGGTGGTACTGGTAGTGGTGGTACTGGTAGTGGTGGTACTGGTAGTGGTGGTAGTGGTGGTCGTACTGGTAGTGGTGGTGGTGGTGCTGGTGGTATTGGTACTGGTGGTGGTGGTGGTACTGGTGGTGGTGGTGTTACTGGTGGTGGTGGTACTGGTGGTGGTGGTACTGGTGGTGGTGGTACTGGTGGCGGAGGTACTGGTGGTGGTGGTGGTGGTGGTGGTGGTGGTAGTGGTGGTAGTGGTGGTGGTACTGGTAGTGGTGGTGGTACTAGTAGTGGTGGTACTGGTAGTGGTGGTACTGGTATTGGTGGTACTGGTACTGGTGGTGGTGGTATTGGTACTGGTGGTGGTGGTACTGTTACTGGTGGTATTGGTGGTGGTACTGGTTGTATTGGTGGTGGTACTGGGGCTAGTGGTACTGGTAGTACTGGTATTGGTGGTACTGGTACTGGTGGTGGTGGTATTGGTGGTGGTACTGTTGGTATTGGTGGTGGTACTGTTGGTATTGGTGGAGGTACTGCTACTGGTGGTATTGGTGGTGGTACTGGTGGTATTGGTGGTGGTACTGGTACTGGTGGTACTGGTAGTACTGGTGGTACTGGCACTGGTGGTACTGGTACTGGTGGTACTGGTGGTGATGGTGGTACTGGTGGTGATGGTACTTGTGGTGGTGGTGGTAATGGTGGTACTGGTACTGGTGGTGTTGGTACTGGTACTGGTGGTGGTGGTACTGGTGGTGGTGGTACTGGTACTGGCAGTACTGGTGGTGGTACTGGTGGTGGTGGTACTTGTGGTGGTGGTGGTGGTACTGGTGGTGGTACTGGTGGTGGTGGTGGTACTGGTGGTGGTGGTATTGGAGGTAGTGGTATTGGTGGTGGTATTGGTGGTGTTACTGGTGGTACCGGTGGTACTGGTACTGGTGGTGGTACTGCTACTGGTGGTATTGGTGATGGTGGTATTGGTGGTGGTACTGGTGGTACTGGTACTGGTGGTGGTACTGGTGGTGGTGGAACTGGTAGTGGTGGTGGTACTGGTAGTGGTGGTGGTGGTACTGGTAGTGGTGGTGGTGGTGGTGGTGGTACTGGTAGTGGTGGTGTTGGTACTGGTAGTGGTGGTGGTGGCGGTGATAGTGGTAGTGAAATTGGTGGAAGTGGTGGTACTGGTGGTACTGGTACTAGTAGAACTGGTACAGGTGTTACTGGTACTGGTGGTAGTGGTACTGGTGGTACTGGCGGTACTGGTACTGGTGGTGGTGGTATTGGAGGCGGTGGTACTGGTGGCATTGGTGGTGGTATTGGTGGTATCAGTGGTACTGGTACTGGTGGTGGTACTGCTCTTGGTGGTATTGGTGGTGGTGGTACTGGTGGTGGTACTGGTGGTACTGGTACTGGTGGTACTGGTGGTGGTACTGGTGGTACTGGTGATGGTGGTTTTGGTGGTGGTACTAGTGGTGGTGGTGGCGGTATTACGGGTTGTGGTACTGGTGGTACTGGTACTGGTGGTGGTTGTGGTACTGGTGGTAGTACAGGTGGTGGAGGTGGTACGGGTGGTGGTGGTACTGGTGGTGGTGGTACTGGTGGTAGAGGTACTGGTGGTAGAGGTACTGGTGGTGGTACTGGCACTGGTACTGGTGGTTGTGGTGGTGGTACTGGTGGTGGTACTTGTTGTGGTGGTGATACTGGTACTGGTGGTGGTGGTACTAGTGGTACTGGTGGTGGTACTGGTGGTGGTAATGGTGGTGCTGGTACTGGTGGTAGTGGTACTTGTGGTGGTGATGGTACTGGTGGTACTGGTGGTGGTACTGGTGGTGGTGGTACTGGTGGTGGTACTGGTGGTGGTTGTACTGGTGGTGGTGGAGGTGGTACTGGTGGTTGTGGTACTAGTGGTGGTGGTGGTACTGGTGGTACTGGTGGTGTTGGTGTTACTGGTGTTGGTGGTACTGGTGGTGGTGGTACTGGTACTGGTCGTACTGGTACTGGTGGTGGTTCTGGTGGTACTGGTGGTACTGGTACTGGTGGAGGTGGTACTGGTGGTACTGGTGGTGGTGGTGGTGGTACTGGTGGTGGTGGTATTGGTGGTGGTGGTACTGGTGGTGCTGTTATTGATGGTACTGGTACAGGTGGTACTGGTGGTACTGGTACTGCTGGTGGTGATGGTACTGGTGGTGGTGGTACCGGTGGTACTGGTACTGGTGGTGGTGTTACTGGTGGTGGTGGTACTGGTGGTGGTGGTGGTACTGGTGGTGGTGGTACTGGTGGTGGTGGTACTGGTGGTGGTGATACTGGTGGCGGAGGTACTGGTGGTGGTGGTGGTACTGGTAGTGGTGGTGGTGTTACTGGTAGTGGTGGTAGTGGTGGTGGTACTGGTAGTGGTGGTACTGGTAGTGGTGGTACTGGTAGTGGTGGTAGTGGTGGTCGTACTGGTAGTGGTGGTGGTGGTGCTGGTGGTATTGGTACTGGTGGTGGTGGTGGTACTGGTGGTGGTGGTGTTACTGGTGGTGGTGGTACTGGTGGTGGTGGTACTGGTGGTGGTGGTACTGGTGGCGGAGGTACTGGTGGTGGTGGTGGTGGTGGTGGTGGTGGTAGTGGTGGTAGTGGTGGTGGTACTGGTAGTGGTGGTGGTACTAGTAGTGGTGGTACTGGTAGTGGTGGTACTGGTATTGGTGGTACTGGTACTGGTGGTGGTGGTATTGGTACTGGTGGTGGTGGTACTGTTACTGGTGGTATTGGTGGTGGTACTGGTTGTATTGGTGGTGGTACTGGGGCTAGTGGTACTGGTAGTACTGGTATTGGTGGTACTGGTACTGGTGGTGGTGGTATTGGTGGTGGTACTGTTGGTATTGGTGGTGGTACTGTTGGTATTGGTGGAGGTACTGCTACTGGTGGTATTGGTGGTGGTACTGGTGGTATTGGTGGTGGTACTGGTACTGGTGGTACTGGTAGTACTGGTGGTACTGGCACTGGTGGTACTGGTACTGGTGGTACTGGTGGTGATGGTGGTACTGGTGGTGATGGTACTTGTGGTGGTGGTGGTAATGGTGGTACTGGTACTGGTGGTGTTGGTACTGGTACTGGTGGTGGTGGTACTGGTGGTGGTGGTACTGGTACTGGCAGTACTGGTGGTGGTACTGGTGGTGGTGGTACTTGTGGTGGTGGTGGTGGTACTGGTGGTGGTACTGGTGGTGGTGGTGGTACTGGTGGTGGTGGTATTGGAGGTAGTGGTATTGGTGGTGGTATTGGTGGTGGTACTGGTGGTACCGGTGGTACTGGTACTGGTGGTGGTACTGCTACTGGTGGTATTGGTGATGGTGGTATTGGTGGTGGTACTGGTACTGGTGGTGGTACTGGTGGTGGTGGTTTTGGTGGTGGTACTGGTGGTGGTACTGGTGGTGGTGGTGGTACTGGTACTGGTGGTGGTACTGGTACTGGTGGTAGTATTGGTACTTGTGGTGGTGGTGGTACTGGTGGTACTGGTGGTGGTGGTATTGGTGGTGGTACTGGTGGTGGTGGTACTGTTGGTAGAGGTACTGGTGGTGGTACTGGCACTGGTACTGGTGGTTGTGGTGGTGGTACTGGTGGTGGTACTGGTGGTGGTGATACTGGTACTGGTGGTGGTACTGGTGGCACTGGTGGTGTTACTGGTGGTGGTGGTACTGGTGGTGGCGGTGGTGGTGGTACTGGTGGTGGTGGTGGTGGTACTGGTGGTGGTACTGGTGGTACTGGTGGTGGTGGTACTGGTGGTACTGGTGGTAATGGTACTGGTGGTAGTGGTGGTACTGGTGGTGGTACTGGTGGTGGTGGTGGTACTGGTGCTGGTGGGTGTACTGGTGGTACTGGTACTGGTGGTACTGGTACTGGTGGTGGTACTGGTGGTGGTGGTGTTACTGGTACTGGTGGTAGTACTGGTACTGGTGGTGGTGGTGGCACTGGTGGTGGTGGTACTGGTGGTACTGGTGGTGGTGGTACTGGTGGTAGTGGTACTGTTTGTACTGCTGGTGGTACTGATATTGGTGGTACTGGTGGTACTGGTACTGGTGGTGGTGGTGGTGGTACTTGTGGTGGTGGTACTGGTGTTGGTGTTGGTAGTGGTGGTGGTGGTACTGGTGGTGGTGATACTAGTGTGGTGGTGGTACTGGTGGTGGTGGTACTGGTGGTGGTGTTACTGGTGTTGGTGGTACTGGTGATAGAGGTACTGGTGGTGGTACTGGTGGTGGTGGTACTGGTGGTTGTGGTGTTGGTACTGGTGGTGGTGGTGAAACTGGTACTGGTAGTGGTGGTACTGGTACTGGTGGTGGTGGTGGTGGTGGTGGTACTGATACTGGTGGTAGTACTGGTACTGGTGGTGGTGGTGGTGGTACTGGAGGTGGTGGTGGTACTGGTGGTGGTGGTACTGGTGGCACTGGTGGTGGTGGTAGTGGTGGTGGTGGTGGTACTGGTGGTGATACTGGTAGTGGTTGTGGTGGTACTGGTAGTGGTGGTGGTGGTGGTTATACTGGTAGTGGTGGTGGTGGTGGTACTGGTACTGGTGGTACTGGTACTGGTGGTACTGGTACTGGTGGTAGTGGCACTGGTGGTACTGGTACTGGTGGTACTGGTGGTGGTGGTATTGGAGGTGGTGGTATTGGTGGTGGTATTGGTGGTATTGGTGGTGGTACTGGTACTGGTGGTATCGGTGGTACTGGTACTGGTGCTGATACTGCTACTGGTGGTATTGGTGGTAGTGTTATGTTATGTTATGTTAAATTGGTACTTACAGAGCGCCCAGCTACTCAGAAGAGTGTCCCGGTGCTAAAAGACCTCAGGGCAGAAAACTGTCACTATTACTAAAGGGGAGAGGGGCTATTGGCTATTGCTGAAATAGCCAGGTTTTCAGCTGCTTCCTAAAGGTAAGTAAATCATGCACCCGTCTGAGTGACAATGGCAAACAGTTCCACAGACGGGCAGCCTGCACTTGGAAGGAGTGGCCACCTGTGCGGGCGTGGGAGAACTTGGGAATAATCGCCTGCTGCTGCGAGGAAGACCTCAAAGTTCTACCCGGGATGTAGTGCTGAACTCTCTTTCTAATATAAAAGGCGCCAGTGTCATGTAGAGCTTTAAAAGCCAAGACCAAAGCTTTGAAATGAATTCTCTTTCGGACCGGCAGCCAGTGCAGAGCTTTCATGTGGGTGGCAACCCGCGCTCTGGGTCCTAACATGAGAATCGCCCTGGCCGCCGCATTCTGGACCAACTGAAGCCGATTCAGTAGGTATTCTGGAAGGCCAAGACGTTAACGTAGTCCAACCTCGAAACATTAAGAGCTTGGACTACAGTCTTCCTGTGAGTGATTGATAGTAAGGGGAGAAAGTTTTTTAGCATTCTTAAGAGGCCAAAGCAGGAACCGGCTACTGTTTGAATCTGAGCTTTTATGGATAGATTGTCATCGAGCTTGACCCCCAGGTTCTTAACTGTATTTACTGAGGTTGCAGGGGGTGACATGTCCGAAGGCCACCATTGACGTCACAGGATGGGGAACCAAAGAAGATTATCTCAGATTTCTCAGGATTGCACTTTAATTGGTTCAGACTTAGCCAGGTGAACACCCCCGTCAAGCATTTGTTAATCTCCTCACCCCTAAAATCATCGCCCTTGTCACATGTAAACAAGAGTTGTGTATCGTCTGCATACGATATTATTGTTGCGCCATATGACTCAGCTAGGGGAGCAAGTGGGGCCATATATAAATTAAAATGTGTCTGGCTTAGAATCGAGCTCTGAGGAACCCCCACCTGCATGGGGGGAATGGGGGCAGCAAAAGGAGGAGACCAAATCACTTGATGCTGGTCCTTCAAAAAGGAAGAGAACCACTTGAGTACCGTGCCACCAAGGCCGCACTCCTGAAGTCTCTGCAGGAGCTGGTCATGGGGCACGGTGTCAAAGGCCGCGGAGAGGTCCAGCAAAATCAGCACAGCTTTGCCACTTTTATCTAATTTCTCCTTAATAACCTCAGAGACTTCGAGCAAGGCTGTCTCTGTGCTAAAATTAGCTCTAAAATCGGACTGGCTGTGATGGAGCAAATGGTTAGTTTCCACGTATTCTGTGGTGACTAAATTCACGTATTTCTCCAGGGCTTTGGAGAAAGAAGGAAGTAGTCATATTGGCCTATAGTTTGAAGCCACCAAGGAGTCGGCAGAGGGCTTTTTTAATAGTGGGAGAATTTTTGCATTATTCCATCTGCCCGACACCTGCCCATTTTTCAGCGAGGCATTGAGGATCAAATTGGCGACTGGATTGATGATCACTGCTACAGATGCCAACATTTTAGCTGGGCAGGGGTCGGAGGGAGAGCCTGACTTGAGGGCTTTCATAATCTCCAAAGATTTTTTCAAGGGGATTGGAGGAAACTGTGTAAGAAATGGACCTGTCTCAGGGGTGACAGGAGATGGGGGTCCTATGTTCACTCCATTGGCCAGGGTGGGATCCTCAAAGGAGTCTTGAATGGTTTTGATTTTATCATAAAAATAAGAGGTACTGGTGGTACTGGTAATGGTGGTGGTACTGGTGGTGGTGGTACTGGTGGTGGTACTGGTAGTACTGGTACTGGTGGTGGTGGTGGTACTGGTGGTGGTACTGATGCTACTGGTGATGGTAGTGGTGGTGGTGGTACTGGTGGTATTGGTGGTGGTGGTAGCACTGATGGTGGTGGTGGTACTGGTGGTACTGGTGGCCATGGTACTGTTGGTACTGGTACCGGTGGTACTGGTACTGGTGGTACTGGTGGAGGTACTGGTGGTGGTACAGGTGGTACTGGTGGTAGTGGTGGTGGTACTGGTGGTGGTACGGGTGTTGGTGGTACTGGTGGTACTCGATGTGAGAAGTTGGCCTGGTATATGCTGTCCACTAATTAAAGTGGGCACCTTGCACCAGTCATAACGACCCTTATTGATGATTAGGTTAAAGACCACCTTTATAGAAAGCTATCCTAGTGGTAGCTGTGGAGAGCAGCCTTCAGGCTAAGTCTTGAAGGAATGTAAAGCAGCTTGTTTTACCAGTATATAACCTCTTGAATGACCAAATGAAAGGAGAACCACACAAGGTATATATCAAATATATGTATTTATTACTAAACACTCTCTACTAACCTCTTTATGAGATTAGAGAACAAGGCACACAATTACACAGTACTAGAACGACAGTAAATAGCACAATACACAGTGGGCTCCAGGGGGAGACCAAACCATATACTAAGAAAGTGGTATAAGAACCACGACTTGACTAGACACAGTGCCTAGAGCACGTAGAATCGCTGGGACCCCAAGGAACCACCCAATGTAATGACACAGGGGACCCACGGAGGACGGGTGCAGTGTGTGAACACAGACACGAGCTCCGTACAACTCTATGGGAAAGTTGCGGTTGGAATATTAGAGTTTAAGGACACTTAGGAGAGGACTTTGAGTAAACCCTTTCAGACTTAGAAGGTTCTAAGGCCAGCACCCACGGGAGCACTGGAGTACTCGTGTTACCTCACCCAGGGAAGCCGGGTGCATAGGTGTCAAAGGGTGTCGGGAATCGTCGTTGTTTTCAATGGTGAGACGCTGCAAAGTGCTGCTGCCGTGAAGAAGAAAAGTGTCCGGTGTGATCCAAGCCTGGATCGAAGATGTGAAGAACCTGAAAGCAGAGGGGACAAAGTCTGGGTCACTTCACGTGACCAGGAGCGGAGTAAATCGAATGCCCAACGATGTCGGGTGCTTCAGGTGCGAAGAGGTGAAGCTTGACTCTGCAGCCACGGGGACCAGGAGATGTCAACGATGACCAGGATCCGCAGGCGAGCTGTCCCATGAAGGATGTCGAGTGCTGAGAGGTCAGTTTCCAGATTGGAGACCAACAAGCCTTGACAACTGCAACCCACGCAGTCAGAGAAAAGATGCTTCTGTGAGAACCAGCAAGGTCCTGGGGACTCCCCAAGCAATGGAGAGCCAGGGCACGTCTGGAGCAACCAGAGAAGCCCGTTGAAAGTTAGAGTTGCTTTCTTAGGGACCCACAGGTCAACGGACCAGGGATCGTGAAGGGACCTCAAGAGGAATCACAAAATGGCGGCCCACGGAACACTCGTTGAGTGTAGGCCAGCAATCTTCAGTATAATTACTGCTCGGGGTTAGGGCTACAAGTAACCCAAAGCTCAGCCTCAGGGTTTGCCGGAAAGCTGATGCTTCTGCAAATAGACGCGGTGTCCAGGGGTTCGGGTTGCACGGTCACCACGAGGGATACAGGCCTCAGACTTGCTGTGGGCACAGATCAACCTCTAAGACCTTGGGAACCTACCTCCTGTGTTGCAATATTCTTCGGTGTCCTCAGGAGCTTCAGAGATGCAAACTGGTCAGATGCATTAAAGGTGCCTGCCTTGCAGGGGAGTAACTCCTTTACTCCAAGGGAGATTCTTCAGTCATCCAGCGTAGTGTACATCGTCGAAGTACTTGGTTTCTGTAGCAGAGTTTAGTCCAGGTGTTATCTAAAATCCTGTAGCCAGGGTTCCTACTTTATACCAAAGGAAGGGGTGGGACAAATGCTGAGGACCCACCTATGGTAGGGTCAGGTCAGAGGGGTGGCTACACCCATGTCCTTTGTCCAGTTTCGCACCAGAGCAGGGGCTGAGTGCCCCTGCAACGGTTTGAGCTGGACTATGCACTGGGACACCAAATGTGCCCCCAGTGCAGACATCAAAGCACTCTTGGAGTGCACCCACCCAGCCCCAATACACTAAAGCCTGTCTGGGAGGTGGTCACACCTCCCTGTGACAGGAAACCTATTGTCAAGCCTTCCCCTGCTGGAGTTTCATCCAGCAGCAGGAGGGCAGACTCGTGTCTGTGGCTGGCAGCATCCATTTTGTGATGCCAGGGCTCTGTGAAGCTGGTACCGGGTATACCGGTGCTATCATATTTCACCCCCTAGGAGGGAGGAATCATACCTCCCACACCAGTTACTGGTGTGGAGGTATGATTCCAAGGTGTTTGACTCCAAATACGACATAATTCCTTGCAGCCATTTTAAAGTTAGCATTTACAGCGAGGTTATAATGCACTTAAGAGTATATGGTTGGCTGCATCACAGACAACCCCGGAATAGTGGTTCCGAAGGCTGCAGAGGGGCTCTTCTCATGCATGGGCACCCTCTCACATAAAACCCAGCACCCTGCCTTCAGGATTGATAAGGCCTGCCATTGGGGTGACTGATAGGCTTATATGTGCAGTGATCAGGATAGATATAGTGAACCTATATCTAAGTAAGGGGTGCATGCACCACCTTACACAGGCTGCAGTAGCAGACATGTGGTGTCAGTTTGAATGGCTTCTCAGGGGTGGCATAATACATGCTGCAGCCCCTGGGAGGCCTCTGGGGTACCTATGCCCTGGGTACATAGTATACCATATACTAGGGACTTATAAGGGTACCCCAGAATCCAATCTGGAGCGTACCTAAAGCACATGCAATCAATTTAGAGGAGAAAGCAGATAGACTGGGGTCCTGAATAGCAGGATCCCAGTCAGACTAAGTCAAAAACAGTGAAACATCAGCAAAAAGTGGGGGTAACTATAAGAAGCAGATCCTACTCTTCTACACTGGTGGTGGTGGTACTGGTGGTGGTACTGGTGGTGGCGGTACTAGTGGTGGTGGTACTGGTGGCGGTACTGGTGGTGGTGGTGATACTGGTGGTGGTACTGGTGGTGGTACTAGTGGTGTTGGTGGTGTTGGTGGTGATACTGGTGGTACTGGTGGAACTGCTACTGGTGGTACTGGTGCTACTGATGGTACTGGTACTGGTGGTACTGGTGGTGGTGGTGGATCTGGTGGTGGTGGTTTTGGTGGTGGTACTGGTGGTGGTGGTAATGGTTGTGGTACTGGTACTGGTACTAGTACTGGTGGTGGTGGTGGCACTGGTGGTGGTACTGGTGGTGGTGGTGGTGGTACTGGTGGTGGTGGTGGTACTGGTGGTGGTGGTACTAGTGGTGGTACTGGTGGTGGTGGTTCTGGTGGTGGTACTCATGGTTGTGGTGGTGGTACTGGTGGTGGTGGTGATACTGGTGGTGGTGGTACTGGTGGTGGTGTTGGTGGTACTGGTGGTGGTACTGGTGGTGATGGTGGTACTAGTGGTGGTGGTGGTACTGGTACTTGTGGTGGTACTGGTTGTACTGGTACTGGTGGTGGTGGTGGTACTGGTGGTGGTGGTGGTACTGGTGGTGGTACTGGTTGTGGTACTGGTAGTGGTACTGGTGGTGGTGGTACCGGTGGTACTGGTGGTGGTACTGGTTGTGGTACATGTGGTGATGGAGGTACAAGTGAAGGTGGTGGTACTGGTGGTGGTGGTACTGGTGGTGGTGGTACTGGTGGTGGTACTGGTGGTGGTGGTACCAGTGGTGGTGGTACTGGTGGTGGTACTGGTGGTGGTACTGGTGGTGGTGGTGATACTGGTGGTGGTGCTGGTGGTGGGACTGGTGGTGGTACTGGTGGTGGGACTGGTGGTGGTACTGTTGGTGGTGGTGGTACTAGTGGTGGTGGTGGTACTGGTACTTGGGGTGGTACTGGTTGTACTGGTACTGGTGGTGATGGTGGTACTGGTAGTGGTGGTGGTACTGGTTGTGGTACTGGTGGTGGTACTGGTGGTGGTGGTGGTACTGTTGGTGGTGGTACTGCTGGTGGTGGCACTGGTGGTGGTGGTGGTACTGGTGGTGGTACTGCTGGTACTAGTGTTGGTGGTGGTGGTATTGGTGGTGGTGGTACTGGTGGTACTGGTGGTAGTGGTGGGACGAACTGGTGGTGGTGGTACTGGTGGTAGTGGTGGTACTGGTGATGGTACTGGTAGTGATGGTGGTGGTACTGGTGATGGTACTGGTGGTACTGGTGGAGGTACTGGTGGTGGTACTGGTGGTGGTGGTGATACTGGTACTGGTGGTGGTACTGGTGGTGGTACTGGTGGTGGTACTGGTGGTACTGGTGGTGGTACTGGTGGTGGTGGGACTGGTTTTGGTGGTACTGGTACTGGTACTGGTGGTGGTACTGGTGGTGGTGGTGGTACTGGTGGTGGTACTGGTGGTGGCACTGGTGGTGGTACTGGTGGTGGTGGTTGTACTGGTGGTGGTGGAGGTGGTACTGGTGGTGGTGGTACTGGTGGTAGTGGTAGTGGTACTGGTGGTGGTACTGGTGGTGGTACTGGTGGTACTGGTACTGGTGGTGGTACTTTTGGTACTGGTGGTGGTGGTGGTGGTACTGGTGGTGGTGAGTGTACTGGTCATACTGGTACTGGTACTGGTGGTACTGGTGGTGGTACTGGTGGTACTGGTACTGGTGGTGGTGGTGTTACTGGTACTGGTGGTAGTACTGGTACTGGTGGTCGTACTGGTGGTGATGGTGGTGGTACTGGTGGTGGTGGTACTGGTGGTGGTGGTACTGTTTGTACTGCTGGTGGTACTTGTGAGAAGTTGGCCTGGTATATGCTGTTCACTAATTAAAGTGGGCACCTTGCACCAGTCCAAACGGCTGTTATTGATGATTAGGTTAAAGACAACCTTTATAGAAAGCTATCCTAGTGGTAGCTGTGGAGAGCAGCCTTCAGGCTAAGTCTTGAAGGAATGTAAAGCAGCTTGTTTTACCAGTATATAACCTCTTGAATGACCAAATGAAAGGAGAACCACACCAGGTATATATAAAATATATGTATTTATTACTAAACACTCTCTACTAACCTCTTTATGAGATTAGAGAACAAGGCACACAATTACACAGTACTAGAACGACAGTAAATAGCACAATACACAGTGGGCTCCAGGGGGAGACCAAACCATATACTAAGAAAGTGGTATAAGAACCACGACTTAACTAGACACAGTGCCTAGAGCACGTAGAATCGCTGGGACCCCAAGGAACCACCCAAGGTAATGACACAGGGGACCCACGGAGGACGGGTGCAGTGTGGGAACACAGACGCAAGCTCCGTACAACACTATGGGAAAGTCGCGGTTGGAATTTTAGAGTTTAAGGACACTTAGGAGAGGACTTCAAGCAAACCCAGCTAAACTTAGAATGTTCAAAGGCCAGCACCCTTGTGAGTACCTAGGTACCCGTGTTACCTAGCCCAGGGAAGCCGGGTGCATAGGGGTCAAGTGGTGTCGGAAACCCTCATCGTTTTCTATGGCGTGTTGCGAATAAGAGCTGTTGCCGTGGAGAAGAAAAGTGTCCGTGTGATCCAAGCCTGGATCGAAGATGTGAAGAACCTGAAAGCAGAGGAGACAAAGTCTGGGTCACTTCACGTGACCAGGAGCAGAGCAATCAAATGCCCACCGATGTCGGGTGCTTCAGGTGCAAAGAGGTGAAGCTTGACTCTGCAGCCACGGGGACCAGGAGAAGTCAATGACAACCAGATTCCGCAGACGAGCTGTCCCACAAAGGATGTTGATTGCTGAGGGGTCAGTTTCCGGATTGGAGACCAACAAGCCTTGGCAACTGCAACCCACGTGGTCAAAGAAAAGATGCTTCTGTGAGGACCAGCAAGGTCCTGGGGACTCCCCAAGCAATAGAAAGTCAGGGCACGTCTGGAGCAACCAGGGAAGCCCATTGAAAGTTAGAGTTGCCTTCTTAGGGACCCACAGGTCAACGGACCAGGGATTGCAAAGGGACCTCAAGAGGAATCACAAAATGGCGGCCCACGGAACACTTGTTGAGTGTAGGCCGGCGATCTTTGGTGTAATTTCTGCTCGGGGTCAGGGCTACAAGAAACCCAAAGCTTAGCCTCAGGGGTTGCCGGAAAGCTGATGCTTCTGCAAATAAACACGGTGACCAGGGGTTCAGGTTGCACGGTCACCACGAGGGATACGGGCCTCAGACTTGCTGGTGGCACAGATCAACCTCTAAGACCTTGGGAACCCCCCTCCTGTGTTGCAATATTCTTCAGAGTGCTCAGGAGCTTTGGAGATGCAAACCAGTCAGATGCGTTTAAGGTGCCTGCCTTGCAGGGGAGTAACTCCTTTACTCCAAGGGAGATTCTTCAGTCATCCAGCGTAGTGTAGATCGTCAAAGTGCTTGGTTTCTGTTGCAGAGTTTAGTCCAGGTAAAATCTAAAGTCCTGTAGCCAGGGGTTCCTACTTTATACCCAAGGAAGGGGTGGGACAAAACTCTGCGGACCCACCTATGGGAGGGTCAGGGCAGAGGGGTGGCTAGACCAATGTCCTTTGTCCAGTTTCGCACCAGAGCAGGGGCTGAGTGCCACTGCAACCGGTTTGAGCTGGATAAAGCACGAGGACACCAAATGTGCCCCCAGTGCAGACATCAAAGCACTCTGAGAGTGCACCCACCCAGCCCCAATACACTAAAGCCTGTCTGGGAGGTGGTCACACCTCCCTGTGACAGGAAACCTATTGTCAAGCCTTCCCCTGCCAGAGTTTCGTCCAGCAGCAGGAGGGCAGACTCGTGTCTGTGGCTGGCAGCATCCATTTTGTGATGCCAGGGCTCTGTGAAGCTGGTACCGGGTGCATATTTCTCCCTCTAGGAGGGTGGAATCATACCTCCCACACCAGTTACTGGTGTGGAGGTATGATTCCAAGGTGTTTGACACCAAACACGACATAATTCCTTACTGCCATTTTAAAGTTAACATTTACTGCGAGGTTATAATGCACTTAAGAGTATATGGTTGGCTGCATCACAGACAACCCCGGAATAGTGGTTCTGAAGGCTGCAGAGGGGCTCTGCTCATGCATGGGCACCCTCTCACATAAAACCCAGCACCCTGCCTTCAGGATTGATAAGGCCTGCCATAGGGGTGACTGATTGGCTTATATGTGTAGTGATCAGGATAGATATAGTGAACCTATATCTAAGTAAGGGGTGCATGCACCACCTTGCACAGGCTGCAGTAGCAGACCTGTGGTGTCAGTTTGAATGGCCTCTCAGGGGTGGCATAATACATGCTGCAGCCCCTGGGAGGCCTCTGGGGTACCTATGCCCTGGGTACATAGTATACCATATATTAGGGACTTATAAGGGTACCCCAGAATCCAATCTGGAGTGTACCTAAAGTACATGCAATCAATTTAGAGGAGACAGCAGATAGACAGGGGTCCTGAATAGCAGGATCCCAGTCAGACTAAGTCGAAAACAGTGAAACATCAGCAAAAAGTGGGGGTAACCATAAGAAGCAGATCCTACTCTCCTACACAACCCCCCCCCAAACGCAGGAACATTAAACTAACCTTGACCAGTTGAGTCTTCATGTTCTAAGTGGAAATATCTGGAGAGTCCATCTGCATTGGCATGGCTACTCCCAGGTCTATGTTTCACTGTATAGTCCATCCCCTGTAGGGCAATGGACCACCTCAAAAGTTTGGGGTTTTCACCCTTCATCTGTTTTAGCCATAAGAGGGGCTTATGGTCTGTCTGAACAATGAAGTGAGTGCCAAACAAGTATGGCCTCAGCTTCTTCAGAGCCCAAACCACACCAAAGGCTTCCCTCTCAATGGCTGACCAACGTTTCTCTCTGGGGGTCAACCTTCTGCTAATGAAAGCTACTGGCTGATCCTGACCTTCATCATTCAATTGTGATAACACAGCCCCTACCCCCAACTCAGATGCATCTGTTTGGACAATGAATTGTTTGGAGTAGTCAGGACTTTGCAGAATGGGAGCAGTGCACATGGCCTGCTTCAGGTCATCAAATGCCTTTTGACAGCTGACTGTCCACTGAACCTTCTTTGGCATTCTCTTGGAAGTTAAGTCAGTCAAAGGGGTCACTATGGATCCATACCCTTTGACAAACCTCCTATAGGACCCAGTCAGGCCCAAGAAAGCTCTGACCTGAGTCTGGGTGGTTGGAGCAACCCAGTCCATGATGGTCTGGATTTTGCTCTGCAATGGTTGAACATGGCCTCCACCCACAAGGTGGCCCAGGTATACAACTTGGCTCTGCCCTATCTGGCACTTAGTGGCCTTGATAGTGAGGCCTGCTTTCTGCAGGGCCTCCACAACATTTCTCAGGTGGACCAGGTGATCCTCCCAGGTGGAGCTAAAGACAGCAATATCATCTAGATTTGCTGCACTATAGGCTTCCAGGCCTGTAAGGACTTTGTTCACCAACCTTTGAAAAGTGGCAGGTGCATTCTTTAAACCAAAGGGCATCACCACAAATTGGTAGTGCCCACTAGGGGTTGAGAATGCTGTTTTGGCTTTTGCATCCTCAGCTAGTCTGATTTGCCAGTAGCCAGCGGTCAGGTCAAATGTGCTGAGAAACTTGGCTGAGGCCAAAGTGTCTATAAGCTCATCTGCCCTAGGGATTGGATGGGCATCAGTCCTAGTGACTGCATTGAGACCTCTGTAGTCTACACAAAACCTCATCTCTCTCTTACCACCCTGGGTGTGAGGTTTAGGCACTAAGACTACTGGACTAGCCCAAGGGCTATCTGAGGGTTCAATCACACCCAAATCCAACATCTTCTGTACTTCAGTCCTAATGCAGTCCCTGACATGGTCAGGTTGCCTGTAAATCTTATTTTTAAGAGGCAGACTGTCCCCAGTGTCCACTTCATGAGTGCGCCAGGTAGTCTGACTTGGAGTCAGTGAGAACATATGTCTGAACTGGTTGAGAACTTTTCTGCAATCAGTTTGCTGCTGGTCAGTGAGGCTGCCTGCCAAGGCTACACCATCTACTGAACCATCATCAGGGTTCTGTGAGAGCAGGTCAGGGAGTGGATCACTCTCTTCCTCCTGTCCCTCATCAGTAGCCATGAGCAAGCCCATGTCTGCCCTGTCAACATATGGTTTCAGTCTGTTGACATGGAGCACCCTGTGGGGGCTCCTGGGAGTTCCAAGGTCCACCAGGTAGATAACCTCTCCCTTCTGTTCAACAATTGTATGGGGGCCACTCCACTTGTCTTGGAGGGCTGCTGGGGCCACAGGCTCCAACACCCATACTTTCTGTCCTGGATGATAAACAGTCAACACAGCCTTTTGGTCATGCCAGGCCTTTTGTAGTTCCTGGCTAGCCTCAAGGTTTTTAGTTGCCTTCTTCATGTACTCAGCCATCCGGGAGCGGAGACCAAGTACATAGTCCACAATATCCTGTTTAGGGGGTTTGAGAGGTAACTCCCATCCCTCCTTCACTAGACACAATGGACCCCTAACTGGATGTCCAAACAGAAGCTCAAATGGGCTGTAACCAACCCCCTTCTGTGGAACCTCTCTGTAGGCAAAGAGAAGGCAGGGCAAAAGTATGTCCCATCTGCGCCTAAGCTTTTCTGGGAGACCTTTAATCATGCCCTTTAAGGTTTTATTGAAACTTTCAACTAAACCATTGCATTGTGGGTGATAAGGGGTGGTAAATTTGTAATTTACTCCACACTCCTTCCATATAGCAGTTAAGTAATTAGACATGAAGTTTGCATCTCTGTCTGATACTACCTCCTTAGGAAAACCCACCCTGGAAAAGATTCCCAGGAGGGCCCTTGCCACCACAGGAGCTGTGGTGGTCCTAAGGGGAATTGCCTCTGGATACCTAGTGGCATGGTCCACCACCACCAGTATAAATCTGTGCCCAGATGCAGTTTGAGGATCTAGGGGACCAACAATGTCAATCCCTATCCTCTCAACGGGAACCCCCACCACAGGTAGTGGTATCAGGGGGGCCTTTGTAGTGCTATCTGCCTTACCACTGGCTTGACAGGTGACACAGAAGTGACAAAACTCCTTGGTGTCTTCAGACATATGAGGCCAATGAAAGTGAGGGACAATTCTGTCCCATGTCTTGTTTTGGCCTAGGTGACCTGCTAATGGGATATCATGTGCTAGGGTCAATAGGAAGCTCCTAAACTTCAGAGGTATAACCAACCTCCTGGTGGCTCCAGGCTTGGGGTCTCTACACTCTGAGTAAAGGAGCCCATCATCCCAGTAGATCCTATGGGAACCACTAGCACTCCCAGCAGCCTCAGCAGCAGCTTGCTGTCTGAGGGGTTCAAGAGAGGGGCAGCTCAGTTGCTCCTGGCTCATATCTGCCCTGGAAGGGCCCCCTGTCCCCAAGAACTCAACCTGATCAGGCTCAAGCTCATCTGGGACAGTTCCTTCTTCAGGACTAAGATCAGCTCCCTCAAGAGACTGATCTGGATTCTGAGGCAGGGGGGAAGACACTGCCTTAACCTTACTGCTCCTCCTCCTGGAAGGTGCCTGGTCCATTTTTCCAGGATCCAGGACCTGTTCAGTGTTAGACATTTTTGCCTGTGACCTAGTCATAGCAAACACATCTGCAGGGATACCCAACATTTCTGCATGAGTCCTGAGTTCCACTTCAGCCCAAGCTGAAGTTTCTAAATCATTGCCCAACAAGCATTCAACAGGGAGGTCTGCACTTACCACAACCTTCCTAGGGCCAGTTACCCCTACCCAGGAGAAATTAACAACTGCCATGGAATGGTCTGTCCTGACATTGCTAGCATTGGTCATTTGGTACATCTCACCAAGTATGATTTGCTCAGGAGCCACAAGATCTTTTGTCACCATTGTGACACTTGCTCCTGTGTCCCTGAATGCCAAGGCCTCTTTTCCATTTATCAAAGGCTACTGTCTGTATTTGCCTAGATTACTGGGGCTTACAAATAAGGAGGCCATATCCATGCCTCCATCACAGACCAACACAGCCTGAGTTGGAACTCTGACTAGGCCAGAGTCCATCTCAGATCCCAGGGTTAACCCTACTACACCCTTATTTGGAACACCACCACTTGGAGCTGAACTAGGGGGAACAGTTGCCTTAGGGGCAGGGGTGGTTGGAGTTGAGTCCTTGGACTTGGTACAATCACTTGTCCAATGGGTCTTCTGTTTACAGATTTGACACCATGGCTTCTTCTTGCCTTTTCCCTTGTTGGAGTGTGACTCCCCACCAGATGCAGATTTTTGGGGCCCTTGTGAAGACTTCTGGTCTTTACCCTTCTCCCCACCCTTATCAGAGTTTTTAGAATCTTGCTTCTTGGAGTCACCACCTTGGTTCTGAACCTTCTGCTTCACCCTGGTTCTGACCCATTTGTCTGCCTTCTGGCCCAATTCTTGGGGAGAGGTCAGATCAGAGTCCACCAGGTACTGATGCAACAGTTGATTTTGACAGTTATTAAGGATCTGCTCTCTCATGATCAAATTATACAATCCTTTGAAATCACACACCTTACTGCCAAGTAACCAGCCTTCCAGAGCCTTAGTAGCACAATCAACAAAGTCAACCCAGTCCTGAGTCTGTGCCTTTTGGGTATCTCTGAACTTTAACCTGTATTGTTCAGTGGTTAGGCCAAACCCATCAATCAGAGCACTCTTCAGGACTTTGTAATTATCAGCCTCCTCTTCTCTTACAGTGAGGAGCTTGTCTCTACCTTTGTCTGCAAAGGAGAGCCACAAGATTGCTGCCCACTGCTCCTGAGGGACCCTCTGTACCTTACAGGCCCTCTCAAGTGCAGTTATCCATTTGTGGATGTCAACCCCACTCTGGTAGGGAGGGCCAATCTTGTTGAGGTTCCTATGGTCATGAGTATGATCTCTACCTCTAGGGAGACTGTGGCTGCCACCATGGGACTCTAGTCCCAACTTCTGAGAAGCTCTCTGAAGCTCCAGGGATTCCCTGTCTAAGGCCAATTGCTCTCTCTTGATCCTGAGCTTAGCTCTCTCAAACTCAAGCAGTTGGCACTTCTTCTCATAAGAGGACTCCCTTCTATGAGAAGAAGTCCTATGAGACACCGAGCTCCCTACAGATGTACCAGAACGATTAGATTCCACTGAATCTTCTTGGTAAACTGTTAACCCTTCCAGGTGGGGTAAAGAGAACCCCACTGGGGTCTCCTTCCTCACCTTCAGGAAGAATTGGATTTTCCAGGTTAGAATCATTTTCATCCTCCTGGCCAGCATCAGAGTCCTGGTCATTGAGGTTTTCACTCCCTGGCCTTTCCTCTTCTGCTGTCCCACCCCCTTTGCCTGCCTCATCAGACCCTGGGGTCTTTCTGAGGTCATCTAAAAGCAAAGGCACTATGAGCTTTTGGGTGTTTGGGTTTTTCCCTGTCTTCAGTTTTCTTGATGCACACATGTTTCTCAATTCCTGGAATGTGAGAGTGTCATACTCAGTTGGCAAGGAGTCACTGACTTCAGGCCTTGAAGACATTCTAGTGTGGTGTGGTGTATGCACCTACCTACTCTAATGGGAACTACTAAACTCTCTTGAGTTGGAGAAAGGGTGTGCTAGGCCCTTGACACCCAACTCTAAGTTCAGTAGAACTTACTTTATTCTAGACTTGCTTTATATGTACCTAAGTACCTTTAGTGGTTTTCAGTTAGTCACTCACTGAGATTATCTGGTAAAACAATAGCAAGCTTGAATCCCAACCGCTGCACACCAATGTGAGAAGTTGGCCTGGTATATGCTGTCCACTAATTAAAGTGGGCACCTTGCACCAGTCCAAATGACCCTTATTGATGATTAGGTTAAAGACAACCTTTATAGAAAGCTATCCTAGTGGTAGCTGTGGAGAGCAGCCTTCAGGCTAAGTCTTGAAGGAATGTAAAGCAGCTTGTTTTACCAGTATATAACCTCTTGAATGACCAAATGAAGGAGAACCACACCAGGTGTATATAAAATATATGTATTTATTACTAAACACTCTCTACTAACCTCTTTATGAGATTAGAGAACAAGGCACACAATTACACAGTACTAGAACGACAGTAAATAGCAAAATACACAGTGGGCTCCAGGGAGAGACCAAACCATGTACTAAGAAAGTGGTATAAGAACCACGACTTGACTAAAGACAGTGCCTAGAGCACGTAGAATCGCTGGGACCCCAAGGAACCACCCAAGGTAGTGACACAGGGGACCCACGGAGGACGGGTGCAGTGTGGGAACACAGACGCGAGCTCCGTACAACTCTATGGGAAAGTCGTGGTTGGAATTTTAGAGTTTAAGGACACTTAGGAGAGGACTTCAAGCAAACCCAGCTAAACTTAGAATGTTCAAAGGCCAGCACCCTTGTGAGTACCGAGGTACCCGTGTTACCTAGCCCAGGGAAGCCGGGTGCTTAGGGGTCAAGTGGTGTCGGAAACCCTCATCGTTTTCTATGGCGTGTTGCGAATAAGAGCTGTTGCCGTGGAGAAGAAAAGTGTCCGGTGTGATCCAAGCCTGGATCGAAGATGT
Organism: Calotriton arnoldi; assembly: GCA_963921515.1. Lineage (NCBI taxonomy): Eukaryota > Metazoa > Chordata > Amphibia > Caudata > Salamandridae > Calotriton > Calotriton arnoldi. The sequence goes on from CAWUFW010000601.1 coordinate 1,466,196, forward strand.
GAAGAACCTGAAAGCAGAGGAGACAAAGTCTGGGTCACTTCACGTGACCAGGAGCAGAGCAATCAAATGCCCACCGATGTCGGGTGCTTCAGGTGCAAAGAGGTGAAGCTTGACTCTGCAGCCACGGGGACCAGGAGAAGTCAATGACAACCAGATTCCGCAGACGAGCTGTCCCACAAAGGATGTTGATTGCTGAGGGGTCAGTTTCCGGATTGGAGACCAACAAGCCTTGGCAACTGCAACCCACGCGGTCAAAGAAAAGATGCTTCTGTGAGGACCAGCAAGGTCCTGGGGACTCCCCAAGCAATAGAAAGTCAGGGCACGTCTGAAGCAACCAGGGAAGCCCATTGAAAGTTAGAGTTGCCTTCTTAGGGACCCACAGGTCAACGGACCAGGGATTGCAAAGGGACCTCAAGAGGAATCACAAAATGGCGGCCCACGGAACACTTGTTGAGTGTAGGCTGGCGATCTTTGGTGTAATTTCTGCTCGGGGTCAGGGCTACAAGAAACCCAAAGCTTAGCCTCAGGGGTTGCCGGAAAGCAGATGCTTCTGCAAATAAACACGGTGACCAGGGGTTCAGGTTGCACGGTCACCACGAGGGATACGGGCCTCAGACTTGCTGGTGGCACAGATCAACCTCTAAGACCTTGGGAACCCACCTCCTGTGTTGCAATATTCTTCAGAGTGCTCAGGAGCTTTGGAGATGCAAACCAGTCAGATGCGTTTAAGGTGCCTGCCTTGCAGGGGAGTAACTCCTTTACTCCAAGGGAGATTCTTCAGTCATCCAGCGTAGTGTAGATCGTCAAAGTACTTGGTTTCTGTTGCAGAGTTTTTATCGTCAAAGTACTTGGTTTCTGTTGCAGAGTTTAGTCCAGGTAAAATCTAAAGTCCTGTAGCCAGGGGTTCCTACTTTATACCCAAGGAAGGGGTGGGACAAACTCTGGGGACCCACCTATGGGAGGGTCAGGACAGAGGGGTGGCTACACCCATGTCCTTTGTCCAGTTTCGCGCCAGAGCAGGGGATGAGTGCCCCTGCAACTGGTTTGAGCTGGATATGCACGAGGACACCAAATGTGCCCCCAGTGTAGACATCAAAGCACTCTGAGAGTGCACCCACCCAGCCCCAATACACTAAAGCCTGTCTGGGAGTTGGTCACTCCTCCCTGGGACAGGAAACCTATTGTCAAGCCTTCCCCTGCCAGAGTTTCGTCCAGCAGCAGGAGGGCAGACGTGTCTGTGGCTGGCAGCATCCATTTTGTGATGCCAGGGCTCTGTGAAGCTGGTACCGGGTGTACCGGTGCTGTCATATTTCTCCCTCTAGGAGGGTGGAATCATACCTCCCACACCAGTTACTGGTGTGGAGGTATGATTCCAAGGTGTTTGACACCAAACACGACATAATTCCTTACAGCCATTTTAAAGTTAGCATTTACCACGAGGTTATAATGCACTTAAAAGTATATGGTTGGCTGCATCACAGACAACCCCGGAATAGTGGTTCCGAAGGCTTCAGAGGGGCTCTGGTCATGCATGGGCACCCTCTCACATAAAATCCAGCACCCTGCCTTCAGGATTGATAAGGCCTGCCATAGGGGTGACTGATAGGATTATATGTGTAGTGATCAGGATAGATATAGTGAACCTATATCTAAGTAAGGGGTGCATGCACCACCTTACACAGGCTTCAGTAGCAGACCTGTGGTGTCAGTTTGAATGGCCTCTCAGGGGTGGCATAATACATGCTGCAGCCCCTGGGAGGCCTCTTGGGTACCTATGCCCTGGGTACATAGTATACCATATACTAGGGACTTATAAGGGTACCACAGAATCCAATCTGGAGTGTACCTAAAGTACATGCAATCAATTTAGAGGAGAAAGCAGATAGACTGGGGTCCTGAATAGCAGGATCCCAGTCAGACTAAGTCGAAAACAGTGAAACATCAGCAAAAAGTGGGGGTAACTATAAGAAGCAGATCCTACTGTCCTACAGTACTGGTATAGGTGGTACTGGTGGTCTGGTACTGGTGGTGGTGGTCCTTGTGGTGGTGGTACTGGTATTGGTGTTGGTAGTGGTAGTGGTGGTGGTGTGGTGGTGGTGGTGGTACTGGTGGTGGTGTTACTGATGTTGGTGGTACTGGTGGTGGTACTGGTGGTGGTTGTACTGGTGGCTGTGGTGTTGGTACTGGTGGTGGTACTGGTGGTGGTGGTGAAACTGATACTGGTGGTGGTACTGGTGGTGGTACTGGTGGTGGTACTGGTACTGGTGGTGGTTGTGGTACTGATACTGGTGGTAGTACTGGTACTGGTGGTGGTGGTGGTACTGGTGGTGGTGGTGGTACTGGTGGTGGTGGTACTGATGGTACTGGTGGTGGTGGTGGTAGTGGTGGTGGTGGTACTGGTAGTGGTGGTGGTGGTGTTACTGGTAGTGGTGGTAGTGGTGGTGGTACTGGTAGTGGTGGTGGTAGTACTGGTAGTGGTGGTAGTGGTAGTGGTACTGGTAGTGGTGGTGGTACTGGTGGTAGTGGTGGTGGTTGTACTGGTGGTGGTGGTGGTGGTACTGGTAGTGGTTGTGGTGGTACTGGTAGTGGTGGTGGTGGTGATACTGGTAGTGGTGGTGGTGGTGGTGGTGGTACTGGTACTAGTGTTACTGGTACTGGTGGTAGTGGTACTGGTGGTAGTGGTACTGGTGGTACTGGTACTGGTGGTAATGGTACTGGTGGTGGTGGTATTGGAGGTGGTGGTATTGCTGGTGGTACTGGTGGTATTGGTGGTGGTACTGGTACTGGTGGTGGTTCTGCTACTGGTGGTATTGGTGGTGGTGTTATGTTATGTTAAATTGGTACTTATAGAGCGCACAGCTACTCAGAAGAGTGTCCCAGCGCTAAAAGACCTCAGGGCAGAAAACTGTTACTATTACTAAAGGGGAGAGGGGCTATTGGCTATTGCTGAAATAGTCAGGTTTTCAGCTGCTTCCTAAAGGTAAGTAAATCATGCACCCGTCTGAGTGATAATGGCAAACAGTTCCACAGACGGGCAGCCTGCACTTGGAAGGAGTGGCCACCCGTGCGGGCGCGGGAGAACTTGGGAATAATCGCCTGCTGCTGTGAGTCAGACCTCAAAGTTCTACCCGGGATGTAGTGCTGAACTCTCTTTCTAATATAAAAGGCGCCAGTGTCATGTAGAGCTTTAAAAGCCAAGACCAAAGATTTGAAATGAATTCTCTTTCGGACCGGCAGCCAGTGCAGAGCTTTCATGTGGGTGGCAACCCGCGCTCTGGGTCCTAACATGAGAATCACCCTGGCCGCCACATTCTGGACCACCGGAAGCCGATTCAGTAGGTATTCTGGAAGGCCCAGGTACAAGACGTTGACGTAGTCCAACCTTGAAACATTAAGAGCTTGGACTACAGTCTTCCTGTGAGTGATCGATAGTAAGGGGAGTAAGTTGTTTAGCATTCTTAAGAGGCCAGAGCAGGAACCGGCTACTGTTTGAATCTGAGCTTTCATGGATAGATTGTCATCGAGCTTGACCCCCAGGTTCTTAACTGTATTTACTGAGGTTGCAGGAGGTGACATGTCCGAAGGCCACCATTGCCGCCACACGTCGCAGGATGGGGAACCAAAGAAGATTATCTCAGATTTCTCAGGATTGCACTTCAATTGGTTCAGCCTTAGCCAGGTGAACACCCCCGTCAAGCATTTGTTAATCTCCTCACCCCTAAAATCATCACCCTTGTCACATGTAAACAAGAGTTGTGTATCGTCTGCATACGATGTTATTGTTGTGCCATATGACTCAACTAGGCGAGCAAGGGGTGCCATATATAAATTAAAATGTGTCGGGCTTAGAATCGAGCCCTGAGGAACCCCCACCTGCATGGGGGGATGGGGGCAGCAAAAGGAGGAGACCAAATCACTTGATGCTGGTCCTTCAAAAAGGAAGAGAACCACTTGAGAACCGTGCCACCAAGGCCGCACTCCTGAAGTCTCTGCAGGAGCCGGTCATTGTGCACTGTGTCAAAGGCCACGGAGAGGTCCAGCAAAATCAGCACAGCTTTGCCTCTTTTATCTAATTTCTCCTTAATAACCTCAGAGACTTCAAGCAAGGCTGTCTCTGTGCTAAAATTAGCTCTAAAACCGGACTGGCTGTGATGGAGCAAATGGTTAGTTTCCACGTATTCTGTGGTGACTAAATTCATGTATTTCTCCAGGGCTTTGGAGAAAAAAGGAAGTAGTGATATTGGCCTATAGTTTGAAGCCACCAAGGGGTCGGCAGAGGGCTTTTTTAATAGTGGGAGAATTTTTGCATTTTTCCATCTGCCCGGCACCTGCCCATTTTTCAGCGAGGCATTGAGGATCAAATTGGCGACTGGATTGATGATCACTGCTACAGATGCCAACACTTTAGCTGGGCAGGGGTCGGAGGGAGAGCCTGACTTGAGGGCTTTCATAATCTCCAAAGATTTTTTCAAGGGGATTGGAGGAAACTGTGTAAGAAATGGACCTGTCTCAGGGGTGACAGGAGATGGAGGTCCTATGTTCACTCCATTGGCCAGGGTGGGATCCTCAAAGGAGTCTTGAATGGTTTTGATTTTATCATAAAAATAAGAGGTACTGGTGGTACTGGTAATGGTGGTGGTACTGGTATGGTGGTATTGGTGGTGGTACTGGTAGTACTGGTACTGGTGGTGGTGGTGGTACTGGTGGTGGTACTGATGCTACTGGTGATGGTAGTGGTGGTGGTGGTACTGGTGGTATTGGTGGTGGTGGTAGTATTGGTGGTGGTGGTAGCACTGATGGTGGTGGTGGTACTGGTGGTACTGGTGGCCATGGTACTGTTGGTACTGGTACCGGTGGTACTGGTGGTACTGGTGGAGGTACTGGTGGTGGTACAGGTGGTGATACTGGTGGTACTGGTACTGGTGGAACTGCTACTGGTGTTACTGGTGGTACTGGTACTGGTGGTACTGGTACTGGTGGTACTGGTGGTGGTACTGGTGGTGGTACTGATGGTACTGGTGATGGTAGTGGTGGTGGTGGTACTGGTGGTACTGGTGGTGGTGGTAGCACTGGTGGTGGTACTGGTGGTGGTGGTACTGGTGGCGGTAGTACTATTGGTACTGGTACTTGTGGCACTGGTACTGGTGGTACTGGTGGTGGTACAGGTGGTACTGGTGGTATAGGTGGTGGTGGTGGTACTGGTGGTGGTGGTACGGGTGGTGGTGGTACTGTGGTACTGGTGGTGGTGGTACTTGTGGTGGTACTGGTGGTGGTGGTACTGGTGGTGGTGGTACTGGTGGTGGTGATACTAGTGGTGGTGGTACTGGTGGTGGTACTGGTGGTACTTTTGATGGTACTGGTGGAGGTACTGGTGGTGGTACAGGTGGTGATACTGGTGGTACTGGTACTGGTGGAACTGCTACTGGTGTTACTGGTGGTACTGGTACTGGTGGTACTGGTGGTGGTACTGGTGGTGGTACTGATGGTACTGGTGATGGTAGTGGTGGTGGTGGTACTGGTGGTACTGGTGGTGGTGGTAGCACTGGTGGTGGTACTGGTGGTGGTGGTGGTACTGGTGGCGGTAGTACTATTGGTACTGGTACTTGTGGCACTGGTACTGGTGGTACTGGTGGTGGTACAGGTGGTACTGGTGGTCTAGGTGGTGGTGGTGGTACTGGTGGTGGTGGTACGGGTGGTGGTGGTACTGTGGTACTGGTGGTGGTGGTACTGGTGGTGGTACTGGTGGTGGTGGTACTGGTGGTGGTACTGGTGGTACTTTTGGTGGTACTGTTGGTGGTACTGGTGGTGGTACTGGTGGTGGTACTGGTGGTGGTACTGGTGGTGATACTGGTGGTACTGGTACTGGTGGAACTGCTACTGGTGTTACTGGTGGTACTGGTACTGGTGGTACTGGTGGTGGTGGTGGATCTGGTGGTGGTGGTTTTGGTGGTGGTACTGGTGGTGGTGGTGGTGGTACTGGTGGTGGTACTGGTAATAGTACTGGTGGTGGTGGTGGTAGTGGCACTGGTGGCAGTACTGGTACTGGTGGTGGTGGCACTGGTAGTGGTGGTGGTGGTACTGGTGGTGGTGGTACTGGTGGTGGTGGTACTGGTGGTGGTGGTTCTGGTGGTGGTGGTTCTGGTGGTGGTACTCGTGGTTGTGGTGGTGGTACTGGTGGTGGTGGTGATACTTGCACTGGTGGTAGTGGTACTGGTGGTGGTGGCACTGGTGGTGGTACTGGTGGTGGTGGTGGTACTAGTGGTGGTGGTGGTACTGGTACTTGTGGTGGTACTGTTTGTACTGGTATTGGTACTGTTGGTGGTGGTACTGGTTCTGGTGGTGGTACTGGTGGTGGTGGTGGTACTGGTGGTGGTACTGGTGGTGGTACTGGTAGTGGTACTGGTGGTGGTGGTACTGGTGGTGGTACATGTGGGGGTGGTGGTACAGGTGGTGGTGGTGGTACTGGTGGTGGTGGTTCAGATGGTGGTACTTGTGGTTGTGGTGGTGGTACTGGTGATACTGGTACTGGTGGTGGTGGTACGGGTGGTGGTGGTGTTGGTGGTACTGGTGGTGGTGGTGGTACTAGTGGTGGTGGTGGTACTGGTACTTGTGGTGGTACTGGTACTTGTGGTGGTACTGGTTGTACTGGTACTGGTACTGGTGGTGGTGGTGGTAATGGTGGTGGTAATGGTGGTGGTAATGGTGGTGGTACTGGTGGTGGTACTGGTGGTGTTGGTGGTGATACTGGTGGAACTGCTACTGGTGTTACTGGTGTTACTGGTACTGGTGTACTGGTACTGGTGGTACTGGTGGTGGTGGTGGATCTGGTGGTGGTGGTTTTGGTGGTGGTACTGGTGGTGGTGGTGGTACTACTGGTGGTGGTGGTGGTACTGGTGTTGGTACTGGTAATAGTACTGGTGGTGGTGGTAGTAGTGGCACTGGTGGCAGTACTGGTACTAGTGGTGGCACTGGTAGTGGTGGTGGTGGTACTGGTGGTGGTGGTACTGGTGGTGGTGGTTCTGGTGGTGGTGGTTCTGGTGGTGGTACTCGTGGTTGTGGTGGTGGTACTGGTGGTGGTGGTTGTACTTGCACTGGTGGTAGTGGTACTGGTGGTGGTGGTGGTACTGGTGGTGGTACTGGTGGTGGTGGTGGTACTAGTGGTGGTGGTGGTACTGGTACTTGTGGTGGTACTGGTTGTACTGGTATTGGTACTGGTGGTGGTGGTACTGGTACTGGTGGTGGTACTGGTGGTGGTGGTGGTACTGGTGGTGGTACTGGTGGTGGTACTGGTTGTGGTACTGGTAGTGGTACTGGTGGTGGTGGTACCGGTGGTACTGGTGGTGGTACTGGTCGTGGTACATGTGGGGGTGGTGGTACAGGTGGTGGTGGTGGTACTGGTGGTGGTGGTTCTAATGGTGGTACTTGTGGTTGTGGTGGTGGTACTGGTGGTGGTGATGATATTGGTACTGGTGGTGGTGGTACGGGTGGTGGTGGTGTTGGTGGTACTGGTGGTGGTACTGGTGGTGGTGGTACTAGTGGTGGTACTGGTACTTGTGGTGGTACTGGTACTTGTGGTGGTACTGGTTGTACTGGTACTGGTACTGGTGGTGGTGGTGGTACTGGTGGTGGTAATGGTGGTGGTAATGGTGGTGGTACTGGTGGTGGTACTGGTGGTGTTGGTGGTGATACTGGTGGTACTGGTACTGGTGGAACTGCTACTGGTGTTACTGGTGGTACTGGTACTGGTGGTACTGGTGGTACTGGTGGTGGTGGTGGATCTGGTGGTGGTGGTTTTGGTGGTGGTACTGGTGGTGGTGGTGGTACTACTGGTGGTGGTGGTGGTACTGGTAATAGTACTGGTGATGGTGGTGGTAGTGGCACTGGTGGCAGTACTGGTACTGGTGGTGGTGGCACTGGTAGTGGTGGTGGTGGTACTGGTGGTGGTGGTTCTGGTGGTGGTGGTTCTGGTGGTGGTACTCGTGGTTGTGGTGGTGGTACTGGTGGTGGTGGTGATACTTGCACTGGTGGTAGTGGTACTGGTGGTGGTGGTGGTAGCACTGGTGGTGGTACTGGTGGTGGTGGTGGTACTAGTGGTGGTGGTGGTACTGGTACTTGTGGTGCTACTGGTTGTACTGGTATTGGTACTGTTGGTGGTGGTACTGGTACTGGTGGTGGCACTGGTGGTGGTGGTGGTACTGGTGGTGGTACTGTTGGTGGTACTGGTAGTGGTACTGGTGGTCGTGGTACCGGTGGTACTGGTGGTGGTACATGTGGGGGTGGTGGTACAGGTGGTGGTGGTGGTACTGGTGGTGGTGGTTCTGATGGTGGTACTTGTGGTTGTACTGGTGGTTCTGGTGATACTGGTACTGGTGGTGGTGGTACGGGTGGTGGTGGTGTTGGTGGTACTGGTGGTGGTACTGGTGGTGGTGGTGGTACTAGTGGTGGTGGTGGTACTGGTACTTGTGGTGATACTGGTACTTGTGGTGGTACTGGTTGTACTGGTACTGGTACTGGTGGTGGTAGTGGTAATGGTGGTGGTAATGGTGGTGGTAATGGTGGTGGTACTGGTGGTGGTACTGGTGGTGTTGGTGGTGATACTGGTACTGGTGGAACTGCTACTGGTGTTACTGGTGGTACTGGTACTGGTACTGGTGGTACTGGTACTGGTGGTACTGGTGGATCTGGTGGTGGTGGTTTTGGTGGTGGTACTGGTGGTGGTGGTGGTACTACTGGCGGTGGTACTGGTGGTGGTACTGGTAATAGTACTGGTGGTGGTGGTAGTAGTGGCACTGGTGGCAGTACTGGTACTGGTGGTGGCACTGGTAGTGGTGGTGGTGGTACTGGTGGTGGTGGTACTGGTGGTGGTGGTTCTGGTGGTGGTGGTTCTGGTGGTAGTACTCGTGGTTGTGGTGGTGGTACTGGTGGTGGTGGTGGTACTTGCACTGGTGGTAGTGGTACTGGTGGTGGTGGTGGTACTGGTGGTGGTACTGGTGGTGGTGGTGGTACTAGTGGTGGTGGTGGTACTGGTACTTGTGGTATTACTGGTTGTACTGGTATTGGTACTGGTGGTGGTGGTACTGGTACTGGTGGTGGTACTGGTGGTGGTACTGGTGGTGGTACTGGTGGTGGTACTGGTGGTGGTACTGGTTGTGGTACTGGTAGTGGTACTGGTGGTGGTGGTACCGGTGGTACTGGTGGTGGTACTGGTCGTGGTACATGTGGGGGTGGTGGTACAGGTGGTGGTGGTGGTACTGGTGGTGGTGGTTCTGATGGTGGTACGTATGGTTGTGGTGGTGGTACTGGTGGTGGTGGTGATACTGGTACTGGTGGTGGTGGTACAGGTGGTGGTGGTGTTGGTGGTACTGGTGGTGGTACTGGTGGTGGTGGTACTAGTGGTGGTGGTGGTACTGGTACTTGTGGTGGTACTGGTACTTGTGGTGGTACTGGTTGTACTGGTACTGGTGGTGGTGGTGGTACTGGTGGTGGTAATGGTGGTGGTAATGGTGGTGGTACTGGTGGTGGTACTGGTGGTGTTGGTGGTGATACTGGTGGTACTGGTACTGGTGGAACTGCTACTGGTGTTACTGGTGGTACTGGTACTGGTGGTACTGGTACTGGTGGTACTGGTGGTGGTGGTGGATCTGGTGGTGGTGGTTTTGGTGGTGGTACTGGTGGTGGTGGTGGTACTACTGGTGGTGGTGGTGGTACTGGTAATAGTACTGGTGGTGGTGGTGGTAGTGGCACTGGTGGCAGTACTGGTACTGGTGGTGGCACTGGTAGTGGTGGTGGTGGTACTGGTGGTGGTGGTACTGGTGGTGGCGGTTCTGGTGGTGGTGGTTCTGGTGGTGGTACTCGTGGTTACGGTGGTGGTACTGGTGGTGGTGGTGGTACTTGCACTGGTGGTAGTGGTACTGGTGGTGGTGGTGGTACTGGTGGTGGTACTGGTGGTGGTGGTGGTACTGGTGGTGGTACTGGTGGTGGTGGTGGTACTAGTGGTGGTGGTGGTACTGGTACTTGTGGTGGTACTGGTTGTACTGGTATTGGTACTGGTGGTGGTGGTACTGGTACTGGTACTGGTGGTGGTACTGGTGGTGGTGGTGGTACTGGTGGTGGTACTGGTGGTGGTACTGGTGGTGGTACTGGTTGTGGTACTGGTAGTGGTACTGGTGGTGGTGGTACCAGTGGTACTGGTGGTGGTACTGGTGGTGGTACATGTGGGGGTGGTGGTACAGGTGTCTTGTGGTTTGTGGCCTCCTGGTCTGCCTTGCTACGTTGACTTAGGCCTGGCTGCCATGATGCCTTTTTGCGCACGTTACTTTGTGCCATTGTTTTTCCAGCCTCTGCTTCTGCCCGGCTATTTTAGAACTGTCTGCATTTCTGTCTTTCACCTTTTCTCCTGTTCCCTTTGGGCTACGTCTGCACAACATGTACAAGGTCGAAAAACAACGTCCCTTGCTCTTGCTGATCTGGCCAGTCCCTCGCACTTAGACATAACACTATGTACAGCTGCCATGGAGAAATTCGGGTGCTTTTAATATTGTGATTTTCAGGTTTAGAGACACTTGGAGAAAAACCGTTCCAGAGAGAAGAGCTGTGCTTGTCTGATGATGTAAACCATGCATCTAGATCTTGAGGTATGGGGGTTCGCTAGTCAAAGCCCAGAGGTCTTCTGTTTTTATAATAAACTAGCTACTAACACGGGGAGGGTGGTAAGGTCATTTAGCCCTATATCCACTGCTTTATGAAATGCTTTCCCCGTTTGTATTCTATGGAGTTGTAACTATGCTGATTATATTATCCTTATGCATTATGCTGATAGTACTGGCACGTGTACTGTATCTTAGAGCACGTTAGTTGAAATAAACATTTTAAAATATACAGTGTCTCTTCTTACGCGTGTTGTGGACAGGTATGAGTGAGTTATGAAAGGGTGTTCCTGCTACTGCGAGTCCTGAGAGAGAGATACCGTGTTCTGGGTTGTCTAATCATTGGTAGCATTGTTGCTAATGAGACGCTACAGCTAGTCGGGTTGGGGTTTTAGGTGCTAAGGTTTATGGTTGCCCACCACTATATTCTGAGGTCTTATTATCCTGTGCATAGCTCTGTGTATGTGCAGAATCCCTACAACATAGCGCAACCAACGAGGGGGCTGCTTATCTGCGAGATGCTTGAGTAGTATTTGTGCTTGTCCACAACTCCCCTCGCAGACGCTTCCGGAAGTGTGTGTGACGGTAATACCTCCTATATTGATGTTTTTATAGGTTCTTTCAAGCTTGAAAATGTTAAAAGGTTTTTTAAATCATACCCTATTTTGTGCTGCCTTACATTAGGTGCAAAAGAAACAATTGATGGACGGAATGCTGGACAATGCAAACATTCACCCCCAGTCACAAGGATCTGGGTTTAATCCATCATTCTTTTGCTCACCACACCACCCCAGTTTGGACCCAGCCATATGCAAATCAGTCTTGACCCTGTTCCTTGTGGGAACAGTCCAGCCCGAACTGCCAAGCCAGGCCCTCCCTGGAAAGGAAACAAGCATCCTAGGACCGGTTTCAGGGCATCACCCTTCTTCAGCCAGGCTAGCTTGAATCCAGTGGTGTAGTGAGCACGGGACCCACGTCTGGGCATACCCTTCCCACTTAGGGCGAAATATGCAAAAGAAACAATTGATGGACGGAATGCTGGACAATGCAAACATTCACCCCCAGTCACAAGGATCTGGGTTTAATCCATCATTCTTTTGCTCACCACACCACCCCAGTTTGGACCCAGCCATATGCAAATCAGTCTTGACCCTGTTCCTTGTGGGAACAGTCCAGCCCGAACTGCCAAGCCAGGCCCTCCCTGGAAAGGAAACAAGCATCCTAGGACCGGTTTCAGGGCATCACCCTTCTTCAGCCAGGCTAGCTTGAATCCAGTGGTGTAGTGAGCACGGGACCCACATCTGGGCATACCCTTCCCACTTAGGGCGAAATATGCATTAGGTTGTCGGAAAATTTTAGCCTAAAATGGCTGTTCAAATTGCGGCACATAGCCGCGCAGCGCTCCGGGCACACTTAACAGTGTATGGAGTGCCTGACGCAGGTGTCGATCTGATCTTTGTGGTACAAGCGGATCCCGCTTACCACTTTGAGGTGTTTTATTCTTGGGTCACCTTTTCGGCGGTGGATGGGACTGATAATATGTTCCATGAATATGAGGCCACCGTTGTTCCTAATCACTATAGACCGTATAGGAATATTGAAGTACCGCTCACGGCTTGGCAACATCGTGTTTGGTTTGATGGCGCCCTCCCCCAACCGGTTACCGCGGTTCATTTAGGCCCCCTATCAATAGACGGGGCCACTTGGCCTGTCTTGGCCGGGTATACCCCCCATCCGCGTTATATGACGGTGGCAGTCGGTGAACTGCGTAATTTGCATTCGTCTTTGATACGAGTGCATAGAGCTTTAGTACAGTATGTTACAGGCAACATCCAGGGAGCCCCGCCTGGAGTTGCAGCCCATCCAGCTGGTGCAGGCGGTGTGACCATAAGCCCTGTCATGGTTAATTCGGTGAGGGGCAAGCGCCCACAAAATAAGGATGATTTTCCTTATTGGCTTGCAGAAAAATTTGACCAGCTGGAGGCAGTTTTTCCAAATATCTCTCCCGTGGAAAAACACAGGATTTTGACGATTAGTTTGCCAAAAGACTTAATCCCCGAGTTGGCAGAATGCAACAACTGGGGTAGGGTATTCGCAGCAGTATATGCTAAGTGTTTCGGCACTCCTTCCATGACGGTTCTCCCCTCTGTAATTAAACGAGTGCAGGATGAACATGGCCCTGAAGCGGCTGTGGAATTAGGGATGAGACTGGTGGGCGTGTTCGACGTAGTGGCTGATTTGATCCTTGCGAATGTCAAGGGCGATGCAGTTATCTTTCAAGTAGCTAATGCTTTGGCTTTGGTCCCAGATCCAGACAAGCCGCGCAAATTACCGAAAATTATTGCACAGTCTTACAAAACAATTGGCCGCAATAGCCTGGGAGTTAAGCCTTTTGCTAAATCGCAAACACAATCGCAACAACAACCAAAAACTCAATCTGAGAAAGATGAGAAACCAGCTTTTACGAAAAAGAGCTGGAGGTTGAAAAAACAGGGTAAGCAACAGAAGAAGCCGGGGTCGCGAGGCGCATCCCCGGTTTCAGTCTCTTCTGAACGCACATATGATTTGCGCGATAGGGCGAGAATTAAATCTCCAGAGAGATTTCAGGTCCCTGATTCGCGTTCTCCTCGTTCTTCATAGGCACCAACAACTTCGAAGGCTGGTGGAGGAAATCGCCAGGATAGAGGAAGGGGTCGAGAGGCTCCACAGGGACGAGACCAGCCTCGACAACAAGTCAGAGGGAAAGCAAAAGAATTTCAACGCTCTCGCCCACAGTTCCAGAAGAAGAAAGTTGCCGCTGTAACAGCGAGGTATGCCACAGACGGTGAGAACCAGACTCCTGAATTGGACGTAAGCAGTGACCCTCCTAGACTGCGCTGCAGAAGTTACCATAGTGCGGGAGGCGCTACGTCCTCATGTGGAGGCGACAGCAACTGAAACATTCATTACTGTCGAGACAGCAGACACCAGAGTGGCACCCCCTGACAGACTACATAATATTGTTATTCAAATTGAAGGTGATATACAGCGTGTTATTAAAGGGATTTTTTGGGAGAATCTGACCTCGTCTTACGATATTCTGTTAGCAGAGGCGGATTGGCCGCCCCCATTCGTACTTGCTGCGCATAAAGGGGAGGAGGTAATCCTTCCGAGCTTTTCTCGTCATGTCCCAAAGGACAAAGCGGAGGCTCTTGCAGCTGAGTGGGCTGTGTCCCTGGCTCCAGCGTTATACCGCAACCACGTGGGCTTGAATGAAGACTCTCCCCCCCATGAAATACTTTGCGGTCCCTACCACAGCCACAACCCCAATATCCCATCAAACGGGAAGCTAAAGGTCCCGTTTCCGAAATTCTGACCCATTTAGAATATCAGGGAGTGATTGAAACATGCGTGTCACCGATGAATAATCCCCTTTTCGCGGTTTCTAAACCCAATGGATCGTACCGCTTAGTTTTGGATTACCAACATTTGAACTCTCATTGTCGGACCTTTGCGGTGCAAAACACCCACAGTTCTGCGCTTGTAGACAGTCTTGTTCGTAAGAAATATAAAACTACACTTGACCTATCCAATGGATTCTACACGCACAACTTAGCCCCGGAGAGTAGCCAATGGAGCGCTTTTACCTCCGGTGGTAAATTATTCAAATTTCGGCGTTTACCTATGGGCTACAAGAACAGTCCAGGCGTATTCGCTGACCGTGTTGTCTCTTTGTTAGACGGCATAGACCCAGATGCATGTTCGTACGTTGATAACATCTATCTGACAGACGACGATTTATACCTGCATCTTTCCCGAGTGGACCGCATTATTCTAGAATTTGCGGTTTTAGGTTATAAGTTTAACTTTACCAAATCTCACATTGCTGAATTTACCGTTTTATTTTTGGGCTATGAGCTCAACAATGAAGGTAAGGGCTTAGCCCCCCATTTCCTGGAGAAATGTGCACTTTTGTGCCCTCCTACTACTCTGAAGAAACTTCAGTCTTTACTGGTTTTTTTTAACTTTGGGCGTACTTACATTCCCGAATATGCCCAGCGTATCAAGCCACTGTATGCCTTGATACAACCTAACTTTTCGAAGTCATGCTGGCTTCCGGAGCATTCCTCCATTCTGCAGTCTTTGCAGACAGACCTTCTTGAGTCTAAATTCTTGTTGACTCGTGATAACCGCACAAACCTGGTGATTAGAATAATTCCAGGGGCAGTGGGTTTCACGTACTTAACTTTTAACGAAGGTGACACAGTACCCATCGCATACAAGTCACATCTTTACACTTCCGCGGAAATGCGCTTTTCATCTGTGGAGAAAGTTTTGACTGCAGTGCAAATGGTGATTCTGAAGGAACGCGCACTCGCACAGGGAAAACACATTCTGGTGGTAACACCATATCCTGCCCTAGAGGCAGTGACAAAGGCAAGTGTACCGAACTCTAAAGCTTTGCACCCCCGTTGGATTCAATGGGCAACATCTTTGACGTCTCCGGATGTCACTTTTATTTTTGATTCTTCTCTTCAGACTCCGGAGTTTTTACAGTATGAATTCGTTCATCCTCCTCCTCTGTCTTTGCTACCGCTTGAGGAATACGAATGTATTATCTATACCGATGGTTCGGCACAACCGGCCACGGGTTCCAAGCATGCTTATTCAGCAGCATGTGCTATTGTTGCAGGTACCTTTGTGAACGGTAAGTTCAAATCTACTGTAGTGCACACTCAGGCACTCGGAGACAGTACTGCACAATTGGCCGAGCTGCGCGCATTGGTGCTTGCACTTGAGTTCGCTACTCCGGATGTGACCGCTCTAATTGTATGCGATTCTTACTACTGTGTTCAGTCTTTCAATGACAATCTGTTCTTTTGGTCGCAAAACGACTACAGAGACGCCAAAGGTAGCACAATTAAGCATAAAATGCTTTGGGTTCGAGTGGCAGATTTGAGACAACGTCTGCCTCCCACACAGGTGGTCCACACCCTTGGCCACCAGCGTGTGGGCGCACACGCTGTCGGTAACGGTTTGGCAGACGAAGCTGCCAAATCAGCAGTAGTCACGTGCTCAGTCGCAGCAGTTACCAGATCCATGTCTAAAATAGATACTGATATTTTAGCAGCTATTGCTGCGACGAAGGAAGGTGCTAACTACCCATGGGGTTTTCCTTCCAAATATTCTTATCAGTTAGGTCCCGAACAGGCTCCCTATGTAAAAATACCAGACGTTGGTGATCGGCTGATTCCCAACGCGGACCGCAGACTTTCCTTGATAACGGCAGCACACGAAGGCATGGCTTCAGCTCATGCTGGAGTGTCTGCGACTGTTTCCATCTTGCAGCAGCGTTACTGGTGGCGTGGTTTATACAAACAGACCCGTACTTATGTGCTTTCCTGTGACGTTTGTCAGCAGATTAAGCCTTCCACGGTTACACGACCACCACAGACCACGCTCTGCATTTCAAACAGACCTTTTGGGTGTGTTTACCTGAATCACTGCGGTCCATTTTCTTCAGACACTGCCTATAAATATATCTTAGTTGCAGTGGATTCGTGCACACGTTTCATCTGGGTTTGGCCACAACGAAGTGCTGACGCTCGAAATGTCATAAGGGATTTGCGTGTCTTTGTGGGAATTTTCGCCTGTGGCACCTTCCATTCTGACCAAGGTCCAGCGTTTGCCTCTAAGGCTTACAAGGACGCAATGGGTTCACTGTGGGTGCGGGTGAAATTTTCGTCTCCATATCGGCCTGAGGGCAACTTGATTGTTGAACGAATGAACCGTGACTTAAAGCAATCCTTGACAGCTAGAGTCTTAGGTACTGGCAGGAACTGGCTGGCCCACTTGTATACCATACAACGTGCACTTAATAATCTCCCTAGAAGACCTCTGGGTGGGCGGACCCCATACGAAATGCTCTTTGGTATACAAATGTTTGTGCCTGACCTTGATGGTCTAGACATGGCGGCGCAATCCGCCATCTTTGATGTAGATAACCATTCTACTATGTTACAGGACTTACAAGAAGCCCGAGACAAACTTGCGATTGCACATTTACCTTCAGCCACAGACACTGCGCTGCAGATTCCGGTTGCCGGCTGGCTTCCGAAGATTGGAGATCTGGTTCGAGAGAAGGTGGAGAACAAAAAGAATTCGGCCCCTCTTATCGGGCACCAGTTCCAGTCCTGGGCTTGAAGGGAACTCGTACAGTCATCTTACCACCGCTTCCTGGTCGCAAAGAGAACAGATACATCTCAGTGGAAAATGTCAAGCTACAACATCTGGCCGATCCTTAATAGTGTTACACCAGCGGTCTCTTGTCCTGTCATTTCCCGGACGAATGTTTGTGGCCATCCTGCCCGAATGGTCACTGATGTTGCTATCGAGATGGTAGATTTGCCTGATCGCTTACTCGACTACCCAGACTCCCCCTGCAACGACAAGTCTGAGTATACCTACTCCGCCAACGAGTCGGTGGCACACCTACCAACAACGCCACTGAGCCCAACACGTTATTCCTTTGACTCGGATTCCACCTCATCACTTGTCCCGTCCAAATTCAGCATTCTTGTATCCTGGTTGAGAGACAATTTTTTGATTCCCCCCTGGACATACATCTGGTTGGTGCTATTCCTGATTTTTTTGTTCATGTCCATTGGCTTTGTCACAGTGTTTTTTCTACTCATCAATGGTCACTATTTACCAGAACGTTCTACAGTGAACTGTGTCGCTGGAACTTTGGCTCCACATTCTTCATCTCACATCATGAAGCGAGACCACACATTTGTGAACATTTCAGCTTTTCCAGTCGCTGATGGCATCGTTTGGGATGCGGTAAACTTCCAAATTCATGGACCAACCGAAATTATTAATGTACCAAATGTCCTTCGTGTTTCAATGGGTGATGTCGTAAAAAGTAATATTCATTCTGACGATTGGGATGTACATGCAGTTGAAGCTTTATTTACTGATTTTAAATATTATGCTGCTTTTAATGCTGAGGATTTGTACATGAATTCTGCAAGTTATGCCGATTTGTATTGTTACCAGCATTGGGGCAACCACTTTGTCCATAAACCAAGTGCACTGCGTGGTCCTTTTAACTACACCCAATGGGAGCATTGTCCAACCCCTTTACCAGGTAGCTCCCACACTCTTAGAAATAAATTTACTTACTTCACAGACTTTGATAGATCGAACCCTGGGTCCTATTATTTTAAATTAAACGCTCCATCCACTCAGAAAATCATGTTAACCCACACCAAATTGCTATATTCGGGTTCCTTTTTGAGCGCCTTAGCTGTGAGTGGTTATGAGTATTGGAAGGACACAGTTGACTTGAAATCAATCTGGGGCTCCAAACCATGGCAGGTGCAAGGCACAGAAGCCTTGCACCGTGCTTGCCTTATCCCGGCCCAGATTTTATTTCTGAATAATACCATTTATCAAACTACGTGCTGGGGTTTGGCTACTTCCAAACAATTGAATGCACCTTCCATTCCTGCATTGGCTTCCCCTCCCAACGGGAGCTTGCATTTCAATATGTCCCTTCAAAATTTGCAGGCTCTTTTTCAAAACAATTTGTTTAATGTCTCTACGCTTGTTCAGTCACCCTGGTTGGCTTGGCCCATCGCCTCTAATGGCTTCCAACTGCGTTTTCATGACTCAGTTCCGGGTTACAAACAGGATAGGCCAGATCCACGGTTTTCTGACTTTCGTACTGTAACAACATATTCTGTTGGTAAATTGTGTAAACAGTGGTTGCAGCACTCATCCATAGATTCTGTTAAACAACATTTATCCCTCCTATCAGGCAACATTGATCTGTCCGACTTTATTCTGGGGCCTCGTGGTCCACGACCTAAGAGATTCATTTATGAAACTTATAATGAACTCTGGAAGCTTTCGCAAATTGAAGCTGCTTCCCGTCTACGGGAAATAGATCAAGCAAATTTGGAAAAGGTGATTGCTGTTGTTGACAATAGTATTAATACCCTGTCTTCCCGCATTTACACGTTAGAGAATATTGTGTCCTCTGTTGTTGATATTGTACAAGATGATGTTTCTGTGTTATATCATGGTCAGAATCAATTGCGTTCAGTTATGCAGTTTGCATGGACTTTGCAAACCCTGAAGTTGGGTAAAGTTCCTTGGCATTTTTTGAACACCTCTGCCTTATTCCTGCCCTTTAATTTAACTGACAAACAGCAGTTCATGTCCATGAAGGATGCAGCATACGGATCACTGACAAAATATCGAAGGTCAAAAAATCGACCTACAAAAATATCGCAACAAAAATATCGATGTCAATAATATCGAAATCCTATCTACAACATGGTAAGTACAAAAATATCGAAAAAACAATATCGATGTCAAAAATATCGTTATCAAAAATATCGTTTTTTTTGTTAAAAATAATATGTAAAATAAACTAAATAATACTTATAATTAAAATAAACATAGTTACAAATATTTTATAATTTTTAAAATTAATAAGTAACATATATAATTAAATAAAACATTAATTAAACATACACATATAATATATAATATATATACTTACTTTATAATCAGTTTGAATAATTATTTTAATAAATTATAAATTATTAAAAAATATTATAAATTACAAATACATCTATACACATAAAACAATAACAAATAAAAATTAAATAATTATAATAAATTAAAAAAAATTAATTTACTTTTAATATTTTTAAAATCAGTTATATACTATATTAACTAAAATTATACAAAAAATATTAAATAGCGTAGGGAATAAAACTACTATTACAACCCCCAAAAAAACAACAGTAAGAAAAATGTTGGATAGTGTAGGGGTAAAAATTACTATTCCCACTCCAGAGAGTGCAACAGTAGGGAAAGCGTTGGATAGCGTGAGGGTAAAAATTACTATTCCCACTCCAGTGAGTGCAACAGTAGGGAAAGTGTTGGATAGCGTAGGGGTAAAAATTACTATTCCCACTCCAGGGAGTGCAAAAGTAGGGAAAGTGTTAGATAGCGTAGGGGTAAAAATTACTATTCCCACTCCAGAGAGTGCAACAGTAGGGAAAGTGTTGGATAGCGTAGGGGTAAAAATTACTATTCTAACTCCAGAGAGTGCAACAGTAGGGGAAGTGTTGGATAGCGTAGAAGTTACAAATAACATACTTATAAATAAATAAATTTTTTAAAATAATTAATGAATTATTAAATAACTCTAAACTATTTACCAATACCAATAAATAATTATTAAAAACATAATTACCAATAGAAAATGTATTAACAATAAATTAATAATAAATACCAATAAATAATAATTAATAAATATGAATTACTAAATAATAAATATTGGACAATAAAATATTTTTAATAACAAAAAACATATAAATTATTAAAACTTAATTACCAATTAACTAATATTAAAAAATTAAATGCTTTGTTATACCAATAATAATAATAATTAAACATTAATTATCAATTAATAAATAATTCTTAATATATTAATTACACTTATCAATAAATAATATTTAATAATATTTAATTACCAATTAATGATAAAACAACAATAAATTAATTTTTAGAACAAAAAAAATTGTAATTTAAAAAAATTACCTATTAATAATTAATATCCAATAAATTAATTATCAATACCCAAAAATACATTTAATAATGACTTAATTAGATTTCAATTACTTCCAAAAGTATTCCCCTATAAACGCACAACACACTCCAATGATAAAATAATACACTTAACATAATGATCAATTAATCAATAAAAAAATTAATAACTAATTAATAATAATTAATTACCAATTATTAATAATTGATTACCAATTATCAATTAATTAACAATAATATAATTATCAATACCAATTAATTAACATAAATTATAAGTTAATTACATTTAAATTACATAATGATCAATTAATGAATTAATAAAAATTAATCACCAATTAATAAAAATTAATTACCAATTATTAATTAATTAACAATTATATAATTATCAATAACAATTATTTAAAATAAATTATAACTTAATTACAATTAAATTACTTCCCACCCTATTCCCCTATAAACCCACAACCCGCTACAGAACTTAAACACAAAAAATAATTAAAATTAATTTATAATTCCTAAAAATTAATAATTAATTTAGTATAATTAAATTACTTCCCACCCTATTCCCCTATAAACCCACAACCCGCTACAGTACAAAAAAAAAAAATTAACTTACATTTTTTTATTAACATATAAAAATTGTATACATATATTTTTAAACAAGTAGAACACTTAACAAAAACACATATAACACATACATATTAAAAACATAACAAAATACATAACAATAATACAAATATCGATATTAGTAACATCGATATTAAAAAATTCAATATTACTTACCTTAGGGTCGATATTCTGTCCATCGATATTCTGTCCCTTCGATATTCTGTCCCTTCGATATTTTAACTTCGATATTATTGTATATCGATATATTATTTTTGATATTTTGACTGCTCACCGCAGCATACAGTCTGTTACATATCGAGAAAATAGAGCCCTTACCATTCTCTGTGGCGGAATTGGATTCTGCTGTGTGGCTAGTGCATGGGGTTATCGCCTTACCTTTTTCCTTGTTTGAATTTAGTTTGTGCATGAAGCATTATCCTGTGGGCCGTTTCCAGCCCTTGGGCAGTGCCTTCCTGCATGAGCTGTGGTCCCTGCCTTTCATGTATAAATGCCTGAGAGACGGAAAGGAAGTTTTTCTCACGGGGGAGTCATGCGATTCAACTGTGGGTCATTCCCTTATCTGCAAACACATTAAATTGCACGGAGCTTGTAACGTTTCGGCTCCGAATCTTGCTTGTGTGTTAAAGGGTATTCCTGCTCCTGCTATTTCTCCTACTTTCACTGTGCTTGCTAATGGTAGCTATCTGCTTTTGAATAACCAAGACTGCTGTGGCATGCTGGCCGGCATTCCCTATATTGTTACAGTTTCACACAGGGTTGTCTGCTGCAAAAATGTGCTTTTTCCTCCCTTGTACGACATCATAGATAGTTCTGTTTGGCCTTCCTTTCCGACTCTGAAGGCGGATTTCAATAAATTGAGCAGAATAAAGGCACTATTATTGAACCAGGAGGTTATGCTCACATCCGCCCTGGAGACATTCATTCTCCAAGTACCCACAGTGAAATACAGGCCCTTTTGAACACTAACCTCCCACAACATTTCGGTGAACTGATTCACCGTGTTTTTAATGCATCACGCACTGAAGGTCTGGTGCACTTTTTTAAAGTTGTGGGCTCTGGCCTTGTGACCTCTTTTCAAACTATTCTTGGTGTAATACCGGCCTTTATTCATTCCATCTTTTCCAGCGTCTTTGGTGGCTTTCCGTTGATCCTCGCCTTAGTGGCTGGTATACTGCTGTTTGTCTGTTTACTACGCAATGGCTGCACCACCTTGGGCCCTTCTCGACCCAGGTCGACTCCAGATGCTACATGAGCGCATCCTTGCTGGATTCGGCGTCCTGCCGTTGGCGACACAGAGGGGCCGATTCCGATTCGTGTCGGTAATTTCTCCAACCGAGCCGGCCTCGGAGAGATTTCCGACCGAATCGGACCCGTGCAGTCCGACCGAACGAGTCCGATGCATTCGTATGCCACCGGACACGAGTCGGTCGGACTCCCATTGAACTCAATGGGAGCCGGTCGTACAACGCGTACGCGGGCTCCCATTGCCTCAATGGGTGCGAGGCAGACAAGGGCGCCCCCTACAGCGAGTACGCCGTGAAGCGCTTCGCGGCGTACACGCACAGGTAGGGGGGACCCATGGGTCCCCCCTGTGTGCGCCTCGCACGGGTACGCGTACTGGGGGGTCCGACACGGACCCCCAAAGTACGGCTCCGACAGCGAGTTCGAGTCGGACGGCGCGAGTCGGTCGGAGCGGTCGAGGTGCGCATCGTACTTACCCGGCCGGAAAACGTCTCCATTGCGCGGTGCGAATCGGGTCCGAGCGAGTCGGTCAGAGCGGTACGATCCGGGAACCAGTCGGTCGGAGCGGTCGGGTCGCCCGGACGAGTCGGTCGGCGAATACGCATCGTACTCGCTCGCCCGGACGCGCGTACGACTCGGTCGGAAAATAGGGCTCCGGATCGGATCCGGTAAAACCGAATCCGATTCGGAGCACTACCGGCCGAGATCGGAATCGGCCCCTGAGTGTGTCCTATACACTTTCTTTTCGCTTTGCGTATTTCACTTGCGTGCAACCTGTGATGTCTTGCATCCGCTGTCTTTTCTCGTGGACCATGGATTATTGCCTCTCCAATACGTCTTTGTCTGTTCCGGATTTTGTTCAGTTGGTGGGTCCCTTAGAGGCCCATGAACGGGACTGTTCCGCTGCAGGCTACATGGCGCGTGCGGCTGCACTGGGGATTTTGGCACAATGGGATATCTGGGCGGCTGCTCAGAATCTCCTACAACAAAGTTATATTGAGTACCACGCAAGTTGTCCCGCATTGCTATTCGCTGCTCCCTCCTGCGAGGAACATGCCTGCAGCTTTGATTTATTGGACTGGATGGCGTCGCTGTTTTCCGACAATTCCAATGATGTCCTCTTGGAAGGTGTGGCGTTTATCTGCACTTACACTCTGTTGGATTGACAAGGCCTTCGCTCTCTGCGACCTGCCAAGGTGGATTTTTTTTTTACCTCTACACTTTTTTCTTCCTCTCCCATTCGTTGTCCTTCATGGGGACTGCTCCACAACAGAAGTCTCTGTTCTGCTCGGTGGATTTGAACTCTGTCTTCGTCCAGTATCTTGGCCGATGGGAGGGTGTCTTGTGGTTTGTGGCCTCCTGGTCTGCCTTGCTACGTTGATTTAGGCCTGGCTGCCATGATGCCTTTTTGCGCACGTTACTTTGTGCCATTGTTTTTCCAGCCTCTGCTTCTGCCCGGCTATTTTAGAACTGTCTGCATTTCTGTCTTTCACCTTTTCTCCTGTTCCCTTTGGGCTACGTCTGCACAACATGTACAAGGTCGAAAAACAACGTCCCTTGTTCTTGCTGATCTGGCCAGTCCCTCGCACTTAGACATAACACTATGTACAGCTGCCATGGAGAAATTCGGGTGCTTTTAATATTGTGATTTTCACGTTTAGAGACACTTGGAGAAAAACCGTTCCAGAGAGAAGAGCTGTGCTTGTCTGATGATGTAAACCTTGCATCTAGATCTTGAGGTATGGGGGTTCGCTAGTCAAAGCCCAGAGGTCTTCTGTTTTTATAATAAACTAGCTACTAACACAGGGAGGGTGGTAAGGTCATTTAGCCCTATATCCACTGCTTTATGAAATGCTTTCCCCGTTTGTATTCTATGGAGTTGTAACTATGCTGATTATATTATCCTTATGCATTATGCTGATAGTACTGGCACGTGTACTGTATCTTAGAGCACGTTAGTTGAAATAAACATTTTAAACTATACAGTGTCTCTTCTTACGCGCGTTGTGGACAGGTATGAGTGAGTTATGAAAGGGTGTTCTTGCTACTGCGAGTCCTGAGAGAGAGATACCGTGTTCTGGGTTGTCTAATCATTGGTAGCATTGTTGCTAATGAGACGCTACAGCTAGTCGGGTTGGGGTTTTAGGTGCTAAGGTTTATGGTTGGCCCACCACTATATTCCGAGGTCTTATTATCCTGTGCATAGCTCTGTGTATGTGCAGAATCCCTACAACACAGGTGGTGGTGGTGGTACTGGTGGTGGTGGTACTGGTGGTACTGGTAGTGGTGGTGGTGGTACTGGTGGTGGTACTACTGGTGGTGGTTCTGATGGTGGTACTTGTGGTGGTGGTGGTGTTACTGGTGTTGGTGGTGATACTGGTACTGGTGGTGGTGGTACAGGTGGTGGTGGTGTTGGTGGTACTGGTGGTGGTGGTGGTGGTACTAGTGGTGGTGGTGGTACTGGTACTTGTGGTGGTACTGGTACTTGTGGTGGTACTGGTTGTACTGGTACTGGTGGTGGTACTGGTGGTGGTACTGGTGGTGGTAATGGTTGTGGTACTGGTAGTGGTACTGGTGGTGGTGGTACTGGTGGTGGTACTGGTGGTGGTACTGGTGGTGGTACTGGTGGTGGTGGTACTGGTGGTGGTGGTACTCTGCGGTGGTGGTGGTACTGGTGGTGGTACTGGTGGTACTAGTGGTGGTGGTGGTACTGGTGGTACTGGTGGTAGTGGTGGGACGTACTGGTGGTGGTACTGGTGGTGGTACTGGTGGTGGTGGTACTGGTGGTGGTACTGGTGGTGGTACTGGTGGTGGTGGTGGTACTGGTGGTGGTACTGGTAGTGATGGTCGTGGTACTGGTGGTGGTACTGGTGGTACTGGTGGAGGTACTGTTGGAGGTACTGGTGGTGATACTATTGATGGTGGTGGTGGTGGTATTGGTGGTGGGGGTGGTATTGGTGGTGGTACTGGTAGTACTGGTGGTGGTGGTGGTACTGGTGGTACTGGTACTGGTGGTACCGGTAGTGATTCTGGTGGTGGTACTGGTGGTACTGATGGTGCTAGTGGTACTGGTGGTGATGGTGGTACTGGTGGTGGTGGTACCGGTGGTGGTACTGGTAGGACTGGTGGGGGTGGTGGTACTGGTGGTGGTACAGGAGGTACTGGTGGTGGTACTGGTGTTAATGGTAGTGGTAGTGGTGGTACTGGTAGTGGTACTGGTGGCACTGGTGATGGTACTGGTAGTGGTACTGGTGGTGGTGGTGGTACTGGTGGTACTGGTGGTGGTGGTACTGGTGGAACTGTTGGTACTGATGGTACTGGTGGTGGTACTGGTGGTGGTACTGGTGTTACTGGTGGTACAGGTTGTGGTGGTGGTACTGATGGTGGTGGTGATGGTACTGGTGGTGGTACTGGTGGTGGTAGTACTGGTGGTGCTGGTTTTGGTACTGGTGGTGGTACTGGTGGTTGTACTGGTGGTCGTGGTACTGGTGGTGGTGGTGGCACTAGTACTGG
This sequence comes from Calotriton arnoldi, assembly GCA_963921515.1. NCBI lineage: Eukaryota > Metazoa > Chordata > Amphibia > Caudata > Salamandridae > Calotriton > Calotriton arnoldi. Next base: position 1,491,833 of record CAWUFW010000601.1, read on the forward strand.
TGGTGGTACTGGTGGTGGTGGTACTGGTGGTGGTAGTACTGGTTGTGGTGGTACTGGTGGTGGTACTGGTGGTGGTAGTACTGGTGGCGGTATTACTGGTGGTGGTGGTGGTGGTGGTACTGGTGCTTGCACTGGTGGTGGGACTGGTGGTGGTGGTACTGATGGTATTGGTGGTGGTGGTACTGGTGGTGGTGGTACTGGTACTCTTGTTGGTGGTGGTGGTGGTAGTGGTGGTTGTGGTGGTACTGGTTGTTGTGGTGGTACTGGTGGTGGTACTGGTGGTGGGGATGGTACTGGTGGTGGGGGTGGTTCTGGTGGTACTGGTGGTGGTACTGGTGGTGGTGGTGGCGGTACTGGTGGTGGTGGTGGTACTGGCGGTGGTGGTGGTACTGGTGGTACTAGTGGTGGTGGTGGTACTGGTGGTACTGGTGGTAGTGGTGGGACGTACTGGTGGTGGTACTGGTGGTGGTACTGGTGGTGGTGGTACTGGTGGTAGTGGTGGTACTGGAGGTGGTGGTGGTACTGGTGGTAGTGGTACTGGTGGTACTGGTACTGGTGGTGGTTGTGGTGGTATTGGTGGTACTGGTACTGGTGGTGGTGGTACTGGTGGTGGGGGTACTGGTGGTGGTACTGGTGGTGGTGGTACTGCTGGTGGTACTGGTACAGGTGGTACTAGTGGTGGTGGTACTGGTGGTACTGGTACTGGTGGTGGTGGTACTGGTGGTGGTGGTACTGGTGGTGGTGGTGGTTCTGATGGTGGTGGTACTGGTGGTGGTGGTACTGGTGGTGGAGGTACTGGTGGTACTGGTGGTGGTGGTGGTACTGGTAGTGGAGGTGGTGATGGTGGTACTGGTAGTGGTGGTAGTGGTGGTGGTACTGGTAGTGGTGGTACTGGAACTGGTACAGGTGGTGGTGGTACTTGTCGTGGTACTGGTACTGGTGGTGGTGGTGGTGGTACTGGTGGTGGTGGTGGTACTGGTGGTACTGGTGGTGGTACTGGTGGTGTTGGTGGTGGTGGTACTGATGGTGGTGGTTCTGGTGGTACTGGTACTGGTGGTGGTTGTGGTGGTACTGGTGGTGGTGGTACGGGTGGTGGTGGTACTGCTGGTGGTACTGGTACTGGTGTTGGTGGTACTGGTGGTGGTGGTGGTACTGGTGGTGGTGGTACTGGTGGTGGTGGTACTGGTGGTGGAGGTACTGGTGGTACTGGTGGTGGTGCTACTGGTAGTGGTGGTGGTGGTACTGGTAGTGGTGGTACTGGTAGTGGTGGTGGTAGTACTGGTAGTGGTGGTGGTACTGGTAGTGTTAGTGGTGGTGGTGGTACTGGTAGTGGTGGTGGTGGTACTGGTAGTGGTAGTGGTGGTGGTGGTACTGGTACTGGTGGAACTGGTACTGGTGGTAGTGGTACTGGTGGTACTGTATTGGTGGCACTGGTGGTGGTGGTATTGGTGGTGGTACTGTTGGTATTGGTGGTGGTACTGGCAATGGTGGTATTGGTGGTGGTACTGCTACTGGTGGTACTGGTGGTGGTACTGGTACTGGTGGTATTGGTGGTGGTACTGGTGGTACTGGTACTGGTGCTAGTGGTACTGGTATTGGTAGTACTGGTACTGGTGGTGGTGGTATTGGTGGTGGTGGTATTGGTGGTGGTACTGTTGGTATTGGCGGTGGTACTGGCACTGGTGGTATTGGTGGTGGTACTGTTACTGGTGGTATTGGTGGTGGTACTGGTACTGGTGGTATTGGTGGTGGTACTGGTGGTACTGGCACTGGTGGTCGTGGTGGTACTGGTGGTGGTAATGGTGGTACTGGTATTAGTGGTGATGGTACTGGTGGTACTGGTGGTGGTGGTGGTACTGGTGGTGGTGGTGGTACTGGTGGTGGTGGTACTGGTGGTGGTGGTACTGATGGTGGTAGTACTGGTGGTGGTGGTGGTGGTACTAGTGGTGGTACTGGTGGTGGTGGTACTGATGGTGGTGGTACAGGTACTGGTGGTGGTTGTGGTGGTACTGGTGGTACTGGTACTGGTGGTACTGATGGTGGTGGTTCTGGTGGTGGTGGTATTGGTGGTGGTGGCACTGGTGGTGGTGGCACTGGTGGTGGTGGTACTGGTACAGGTTGTACTGGCAGTACTGGTACTGGTGTTGGTGGTACTGGTGGTGGTGGTACTGTTGGTGGAGGTGGTAGTGGTGGTGGTGGTACTTGTGGTGGTGGTACTGGTGGTGGTGGTACTGGTGGTGGTGGCACTGGTGGCAGAGGTACTGGTGGTACTGGTGGTGGTGATGGTGGTAATGGTACTGGTACTGGTGGTAATGCTGGTGGTGGTACTGGTGGTACTGGTACAGATGGAACTGGTACTGGTGGTGGTGGTATTGGTGGTGGTACTGGTGGTATTGTTGGTGGTACTGGTGGTATTGGTGGTGATACTGGTACTGGTACTAGTGGTATTGGTGGTGGTACTGGTGGTATTGGTGGTGGTACTGGTACTGGTGGTATTGGTGGTACTGGTATTGGTGGTGGTACTGGTACTGGTGGTATTGGTGGTGGTGGTATTGGTGGTGGTACTGATGGTACTGGTACTGGTGGCACTGGTACTGGTGGTACTGGTACTGGTGGTACTGGTGGTGGTTGTGGTACTGGTGGTACTGGTACTAGTACTGGTGGTGGTGGTACTGGTGGTGGTAGTGGTACTGACTCTGGTGGTGGGATTGGTGGTGGTGGTGGTACTGGTGGTGGCGGTGGTACTGGTGGTGGTGGTGCTGGTGGTGGTGGTGGTGGTGGTAGTGGTACTGGTGGTGGTAGTTGTACTGGTGGTGGTGGTACTGGTGGTGGTGGTAAAAGTGGGTGTGGTGGTACTGGTGGTTGTGGTGGTGGTGGTACTGGTGGTACTGGTGGTGGTACTGGTTATGGTGGTGGTACTGGTAGCGGTGGTGGTACTGGTACTGGTGGTGAAGGTACTGGTGGTACTGGTGGTGGTGGTATTGGTGGTGTTGGTTTTGGTGGTGGTAGTGGTGGTATTAGTGGTGGTACTGGTGGTATTGGTGGTGGTACTGGTGGTGGTGGTGCTGGTGGTGGTGGTAGTGGTACTGGTGGTGGTGGTACTGGTGGTGGTGGCTGTGGTACTGGTGGTGGTGCTGGTGGTGGTACTGGTGGTGGTACTGGTGGTACTGGTGGTACTGATACTGGTGGTTGTGGTATTGGTGGTGGTGGTATTGGTGTTATTAGTGGTGGTATTGGTGGTGGTACTGGTGGTATTGGTGGTGGTACTGGTAGTGGTGGTGGTGGTACTGGTAGTGGTGGTGGTGGTGGTACTGGTAGTGGTAGTAGTGGTGGTGGTGGTACTGGTGGTGGTGGTACTGGTACTGGTGGTACTGGTACAGGCGGTACTGGTGGTGGTGGTATTGGTGGTGGTACTGGTTGTATTGGTGGTATTGGTGGTGGTACTGGTACTGGTGGTATTCGTGGTGGTACTGGTGGTGGTCTCGTCTGAACAAAGGTGCGCGGCCGCTATTAAAGTGAAAGCGCAGAATGGGGCGCTTTATCAAATCAAAGCATTTGTTTCTCAAGTCGACAAACAAATGCTTTTTTTAACAAAGCACCCCATTCCGCGCTTTCACTTTAATAGCGGCCGCACACCTTTGTTTAGACGAGCCCAGTCTAAAGAAAGTAGCGTGCCACCATTAAAGATAAAGCACGGAATGGGGCGCTTGTTCCAAAAAAAGTAGTCCATGAATAACTACATAAAGGCCTACAGTGTAAGGAAACTGTAGTTGGCCGGTGCTCCTGGCTTCCAAACGGAAGTGATGTATCTGGAGCACCGGCCAACAAGGAGCCAGTAAACAAAAGCGATGGAGCTATGAACCAATAGCAGGCAGCAACTGGAATTACACTCTGTAGAGTGTTTACAGGAGAGTCTTGCAGACAGTGCATGCGCGCTGATGCTCGACCTAAAAATAGTCAATAATTTTCTGAATAAAACAAGACCAAAATGACAAAAATCCAACATACACAAGTCAGGCTAGCTTGAATCCAGTGGCAAAGTGAGCAAGCAACCCACATCTGGGCATACCCTGTCAACTTAGGGAAAACAAAGCAAACACAGGGAGATGATGGACAGAGCTCTGAAACTTTTCAGACACTCACTCCCAGTCGCAGAATCTGGGTTGCATCCATCATCGTTCTTTAGCTCACTTTGCCACCCCGGTTCAGATCCAGCCATATGCAAATCAGTCTTGACCCTGTGCCTCATGGAAACAGTCCAGCCCAAACTGCCAAGTCAGGTCTTTCCTGGATCAGAAACAAGCATCCTGGGACTGGTTTCGGGGTAACACCCCTCATCAGCCAGACTAGCTTGAATCCAGTGGTAAAGTGAGCAAGGGAGCTACGTCTGGGCATACCCTGTCAACTTAGGGCAAACAAAGCAAACACAAGGAGATGATGGACAGAGCGCTGAAACTTTCCAGACACTCACCCCCAGTCACAGACCTGGGTTGAATCCATCATCGTTCTTTAGCTCACTTCGCCACCTCAGTTCAGACCCAGCTATATGCAAAGCAGTCTTGACCCTGTGCCTTATGGGAACAGTCCAGACGAACTGTCAAACCAGGTCTTTCCTGAACCGGAAACAAGCATCCTGGGACCCGTTTCGGGGTAACACCCCTCATCAGCCAGGCTAGCTTGAATCCAGTGGCAAAGTAAGCAAGGGACCCACATCTGGGCATACCCTGCCAACTTAGGGCGAACAAAGCAAACACAAGGAGATGATGGACGGAGCGCTGAAACTTTTCAGACACTCACCCCCAGTCACAGATCTGGGCTGAATCCATCATCGATCTTTAGCTCACTTCACCACCTCAGTTCAGACCCAACTATATGCAAATCAGTCTTGACCCTGTGCCTCATGGGAACAGTCCAGACCAAACTGCCAAGCCAGGTCTTCCCTGAACCGGAAACAAGCATCCTGGGACCGGTTTCTGGGTAACACCCCTCATCAGCCAGACTAGTTTGAATCCAGTGGCAAAGTGAGCAAGGGACCCATGTCTGGGCATACCCTGCCAACTTAGGGCGAACAAAGCAAACACAAGGACATGATGGGCGGAGTGCTGAAGCTTTTCAGACACTCACCCCCAGTCACAGATCTTAGTTGAATCCATCATCATTCTTTAGCTCACTTCCCCACCTCAGTTCAGACCCAGCTATATGCAAATCAGTCTTGACCCTGTGCCTCATGGGAACAGTCCAGCCCGAATTGCTAAGCCAGGTCTTCCCTGAACCTGGAAACAAGCATCCTGGGACCGGTTTCGGGGTAACACCCCTCATCAGCCAGGCTAGCTAGAATCCAGTGGCAAAGTGAGCAAGGGACCCACGTCTGGGCATATCCTGACAACTTAGGGCGAACAAAGCAAACACAAGGAGATGATGGACGACGCGCTGAAACTTTTCAGACACTCACCCCCAGTCACAGATCTGGGTAGAATCAGGATATGCAGGGCACACCTAAGCTACCTTTGTGTGACTGTCATGAGTGAATGCTGATGAGACCAACTATTAGCCAACCCAGATGTGTATTTTACAGACAGGCAGAGGCACAGAATGGTTACAAAAGAAAATGCCCTCTTTCTAAAAGGGGCATTTTCAAACTTACAATTCAAAAACCAACTTCACAAAAAGATGTATTTTTAAATTTTGAGTTCAGAGCCCCCAAACTCCAAATCTCTATCTGCTCCCAATGGGAAATTACACTTAAAAGATTTTTCAAGGCAATCCCCATGTCACCCTATTGGATAGATAGACCTTGCAATAGTGAAAAACGAAATTAGCAGTATTTCACTATTAGGACATGTAAAACCCACCAGTACATGCCTTACCTTTTATAAACACCGCACCCTGCCGCTGGGGCTGCCTTGGGTCTACCTTAGGGGTGCCTTATATGAACCAAAAGGGAAAGTTTGGGATTAACAAGTGGGTGCACCTGATAGGTCGAAATTGCAGTTTAAAATCACACTTACAGACACTGCAGTGGCAGGCATGTCTGCAGGGCTACTCATGTGGGTGCCACAATCAGTGCTGCAGGCCCACTAGTAGCATTTGATTTGCAGGTCCTGGGGACACCTGGTGCACTTTACTAGGGATATACTAGTAAATCAAATATACCAATCATGGATAAACCAATCACCAATCCATTTTAGGCAGGGAGCACTTGCACTTTAACATCGGTCAGCAGTGGTAAAGTGCCCAGAGTCCTAAAACCAGCATAAACAGAATGCAGCACACAATCAAAAACAGGAGGTCAGAAGCAAACAGACATCGGAAATCACACCAAAAGATGCCAGGTCTAGATAAACACAGAAATTAATAAGGTATTGACCCACAGTTTTAGAAATGCTGATCTATGTTCTTACTAATTATTCAATCTTTAGGGGAAAGGTAGAAAAAAATAGTACAGTATAAGCATTGCACTGCTTGGATTTCTGCGGAGAATACGTTTTTAAAGGAATACCTTTGTTATAATATGACATCATTCTGAACCCCTTGTTGGGAATATACAAAAACAAAAAAGTATTCCCTATGAAATTGGTCATACCACTGTTTCCGCCTATGACCTGATCCTATTGCAAAATCTATTAAAGATCTAGAGTGAACAGTGTGTTGTGCTATTTTCCTGAGTGGCATATACTGTTCCATATATATGTTAGTGGATATGGATTTCCATTTCATTTACTTCCTAAATAATAGGGAGTATCTACAGGATGCATTCTAGGGCACTCAGCCATTGAAAATTCACTGCACAACTCACTCCCACAAAATGTTTACATCCACATAATAATACAGAGCCTCTGATTAAATACAGACTTGAATATCTACTGGCTTGCAAACCTTATTAACTTTGGTCCATACCATTATTTCATTCCTGACTCTGCACTATACTAGGCGGGAAGACACTAGATGAATGCATGCATATATGTGTTATTTGTGTAATGCAAATCTAGCCAAAGGCAAAGCTATAGTTAGTGAATGGAGGAGCTGCATTCTGAGAGTGGAAGTGAACTGTTATTTCCTTGTGATGTAGTGTTTGTTAGAGATGTGTGAATTCAGCTATTTCCTAAATTGGAACAGTGTTGAGGTAGTCCTAGAAGCTATGTATGTATCAGATACTGGATGCATAAATGGAGAAGGCCTGTTGCCCTGTTTTCTTTGTTCATCTTCATCTCCAGTCTGATGGTGTCTTGGTTATATTCCATCAAGAGTAGGGTAGTTTGAACAGCAGTATTAATGTCACTTTCTAGGAGGAACGGTTACTTCAGTGGAGAATGCTGGATTCAGATCGTCTTGATTATTTTGGCATGTTTCTTGAGTGTGAGATCAGTGTATACTGGGTGAATCCAAGTGAATTTGGTTTTGGGTGAAAGTTGTAGTTCAGATCTGTCCATGATCATGCTGCGGACTCATTGTTACCTGTTGTTCTTGGCAGTGGCAGCTGCTTTGCTATGACAGAGGAGCGTCACCCCTGCGGCCAGCAGCCAAAAAAATGAAAAATAAAATGATAATAATAAATGGTTGGTTATTATAGTTTTATTTTGTGTGTCGGAGCCCGAGGCTTGGGGGTGGGGCCAGAGATGACAGGCTGGTGGAGGAATGTTTTGTACTGTAATGAGTGCGCACGATGATTTGGCCGGCCATCTAAGGACAGCCAAACCGTCATGCTGCATTGTTGCAGCTGCATTGCTGGGTTGGAGAGAGCATGATACAGAAAACAATTGGTCCCAACGGAAATTGTTCAAGTTGGACAATCAATTGTAACCAAGAGAAAACGTAAAAAACATACACTCAAATGAAATAAATTTGCAATTTGTATCGAATTTCAACACTGAGTAAATAATTTGTACAATATACTGTATAATGAAGTTGCTCAACAGTAAGTGGAAAGAAAGTGCTTGAGGAGTGCTTGTGAGTAGATAAGGAAAGGTAAGGGATTAAAGTGTCAATATACACAATATTTACAACCAATTAGATTGAAGCCTGTCTGAAGATGCTTTACATATTAGTAATCCACAATTATAAGAAACAGCGTATAGTTTCCATGTTATCTAAATGTGGACAATGATCCCAGTACATGTTGATATAGTTAGGAATGTCGATGTTTTGACCCCAGGGCGGTGGAAAGGGCAGTTAACCCTTAGAAAGGGGTCTTCATCGGAACAAGGAAGGGAGCAACCTACAAGATAGGTAGGAAGAAACCAATCAGTTACTGGCTTGACAATTTCAGTGATAAGGGTAAGGTTAGAAGTGGTGGTCTAGCTCACCTAAGTCCAACCGTTTTACAATCAGTGGAGTGGCATCGAGAAAGGGTCATTCACTGCCTAACTTTTACCTTTCCACATTTAGCATAATTTTTCAATTTGTTTTAATGTGCATGTCTCCTAATTTTTTCCAACTCCTCTTTGTTTTATCTAATGTTTGTTAAATTCTTGTTATCTCTGCATTTTCCTTGTTATTTACTATATTTATATCTGTAGTTGACTTTCTCCTGTCTGTACTAATCTGTCTGTAGCTTCCCGCCTTCTGTTTTGTCAGGAAGCTTTCCCTCTCCCCTTATATATCTTGTAGACTGGTACTGAAACCTGGATGAACGCCTCCTCAGCGCCCGACATCGCCATAGCCATCCCGGACGGATACAAGATCACCCGGAAGGACCGCGTCAACCAGACGGGAGGAGGCATCGCCATCGTACACAAGAACACCATCCGCATCTCGACTAACTCCGACGAGACCTTCACCACCGCCGAACACCTACACTTCCAGATACACACTGACCCCAAGACCACCCTCCGAGGCACCCTCATCTACAGACCCCCGGGACCACGCACACTATTCAGCGAAGACATCGCAGACTTCATCAGCCTGCACGCCATGCCCTCCGCCGACTACATCCTCCTAGGGGACCTCAACTTCCACCTGGAGAACAACAACGACAGAAACACCACCGCCCTGCTGGACAACCTCGCCAACCTCGGACTCAAGCAACTGGTGAACACGCCCACCCACTACGCCGGCCACACGCTTGACCCCGTCTTCTCTTCCAGCAAGCACATCTCCTTCAGCCACGCCACCGGACTCCACTGGACCGACCACAGCTGCGTCCACTTCAGCTTCAGAAAGACTGCGACCCACCACCACCCGCAACAGGCTCCCCGCCGGAGCTGGAGCAAGATCACCGCCGAGCAGCTCACCGCCTCCCTCAGCCAGAACACACCCACCAACACAACGGACCCAAACGAAGCAGCCAGCAACCTCGCCAAGTGGCTGACCGCCTGCGCCGACGACCTCGCACCACTAAAAACCCTCCCAGCAGACCCGGAAGCAAGAAAACCCCTTGGTTCACCAACGAACTCAAGGAATCCAAGAAGAACTGCCGCACACTCGAGAAAGCCTGGCGACTCGACCAGACCACAGACAACAGGACCGCCCTCAAGCACGCCACCCGCAAACACCACCAGCTGATCCGTGCCACCAAGAAGTCGGCACTCAAAGAACGACTGGACAACAACGCCCACGACAGCAAGGAACTTTTCAGCATCGTCAAAGAGTTCTCCAACCCCAGCGCCGGAAACAACGACATCACCCCTCGCAAGACCTCTGCAACTCACTCGCCGCGTTCTTCCACCGCAAGATCACCGACATACATAACAGCTTCGACGCACAGACCACGCACCCTACCGCCGAACCAACGCCCGCCACCACCACCCTCTGCAACTGGACCCCGATCAGCACCGAAGACACCACCCGCACGATGAACTCCATCCACTCCGGATCACCAACCGACCCCTGCCCACACCACGTCTTCAACAAAGCCGACGCCACCATCGCACCCCATCTCCGGGACATCATCAACTCCTCCTTCCACACCGCCACCTTCCCGGAGAGCTGGAAGCACGCCGAGCTTACCGCCCTCCTGAAGAAACCAACGGCGGACCCCACCGACCTCAAGAACTACCGTCCCATCTCGCTCCTTCCGTTTCCGGCCAAAGTCATCGAGAAGACCGTCAACAGACAGCTTGCCGCCTTCCTCGAGACGAATGGATCCTCGACCCCTCGCAGTCCGGGTTTCGGGCCAACCACAGCACCGAGACCGCCCTTATCGCAGCCACCGACGACATCAGAACCCTAACCGACAACGGGGAAACAGCAGCCCTCATCCTCTTGGACCTCTCCGCGGCGTTCGACACCGTCTGCCACCGCACCCCAGTGAAGTGCCTCAGCAACATCGGAATCCGAGAGAAAGCACTGGAATGGATCATCTCGTTCCTCGCCGGAAGAACCCAGAGAGTCCGCCTCCCCCGTTCAGATCCGAGGCCACCGAAGTCATCTGCGGCGTTCCACAAGGATCTTCACTCAGTCCAACCCTCTTCAACGTCTACATGAGCCCCCTCGCAGCCATCGCACGCCAACACAACCTCAACATCATCTCCTACGCCGACGACACCCAGCTGATCCTCTCCCTCACCAACGACCCCACCACCGCCAGAGCCAACCTACACGACGGGATGAGAGACGTCGCCGACTGGATGAGGAACAGCCACCTTAAACTGAACTCAGACAAGACGGAAGTCCTCATCCTGGGCTCATCACCCTCCGCCTGGGACGACTCTTGGTGGCCCCCGGCCCTGGGCACCGCGCCCAAGCCAACGGACCACGCACGCAACCTGGGCTTCATCCTGGACTCCTCCCTGTCGATGACCAGACAAGTCAACGCTGTCTCATCTTCGTGCTTCAACACCCTGCGCATGCTCCGCAAGATCTTCAGATGGATCCCCACTGAAACCAGGAAGACCGTCACCCAGGCACTCGTCACCAGCCGACTGGACTATGGGAACACCCTCTACGCCGGAACCACAGCCAAACTTCAAAAAGACTCCAGCGCATCCAGAACGCCTCCGCACGACTCATCCTGGACATCCCCCGACACAGCCACATCACCGGACACCTGAAAGACCTGCACTGGCTCCCCGTCAGCAAGAGAATCACGTTCAGACTCCTCACCCACGCACACAAGGCCCTCCACGACCTGGGCCCCAAGTACCTCAACGACCGCATGACCTTCTACACGCCCACCCGCCAGCTACGATCAACCAGCCACGCCCTCGCCACCGTACCACGCATCCGCAGAGCCACCGCCGGAGGAAGATCCTTCTCCTACCTGGCAGCCAAGACCTGGAACTCCCTCCCCACTCACCTTCGGCGAACCCAGGACCATCTCTCCTTCAGGAAGCAGCTCAAGACCTGGCTGTTCGAGCAGTAACTTACCCCCTCCCCCAGCGCCTTGAGACCCTCCCGGGTGAGTAGCGCGCTCTATAAATGCCGTGATTGATTGATTGATTGATACTGTAATTCTAAGATAGCCAATTTTTGGATAGGTACTCTACTGTGAAGGCTGGATGCCCAAGTAAGCTATTCAACACATGTTTTTTGAAAAGGCTTTCTTTTTCTTGTTTGTGCTCAAACTGTAAAACTAGAGAGTGGCCTAGGTCATGGGTGGACCCACTCAATGTTGTGTATGTATTATCATTCATTTATACAGTAGTATACCAGCAGTTTTGATGACAATGCAGCTTGGAAGGAAACTAGTATGAGTTCAACCTCATTGCATTTGCCAACCAAGACCATATGTCATTCATTGACCAATTATTCCACCACTTCATTGCTCTTCAACGAGTCATCATAACTCTGCCCTTCCACTGCAAAATGTTTTTGGTTGGCTTGACTACCTGGCTTTTCAAACATTGTCAACCAACAAAATTCCCAATGTGATATTTGTGATAGAAGATACTGCAACCGAACTGTAGTGATGCATGTAGTTGTATTTTGTTAAAATAAATAAATAAGAGAAGGCATATCTGGCATCTAAAATGTGTAATGTTTTTTCTAGGAGCACAGACCACTAGTGCCGTGGCAACGGCAGCAGCAGCGGAGCAGATGCGGCTGCGGTCTAAGGGATAGTCCCAGCGGCGGCAGGGATGGGCGGTGGCAAGTCGCATTGCTTGTATATTGACAATTACTAGTATACTCACTGCAAGGACATAGTGAACCCTCCGCTCTAGCAGCTACCGTAGGGCTGAGTTCTTAATGGCTTCTTCTATGTGCAACTCATCAGACAAAAGCTCATAATGAACACTAAAAATGATGGGTTGATGGAAAAGAGAATAAAGGATGAAAGGAGAAAGGATGGGTGAAATGGTATAATAGTCAAAGGATGTGTGGGTGGGTGAAAGGATGCATTGGTGGGTGATAGGATGCATGGGTGGGTGAAGGATGGGTGAAAGGGTATATGGGTGAAAGGATGGCTGCCTGGCTGGGTGAAAGGGTTGATGGGTGAAAGGAATGTTTGGGTGTGTTAAAGCAGAATAGGTGAAAAGGTGAATGGGTGAAAGGATGCGTGTTTGGGTCAATGGATGAATTGGTGAAAGGATGGTTGAGAGCTGTGTGATAGGCGAATCAATGTATGGATGGATATCTATGGATGGATGGATGGTTTTCAATGGTGAAAGACTGGATAAGAGAATGTAAAGCTTAAATGGTGGGTATCATAATGTGAAGAATAGTAGAACAATGAAAGGACGAATGGATAATTCCTTGGATGAAGAAACAAGCGAGCTCTTCTGGAAAGGGGCGTGCTCACCTAATTCACTTGCTTGGAATGGCTTCATCAAAGCTTGGCTTCAAAGTAAGGGGGTATTTCTGTCTACTGCCTTGGCTCACTGTATTTGTTAAGCAAGGCAGATATGTATCTCACCCATCATCAATCATCGCGTCCCTGCCCATGGCATTTTGCCAATGCCGCCCATGACCTAACTAGTGCATGGTTCAATTCAGCACTTCAGTGTTGTCTGTGCAATATGCATCTGCTTCAGTTAATGCAGCATTTACAAAGTTTTCAGTGCATGGCAAAGTGAAAACAAGGTGTGTTTCCTTTCCCTCCCAGTGCCCACCCAGCCACCTCCAAGTACTTCACTCCTTTATTCTTTCCTAGATTCTCTCCCAGCCTACTAAAAAAACTGAGAAATCCATTCTTGGCATGTGCCACATTTTTATGGCAAAGTGATTTATATATTTAATGGCTTCCATAATGAATTTACACCTGTTAAAATGTTTTCCTTTCAACATTCGTCAACTACATTGACTGACTAAGCCTAAGCCTAGGCACATGATGATGATCAGTGACACCCCACTATACTGTAGTAAAACCTCTAATTACCCAGCCTAATCCCTCTAATTTACCCTGCAGTAGACTAAGTTAAGTTTCCTTTCCTTACTGACACGTGAATGTATTTGTTGGAATAATTATAAATTGTGGTGGAAGGTGAGGCCAGGGAGTAAAGTTGGACTAAGTGCCTTGAGTTTTGCAGATGGGATAGTCTGTGGCTAACGTGCCAAATACAATCTATATTTCCCGTTCCTTTATCCTTTCCCTGTACTGCAGTACATCAATTTTCCCACCATCTACTTACCACAGACAGAATGTCTGCATTTTAAATATGACGTGTGTGACGTTGTATCATTATTATTCATCTGTCTTTGGAGTCAGGGCAAAATTGAAAAGCATTTTGGAGAAAAGCAGGGTCATTGGAATTAAAGTAAGATAATTGTCTATTAAAGCTGCGGACTGCAGAGAGTAGCAAAGTATCAACTACCGACGCGCTAGCTAGCATGCCTTCATTAAGCACTTAAGCCTTTTGCACAACAAGAATACTTGCACTCCATAGTGCATAATCCCTTACTCATTAATTAGAGGTAATTTATTTTTATTTTTCCACAAATAGTGCCTGTTTAGTTTTTACTAGGAAATCTAATCACATCAAATTCGAATGGCCCTAGGGGACCAGCAATGTACTGCTACTGTGCCACAATATAATTTTAAACAAGTGCTTTGCACAGAGCATTGTTTACAATTTGTCTTTTTTCTTTCTTGAAATAGCTTCTCCTGCTGGTCGACCACCTACTAGACAGGAGATAGCAGCCCGGCTGCTGCAGCAGAGGCTGGAAACCATATGGGCTGAATTTCAGCAGCTCGTGGTCCAACAGGAGGCGGAGGAGGTGGCAGTTGCTGCCCAGGGCCCCAGCCAGCCGCTAGTGCCTCCAGCCTCCTATCAAGAACAACGCCAGCACCGCCATCAGCTGGCAGCCACCCATCACATCACCACTGCTGCCCCCCCCCCTCTCGCCCACACCACATTTTCCAGCGCCGCATCTTGGAGAGTCTGGCGTGGCTAGAAAGTCAAACGACATGCATTGAGCGGCACCAGGCTTCTTACCATCATGTAGTGACCTCTTTTTTAGCCCCATTTTATTATTTGTTTTGGTGGGAAGGTCTTGTTGTTGTGGGTGGAGAGGGTGGGAATTGGGACGGGAGTTGGGACCGGGACTGTGTCTTTGGACTTTTTGTTGGACAATTATACATTGTTTGGGGACTGGGAGATTAGTTTGGAAATAGGGGTGGGCCTGTTGTGGGCAGAGAGGGTGGGACTACTTTTTTATAGTTAAAAGTTTAAGCAAAAAAATAATCATCTACATTATGTCTGAAGAAGTTTTTTCGTGTTTTACTATTACTTTGCACTGCTGCCTTTTTGTACAGTCTATTTTTAATCTGATTTTCAAAGTGTATGTGTATTCTATACCAGTTAGTTATAGTTAGTTATACCCATGTCCTACTACCCTCTGTAACTATATTGATTGAACATTAGGGGTTAGGGTATGCTGCGGATTGTAAAACAGAAATAATATTGTAGAGTCCAGGAGAAGGACAAGGACAACATGTAAGCTTCATGAGGAGTGTACCAACTGCCAAGACTCACAGGCAGAGCAAGAGCACAGACTGATGCAAATGGTCGGGTGTAAATCCTACAACATTTATGGAAAATGTAATAGGGAAAAATCAAAAAGATATTAACACTTGTCTGGATAGATCATTCCTAAATACAGTTATCGTAAGTGCTTTTCATAACATCACGGCTGAAATCTCCAGTGACTTAAAAATGAAAAATAAGAAAAATAGTGACCATAATCCTAGATGGTTTGATGTGCAGTGTTCAAAGATAAATAAGGAACTAAAAGTAGCCCTAAAAGTAAGACCTAGGGATACTGAAAGGATCCGTTTTTTACGGAAAAATTACAAACATACCCTAAATAAAAGAAAAATAGAAATCCGGGAGAGGGCATGGGAAAAATTGATCCAAGCTGCTGAGACATGCAACTCTATTTTATTTTGGAAAACCATAGAGCACCCCTTTATTAAGGACACATCAGCGAAGACAATAGAAACCCTGGTAACACCAGATGAATGGATGACGCACTTTAAGCGCATTTTTAATCCGGATGATGAGATCGCTATGAGAGATGGAAATAGTAATTTTATTTTAGTGGACACCGTTAAGATAACATCTATTACACTAGACAAAATTAAAATTGCCCTAAATAAAAGTGCAAATGGTAAAGCTGCAGGACAAGATGGGGTACCTATTGATGTTTTTAAATCTAATATAGATTTCTGGTCACCGATTTTATTAAGTGTTTTTAATGCTACTTTAGGTGGAGTGTTACCTTCAACGTGGGTAGAAAGCATAATAGTACCTATCTTTAAAAAAGGTGACAGAGGGAACGCAAAGTGCTACCGTCCCATAACCCTTCTCGATTCCACATCTAAACTGATGGGCAGAATTATGCTGGGAAGACTGGAAAGTTGGGCAAGCGAGAACAATATCCTAACCGAGGCCCAGCATGGATTTAGAAGGGGGTATAGGAATGGTGGAACAATGCGTAAACCTCGAGCTACTAATAGGGAAATATACCCTAGCTAAGGAAGGTCAGTTACACCTTTGTTTTGTCGATCTGACCGGTGCTTTTGACTTGGTCAACCATGCTAAATTATGGCAAACATTGAAAGGGATGGGCGCTCCAAATGATATTATTATTTATTTATCACAAATATACACTTTTTTAACTTCAAGAGTGCGGTTTGGCACAAACGGTGAATGTACCCCCAATTGTAGAGTTACTCGGGGGATAAGACAAGGATGTGTTTTAGCGCCCTTTTATTCTCCCTATATATTAATAATGTTGACCTATTTTTACAAAATCTAAGTGCCGACGCCCCTAGAGTTGGAATACGTGTAACCCCAGTTCTCCTATATGCAGATGATGCAGTCCTATTGTCAAGGACTGCAAATGGTTTACAATGTTTAATAGAAAAATTCACACAATTCATGACTGAAAAGACCTATAGTTGAACTTTAGTAAAACTTTCGTCATGACTTGTGGGAAAAGTAGATTGAAGAACAGGCAACATCATGTGGGGGATGTCCAAATTGAAAGAATATCATCTTTTACTTACCTGGGTATTCTTTTCAATAAGAGTGGTACTTAGGGCGCACATATTGATCTATGCAAGCTGAAATTTCTGCGATCAAGTGAGGCTATTTTTAGATTTTTTACAAAAATAGGTAATAAACCGGTACGAGAAATTATTCAACTGTATAGGAGTAAGTGCATTACAGGCTCATGCCATGGAGCAGCCATATGGGGGAGGGCTAATACATCCTTGTTACAAATTCAGGAAAATAACTTTTTAAAAAGGGTATTAGCCATCCCAAACTCTACCGCCTCATACATAGTCCATAAAGAGCTGTGCGTACCTTATAGTAGTGATTTTATTAGTATGGCAGACCTTACATTTTGGCATGGAATCTGGACGAAAGACGAGACCAAGTTCACCAAGGATATAATAATGGACTGCCTCGCCCTCGATCATGGTAAAAAAAATTCCATGGTTAAAGTATATTTTTAACCTCTTAAAAGAATGTAAGGTGGACTTCGATTTTTATGACCCAATGACCATCCAGGACTATAGTAAAAAGGATTTAAAGATAAGGCTAGCAACTTCAAGGGAATCTGCAAGAGATGAGGAAGCTGGTATAAAACAGAGTGTTAGATCTTACTGTGAAGGCCCTCTTTTAATGGGCATCCAACCGTACCTCATCTCGGTAAGAAATCTACAGCATAGATTCTATTTGACAAGGTTAAGGATGGGCTCTTTACACTATCGAATAGCTTTCCCCAAAATGAGAAAGTGGAGTCATAACCTTCCAAACTGTCCCTGTGACGGAAAGTCCCCACAGACTACGTTGCATTTTATCCTTTTTTGTAGTTTTGATCGGGATATTAGGAAATCTGTTTTAAAACCTCTATTTTTAGCAAACAAACTATATTCTTATAAATATGCTTTTGATTATATTTGCAGTCTGGAAAATGACAACATTTGTAACACCGTTATTATTTTTATACAAAAGGCAATCAGGAGAAGAAAGGATAACTCATGAATATGAACTTATAACATATGAATAACTAGCAGACCTTTAAAATGCTATAAGGCTTAATAAACTTCAGACTGAAATTAGCCACCGCCCGCACCTTTGCACTTTATCACCTAAGTACTTTGTTTACCTAAGCTTCATGATTATGAATCTAGTTAAATGAATTATTAGGCACTGTTTCCCGGATTGTGAGTCTAGTTTGTCATAATTGCTGCTGTTTAGGGTAATGATGTGTTAATATTTTTTAATCTGAGTATTAGTATGGATCTAACTGTTTTTATAAGTGTATTTTATTAATGTTCATATATTAATTTGTGATTAACATTGGAGTCGCAACACGTTTTGACCCAACAATTGCACTTTGTGATTGTCTATCTATTAACTGTGATTGATATGGAGAAGTAACTTGTTTAGAAATTTAAGTATGGAGCGTCAACATGTAATGAATTACCTAGAATGATTTTAGTGACTAATAGTGATATTATTTTTATGATTAGAATGCTTTTATGGTTGTATTTTATTGACCGAATAAAGCTTGATTCAATTGAATTGAATTGAATTGACTGATGCAATCATTCCTCTTATCACTCATGGCAGATCGATTAACTGACAAGTAGCTGCATGTACTGGGATGATCAATCTCATAACTGTCCTCATAACAATTAGTCCAGTGAGTGTATCATGTGATGATAATGTGGCATCACAACACAAGTCTGTCTCACAAGCAACAGGCCCTCTGACTACAACCACATAAGAGGAGTTTCAAATTTGAGCCAGCACACACATACACACTCAGCAGCATTTCAAAAATCAATGCACCTCTCTCCAGTCCACAGAGATGAGAAGGCCTGGGAGTGATCATCATGTTGGTTTCCCATTGAAGTCGATAGACTCAATTGATAACTTCTTTCTTCTGGCTGTTGAGGTAGTCCCGCCTTGAGTCAGTCCATCCATCTCCTCCTAACTTTGAGTACCGAATCAGTCTAAGTTCATCTTGACCTGAGCGAAATAGACCCATAGTGACCTGTTGAAGACCAAGAAGAGAAACAGAATTTGTGCATTTTTTGTGTAGATTTCTGTTTGTTAACTAAAGTGACTGGTCTATTCTGTGTCTCTGAAGACCCAAATAAAAAGTGTGGCTCCTGCAAGTAAATCTCACTAAGTGTGAAAGGGCTAATGACCTTCAGGAAAAATTATCACCCATGAGGCCCACAACATTGCAAATCTTCTAAATCAAGTTTACAAATTAGTAGAACACCCCACCACATGAATCATCAATCATCACTCACAATCACTCAATATATATCACTCATTGGTGCCATAGTTAGTTATCTCTTCCAATCCAAGCACAGTGGTAGGTAGGTTAGGAAGGTACACATTTGTAACTCCTCTTTGATGCAAGCAACTCATTGGAATTTGGCAGTCTTGTAAATCAAATGATCTTTACTGTGGCGGCCATGCTAGGGGGATGAAAAAAGAAGGAAAGGCAAATGAAGGAGGCAGGCATTCAATTTCCTTGAAGTGAATGGGAGGCTTCTTCACTGCAGACTGATCCAACTCCAATCTGGCCATACATGTGCCTAAAAATGGTGGGGCTGCATAAGTCACACACACAGGCATAATGTTCCACTAGGTATATCCTTTTTTTTTGTTGGCAAAGCAGTTAGATAAATAACAATTAAAGATTTCTATGAAGGCCTACTCAGTCAAAGAAGTACCGTTCGTCCTTAAACTCAGGTGGGGCTCCCAGAAGTTTGTCAGCTAACACACTTGAGTCTCACTCTGACCAATCACCCTCATCCTCCTCCTGTGATTTTCAGGAACAGTGTCATTGTGAGGTATGAAGTGTTAGTTCATTTTGATCATGGTCAATCTCTTCATGTTTTGAGTCACAGTGATGACTGCACCAGCTGCATTGAGCATGAGTTCAGCAGACGCCCTAGCTACCGGACAGGCCAGATACTTTATTGCCAGCCTGCTGAGCTGTGGTCATTGCAGCATCTTCGCATACCAATACACCTATGGGTTTTGACCACATAGACCTCTCTTGGGTCATCCAGAAACTCATGGAACATCCTCTCAATGGTCATTGCTGCTGCCACTTGCTCAACCTCTTTTGCTTCACCTCTGCACTGGACCTTAGCCCTGCCCTTTGATACCAAGTCAATGCAGAGGTTGTGGCCAATTTTTGTGTTCCTGTTGTTGTTGCCGCCAGTGTTCTTGTTGCTGGTGTTGGCTGCTATGAGACAACAGGACTGCCCTCTCTGGAAGTTGAGGGTGGCACCCCAGAACTTCCTCCCATGAGTGGGATTCTATGTTCCAGCCGCTCTTCTTCCAGGACTCTGGCTCGCTCAACAATCCATGTCTTGTATTCTGAAACATACCCTTCTGAAAAAGGAATGAAAATGGGCGGTATTTTTGGAACGTGGATCCTGTATTGTGGTACAGATGTACTCTTTCGACGGCACTATGTCTCTTTGCAACCTTGTATTCTCAGTCAAGCAAAGGATTCATCTCTGAACAAAGGTATTTGCATCTTCGTTTTCATCGTCCACAGTTGCGAACCTGTCAGACACACTTTTTAACCGGTCCTTTAGAAGATACAACAACGGGATAGCTTGCCACATTGTGCTGTCCTCTTTGCTGACTTCGTGTGTGAATACCTCAAAAGAAGTAGCATCACACATTTGACTAGTTTCCATTTGTCCAACCCAATGGTCATGCTTTTAGTTACATCCCCTCCTCTTTGCATGACATACTCATTTATTGATTTGTACTGGGTTAGGGGGCTTAGCAGACTAATGCATCCACTGTAGGGGCCTGTGTTCGACTTTATGGTCACAGGTTCAAATCCCAGTGGGCTTACTCAGCCTTTTATCCTTCTGACATCAATAAAATGAGTACCATTGAGTTGGGTAACAATAAACATCTGTCATTCTGCGCCAAGAGGCTGACTTGTCAATGTGTGTTTTACAAATTCACATTATATTATGTGTTATATTGTTACTGCTCAAACAGACGTTGCAACATGTAATAGATTGAGGTTTACCATGTTGGCACCTCCTGTATGAGGGCTTTACCTGGTACTCTATTAGCATGCTGAATGATCCTCAACTGCCCCCTGAGCTTTAAAAGAATAGCTGAAATGAGTGCAGATTCTCCTGCAGCTAGTCAGTAAGTTGCTGACTAGGTCTTCTTTTTTGGAAAGTCCTGCACAATGAGGTTAATGCAATGCGCCAAACACAAGACCCTGAACTATTTTCCATCTGCCATGGCCTTAAGTATATTACTGCCATTGTACATGGCAACAAAACCAATTCTGAGACCTCTAGGTCGCAGCCATTCAAACACCCTGCTGGTAAAGTCTTCCAAGATGTTTGCAGCTGTATGGGATTTCTCCATGGCGAACATGGATAGTGTTGCATGCTATTGAACACCCTTAAAAGGATCATCAGCACTAAGACCAGTAGATATCTGTTGCCTAACCCCACAAAAGAGATCCAGTGTGCAGTGATACAGATGTAATCAGTGGCTTGACAACTGGTCCACATGTCTGTTGGCAGGTGGATAGTCTGAACAGCCCTCTGCTGCAAAGTTTGTCCAACCAATTCCAGCACATCATGATGGAGCGCTGGAACAGCCACTCTGGCAAAGTAGGTATTCCTAGGAACCTTCCATTACAGGAAGATGGCCAATACAAACTCTAAAAAAACCACTCCTTCCACAAAAGAAAAGGGAGGAGGTCCAGCACTAACATTTTAGCGAGCTTCCCATTATGCAAGCATGCCGTTGGGTGGTTATGTTTGTAGGGCACCTCATGCCCCCTAAACATGCCCATAAGAGTAGCCTGGATTTTTTTGTTTTCTGGTGCCACTTACATAGGCAATGCAGGCTGCTCTGGTGTCTCCGCCTAACTCTTGTGCCATTGCGAGGTTGCTGAGGTGGGTGATGAATCTGGCGCACTGCTGGGGACAGGGCTGCTTTGCATAAAGATGTCACCTGCTTCTTCTTCATTACCTTCACCTCCCACTGTGATCAGAGGCGCCAGAACTAATTCCCCTCTCACATCACCTTGACCACTACCACGTGCAGAAAATGATCAAGGTGCACCTCCCAGTGGAGTGTGTGATGTTTTCAAATGGGTCGCTTGGCCTACGGTAACAAAGTGTGTACCAAGCTTACCTCGACGAACACTAGTGTTGCAAATGAAGCATATTGCTTGCTAATCAAAAAGAAATCCTAAACTGGGGAGCTGTACTTTTTCAGTGGGCCACTGTTGCCACTGCCCGAAGAACTTTAGGTGGGCAGGTGTGTCAACAATTGGCTCTCTGCAGTGCGTACTTCTACTGAGCTCGTGGTGGATGCAGGTCTCAGTGTAGGCTTCACATACATGGGAGCTGGTGCTGGTGGTGGTTTCACATCCTCGGAGCAGTTTGAATAGGAGGGGTAATATCAGTCTCCTCTGTGTCAGCTTCCACAATGGCTCGTGATCCTCACCCCTTCCATAATTTGAAGGCTTTCAGGGACTTTCCTTTTCCTGAGCCTCTCATGGCGTGTCTCAGACTCAGCTGGGGTCCAATCCACGTCCAGATCATCAGAAGAGGGGCTTAGAGAAGATAGTGGAGTGCCCTTGCTTTTTCTTGCTGGAGATCTGGAAGCCAATGGTTGAAAAAGAGGAGGTTCTTGCTCAGTAGAAAGCTCAACCTACTGTCCTGCTCCTACTTCAGCAAGATCTATTGTTGGCTGTGGCTGTTGTCCACTTTCCTGCAACGACTGGGTAATACTTTGCGAAAGAAACAAATCAAATTCAATGTCACTGCTTTGCGGAGTAGACATGATTGTAGTGGCTGCCTCGCTGAGAGACATAACCTTTGGCTTAGGTTGGGGTGGTGCTGCTGATGCAGAAATGCTGCTCCCAGCTTGCTCCCCAAAGGCCAGTGTAGCAGGCACATAGATCCAAAAAAAGGTTTGGGCCAACACACCAGGAGTGGAAATCTGCTTCTTCTTCTCCTCCCCACTGACCACTGTCTTGGCAGTGCCTTTCTTTGGGGGCATCTTGAAGCTGTCAGTTGGCAGTGGCACTTAGCTGCACAAGCGGAAGAGATTGGAGGAACTCACATGACAGTCTGGCAGTACTGAGGGTAATGTCTCTTGGACACCTAAAAGAAAACAAGCAAGAAAAACATTTAGTGAAACATGGCATTGTTGCAGTTTGCATTAATACAGACAATACAATTTAGTGTGGTTATCATTATTATCTTAAATGATTAGCAACAGCTCATTCCAAAGTCAAGCCACACCACCAGACCATAATATTTAAATTCCAATCAGGATAACAACATACAGATGTAACTGTTTGCTTTGTGTGCATCTAAGGGAGACACCTGTGGCAGTCAGGACGGTTCAGGGGAAAATTGAATAATGCTTAAAAAATTAATGCTGGTGTGCACCTATGGCAGAGAAGGGGGCAAGTGGGCCCCGGGGGAAATGGACTAATCCTTAAAAAAGGAATGGTGGTGTGTGTGTGTGCACCTATGGCAGGCAGGGGGTCCAGGGAAAAACGAAATAATAATAATTAAAAAATGAATGCTGTTGTGCAGCTGTGGACCTATAGCAGGTAGGTGGTCGATGGATGGTAGAAATATATAAAAACAAGAAGAAAAAAATACAAATAAAAAAGATTTAAAAAAATTAAACAAATAAAAGAAAAAAATAATAAATAGCAAAAAATGAATTGCTGGTGTACTAGGGAATACTAGCGAACTATGAGAAACCCATTGGGAGGCGAGGAGGTGCTGGTGAAAAATGCAAAAAATGCATATCATATAAAACACTGTTGATAATTAATATACAAATACTACAAGGATCCTTAAGCTTAATATTATTAAATTGATATCAGGGAAAAGTAAAAAAAATAATTAACAAATGCAAAAAGGTATAGCTCACTCCAATCAATCTCCCTTTGAAAACTGGAAAAAACAGTGTTTCTTCACAAAATGGCCACCGGCCACATGGTCAACCACCAACAGCAAGCAAGGAGGCATGGCCACAACAAAGACACATTCAGACCTATGACAAAAGCACACAGGCTTGCTACAAAAACGGCCGCTGACCACATGGTCAATCAACAGCAAGCAAGGAGGCATGGCCACAACAAAGAATACATGCAGGCCTATGGCGAAAGCACCATGGCTGTCTACACAAAATGGCAGCCAGCCACATGGTCAATTCACATCATTAAGCAAGGAGGCATGGCCACAATAAAGAACACATGCAGGCCTATGGCAAAAGCACACTGACTGGCTACACAAAATGGCTGCCAGCCACGTGATCAGCCAACAGCAACAAGCAAGGAAGCTGTCAGGAATGACCTAGTGATTGCCACCGCCCAAGGGCCTAAATTTAGTAAATGGTATAAGGTCAGGAAATATCTATGTTGGAGAAAGCAATTACCTTTCACCCGGCTTCCCCTGAATCATCTCCTGAAGGTATTTGGCTGCCGAAGGATCGAGGGATTCCAACATGGCCGCCCAATCAAAGACTAACGCGCTCAGTGTTCCATGCCTCTGCTCTTTCAGTTCTGACCGCTCTAGCGCAAGCCTCGCTCTGCGCACTTCAACTGTTGTCTTCTGAGTGAAGCAGTATCTCGTCAATGCGCCTTTCTCTTGACAGGAATTTTCAAAAATTAACCCCTCCTTTTTTTTGGTTACGCCTTTCTTTCGTAGGCTGGTGTGCACACTAAGGGGTTTTTTCTCCTCCAGTGAGATATGTCAGTGAAGTTGAGTCTTGAAAATCCAGGAAGATCGTTTCCCTTCAGAGAAAATTTCAACTGTCACTTTTTCCGTGAGAGCAGTCTGTACATCAAAACTCTTTTTCTTCGTTGCTGTCTTCAAGTAAGGTTTTCTCTCCCATATTCCCATTTGGTACAGCGCTTAATGGAGAACAGAAAGGAAAGACAATAAAACTTGTTTTCTTATAGAGATTCAAAGAAAGAAACATTTTGCAGGAATTCTCTTCTACTCACTCATAAGAGAATTTCTTTCCAAAACTATTAAATCCTTCTTGTCTATCAGCATCATATGAGAGGGAGGCTATTGCCTCATATGTTCAAGGTATTTAGAGAAAGATATGATGTACTAAGTAATATGTTTATGAGTAATACCAGAGAAAGGTATTGTACTTATGTATGTTGTCTCTTCTAGATGCCAGACATAGAGGGCGTAGTTGAAGGCAGTGCAAGGAACCTAGGCAGTCTCTCTCTTTTCTTCTCCCATTTCCTCATCCCCCTGTTGTGTGCTGGCAGGCGAGAATTCTTCCTGTCAGTAGACATTTTAGGGCATTGGAGAAATACTCTTCTGTTCCTGTGGAACCAGTTGGCATAAGGTCAGTCTTCTTTTGACAGAAGCATGGTCACAAGAAAGAAGACACGCAGGCTTTTGGCAAAAGAACACTGGCTGGGCACACAAAATGAGCGCCGGCCACATGGTCAACCAACAACAACAAGCAAGGAGGCAGGGCCACAACAAAGTACACATGCAGGCCTACGACAAAAGCGCACTGGACGGCTACACAAAATGGCTGCCAGCCACATGGTCAACCAACAACAGCGAACAAGGATGCATGGCCACAACAAAGAACACATGCAGGCCTATGGCAAAAGCACACTGGCTGGCTACACAAAATGGCCACCCACCACATGGTCAAACAACAAGCAAGGAGGCATGGCCCCAACAAAGAACAGATGAAGGCCTATGATAAAAGCACACTGGCTGGCTACACAAAATGGCCACCAACCACATGGTTAAACAGTAAGGAGGCATGGCCACAACAAAGAACATATACAGACCTATGGCAAAAGCATGCTTGCTGGCTACACAAAATGGCCTCCAACCGCATAGTCATCATCATCATCAAACTTTATTTGGTTTTTCAAATAAAACCATAAAAGTCATACAAACATCAGTAAAACTTCACATAAGTACAAAATCGCTATACAGTACATCCAATGTGTTCTAATTAAAGAGTAAGAATTATAAATCCTGACCTAAGCCTAATGGCGGCCCTTAAAAAACTAAGCATGTACAAAACTGTGTTGTTAGAGAGAAATTGTAAAAAGATAAAAGCAGGTCTCACCCTCCTAAAACAAGCCTTTTTAAGAATGGGGATAATAAAAAACTTTCTGGGGATCTCATAAAAACTACAAAACATTAAAAAGTGCATCATGTCCTGAGGAGACTGGCCGTCGCAGCCACAGGGCATGAGACACCGCCCTCCATGAACACCACGTGGTTGTGCCAGGAGATAGTGAAAAAGATCAAGCCGAAATCTAGTCAGTAGAAAGCGATCATGAATGCTTTTGAGCCCCAAAAAATATGGTTCAGTAGTTGGTACGGTTTTAAGTGCGATATACCTACGCACGCTGGGCTTGCACAGCTCTGTTTCCTCTCTGTCACAGCAGCGCCTTCTAAGAAAACATTCTTTAGCCCAGGTAAAGTCCCTCTTACATATAATATCGGGGTTATCAAATGGATCTGCCCTTCCTAGCCTACAGAGGCCTACTCATATACTGGAGCCATCGGATGCGAGTGACGTGGTCAAGGGAAAGACATCCTTTAAAATGTCCTTGCTAAGAGCTTTTTGTTGCTTGGCCCAAATCTTAAACCACAATGCTAGTGGGCGGAAAGCCAATTCATCTGAGAGAAAGGCCATCCCCAGCTCTTCATGCGCAACATAGGATGGGGTACTTTGCGGTACTGAGAGAACCCATCGCAGGAAAGTATTTTCTGCAATTTGCAAGACCTCCAACCCAATGTGACTCCATATCCCACTCCAATAACTGGCCTTTGCAATAAATTTTGCTCCGTAAATCTTCAAAAGGGCCCCTATCAATTTCCCCCCCACTCTGGAAGCATAGTTAAAAACAGCTGCGGTCGCTCTGACCAGGTCCCCTTTCTTACGAGTAATCAAAGGGCCCCAACTCAGTGTGTCGTCAAACACTGCTCCCAGATAAGAAAAGATGTTTGTCTTGGGTATTGACGAGGTCCTATCTTAAAGGTAGACTGCTTAGCTGCGCGAGGTCCCACCTGCATAACAAACTATTTAGTATGATTAACCATCAGGTCCAGGTTCTCCATAAAATGAACACAAGAGTTCAACAGGAGTTGTAAACCCCTGGCTGTCCTCGCCATGAGGACAGCATCGTCTGCATACAGGAGGACCGGCAGGCTATGCTTACCCACCTGGGGGCAAACAGCTTTTGCATCCAAAAGGACCTTCTCCAGGGAGTTGATGTATAGATTAAAGAGGAAGGAGGCCAGTATGCACCCCTGGCGCACCCCTCTCTTGATGTCAAACTTGCAGGTCACTTTATGATCTTTTGAATAACAGACAGCCTCTTTGGAATCTCTGTGAAGGTCCCTTAGAAACAAACAAATATCCCTATCAATGCCAATAGAGGACATCACCTGCCAAAGCTTCGATCTATTTACACAACGTAATGCTGAGGACAGGTCCATAGAGGCTAGGTGGATAGAGCCAGTGCGAGCTATGGTGTACTTATTCAAAACCATATACAGGTTTAAACATTGTTTCACCGTGGAACGACCTGGGCGGAAACCATATTGAACCTCAGTTAAAATGTTGTTTTCATCTGCCCACGATACAAGTCTGTCCAGTACCATACGACCCACCACCTTCACCACAGAATCCAAGAGAGAGATGTGCCTGTAGCAAAGAGTGCCGCCTCGATCACCCTTTTTAAAGACAGGGACGATGGTCGATAAGGCCCAGGATTCTGGGCGACTGGTCTGGACTGATGCATTGATGATAGCTGGAAGTACAGGTACCCAGGTTTCCACATGCGCGATGTAGAGGTCTGGGGGGGATCCCATTGGGACCTGGGGCCTTATTTTTAGACAGTCCCATGATGCCGGCTCTTACCTCTTGTGTTGTAAAAATGAGCTCCGCTTTGCCTTCCACTCTTTCCTGCCCTTCTGTCAACAAAGTGTCAGACTGGAAGATACCCTCAAAATGGTTTACTCAATCATCCTCTGGGATATGGGCATCCAGTAGGTTGCCGCTGTCTCCTGCTTAAAAGGGACTATTAATAATGCCCCAGAACTTGGAACTATTGCTCAAGTTGCTGGCCTCCACTAGATCTAACCAGGCCTCCTCCTTCAAGGCAGACTTGCATTTTACTAGGGCAGCCTTGTTGGCTCTCGAGAGGCTTTTAACAGCCACCTTGCTTGAGGCGTCACTCCCAAGGCCTGTTTCAGTTTCCTAGATGCCTGAGAACACTCAGAGTCAAACCATCTCACTCCTAGGTGCGTAAAGCGCCCACCCTGGGCCCGTAAGAACTGCCCTATGGCACTGGACATGCTTCCAAATGCATCCATGATGTCCGATGGAGTGGCTTCACTATCTAGACAGGTGGCAAACCCTCTGTGACACTGGGTTAAAAGGGACTCATGGAGCTGCTCCGGGATGATATGCCCCCACTTTAGTCTCCTCCCCTCTTCCACCACTTTTAAAGGAACTCCCAAACCCTCCTTAATGTGCTTGTTTACTCGAGGCCATCCTGTTGAGATACAAAAGGGATTGTGGTCGCTGTATACACACGCCTTAACTGAGAAGTCTGTAATCAGGAAATAAAAAGGTGTAGAAACAAAGATAAAATTAATAATAGTCTCACACCCTCTCCCGATAAAAGTGGGAGTAATATCGGTTTTCCCCAGAGGCAGCTTGTTCATGGCAGATGTTAGATCGAATTCATGCAAGATAGCGTTAAGTTCGGTGCCCTAAGGTGTATGTTCCATTTGCAAGCCAGCTTGTTGCGCGCAGCCCATGGCTTTCACCCCTCTGTGGCTAATGTCTCCACACAAGTGGATGTTAAAAAAACTTTTATGGTAACTCTGCCCTCTCAGGGTAATATTCCGGAGAACGGACCCCAGCCGTGTTACATTACATTCTTCCAAGTGGGCGACTCCCGCATTATAAAAGTTTAAGAGCAGGAGCTTGCTCTTTCCACTGGATATTAGCATCACATGTAGAGTGGAGGAGGCACGGAGCAATGTGGCAGAGCTGCCTCGGACTGCTACTGAGACAAAAGTAACAAGCCCCCCCTTAGCTCATCCTAGCCTAGAGGGGTAGCCTAGTAGCTGGCACGAAGAAGGTTTTGTAGCCTTCCAGATGGTAACTATTCTCTACAGCCCTTGTTTCCTGGAGGCAGATCACGTCAAAGCGTTTAACAAGGAGTAACCATTCAGGGTCCACAATCTTACTCGCAAGCCCTGCGATGTTACAGGAGATAAACTTACACCCTTCACACTCACTTAGTCCCTGGTCCAAGGACCGTGCCTTTCCCTGAGGTATAGGTGCGTCAGGGTCCTAGGAGCCAACACACCATCAATCACAACCTTCCAGTGAACTCAGGGGAGCAAACCGGTTTACTAAGCTTACTCCTGTGGTCGCCTCCAAATGACTCCTGTAGCCCACCTCTTGACGCCGCTCCTGCTGGTACCCTGGTTGGTGACTTGTGGGCCTATAAAAGTAGCCCAGTGGGAGTGCCACAATTGCCGAGTTACAACACCTGTAGTTAGTTTGCGCGACTGTGCTTTAAATTCGGTTTACCATAAAAGAGTTATTAAAATTCAGATCGGCACACACCGGCGCCTAGCGATCCTGCAGCTACACTGATCGCACTGTTGTGATGAGGTGGAGCGATCATTTAATTCAAGTAAGGAATGCATATATGCTTTATAAGCTTTACAAGCGAGTCGCAGACTGCATGACCGCAGACCGCAGTGTGTGCCTGACCTTAAGATGGCGGCCCAGCGTTAACGTGAACACACCGACTCGGCATCTAATACCACTGCTCACACCGACGAGGATAGAGTAACCACCAAGAGTTGCACCAGCGGGGCAGGGGGTGGTTGAAACCCTTTGGAAACCGGCTACCACAGAAGAAAAGGCTGCAGGATGCGCCCAAGCCTGCCTGACCCTAAGATGGCATCTGGGCAGAATTAATCAAGCCCAGCAGGGCGATGAGGCCGTACCTTGAGGGGGATACTCCAGTTTAAGTTCATCAGGAGAGCTGAGTAGCGGTGGGTGATGCCCAAGCCGCGCAGAGGACACGAGTGCGACAGCACCTGGAGTGGACACCGATCAGATCTGGCGCATATCCCCCACCTCCCAACCCCATCCAGCTCACCCACCAGGACAGGAAGGAAATCAAGAGGTGGTGCTCGGACGAAGGCCAAAGAGACCAGGCAGCAATAATAGCGGCCTCTGTGTAGAAGATCACTCCAACCTTGGGCATCCACGGGCTTGTGAATTGGCTGCCATACTAACTAATCAGCAAGATGGCAGACAGGTGAGGTGCTCCGGTCGGGAGCTCCTTGGCTAGGGATTGCCTTTTTGGCTCTAATCCCCTGAAATCTACCCACTCCTTGAACCTTTATACACACCTGGGGTTCTATGGACTGCTGTCCTTTGATTCTTCAATTCCCATGATTGAATTCGTAACCAGCCTCAGCAACTACCGAGGAATCTGTGAATATTCTACCGACCGCGGAGACCCAGCAATATGGCCGATGCCCGGTGGAGCTACCCAGGTAGCTGTAGAGGAGATTGGCTGTGGATCACCCCCTTGGCCATCACCTACCCAGCCGGACTTTGGGCAGACTTTCCTTCGTCTCTCCGCCGTGTCTCCTTCCTCCCCCGCCTTCCGACAAATTGCTGATTGGTGGTCCCCAGCCGATTTTTTTATCTTTCACTTTGTCTTCTTGGTTCCCCTGAAGTACTTGCCCCCTTGCCGGTCTTCCTTGTCCCGATCTTCATTCCAACCCCATTTTACTTTTCCCCTCTTCCTTCTATACCCCATAGGATGTGTGTATATGTTAAGCTATGCTCTAGTAACTCATGTTACCGTGTAACACTGTTTTTTTTCCTATGTTTATACTAGGCTCCTGTAACTGACGTAATTTTGTAACTCGCTAATCCTCATGTAAAGCGCTCTGATACCTCCGGGTCTAGCCAGCGCTATATAAAACTCTGCAAATAAATAAATAAAATAAATAAATAAAATTAATGATAACAGTCCCCCACCCAAGCTTTCTTGGCACTGCCCACTCAATGTGTCCTGCGCACCATAATGATTTGGTTTTCCACCCTAGGACCTGAGGCAATGTTAGAATTTAGCCAGTGCACCACCTTATTATTCAGTTGAACAAAATCTTCCTTTGTCCCCAGATCGAGACAGGGCACGTTGGCTAAGACCACGAAAAGCGAGGTAGACTCTGGTGGAAGGTGAACAGAGCACATACTAGGGGGAGGATTGTTCAATTCCCCTGGGAACATGCCTCCCCGCCCTTCATCAGAAGAGATGTTAAATCCGCCCGCTTTGGGACCCTGGACTTGGTAGAGTGGAGAAAACTCTGGATTCAAGAGATCCTCCCCCCTACAATTGACTTGTTGGGCCAAAAGTTCATTACTGTTCACAGGTGGTACTATCGGATCACTGACATAATATCGACTACAAAAATATCGAATATACAAAATATCGGCGTCTAAATATCGACTACAATAATATCTACTACCTATACTTATTTATAAAATTACAAAAATATCGAGTACACAATATCGTATATAAAAAATATCGTTCACCACAATATCGAAATGCTAAATATCGTTACATTAAATATCGTTTACATTTTTATAACATACAACATTACAAAAATATCAAATACCAAAATATAGACATCAATAATATCGACTTTTTACAAATATCGACTATATAAAAACTGCTCAATTTAATATATCTTTAGCACCAAATATAAATTCACATTATAAAACAATATAAAATACTTAAACAACATAATAAAATAATTTGCAAACACATCAATATATAAAACAAAATATTTTGGCTAAACAAACGTATTACAATAATTAAATATAAACTTTAAATATATAATACTTGCATTATTTCACATTAAAAACAACATTTAAATTATTTACAAAAAGTAAAAAGATAAAATATTTACTTTCTACTAACAGTTTCTTAATTAGCGTTTCCCTTATATGGAAAGAAAGTGCCAAAACAATAAAAACAATTAACTTCAACAAATAAAACGCTTACATTTCAAAATACACCAATAACATAAAGCAACCAATTAAATAAACACTATATAAACATCAAAAACATACATCTCTTTTACACTTAAAAACTACAACAAAGAAGAAGGTGAAACTGTGCCCAACTGTTTCCTGAAAGAAAACTTTCATTACTAAAAAAGAAATTTAAAACTGCACTAAGTAAGTAAAACTGTTTTTAAAATATTACAATACTACTAACCTGCAACAAAAATTATTTCTAAAACCTAATTAACTATTCTTTCATTCCTTACTTTTATATCACCTCTACAGATAACCTACAAAGCCAGAAAATTATTTCAAAAATACTCACCAATAAAAAAACAATAAATGTAAGTATATTCTATTTTTGCCAAACCGACCTAAAAATATTTTCAAAACGTTATTCACTAATATATATTTTCTTTTTATCTATCTCCTCTACAGCCAACAGCAAAAGCTTCCAAAATAATTCTACAACTACTAACAAAATAAAGACAACTAAAAAGTAAGTATATCATTTTCCATTATTAAACAACGTTAAATACCCACCCAAATAACCCTTTACCCCTAAAATGCCTATCATCTACAAACAATAGAATCAAATTATTAATATGTTTTTCCTCTTCTCAACAGAAATTACATCAAGTAAATAGAAAAGAAAGCTTGAAATTATTTCCTAACCAATTTAATTTACATCAAACTAAACATTGTAAGTATATTCACTGAGATGTAACAGTATTAAATAAACATGTTGTATTTATTATATTAAAATATTTTCTTTTTGAATTTTCCCTAGCATAAAACAAAACAACATGACTGAAGGTGCAGAATTTGTAATGTCACAAAAAAATAAAATGCTATTATGTTATATGGGGTATGTGTATACACAGGAGAAACAAATTGGCCTTAAAGTATTTTGGAAGTGTAGCAAATACTACTCTAACAAATGCTATGGAAGAGCTACTACTCAGGAAACTACTGTTATTTCTGTAAAAGAACATAATCACCCCCAAACATAACAGAGATTGAGGTTAGAGATGCTCTTGAAAGTATAAAAGAAGCAAGCACTAGTACTGACAAAGCAACTACCCAAATACTAAAAGAGCAACTATTAAAATTACCTCAACATGCATCAGGACAATTACCGTCCATAGCTTCTTTAAAAAGAACAATTGCCAGACAAAAAAAGCTACCACAACTACTATACCTGCCCCTAAAACATTTGCAGAAGTAGTTATTCCACCAGAATTAAGCATTACTCACAGTAAAGAACCATTTTTTTTTTTGATAACAAATGCCCAGAAAAAAGAATAATTATGTTTGCTACTGCAAACAATTTACTTAAATTACAGAAATGTGACACCTGGATGATGGATGGAACTTTCAAAGTCTGTCCAAAACCATTTTACCAGCTGTACACAATACATGAATTATACCAACACTCAAATATTCCATTCATCTACGCACTATTACCAAATAAACAGCAAACTACCTACATTGATATACTGACTCAAATAAAAGAAGAAAGCAATAATTATTTCCCTTCAAAAATAATTATTGACTTTGAAATAGCCATGATAAATGCTATACTAAAAAATTATCCACACACAGCAATTCAGGGTTGCTATTATCATTTTAATCAGAGTCTCTGGAGACATCTACAAAAATCAACCCTAAGGGGCCGATTCCGATTCGGGTCGGACAGCTCAAAAAGAGCCGTCCGGACGCTTACCTCCCGACCGACCCGTCCCGGGAGCCGGTCAGTCCTGCCGATCAAGTACGATGCGTGCATGTGCTGAAAACTCGACCGATACGAACTCGCCAAATAAACACTCAATTCACCCTACGACCCGGTCCGTAAACGCAGAATCGACTCACACGGGGGCTAGGTCAGAGCTGTTTCCGGCCGGACAAGTACGATGCGCACTTCCTATGCGCCGAGCGAGTCGACACGTACGGCACGTCACAGCATCCGGAAAAGCTGCATGAAAGGAACGATTCGCGCCACAACACGATCCCCGGACACGAGACGTACAAGCCTGCAACTGGGACGAAACGAACCAACGACCAGTGCAGACGAGACGGTGTCGACATGAATCCCATCGCACAGGCCATACCGATCCTCTACATCCATGGACTGATCCGGAACAGACGCCAAAGACGTAGACGGTAAGAGGCCCCCCCCAAACAAACAGCCGACACGTACCAGTAAACCTGTGACAAACACCCAGACCCCCCCTTGCCCATCACCCCCACCCATAGGGGGCCTCTTGCCTGTCACCACTACCACCCCCACCCATAGGGGGCCTCTTTGCTGGGACTACTCACACCCCCACCCATAGGGGGCCCCTTGC
Source organism: Calotriton arnoldi (assembly GCA_963921515.1). Taxonomy (NCBI): domain Eukaryota; kingdom Metazoa; phylum Chordata; class Amphibia; order Caudata; family Salamandridae; genus Calotriton; species Calotriton arnoldi. The sequence goes on from CAWUFW010000601.1 coordinate 1,525,680, forward strand.
CTGCCACCACTTCCACCCCCACCCATAGGGGGCCTATTGGCTGGGACTACTCACACCCCCACCCACAGGGGGCCTCTTGCCTGTCACCACTCACACCCCCACCCATAGGGGGCCTCTTGGCTGGGACTACTCACACCCCCACCCACAGGGGGCCTCTTGCCTGTCACCACTCACACCCCCACCCATAGGGGGCCTCTTGGCTGGGACTACTCACACCCCCACCCATAGGGGGCCTCTTGCCTGTCACCACTCACACCCCCACCCATAGGGGGCCTCTTTGCTGGGACTACTCACACCCCCACCCATAGGGGGCCTCTTGCCTGTCACCACTCACACCTCCACCCATTGGGGGCCTCTTGGCTGGGACTACTCACACCCCCACCTATAGGGGGCCTCTTGCCTGTCACCACTCCCACCCCCACCCATAGTGGGCCTCTTGGCTGGGACTACTCACACCCCCACCCATAGGGGGCCTGTTTGCTGGGACTACTCACACCCCCACCCATAGGGGGCCCCTTTGCTGGGACTACTCACACCCCCACCCATAGGGGGCCCCTTTGCTGGGACTACTCACACCCCCACCCATAGGGGGCCTCTTTGCTGGGACTACTCACACCCCCACCCATAGGGGGCCTCTTGCCTGTCACCACACACCCCCACCCATAGGGGCCTCTTGCCTGTCACCACTCACACACCCACCCATAGGGGCCTCTTGGCTGGGACTACTCACACCCCCACCCATAGGGGGCCTCTTTGCTGGGACTACTCACACCCCCACCCATGGGGGCCTCTTGCCTGTCACCACTCACACCCCCACCCATAGGGGGCCTCTTGCCTGTCACCACTCACACCCCCACCCATAGGGGGCCTCTTGGCTGGGATTACTCACACCCCCACCTATAGGGGGCCTCTTGCCTGTCACCACTCCCACCCCCACCCATAGTGGGCCTCTTGGCTGGGACTACTCACACCCCCACCCATAGGGGGCCTCTTTGCTGGGACTACTCACACCCCCCACCCATAGGGGGCCCCTTTGCTGGGACTACTCACACCCCCACCCATAGGGGGCCCCTTTGCTGGGACTACTCACACCCCCACCCATAGGGGGCCTCTTTGCTGGGACTACTCACACCCCCACCCATAGGGGGCCTCTTGCCTGTCACCACTCACACCCCCACCCATAGGGGCCTCTTGCCTGTCACCACTCACACCCCCACCCATAGGGGGCCTCTTGGCTGGGACTACTCACACCCCCACCCATAGGGGGCCTCTTTGCTGGGACTACTCACACCCCCACCCATAGGGGGCCTCTTGCCTGTCACCACTCACACCCCCACCCATAGGGGGCCTCTTGCCTGTCACCACTCACACCCCCAACCATAGGGGGCCTCTTGGCTGGGACTACTCACACCCCCACCTATAGGGGGCCTCTTTGCTGGGACTACTCACACCCCCACCCATAGGGGGCCTCTTGCCTGTCACCACTCACACCCCCACCCATAGGGGGCCTCTTGCCTGTCACCACTCCCACCCCCACCCATAGTGGGCCTCTTGGCTGGGACTACTCACACCCCCACCCATAGGGGGCCTCTTTGCTGGGACTACTCACACCCCCACCCATAGGGGGCCTCTTGCCTGTCACCACTCACACCCCCACCCATAGGGGGCCTCTTGCCTGTCACCACTCACACCCCCACCCATAGGGGGCCTCTTGGCTGGGACTACTCATACCCCCACCCATAGGGGGCCTCTTGCCTGTCACCACCACCAATAGTGAACTGTGTGAGTACCACTACCAATGCCCACACACATAGGATGGGTGATGTGTAACACATACCCCATACCCCAACATAAGGACTACAAACCAAAGGATATCCACAACAACCTCATGACCACAACATGTAGTCTGTGTACAATACCCACCACAGTGAACATGACCATGTACACACAATGTAACTCACAACACGTGTCTGCAATACCATAGTGTGGCTAACACAAGCCAAGCCTCACATGAGCACTGCAGTAATGTCCTCAACACCCATCACTTGAGTGTACAAAAGGTAACTGTGTGGTACTAAACAGCAGCATATGTAGAGCACTGTGCTAATGGGGTCTCAACCCCCATCAGCACAGTGACATGAAGGTGAGTGTGGGGATCACACATGCAGCATATATAGAGCACTGTGCCAATGGGGTCTCAACCCCCATCAGCACAGTGACATGAAGGTAAGTGTGGGGAGCACACATGCAGCATATATAGAGCACTGTGCCAATGGGGTCTCAACCCCCATCAGCACAGTGACATGAAGGTGAGTGTGGGGATCACACATGCAACATATGTAGAGCACTGTGCCAATGGGGTCTCAACCCCCATCAGCACAGTGACATGAAGGTGAGTGTGGGGACCACACATGCAGCATATGTAGAGCACTGTGCCAATGGGGTCTCAACCCCCATCAGCACAGTGACATGAGGGGACTCCACTCCTGTGGAAGGTAAGCTGTGCCATATGTTGTCCATGCAGGCCACCAGCATGTCAGCAGTATACTTTGTCACACAGCTAACATATACCACACATTGGTGGCCCTGGTAACAGCAGCCTGGGCACGGGAGGGTCCCCTGAGTCAACTGCACAGAGTCAACACACATGTAGATGAAGTAGCACTGAGGACACAGATGAGTCCATCCACATAGATGCATACACTTGCATGTCCATTGGAGATGGCCACACAGTCAGTGAAATGGGCCAATTGAACCATGCTAAGGCCAACAGGTGTGCATGTGTGTAAGACACTGATGAGACATTGCTAACAAAAGATAGATAACACATTTCCAAAGACCATAATCATGACCCCGTCGGATTGCTGCAAAGGATGACATGGATACACACCCCAACAGGACATACCCCCATGGGCCACATGGTCTCCAGCACAGTGACACTACATTTCCCAGCCATGGAATACACCATCACTGGAGCAAGGGCATGTCAAGTATCAACAACATCATGTACATCTGAAGCAAAACCACTAGTGAACAAAAAGGAGCTTTTATTCAGCCGAGTTATTTGTGAAATGGAGAATCAAGAAGAAAAACATGAAGGCCTATGGCCAGTCCATAAACAGACCCAACAGGGTCAAGTGTCCAAATGCCACATTTGGCATGCCTGCACTGCCAACGGAAGGGGACATACCCCTGGGAGGGGCATACATAGAGGCCAGCCAGGCACCGCAGGTACAGGATCATGGGTCTACAGAAACAGGCAGGGAAGGGCTGGTGGGTGCAGGAGCGGCAGCTGCAGCGGAGGAGTCTGACAGGGTGGGTGCCGGCACGACTGGGGGGCACAAGTCAGGATCAGTGGGTGCCGGCACAACTGGGGGGCACAAGTCAGGAGCAGTGGGTGCCGGCACAACTGCAGTGGGCAGGTCAGAGGGAGTGGACACGGAACCCACTGCAGTGCCCAAGTCAGACCGGGAGGGCAGAGACTCCACTGCAGTGCCCATCCCCAGGGGAGCAGGAAGTGGATCCGGTGATGTGGGCAGGACGGAGGGGAGGGCACGCCCTCCACAGCAGTGCCACACACAGGCTGAGTGGGGTGTGGGGTGCTGGAAGAGCAAGAGGCAGGGGGGAAGGCCTGAGCATCTTGGGGATGCGGTAGCGGTGGGTGGGTGAACCTGGGGCAGGGTGTGGTGGTGGGACCTGTGGAGTGGGAGCCTGGGGAATGGCGGGTGGAGACTGTCTGGTGGAGTGTTGGGCCAGTGGTGGGGTCTTGCTCTTCCGGGTGCGGGGGGACCTGCGGCATGGGGTCTCAGCCTGCCTGCGCCTGGGGGAGGGTGTCTGGGGGCGAGGGACACCCCCCTCTGTGTGGCCGGACCCCCTCTTTCCCTTGTGTGCTGGTGTGGATGGATCAGTGGGGAAGAGTCCGAGGTCGACCAGGAAGAGCCTCTTTGCAGCTGGGGATGCAGTTGAGGCAGTGGAAGGGGCCGTGGAAGGGGCTGTGGAGGGTGAGGCATCGGAGGACTGCGGAGTGCCTGTGGATGCATGTGTGTGTGTGTCTGACCCATCCCCGGTGAGTGTATTATCAGTCCCCTGAGTATGCGTGCGTGCATGTTTAGACTTTGGCTTGGGGGTGTGTGTAGTGCCTGGGTCTGTTGTGTGCAATGATGGTGCAGGTGTGTGTGTGAGTTGGACAGGTAGGGTGCTGGGAGTAGGGGATGGGGCAGGGGCAGGAGGGGGAGGGACTGCTGGAGGAGGGACACTGCTGCCATCAGTGAGGAGGCCATGCCCTGACTGGTCCTCTGTAGGGCAGACATGGATGATGACATGCCCTCCATGTACGACACCAGCTGGTTCAACAGACCCGTGTGCACATGGAAGACACGCAGCATGGATGACTGCCCCACATGGATCTGCCGCAGCAGGTCGACAGACTCCTCACTCAGGGTTGCAGGGGACACAGGGGTAGGGGGTGCGGTGCCTGACTGGAAGGAGACATGCCCATGAACACGGGCGCCTCCACGGACCTTAGATGTGGGAGCCATGGGGAGGGCAGTGATGGTGGGGGCGGGGACAACCTCAACAGCTGTTGGATGGTGGCTGCTGCCACCCGCCTCCACAAGGAAGTCCCCGTCACTGCTGCTGTGGTCCTCAGCTGTGGTGGTGTTTGCCGAGGAGCCCACAGACTCACTCCCCTCGCCCTCCGTGCCACTGGGTCCCTCCGACTCCTCAAATTCCGACCCAGTCTGGCTCTCTGGCTCCCCCTGGTCCGTGGAGCGGTCTCCCTCTGTGTCCGTGTCTGTATCTGCACAGGGAAAATAGAATGAAAACACATTAGTCATCTGCACTGACCACACACACCACAGAAAGTACAGCACATCAGTGGCCAAGTGCGGGCATCAATCAGTTGAACTTTGCTAGGAGTGCTCACACAGATTTGCATAGGCCAATGGTTAGTCTGAGAGTCGAGCATGGCATTCACATCCCTCCTGCCCTTGCACCCATCTGTCTTGCGCATGTAGGATCCCTACACCCCACTGCAGACACATGCACCACCTACCCATCACTTGACAAGACCTGAAAATACCTAGTGGTCTGTCAACATGCACACATCACATCTGCTGACAATGGACCTGTACATTTGCCTGGACGTAGGGATGGCCAGTGTTGCATCTGAGAGGCTGGGGCTGAGTACATGCACCAGACATCCTGATCCCCGCAAGTCCTGCATACCTTGGCACAATGGAGTGCATGTTGCACATGACACACTCCTGCTGGATCACCCCTAGGTAGTGTAGTCCCATGGCTCAGCCATGCCTGTGAGATCATACATCACAGTCTCCAGTCACAGGGGGCAGGGCAGCCCTACAACAACTGTCACCACTGTGTCACATTCCCAAGACATGGGGCCTGCAAACTCTGTAGCTGACAACTACACATTACCATCCACAGTAACAACAGCGTCTGGATTCTGATGTGCCCACCCCAGATCCATTGGACGCATGAGAGACATGGGACAGGGCACTCTGAAGCTGAGCAACTCGCACGCTGCTGTGAATGACACCCAGCTGCTGGAACTACCCGGTTGCAGGCACCATTGTGCACGGTCAAGTCATCACATCCATACATGTCACAGAGGTATTGTCTCACATGGGCACATCTCAGATTGCATGCTGACCCCAAACCCATGTACACACCAGTGGGCCTGACAACGGTGCCACAGCACAATGACACAGGGGCAGACACCTGAGGAAACTGTTCACCTGGCACAAAGTGCCAACCGAGACACGGGAGTGGGAGTACAGACTGTAGCATGCCCTGGACTAGCCATGACTGTCCTGCTCCACGTGGAACAGGTGATAGCCATGGACAGTAGGCAGGTGGCTGTGCATATGTGACACACTTGAGGTACATGCTCCAGAGGCCCCAACAGTTTACCCAACCAGCAGCATGGGTGTGTGCCGAATGCCCCAGGCACATGTGGTGAGCCCGAGCTGTCAATTGGCCACATGACAGGAGTACATGCAGATAAATACCAGGACCCTGGCATGTACTGTACAATGGTCCCACCCTTGAAGCACAACACTGAGTCCCCTGAAGCAATGCTGGCCCACATCCCATGCACCTTCACATGTAAGGGCACAGTTCCCACGTGACACTATGCCCAGACAGAAACAGCAACACCTGGCAAACAGATGAGAAGGGGGCAAGTCACCAGAGAGGGACATGGGTCCTGGACTAACTGAACAATGTACTGTTGAGGTGTTACCAGGCCAGAGGGGGCAAATAGCATGTCAGACACAGCACACAGTGCAGTCATGTACTCACCCCCTCCTTCCTGCTGTCTGGCCTTCAGCTGCCCATCCAGGTCCGGGAAGACCACCGCCAGGATCCGGAGCATGTGGGGGGTCAGGGTCCGGTGTCCGCCCCTCCTGCGTGGAGGCGACAGCTTCAGCTGGACCCGTGCGATCCTCCGGGTCCAGCCCCGAAGGTCCTGCCACCTCTTTTGGCAGTTGCGGATCCTGCGCCTGTAGACCCCCACGGATCTCACCGCCCGGACGATGCTCCTCCAGATATCATGCTTCTTCTGGGCAGCAACCTGTGAGGATGACAAAGTGCAGAGGACATTACTACACTGGCAACATATTAGTGCAACACACAGGCAGTCACACATGTGGGCATCAGCAAGGCTAATGAGGTACACAGGTGGTGCAACTATGGTTGAGGGACCGGTGTCCAGCACTCACAGCTTTGAGACATTGCCTGGGAAGGGGACCTAGTGACAATACACCTTGCACTGCACTGCAACTGTGCAGTACATGTGGGTGCCCCATTTGTGGCAAGAGCAGTAGTCAGTGGGCAACCAAGCCACTGGTGTACACACTAATGCTGCTGCTGGTCAGACCAGTAGCACAATTAGCAAAGCAGTGGACAGCACACTCACCTGCTCCCCTGGTTTCCCATAGAGCTTGGTGTACTGCGGCAGGAGCCCGTCCAGCAGGGCCTGGTTCTCCTCCTCACTGAAGGCTGGGGCCCTCTCCACAGTACGTGCCATCATTGAAGCCAGAGGAAGCAGAGACAGCAGCAGTGATGATCTTGATGTGCTCCAGTAGCATGTGGTGCAGGCAAGTGGGTTCTCTGGGGGCCAGGCAGCCTTATATCTGTGCTGTGGAGGCATGTCTGCCCTGGGGTACAAAGGGATAGGTCCAAAAAGCTTGCATCCTATGAATTAGGCCAATCCATGGGATAGCACGACTCGTACACGCCTTCAGCATCATTTAAAACATCACCTCCATGACACACTGGCAATTGCAACAATGTTGTACGATTCCAACTGAATTTCCTGCACACGCCTCGTTCAAATTTCAGATCCGCGTCCATCACCATGACAGCTCATGGCCAATGAGGGTGCAGGGCCCGGCAAATGACTGTACTACGCGGATTTTGAATGGCAACACACACCCGTCTCCATCAGATTCAATGGGCAAGACGTGCGCGCGGCTCGGTCATGCACGACGGACGCGTCACACGCGTCCGTCGCCATTGTAATATGTGTCCCTGACATGCGCGCGGCTCGGTCATGCACGACGGACGCGTCACACGCGTCCGTCGCCATTGTAATGTGTGTCCCTGACATGCGCGCGGCTCGGTCATGCACGACCGACGCGTCACACGCGTCCGTCGCCATTGTAATGTGTGTCCCTGACATGCGCGCGGCTCGGTCATGCACGACCGACGCGTCACACGCGTCCGTCGCCATTGTAATGTGTGTCCCTGACATGCGCGCGGCTCGGTCATGCACGACCGATGCGTCACACGCGTCCGTCGCCATTGTAATGTGTGTCCCTGACATGCGCGCGGCTCGGTCATGCACGACCGACGCATCATACGCGTCCGTCGCCATTGTAATGTGTGTCCCTGACATGCGCGCGGCTCGGTCATGCACGACCGACGCGTCACACGCGTCCGTCGCCATTGTAATGTGTGTCCCTGAAATGCGCGCGGCTCGGTCATGCACGACCGACGCGTCACACGCGCCCGTCGCCATTGTAATGTATGTCCCTGACATGCGCACGGCTCGGTCCGAACAAGTTATTTGGGTTTTGGGGACATTGAACGTGTTGGTCAGCCTTGCTGTCAATTCATGACAGATGCCATCCTCTGTCACTAGCTAGGGACTATGGGGCACCCCAATGGCACCACTGCCTGTGCCACAGTGTGTCCCCAGTCATGTATGGCTGCCTCTTATGTGTGTGTCTGGGGGCACAGGATGTGTTTGGTCGTGTACCACTTGTTGACAAGCAGTCCCAGGCTGGACCCGGATGTGGGTGGACACATACATGTGTGGTGTGCCCATTGCCACAGGGGGGTGCAGCAATGCAGTACAGGACATTGGCAATGGACACAGTCCCAGCCAGGATGTGCGTGTGTGTCGTGTCACATGTACCCTGTCTCATCAGTGTTAGTAGCTTCAACGCAGGGTGAACCAGTGTCGACATTGTGATGTCCATACACTATCTGTGTGCATGTGGTGTGATCCAATGTGAGCTGATCCACACATCACATTGGTTTGTACATGCACAGTGTTGTTGTGTGGGGGTGGCACAGACACCTACATATGTCCACTTGTGGCGACAGGGCACATGGACTGTGGCTAACATGCTTGTTGTGTGTAATGTCAACGATACGTCACATCATGCCTGTGTAACTGTCAGTCAGGGAGCTGTGATGTGGAGAAAATATCAGTCCTCACTAGTCACTGTGGGCTTTGTGTGGTAGGTGGCAACAGGGCAGATGTACTGTGCTAGGGCCCATTGCTTTGTCATGGCACAACAGGGGCCCTGTCATGTGCACATCTTGGGCTTCAATGTGCGTTGATGCCATGTATGGGACATTAGTGTCTGTAACCTGTGGCAACCACCTCAGCTCATTGTGTTATGTGTTTGTTTATGATGGGCTGTGTTGCTGTGGCTTTGTGACATTGCTGGAGGGTGTGCCTTCATCCTTTGTTTCTGTCTGTACTGCAGGGCCCCAAATGTACCTAGGCCATTCCCGGACCTGGCAACGATGGTGGAACGTGAGTCCATCAGAAAGTACCGTTTCACCAGGGCAGTGATTGAGGAGTTGGCAGGGCAGTTGGGCCCACACCTGCAACCTGGCCGGCCATACCCGACGGCACTGACCCCCAAGGTGAAGGTGATGGCAGCCCTTCATTTCTTTGCGACGGGTACCTTCCAGTACACTGTGTCTTCTGGTGGAGGGATGTCGCAGACAATGTTCAGTCGGGTGCTTCGGGATGTGTTGGAGGCCATGTTACATTTCCTGGACCTGTACATCTATTTCCCCACACCCCAACGACTTGCAGACATAAAGGGTGACTTCTATGCCCTGGGGAGGATGCCAAATGTCATAGGCTCCATTGACGGGACACATGTGGCTTTGGTGCCACCACAGGCACATGAGCTGCCATACAGGAACTGCAAGCATTTCCACTCCATCAATGCTCTGGTGGTTTGTTTGGCGGACATGACAATCTCCCATGTGTGTGCCCATTTCCCTGGGTCTGCGCATGATGCCTATGTGATGAGGAGTAGTCGTGTCCCTAGACTGATGTCACGGATGCAGAATCTACGTGCCTGGCTTGTTGGTGTGTACTGACTTTTCCTCATTGTGTGTGCCTGCCAATTGTGTGCTACCTGTTTTTCTCCAACTCCTCTAATGTGCATGTGTTTGTATGTAGGTGACTCTGGATATCCCAACATGCCATGGTTGCTGACACCCCTGAGGAACCCTGTGACACCAGCCGAGATGCGCTACAACCAGGCACATGGTCGTACCAGGAGGGTGATAGAGCGGACATTTGGACTCCTGAAGAGCCGCTTCAGGTGTTTAGACAAGACAGGAGGTGCCCTCCCGTATGCCCCTGCTAAGGTGTGCCGGATCATCATCGTAGCATGCATGCTGCACAATCTGGCAGTGCGAAGGGAGTTGCCCCTCATCCAGGATGACAATGACCAACACCCGCCACCTGTGGAGGATCCTGGCCTGGGCCAGGATGCCAGTAGCGATGATGAGGCTGCGGAGGATGTCCGCACACAGCTCATCAACAACTTCTTCTCCTGAATGTGAGTATACAGTGATGTGTTGTAAATGTGTTGTGTGTGCATGTTTTGTGTGTGTGGTGCACCTTGCGTGTGGCTGTGTGCTACTTGTGTGGATGCCTGCAGTGATGTGTCCATCCAGTTTACCTGTACTCCCCACCAGTTGTGTGATGTTTAGTATTTTGGGGTGGTGTAGTCTGTGATTTGTGTTTGCCATGTGTGTTGCAGTTGTATGGCGTCATGCAGTGTTAACAATTGTGTTTCTGTCTGTCCTTCACAGGGTACTGTGGCTGTTGTTTGGTGTACAGAGACCCCTGATGCCCATGCTCCACTGCCAGGATGGAGTCGTTAGTGTCCCGACGAGTGATGTGCCAGGCACCCCAGGACTTCCGTAGTTATCCACTTGGTGACCGTGTGCCCACTGTCAGGTGTTGCTAGCTTGCATGTGTGTAATAAGGGACATGTGGCAATTGCCTGACAATAAACTGTGCTGCACCTTCTGATGTGTGTTGCTTGTGCCTACACATCAGACTGACATTGACGTACTGCACTTGTGGGCCTGTCACCACTGACTCAGGTTGGCTGTGTAGTTTGTGCATACCACAGGCTTGCTTGTCAACATTGATGTTGGCAATGAATTGGTTGGACGTGGTGGGCATGTGTAAAGTAGACCTGGTGGTGTGTCTCCCACATATGTGGCACATTGGCCTGACTGACATGACAGTGTACTCATCACAGTACAGGTTTGCATGCACAGTGTTCTTCAGCACATCCAGATCTACATGCCACTGGCAACCTCTCAATCACCACAGAGTCACGTCTTGTGTTTAGGTGAATTTATTAGCACATAAGTGGGGATGGTGCTCAGGATTGGGAGTGTTGTCCGTTGGCTTTAGAATCCAAAGTTCACAGATAACAAGTTAGGAGTGTTGGTAGATGAAATGTCTAGAGTACAGTCCACAGTCATTAAGCACATTGTTCCAACTCAGACCCTCCATGTCATGTGGGGGAATACGATGTCGTACAACAAGGTGAACGGTTTGCACACAAAGGTCACTGTCCAGAACAGGTGTTGGTTTCCTGGGGGATGTGCATGGGCATCTTCGTCTCACTTGTTCCTCACCGGACGACCCCTCTTCTTCTTCTCAGGGGGAGTCTCACCTGCAGGCTGCTGCCGTGCACGGGGGCTTCCACCAGACCCCCCTCACTCCCTGTGGCAGTGGCAGATGTTGTTGCCCGAGATGTAGTCGTCGCACAGGGAGGTGGGCTCAAGTTGGTGCTGATCTGGCGGAGGCAGGTCAACATTTCCCGGTGCACCACTGCTATATCTTCCATGGTATCCCACTTGGACTCCATATTTGACAGGTGTGTTTCAACACGGGACATGTGGGAGTCCAAGCGGGCATGGTGGGCAGCCTGCTGTTCTTTGATGTCCGTGAGGATCCCCACTACCTAGCTGAACCCTCCGGTGCTCTCCTGGTACGCATCCATGATGCGTTCCAGGTGGGTGTCATCCTGCAGACCCGCACCCTCAGTGGAGCCTCTACTCGGCCTCCCACCCCTCCCACCACCCCTCGCCACACGGCCAGCACCTGTGGTGTTCCACACAGGTGTCACAGGGGGACCTTGGATGTTGTTGCTGTTGTCAGGTGCCCTGGTGCCCTGTGACTCTGTGCCGTCTGATGGTTCGGTGGGTCTGTCCGTGTTGGCAGGGGTGGCTTGCGGTGTATCAGCAGTTGCAGGGGTGGTTTCAAGGGGGGCAGGTGAATGTTGCCGAGGGGCTGCATGAGGGCCGAGACCAGAGGGGCCAGCTTGGGTGTCGTCCGACGAGGTGTGAGACTGTGCGCCACCGGAGCCAGGTGGGTCCACCGGAGCCTGGGACTGGGACTCTTCCTCGTCTGTGGTTGAGTCCACATCTGCCCCTGTGTTTGGAAGGAAGACACAATGTTAGTGATGTATTCATGGACATCAATGGTTCATACACATGACATTGGCCACTGTGGTTGGTGTTGCATGCCTGTCCATTGCATCATCCTACTTTGTCACTGCGGGAGATTTCCATTAGTGTGGTGCATTCACCTGACACCCTGAGGCACTTTGGTTGTCAAGTCTAGCTGTCTGCCTGCCTGGCATCTTAATTGCACGCTGGATTGTACTGTGCCATTCCTGCACTGGTGCTGACACATGCCTGACACAGGTGTTTCATCCCTGTCAACATTTGTGCTTTGACGCTGGCATCCTTGCAAAGGCACCTAGTTTGGGATCTCTGTTTGGGGCATGTGTGATGCCAGTTTGTGTCAGTCAATGTGCATCACATTAGTGTGTCTGCACAACCTGGTCACAGTCCAGCATGCCCGGGTTGTCCTGATGTTCTCTTCTGTGTTGTCTGTGTCCCCAGTCCACATCCCATTTCACACAGGTGATGGTGTCACTGTTGCTAATGGAGTTGTGTGTGAGTTTTGTGTTTGCACACATGCTTTGTGATGTGAATGTCCTCCATGGTGGTATGGACTGTTCGCTGCGGCTGTCTTTCTTCACTAGAGTCGTGACCAGAGGTGTGTGTTCGGTTGCTTCAGCTGTGACTTGCATGCCTGCTCCAGTGCAGCCCATGTTAGTCCTTGTGTCCCCAGTGTCCATGTCAGTGAGTGCTGTGTGGTGTGGATGATGCCTACAATACTGGACAATGTCTGCGTTTCATGTGGCTGACAACGGGTGTTTGAGTGTATGTCAGCATGCTACAGTGTGAGGGATGTTGGTAGGTCCATTGTAGTCAGTCAGGTGGCCCCTGTCACTGCTGTGTATGTGAGTTGCTGTGTGTTTGGGTCTCTGTGGTAGGTCTGCATTTCTGCACTTGTCAACTACAATCCGCGCCTACCTGTCCAGGCCAGAGGGGGTCCCTGGGACACTGCATCCCCGGAGGTTGAGTGCAAAGGTACATTTGCAATAGCTGGCAGTGTGACTGTGATTGGGTTGGTCGATGCGTGTGTGTGACTAGCAGCCTACTCATACATTGTATCCATGAGTCAGCCATCTTGCCCTGCTCTTTGGTTTGGCAGTGTGTGTTCCCAGGGCTTCTGTTAGTTTTTGCTGGATAGATGTGATTTGCAGCTGCCTCAATGGTTTTCAGTGTCATTGCAGTACCTCCTCCTCCCCCAGGGGCCAGGCAATTCACACAGAGACATGCTTCAATGTCGGTGAGTGTGGGTTGATGTTGAGGTTGTGAGTCAGTGGTGTAGTGGTGGTTGTACACAAGTGGCAACAGTCCCTGTACGTCACACAGCAGTAGCCAGTATGGTGGGTTTTGGGTGTTGTTTGCATGAAGTGTGGGTAAATGCCTTCTCCCAGGTGAGTTGTGTGGAGTTTGTGTTGAGGGGTGTGTGACAGCACATGGTGGTGGGCATGGTCAGAGCTGGCAGTGCTTCTCCCTCCATGGCCAGATGGGCCACTATTGTGTATGCTTCCCTTGCAGGGAGTGGCAGTTGACTTTCAGGATGTCAGGCATCAGGGTCCTGCATTTGGTATGTGCACATAGCCCATCAGGGCCTTGTGCTCCCCACAGCAGGACCCAGTGTCAGCCATCTTGAGGGTACATTTCCACTGCCTGTGAGGTGCGCATGGTTAGAAGTGGTGTTGTTGGTCCATTTGTGAGGGGGGCTATTGGCTGTGACTACAACTCCCATCATGCTTTTGGCTACACTGACTTCCCCAACATCCCCAGGCTTCCTTCCTGTGGGTCAGGTTCCCTGTGAGGTGGTGTGACAGTGGTGGCAGACTGTGTGGCAGTGTCTGTTGGGGTTTTGTGGCACTGAGTTGCTCTGATGTTTGCTAGGTTTGTACACGTGATGACATAGTTCAATGTTGGTATGAGATAGCAGGTGTTGTGTTGCTGTGCCAGGCATATGGCTGTAGGGATGACTTTGTTTGTGTTACTGTGGCTTTGTTGACGGAAGTTGTTTTGCCTGTCCCCTTGACGGTGACATGTGTACATGGCCCCACAATCTTGAGTCTCTTATTTGTGTACTCACCAGGCTCTGGGATGTCAGTCAGACCATGTATGCTCTCCGGTGGTAAGATGGCCTGCACCTTCTCCTCCCAGGACCGGAAGTAAACGGGTTTGGCAGGGGGCCGCTGCCGGTGTGCTTGCTGAGCTTATGGTCCTTCTCCAGCAGCTTCTTGACCCTCCTGCGCACGTCATACCACCTGTTCTGGCAGTCGTCCTTTGTGCGCAAACAAGGTGCTTGTGCGTTCACCTTGTTGACGATTCTCTCCCACATCTTGGCCTTCTGGGACATGGGGGTCTTCTGTACCAATGTGCCAAACAAATGTGGCTCTACTCTGATGATTTCATCTACCAGCACTGTCAACTCACTATCTGTGAACTTTGGATTCTTCTTGGGGGGCATGGTGGTGGTGGTGGTGGTGTCGAGGGTGGTGGGTTGGTGGTGGTGGTGGTGGTTGTGGTGAGGGGGGTGGATGTGGGAGTTGGGGTAGTGGTGTTGGGGTGGGGGTGGTGGGGGTGGTAGTGGTGAGGGGGGTGGATGGGGGAGTTGTGGTAGTGGTGTTGGGGGGTGGGAGGGTGGTGGTGGTGGTGGTGGTGGTAGTAGTGGTGAGTGGGGTGGATGGGGGGTTGGGGTACTGGTGTTGGGGGTGGTGGTGGTGGTGGTGGTAGTGGTGAGGGGGGTGGATGGGGGAGTTGTGGTTGTGGGGGGGGGTTGGTGATGGTGAGGGGTGAGTGGATGGGGGGTTTGGGGTAGTGGGGGGTGGTGTTGGTGGTGAGGGTGAGGTGGATGGGGGGTTTGGGGTGGTGGTGGGGTGGTGGTGGTGGTGATTGGTGTGTGTGTGTGTGAGGGTGCAAGTGAGGTTTGTGTGTGTGTGTGTGTGAATGCTGTTGGTGAGATGGCAATGGTGTGTGTCAGCAGAGTTGTGTGTGTGGAGGTTCTCAGGAAATGGCAATGGCTCATGAGAGTGATTGGTGGCCTTTAAATATGTTGAGTTGTGGGTGTGTCTCTCTTAATTGATTTTTTTTTTTTTTATGTATTTTCGTTGTCAGTGCTTGTTTGGTCCTTTTTTTGTGTTTGGTCAGCTGTTGTTTGTGTGTGTGTACGAGATGTTCTTCTGACCGTGCCGGACGCTGCTGGTGAGTCGTACAGGCTTCTCCGAGCCTTTCACGCTGTTGTTATGCTGTGTTGTGTATGTCGTGTGCGACTCGGTCAATGGGCGTTCGACTCGGTCGTGGGCGTTCGTTTCGCTCGCGGGAGTTCGAGTCGGTCGCGGGCGGAGTCCGTTGGTTTGAGTGTTTGTATCGTGTGCGTGTCGGTCGTGCGGCTTGTGCTCCATGCGAGTCGTTCTTGTTTCCCACGTATGGCATCGTACTTTGCAACTCGTACGTCACGGGTACGTGTCGCTCGGCTCCGTTCCGGGAACGTGTCGGACGGTACTGCTCTAGGGCTTTTTCCGGCCGGAGGCTATTTTTCCGTACGGCTCCGTCGTCCGGTTCATATTCGGGTGAGTCGGTTGGGATTCACAGGCTTTCCATCGTACTGCGCGGGTCGTACGGCGGCGAGACGTGTCGGTCGGTACTTTATCCCGGGACGTGTCGGTCGGTTCACTTTACAAATGGAATCGGAATCGACCCCTAAGTGTACAATATGCTACAGACAGTACTTTTGCCTACCAAATAAAAAAGCTAATAGCACTAGCATATGTACCTGTAACAGATGTAGCAGAACACTACAATATTCTAATAGAAAGTGCCTATTACAAAAGGAACGAAGACAAAATAAGCCCACTACTAGACTACTTTGAGGACACCTGGGTGGGAAGATTGCACAGATCAGGGCATAGAAGGCAACCTAAATTCCACATTCCTTGGTGGAACGTGTACCTAAGTACCTTAAACAAAGAATCAAAAACAAATAATAGTGTTGAAGGATGGCATAATGCCTTCCAAGCAACAACAAGCAGAGGTAAACCTACCCTACAAAAACTTCTACAATCTATACAAAAAGAACAAAGCTATCAAGAATTACGGATGGAACAATCTGTAACTCAAATATGTCCCAAATTAACTAAACAAACTAAAAAAATGTTTGAGCTACTGCAAAGTCAGGTTACCCTATACCCATCTACAAGAGGCCTAGATTACCTATCCCTAATAGCCAAAAGCATTTTATAAACAAAAGTTCCACAGGTATTATACTTTTTTCGTTCATAAAACAAAAACTTTACACACATATATTAATATTATATTTTCACAAATATTACTTATTTGTTGTATATATTTTCTTAAATTAAAAAAATATATTTACAAATAAATAATAATTATCAAAATATACTATAAAACACAATTAATTTTAAAAACATTTCCCACCCAATTAATTAAAATAAAATACACTTACGGTTTATGTAGCTGTAGAAAATGTATTCCAAAAAGAAATAATACTTCCATCAATGTGTTAATGCATGTTAAAGTTTAAAAAAGCCCCAAAAAAATGCAAAAATACAACACGTCCCATACAAATGCATCCTTCCGAAATCCAAATTACGTAAACCCTCAAAAACCCGAAAAAGATACAAAAATATAAAAACGCTCCAGGAAATACCGAAAACTAAAAGAAACTGTGATAATAATATTAGTTTAACAAACTAATACACAGTTCTTTTATTTAAAAAAACGCGTCTCTGTCTCCAACGTAAACTCGATTAAAATGAATCTGCAAAAAGATTAAAAGCATACCCACCCACACAAATACACCCAAATACATTGATTAAATACAATAAAATGAATTTATAGCAACAAAACAACACATATTTACTCATATTAATGTCCGTCTACACTACACCTCAAACAGTAACTCACGTCATCTCACTAAAATATAACTAACAACTATGGCACACCAAAAACGTAATAACCTAACTATAAATACAATATATAGGTCCTAACTACACTAAAACATAAGTATTAACTTAGAAAAATAAGTAAAATTTCCCTTACCTTGCTCGACGCGACGCAGCTTCCAACCGCGAGCTTCTCCGACCCTCAATGACCCAAAATAACAGTACGCGGTTACAAAATAGTCCCTGTAAACTTAAAATGGCTGCCTAAATAAAGTTTAAAAAAGGAATAATGTTAAAAAAAATCATTATAGCAAAGTATAAATTTCACATATATTTTTCTTATGTTGTACACAATTTTCTGTATATTTAAAAATTACTATATAATGTATTATACTTTGTAAAGTTATAATAATAATTAATATAAAAATATATTCATTATTATTATAATTGTATATGTTTTTTTATAATGATAAAAATTATAAAAAATACATATTAATTATGTAAAATTGTTAAATAAAACTTACCTGTTTAAAAAAAAAAATTCATTAAATACAACAATGTGATCATTAATATTATTAATATTTTATATACTAATAATATTAATTACAAATATATTTACATGTAATAAAGTGCTAATTATTTGTAAATGATAAACAATATTTACTACAACATTATAATGTTACAATATTAAATAATAAATAAACATACAATGCTTTACTTTCTGTATATATATACCAAAAATGGTTATATAATTTGTATACATATATTACAATGTTACAAATGTTGTAAAATAATGACATACCATTTTTTTTCCCTTAAAAAATTCTATTAACAAATAAATGTATGTAAAATAATTTATGTTCCTTCAATAAAAATTGACATATTTTATGTATATTTAATAATGTCTATTGCATTGTATAAATAAAAAAAAATGTGTTTCTCTTTCTATCTACTTATACAAAAATAAAAAAAATTGAAAATAAAAAAAGTCTAATTTATTTTTATATGTATATCTTATTATTAAATATTTTACTTAAATATATTAATTTGATAAATGTACCTTTTTAATTAACATTTGTTTTTTTACTAGAAAATTATAAACTATACATCACTTACACAAGACAAATTCATTTTCACTACACATAATAAAATACATTTATATTCCTTCTCATATAAAAACACATACAGTAAGTTTCCTACAACTCTTTATATAAAATAAATAAATACACATCAAATAAAATATTTGTGATATAAATATTTAATATTAATTATAAATAATTATAAAAAATATATTTCTACATAAACAAACATCACCAACTATTCCCAATACATTTAAACAATATTCATTAAATGTGGTAAACTTAAACAATATATAATTTACTCTTCCCACTACACTTAAAATTTAGTAATAAAACATACAAAACATTAACCATATATAATTTACTATTCCCAATACAGTATACATTAAATAATAAAAACTACTTTACATTGAACAAATTAAAATTACTATTCCCACTGCACTAATTAGTAATTCAGAGAAGTTGCTGGACACTAAACATATAACAATTACTATTCCCACTGCAGTAAGTATTAAGTCAGGGAAGATGCTGGACACTAAACATATAAAATTACTATTCCCACTCCAATAAAAATTAAATAAGGGAAGGTGCTGGACACTAAACATATAAAATTACTATTCCCACTCCAGTAAAAATTAAGGGGCCCATTACGATACCCGGCGTAAATAAATCCGCCAGGCATGGAAGCGGCATAAATCCGCCCGCACACACCGCCTGAACACCGACCACGCCATTACGATTACACAAACCGAAAACCGCCATCGGCGGAAAAATCACACAAAATACCGCCCGCCATCGTCCGAGTCGGAGTCAAACCGCCCGCCACGGACGGAAACACGCACGACAACACAAAACCGCCCGCCCACACGGCCGACACACCGCACGTGAAATTACGATCGCACCGACATGAGCGCGGAAAAACAACAAATATACCGCCCGCCAGCGCAAACAACGCCGATGAGAATCGACACGGCAGAAGCCATGGCGCCAACGTACCTGCACAGAAACCATCCGCATACAAAACCAATAGCACACAACATGGCCAACAAGTCCACACAGCAAGGCACACACAAATACACAAGCACAGTACACATCCCGAAAACACCCCCCGGACAAACAAAAAATACAAAGGCCAGAACCCCAGACACAACACACCTGAAAACAACAGACCATGAGGACACACCCACATAGGTGAGTACAAAAGCAGCACTCCCACAGACCACAACCCCTTGCTACATTGCAAACCAGAGAGGAGAGGAGAGGACACAGTGACACAGCAAGGACAGCAGCACACCACAGAAACGCACACATCACAACCACCACCACCACCACCAAACACCAGCACCACAAACCCCCTGCACATTACACAACACACACCGCACCAGCACCACAAACACCATGGCACCACAAAGGATGCCCAAGTTCACGCCCATGGAGCTGACGGTCATGGTCGACGAGATCATCAAGGTGTACCCACAAATCTATGGGAACATGGTCCAGCACACACCACTAGCCACCAGAAACAGAATGTGGAACCGGATCGTAGACCAGGTCAATGCAGTCGGGACCCTGCCCAGAAACAGAGTCGAGATAAACAAACGTTGGAATGACGTAAAGAGCCTGGTCAAGAAGAAGGAGGGCAAAAACAGAGAGCTGGCAGCCGTCACTGGCGGAGGGAATCCCGCGCTCTTTAAGACCTTCAAAGCGTGGGAGGAGAAGGTGCGAGTCGTAATCCATCCGGAGATCCTCGCCGGATTAGCAGGGGGAGTGGAGGCTGGTAAGTACAAACTAATGTATACCAGCACACCGCTATGTACTCACATGCGCAACTACCATGCCACAGCTCCCAGGGACAAACACCCCCATGTCCAGCACACAATACACAACACATCACACACACATGCAACAGACACTACCACACACAGCCCAAACCGAACAACTGTAAGATGCGTGGGGACATGTGTACACTAAGCCAGCCACGTAACCACCAACAGGTCCCCAAATATGCCAGAAGCGCCACAACGAGCACCCACCACACCCATGTGTCCGCCACAGCTGCACTAACCGACAAGTAACAGGTAAGTGGCAGGAACACAAAGTGCAGTGGGTGGGACGGTGGACAGCCCAAGTACAACACACACCAGGCCCCAGTCCCACAGCACAGCAAGGAGGAGCATCCCCCACACCCCACAGCCACGTGTCAGCCACCGCAGTGCACAACGACAGCCGAAAGGCAGACATCACGGTCCACAGCAATCGGTGTCAGTGGGTGTACAGCCACCCCCACGACCCACTACACCCCCCCACCCCCACAGACCTGCAACATGGAGCACCCCCCGCTTAGAGCCATGTGGCATCCAGTACAGTGCACGCACGAACAACTTGCAGGTGGGAAACTGGACAGGGCTGGATTACTGGAGGCATGAGGACCATAACACCACCAACACATGGGACATGTCACGTAGCAGACGAACACGCAGCACCGCCCACCGTCACAAACAAGTGAACAATGTGCACACGGACATGAACAACAGACTCACACCCCACATGACCCATCACAGACATAGCAACACCCAAGGAGCCACGTCTGCATGCACAAGCCACACTGAATATAGTCCCACACGGCAGCCACTGTGCAACTCATCACACACAACCGAAACACCATTGAAGTCCTGTCCATGTAGCCCCCACTGCCTGTCAACCCCACACCCCACAACTACGCCTATGTAAGACAAACAACACTAGACGCAACAGAGCGGAACAACATAAATGCACACGAACACCACTGAACCCATCAAACTCAGAGACACACCATGCACATACAACATACCATCCATCCCATCCGTCAGCCCCAGGCTCATGAAAGGCATGTCATCCGCACAGCTGCCACACATACAGCAGTCACGCTAAGACACATGCCCATGACCAACCATGTGCCAGAAGTCAATTAAGCGCACGACACACTGTGAGCAACAACACACAACATGGGCCACACCCCCCGAGCACTGCAGTGATGCACATGGCACAGGGCAGCACGCACACCAAGGAGATGGGACAACTGCAATACGTTGGCTGGCACACAACTATCACTCACTCATAACGATGCGTCCAATGCCATGTCCAGTAACCACAACAGACAGCAAATATGCAGGGCATGTCAGGCATGCACACACCTCAGACCATGCACTGTCATGCTGCCACAACACATGTCACGTTCGGCACCCATGGCTCACAGCATGTACCCCAAAAGCATATCCCCTCCCAAATGCGAATCTGGGGCATGGCCCCCATGTTGCCATATGCGTTCCTAAGCGTTCCATTTGAACCCCAAAAGCATATCCCCTCCCAAATGCGAATCTGGGGCATGGCCCCCATGTTGCCATATGCGTTCCTAAGCGTTCCATATGAACTCCAAAAGCAAAGTACAAACCAGACCCAGGATGGGCCAGGAGCCCGCATACACCAGAGTCACATTGAGTAGGGGCACAGCAACACACCCATCGGCATGGCCAATCCGTCCCATGCCACATGTGCACAGCACACAGTCCCATTGCCTAGCACACACAACTACAGATGCCACAGCCACACACTCGCCTCCGGGAAACCCATGTACGAGATTGCACGAACTGCCAATGTCAGACGACTAATACATACTTCGCCAGGTGCAACACAATAACAAATCTCATTCTCTCCACAGGTGACGAACTGCCGGATGCTGGGGATGGAGACAGCAGCCAGCACAGCCAGCCCACAAGCCCCCAACGAGGACACACGGATCTGGAGGATCTGTCCTCCTCTTCGGACACGGACCACCAAGCTGGCCCATCTGGCGTGGCAGGGCCCAGCCGCTCCCCAGGACCCCTCCTACCCACCAACCCATCATCCAGGGATGCTGAACAGTCCCAGTCCCCTGCTGCCACTGTCGTTGCGGCCACACCCACGGTCATTGCGGCCACTACCACTGCCGCAACCGCCACCATCGCCGCACCGACCACCACCGCCTCCACCACCACCACGTCTTCGCTGGCACCAGCCCCAGCGCAGGTGGTGGCCCGGCCGACTGGATCCACCCTGGGAGCCACAGCGAGGACCGTGGTGTGCAATGTGGCTAGTGGGCAGGCCGGTGGCAGCAGGACTGGTAGGAGGAGCAGGGTCAGGGAAACGCCAGCCTCCCCTGCGAGCCATGCCCTGCCTCAAATGGCCAGAGTCCTTGGGGCCTATGAAGAGGCCCAAGGACAATGGGCCAGGTCTGCTACTGACACGCGGGAGGTGCTGGGGGTGCTGAGGTCCATGGACGCCCATATGGGCCAATTCGTGTCCCGTATGGACCAACTCGTGGACCTCATGGGCCAGCTGGTGGTGGCGGTGGGGTCACAGGCAAGGCCAGCAACACCACCTCCGCCACCACCTGCTAGGGCGCAGGGTCGGGCAGCAGTGTCCACTTCCCCTGCGTCCACAGCCAGTGAGCACACCTCACCCACCACCAGCAGGTCGCCACCACACACCCCCTCCCAAACGTGGAAGGGGCCGTCCGAAGAGGAAACAGATCTCCCGGGAGGACTTCGCACGCTCCAGTCGCAAGTGAGGCAGCCAGCCAGCCTTCCGCCAGCCTTCCTTGACCAGCCACTGCATTGACTTGCTCTACGATCCCACTCCACACAGCCAGCTGGATGGCATGTGTGTGTTGGACTATGGACATAGAACCAGTGGGTACACCCTGATCATCACGCAGCCATGACCGACAGCTCATTGTCACTGCACGCACCACTTTTGTCATCACCTTACACACAATCACATGTCACAGTTTGGAATAAATGCACCTTTTTCACTAACTGCTGTTTGTGCCCTGTGTTTTATTTGTACGGAATACAACGGCCACCTTGGGCGGAAAGGCACCTGATGCGTGGCATGGCAATGGAATCCGGAGGGCCTGTAGGGACCTAGGGGTGGGAGACAGAACAGGAGCACATTCAATGAGTGTGTCACACACCCATCACACAGTACATGTCAACAACTACAAGCAATGTACACACATCGCACAGAGCAATAGGGCACAATGCCACAGCCACCAACAGTGGCATACTACCCTGGCCATGGAGCGTTGACACACTGCACGCAGTGAACATACGGCCACCCTGACACAGCACACACACACCTGCACAGATACAGACACATCATCCGTCGTACATGGACACTCACCGTCAAGTGAAGTAGCGGGCGATGAGCTGCTGGCGCACATTCCCAGCTTCCTCCTCTCCGCTGTCCACCTCACTCGAGCTGTCCTGGTCTGCGGGCTGGGGCCCTGGTTGATCTCCGTCATCCACAATGAGGGGATCTGCTTCCGAATGGCCAGATTGTGCAGCATGCAGCACGCCACCACTATCTGGCACACCTTCTGTGGGGAGTACGCCAGTGCACCCCCGGTGCGGTCCAGGCACCTGAACCTGGACTTGAGGAGGCCAAAGGTACGCTCGACCACACGTCTGGTCCTCCCATGTGCCTCATTGTATCGATCGTCTGCTGGGGTGCGAGGATTCCTCAATGGACTGAGCAGCCATGCCCCATTCGGATACGCAGAGTCACCTGGGTGTGAGGGACACAGAGAACCGTTGCTATTCCAACTGGACAGGGGACAGCATCGCACAACCAGCACGCTACACCACTCCACATACTCACCGACAATACAGGCAAGATCCTGTTGCAGATTGGCCATCAGTCGTGGCAAGATGCTGTTGCGCATTATGTGTGCGTCATGGGCCGAGCCAGGAAACTTGGCACACACGTGGGTGATCACCATGTCCGCAAGGCACACCACTTGCACATTCAGGGAGTGCGTGTGCTTCCTGTTGCGGTACAGGTGCTCAGTGGCCTGTGGTGGAACAAGGCCAACATGAGTGCAGTCAATGGCTCCCACGACGTGTGGGATTCTGCCAAGGGCATAGAATGCACCCTTCACTGCCGCCAATTCACGAGCCCTGGGGAATCTGATGTACCTGTTTCGATACAGCATCATGGCTGCCAGTACATCCCTCAGCACCTTGCTGAACATGGGCTGGGACATCCCTCCTCCACTGCCCACTGTGTGCTGGAATGACCCAGTGGCGAAGAAATGCATGGCGGCCATCACCTTAGCCGTGGGGGTGACAGCAGTCGGATACACCCTGCGGGGACGGAGATGGGGCTCTAACATGGCACACAGTCGATGCAGAGTTGGCCTGTCCAGCCGAAACTTCCTGATTACCTCTGTATCGTCCATGTCCGCCAGCAATTGGTATGGGCGGTCAATGTTCGGTCTCCGCCTGGGTTAAATGGCAGAGGACACATGTCAAAGCAACACGGCACATAGCAATTTCGCATACACATCACTGACATGACTGAGCAAGCACATGAGCCACAGCCCAGCTGTCAAGCTGGGACGGCACGGCCACAATACACTTACACAGGTCTCCCAACAATGGCAATGGCAAGTGAGACATACCACTGCCATGTGCATGCACATGGGGATCTAGGCCCCAATGACTTGCGGGGCGTGCTGATGGGGACTGACTGCATATTCGTCAAGCGGCAACGCCACGGCAACATGAGTGTCTGCTGAGCATGGAACTGCTTCTGAGGCTGGATGAGTATGGCACACGACGACGACGATGTGGGCACGGGCTGAGCGGCCAATACAAGTGGGACCTGTGGCACGAGGGGATATGAGACAGTAGTAGGTGTCAGCACTGCACCCTATGTACAGCACTGTACGGATCACAGCTCCCGAAACATTGACTGGTGTCCACATTGACAGCCCCATGCCAAGACGGCTGTGTGCTTGCAGTCACACGTCACAGGTGAGAGGTTACATTGCACGTGCCAGGTGGCAGACGTACATAGTGGGAGCTGGCATGTGTGTGCATGTGTCTCCTGTTCAGGATCCACCAGATGGGCGCTGACTCTGTACTGACCATTGGACACAGCATGTTCCGTGGAAGGCTTGTTGTGTGGGATGGTGGCACTGGATGTGCCTCCGTTGGGTGGGGGGCCATGCACAGGGCGGGTACGTCGATGATTGCGCATTGTTGGTCACGGTGGGTGCACCAACTAAGATGTGTTGCCCTGTGTTCAATTCCTATGTCCGCATGATGATGGACTGTGGATGTGGGCAGACTACACATTGGTCGATGTGCTGTCTATATGCATGTGCCTTCACACCAGGCACAGCTGCCCCTGCACATGTGACCCCTGCTGGACTCGCTGCTGGGTCTGTGGAGCTGATGCACCTTCTGCGCGTGGGGCGGACAGCTCTCCTCACTTCCCTCATTGCGCATGTCATGTCTTTGCCGCAGGTGACATGGATCATGGAGGGCCCACATGTACGCGTGGGTAGGCTACACATGATTGTTCACTGGTCGCCACCCCCAGTCAGTGTTTCGAATGGGAAGGTTGTCGTGCTGGTGGTATGTTCGATGTGGCGGATGGGCGGGCCTAGGTGCGGGCTTACATTCCGGACATGGGGGGTAGTTGGATTGGCGACTAGTTGCAGTACACACGGGACACGTCTCTTCCTTTCCACATCTGGGTCATCCCTTGTACTAACTGACAGTGATACAGTCATCTTCGCCCCAGCCCTCATGTCCTCCCCTCGCCCCCCAATATGCATGCTCACCTGCGAGGCTAGCGCTTGCACAGGCAGCCCCAAGCTCGCACCAGAGAGGGCAAGGAGTGTATGTGTGGGTCCAGTTGCACGAGTGGGCTGTCTCAGGGTATGATGTGTGGCGGGACGCCGTCCACCTGCGTGGTGCCCCAAATGGAGACCCGGCCTGCATGGACTATGCATCACAGTCTTCGCCTTCCGGATCCGCCACCTGCGACACCCAGTGGCTGTGGCTGCCCTTGCGGCCAGGCCGCGTCCGTCTGTGGCTGATGGCCCACACATTCACTCTTTGGCCTCTCTGGGGAGGGCTCGGGGGTGGTGGCGCACGCGCTTGCACTTAGTCGCAATGGCATGTGGCGTGGTTGGTATGATGGGCAATGGATGGGATGGTGCGAGCCACCTCCCGTGACGTCAGTGCTGCTCGTGCTGTGGTGCGTCCCCCTACACTTCCATTTGACTTGTGCCATGCTAGACGTTGAGGTTCTATTGCCTGCGTGATATGACCAGGAGGAGCGCGAGGAGACCTCTCACACACCATGCTCCACTGCCATCCCGTGCCCTGTATCGCCTGTGCGGATTGACTATGTTGGGGTTACACCTGGTCGACTGGGGCTGTGTGTGCCTTGTCAAGGGGCATGGCGGGCGCACAACAGGATCCAGCTTGTCTACAGAGGGTGGGCTGAGGTGCGCCTGGTACCGCTTTGTACGTGTGCCCGGCTGCTGTGCACACACGTGTTCACTCCCCCCGACAGGTGTCCTCTCACAATGCCCAGGGAAGCGGTGGTGTACTGTTCATGACCCCTCCCAACACGGCGTGCTCCAACTTGGCATGTGCGCATCTACCCGTCACACCCACCCACCTGAGCACTGCGTCCATACGACTTCACACGACACATGTGTGTCTTCCACAGTTGTGCTACTGATTTGCGTTGACATCCAATACCAGTGGACTACATGGTCATGTCACGACTGCCGTGTACTTCACATACTCTCATCCTCTCTCATTCGTACTTGTGAAATGAGTCAGCGGAGACAGTTTTGGTTTCAAACATTATATTGAGTCTTCTGTCCTCTGTGATGCAGTATAGTGGACACTACTGGCAGCGGAATACATGTTGAGGATATACTGAGCATGATTGCAAATGGGATAGGGTGTGGGGTTACATGTGATTGGCTGTTGCATGTGGGATGTGGGCTTCAGAGTGACATCTGCTTGGCCAAGGCTGTGCTAATGTACATTTACGTATAGCTGCGGAGCTGCGGACTTTGACACAGACGGTATACATGTAGCCTACCAGACCGCTTGGCATCATGGGCACAGTCCATCTCAGTTCCATGTGACAGGTTTGCTGCGGTTGTTCCTCATGCACGCGTGCATGTGAGATGACATCAGGGCATGTGCTTGCGTGCATGCAGCGGCGTGCCACTTGTTGTTGCACTGTGGTGGTTACTGGACATGTCACAGTCACTGGGGTCGTGTTGTTGTTGTATGCACTTGTCGTCCATGCAAAGGTCCTGGTATGGGATTCCCGGGGCGGGGGTGGGAGGGGTGCAGCACCCACAGACTCCAGGCGACCTATTCATGTCCACTGAGCGGTGTGTGTGTCCATGTGCGCTGGATCCATGTCGTGTCCTGGTTGTTCGTGCAGTTCCGTCCATGTGGGTGCGATACACAGAGCCCATGCCACTGCCTCCCACGATGCATGCGGTGTTCCTGGATGTGATGGGGAACAGTGTGCATGTCCCGGTCATATCCGATGTCATGGCGATGTCGTTGATGGTGTGGTTACAGTTGCCGGTCGTTTGGTATGGCTGTTGTGGTGGTGACTGGCCAGTCCGTGCGGAAGCTGAGCATGGGTGCGGGGTTGGACTTCATAGGTCACTCGGGGAACCTGCGTTGTGGTCCGACGTATTTACAGGTTGTCAGGTATGCAATGCCGTCCAGCAGGGCTTCCATGTCATTGGTGGTGTACATGTTTGCCAGCCAATGAAGCGGATGGTGGCTGTCAAGGTGTTGTTCGTAGGTTGTCCCTTGGAGGACCATGATGGGGCATGCTGGGTGACATTCGATGTAGCTGTTCTCGATGATCCGTCGTGTGGAGGCACAGTGGTTCCATTTCAGTGCGCGTGCGATGTTGGCCACATACGCCATGCCCCCATAGGCAGAGCAGGCCCTGTCGTGTGCGTCCAGAGGGAGGAGTAGTGGTAGCAGGTCCGCCTTCAGACATGCCGGGTTGGAGAGGCATATCTCGACGGGATGCTGGTAGGGACACCTCCGACAGTAGAAGACGGGCATGACGCAGCTGAACAATGTGATGCGGTAAGTCAGTCGGTAACTTACGTTCAGCAGGGACAGGAGATCGCATCCCAATGTATGTATCGTGTTGGTTTGGTACAGCTTGAGCTGTTCGGCGTAGTTGGGTAGGTGTGTTGCGGTTGCCATTTCGCAGCGGTTCGTAGAGGTGGCGTGCTCCGGCTGTGTGTGCAGTCTGCAATGTGCACGCTCCGGGGTTGCTGTGAGCTCTGTGTAGTCGTAGGGAGACAGGACTTGTGTTCTGTTGGCTTGTTTGGAGGACACGGGCCCTCTTCCCACATGCTTCTCAGACAGTTCAAGGTCAGTGCTGTGTGACTCCTTCCAATTAACTTGCATGTGGCCGACATGGGGGAGTGTTTTCTTCTTTCTTCCCCGTCCGTTGTGTGCTTCTGTGATATGCGCTATCTGCCCTGTGGTCGGTCTCCTCGGCATGCCTGTGTTGGTCTATTCTTGGACAATGGCTGTATTCACCGGCTTCTGTCGTAGGGCTGTGGTTTCGGTGTTGGAATGGAAGGTCGTTCAGTGCTGTCTGCTCTCCCTTGTGTGGGCGGCAGGCTGCCTTTCCGCTCTGCGTTGGGCCTTGTGTGTGGATATTATTCTTGGGCCACCTGTTGTCGGTCCCCGGGCTCTTTGGTGTTCCGTTTCATGTGTCTTGTTCATATGTGCAGGGTGGTATGGGTTTTTCAGTGTGGTACTGGCGTTCCTCTTCCCGAAGGGGCCCTGCTTCTCCTAGTTGGTGTTGCCGCCGCTGTGTGCTTCGCCATGTTTGTTACACTGGGGTGTGTCCTGCTTTTGCGTGACTTCACTGACATGTGTGCGTCGGTTGTGTGGCGTTGGGTGTTGTCCGTGAATTGGGCGTTGGGGACATGTCTGTGGCCGGCCTGTCACGTGTCATGTGCGTTCGGGGTGGGGCTGATGTGTGTGCTGCTTGGTTGTGTCCCTGTGTCTGTGTGCGATGCATGCATGGCGCTGCGGTTGGCCTCTGCGTTGTGCGCATGTGTGGCGGCGTCATCGGCGCTTTGGGGCCGTGACGGGGTGGTTGGTTCCTAGTCCCAGGTGGTGTGTACACATGTGTTCCGCGATGTTAGGATTTGGCCTGTGTGTCATATGTGGATGCAATGGTGGATGTGTAGTGTGCACGCGCTGGTGGGGGGTTGTCCGCTTTTTCCGCCCTTGCACTGTGTGCGCTGTTTGCGTGCACTTGTTGTGTGTGTGCCTACCTGCGTCTCCGCGGTACGTTGCGTCCTTGGTGGTGCATCAGCAGAAGCATGGGAAGGGCCTGCAGTGCTGGATTCATGCCCGGGGTGCCGCTTCTTCGTTGTCCGTGCTCTGCGTCCGTGTTTCCGCCTCTCTTTCACGTGCGGTGTCTCTTTGCCGTGGGAGCCGTTTGTTTGCGGCATCGTAATTTATGCGCCGGGCGGGACGTGTTTCGTCGGACGGTGTGTGTCAGTTGTGCTGCGCCGCTACGTGTGCGGGCGCACTTTGATGGCGGACGGTGTTGCTGGCTTGCCGCCGGTGTTTGGCCTGCTTTTCGCATCGTAATTGGGCGGGCGTGTGGACTGCTGCGTGCCGGCGGTAACTGGTGGTTTTTGCATCCGCCAGCACGGCGGTTGTGCTTCCGCCCGCCATCGTAATGGGCCCCTAAGTCAGGGAAGGTGCTGGACATTAAACATATATAAATTACTATTCCCACTTCAGTCAGTATTAACTCAGGGAAGGTGCTGGACATTAAACATATATAAATTACTATTCCCACTCCAGTGAGTATTAAGTCAGGGAAGATGCTGGACACTAAACATATAAAATTACTATTCCCACTCCAGTCAGTATTAACTCAAAGAAGGTGCTGGACATTAAACATATATAAATTACTATTCCCACTACAGTAAATATTAACTCAGGGAAGGTGCTGGACACTAAACATATAAAATTACTATTCCCACTCCAGTCAAAATTAAGTCAAGGAAGGTGCTGGACACTAAACATATAAAATTACTCTTCCCACTCCAGTAAAAATTAAATCAGGGAAGGTGCTGGACACTAAACATATAAAATTACTATTCCCACTGCACTAAAAATAAAGTCAGGGAAGGTGCTGGACATTAAACATATATAAATTACTATTCCCACTGCAGTAAGTATTAACTCAAGGAAAGTGCTGGACATTAAACATATATAAATTACTATTCCCACTCCAGTAAATATTAACTCAGGGAAGGTGCTGGACACTAAACATATAAAATTACTATTCCCACTTCAGTCAAAATTAAGTCAGGGAAGGTGCTGGACATTAAACATATATAAATTACTATTCCCACTACAGTAAGT
Organism: Calotriton arnoldi; assembly: GCA_963921515.1. Taxonomy (NCBI): domain Eukaryota; kingdom Metazoa; phylum Chordata; class Amphibia; order Caudata; family Salamandridae; genus Calotriton; species Calotriton arnoldi. The sequence continues at coordinate 1,555,968 of CAWUFW010000601.1, forward strand.
ATTAACTAAAGGAAGGTGCTGGACATTAAACATATATAAATTACTATTCCCACTACAGTGAATATTAACTCAGGGAAGGTAATGGACACTAAACATATAAAATTACTATTCCCACTCCAGTCAAAATTAAGTCAGGGAATATGCTGGACACTAAACATATAAAATTACTATTCCCACTTCAGTCAAAATTAAGTCAGGGAAGGTGCTGGACATTAAACATATATAAATTACTATTCCCACTCCAGTTAGTATTAACTCAAGGAAGGTGCTGGACATTAAACATATATAAATTACTATTCCCACTACAGTAAATATTAACTCAGGGAAGGTACTGGACATTAAACACATAAAAATTACTATTCCCACTACAATAATTATGAAGTCAATAACACGCTGGACACTAAGGGGCCGATCCCGATCTCGGCCGGTAGGGCTCCGAATCGGATTCGGCTTTACCGGATCCGATTCGGAGCCCTATTTCCCGACTGATTCGTACGCGCGTCCGGGCGAGCGAGTACGATGCGTATTCGCCGACCGACTCGTCCGGGCGTCCCGACCGCTCCGACCGACTCGATCCCGGGTCGAACCGCACCGACCGACTCGCTCGGACACGACTCGCACCGTGCAATGGAGACGTTCCCCGGCCGGGTAAGTACGATGCGCTCCGCGAGCAGTCCGACCGAGCCACGCACTCCGGCTCGAAAGAGCTGTCGGAGCCGTACTTTGGGGGTCCGTGTCGGACCCCCCTGTACGCGTAGCCACGCGAGTTGCACACAGGGGGGACCCATGGGTCCCCCCTACCTGTGAGTGTACGCCGCGAATCGCTTCGCCGCGTACCCACTGTAGGGGGCGCCCTTGTACGCCTCGCACCCATTGAGTCAATGGGAGCCCGCGTACGCGTTGTACGACAGGCTCCCATTGACTTCAATGGGAGTCCGACCGACTCGAGTCCGATGGCATACGTGCGCATCGTACTCGTTCGGTCGGACTGCACGGGTCCGATTCGGTCGGAAATCTCTCCGGGTCCGGCTCGGTCGGAGAGATTTCCGGCCCGAATCGGAATCGGCCCCTAAATATATATGTTTTACAATATTAACAACTTTACCATTTTCCCCTAATAACCCAACATCCCAGTACTAAAAACAACTTACTATTTACATTTATAAATTACTTTATTTCTTCTAATTATTTGCAATTTTTTTAATTTCTACTTAATAAATATTTTTAAAATATTATTTAAATAACACTTCCCACCCTTATCCCCTAATAACGAAACATCCCCTCCTAAAACAAAACATATATTTTAACTTTTTAATATAAATTTCGTTTTTTAAATTATTTTCTAATTTCTAAAAATTTTAAATTCATATCTAAATTTACACTGATATCTTTAAAATACTCCACACCCTTATCCCCTAATAACCCAACATCCCACTACTAAAACAAAAAATATATTTTAAATTTTTAATATAAATTTCGTTTTTTAAATTAATTTCGAATTTCTAATTTTTTTAAATTAATATCTAAATTTAAACTAATATTTTTTAAATACTCCCCACCCTTATCCCCTAATAACCCAACATCCCGCTCCTAAAAGAAAACATATATTTTACATATTTAATATACATTTGGTTTTTTAAATTAATTTCGAATTTCTAAAATTTTTAAATTAATATCTAAATTTACACTAATATTTTTAAATTACTCCCCACCCTTATCCCCTAATAACCCAACATCCCGCTCCTAAAAAAAAATATATTTTACACTTTTAATATAAATTTCGTTTTTTAAATTAATTTCTAATTTCTAAAAATTTATAATTAATATCTAAATTTACACTAATATTTTTAAAATACTCCCCACCCTTTACCCCTAATAACTAAACATCCCGCTCCTAAAACATATGTTACAATTTTTTTAAATAAATTTTCACACTAATATTAAAACATTTTTAATAATACAAAATTAATAACAATACAAAATATTTAATTATTGACTAAAAATTAATATTTTACAGTTTCTATATTTTTTGTTTGATATTTTTTACAATACTAACAATTCGATATTATCTACTTACGATATTACTTATTCGATATTTTGTACTTCGATATTTTTTAAAGAAATAAAATAACGATATTTTTGATTTCGATATTCATGTATTCGATATTATCTAACATTCGATATTACAACTTCGATATTACTACAATTCTATATTTATTATTCGATATAATGTCTATTCACCGGTACTATCATATCAGGGCAGGCTTTAGCCACGTGACTTGACATTCCGTGACAGTCTCAGCTCTAGTGCTAAGCCCCATGCCATTACCACAGGAACTATTGGCCGTGGCCCTTGGAGAAGGGGGGCTTATAAGAGGTGGAGTGCTGTCCCTTTGCAGTGTAGCAGTCAATATAGATAAATTGTTTTCCAGCGCGGATGATCGAAGTAAGATAGGGTCTAATTTGGTGTCCAGCACTGACAGCAGGGCTGCTTGTAACATGTCGAACAAGATAATATCCGTGTTCTGCCCTGCTTGGGGCACTGCTGTATTTAACTGTGGGCCAGTATTCTTTCTGCATTTAGCAAAGCCCACCATTGAAGGGCATTTCCTCTTTGCACCCTCTACTCCCTTCCCCACTCCAGGGGTCACACCAGTGCATACCCTAGGCACTGTTAACTGGGCACTATCCTGTGAAGAGGCGACTGGCGTGGAAAGACAGGTGACCCCAACCCGATCTTGTGCCATGTCCATCAGTCCGACATGTGGTGCCTGTGTCTGTACTGGAGATCCTTCTCGTGAGGGTGCAGAAGAACGCTGTGGGTGGGGGGGGGGATGGGTGAAATGGACAATCGCCTAGTGGCCAATTCGATCTCCTTATCCAGGACCCCAACAGCTCGCTGCAGGAAAGCATCCATGGTGCTCACCGTATTTGAGGGATCTTTAGATGTGGGTCTTGCCGTCCCACTCCGTTTTCCCATTGTGGAGATGCTTAAATCCAAGAGCACCCTACCAGACCCAACAGGCGCCCCCAGCAGCCAGATTATCTTAATGAAGGGAATAGGGTTAATACGGTCCACAAGATACACAAGGCCCCTCAGACGCAGGCAAAACTGCTAATAAAGGGGGGGAGGGAAAGACAACAGGTTCAGCACAGAGTCCACACACTGGTTGTAAGGAAAACAGGACTCTTACCTGCACATCCCACCATGTGCGAGTCCAAGCCCAGCTGTGACTTCCAAAAATCCAGGTAATCTTCTGTGGATCTGAATCAGCAGGCCAAATCCTAGTTCCAAGGTTGAGGAGAGGGAAAAATAAAAACCAAGAAGGGGGCCCCAGCCCAGTGTAGTGTAGTTCCTATAGTACCCCTGCAGGACCTGCGCTTTTGGATAACATACACTGTGGGCCTGGTGGCAGACTGATTCTGAGCACCCCTACCGTGTATGTTAGCCTGTTTGCATTAGCTAGCTCACAGTGCCACTAGAATCTCCTTTTTATCAGAGAGATTCGTTTTTGGCAACCTCAGAACATGACAACCCTGATTCCTCAGACTCGTGGAAACAAAGTACTACTTTTCGCTAAGTCACTGGTGCTTGCTCATTTGGTCTCAGAGAGTTACACAGAAGAAACAGTCGAGCGTGTTTACAATAAGAATTTATTGCACAGTTGTTCTTCTTTTATAACATATATGTGCTGCGACAACTGTTAAACAGTAGCAGAGATATATGATCAGCAGTACAGTGAATAAAAAGGGATAGTACAGTTCTACCATTTTGCAATAGCCATGAACATATACATGAATATAAAATGCATTTATAAAATAAAGCGCATACTCCTACGATGCCTGTCTAGATGTACCTAAGTGTACCTAGCATGTGAGTAGGTGCGAAAGAAGCCAAGAATCCCGCTAGGATTTAGTCAAACCCCATTAACTGAATAATGAGAGTGTGGGACTTCGTCCTGGTCTCGAGTCGGACACCCCGCAAGGGATGATTAGACCACTGTCAGCTGGAGCGACTGCATGCAGGAGCCTCAGCGTCTCTGGTCAGTGTGTCGGCCTGGAAGTCTCGTTCCCTCTAACTACTGATAGCAAGAGGTGCTGTATTTATACAGAAAAGTATAGAGTCCCTTTGTCCCTTGTGTCTTGTGTTAGCCATTGTTGGGTATGAAGATGACGTATGGGATCAACCGTTTACGTAGATGTTTATGCAGGTGGATTCTAGCCCCTGCCTGATTTCCTAGAACTCTTATGAATATTTAATCACACTGGATGAGCACATCGAAGATGGTATAGGAGGCCATTGTTAGGGAAAAACCCTCCTTCAATACCCAAACCACAGTCTAGATAAGGTTCAGCCCTCAGCGCCCGTTATTGTGGAGAATAGGGAACTAATGTAGGTGAAAGATTATGCCTATATTAGGGCATCTCAAACCATGCCTATATTAGGGCATCTATATGAAGCATAACACCAGCCTCCTCCGGGCTCTGACGGGCGTGGACCAGCCCGCCCTTGGCCCGTGCGCGTCCCATGCCTATATTAGGGCATCTATATGAAACATAACACCCACTCCTCTTATGTATAGTCAACAATAATAAACAACGACAGCAAACTACTAATTCATACTAGGTGGTAGCGCATATAATTGTCAGTGAGCCACATAAAAACATTTTTAAAATTTTAAAAACATTTCTAAGAGGGGAAAAATGTGTAGAGTCAGTATTTGAATTTGTACTCAAGCTAAAGGTCTAACTGAGTTCATTTATAGAATTTAAAACTCTTACAAGCGTTTTAGAAGGCCATGCTTTCTCTAGCGATAGTGTCAATTTAGTAGGAAATGTTCCAAATTTAATCAGAGTCGAAATGAAAAAGGAAACTCCGAATTCTTCCCAGCACATGATGAGCCAATTGAAGATTAAGGGGCCGATTCCGATTCGGGCCGGAAATCTCTCCGACCGAGCAGGACCCGGAGAGATTTCCGACCGAATCGGACTCTAGCAGTCCGACCGAACGAGTATGATGCGCACGTATGCTATCGGACTCGATTCGGTCGGACTCCCATTGAAGTCAATGGGAGCCAGTCATACGACGCGTACACAAGCTCCCATTGACTCAATGGGCACGACGCGAACAAGGACGCCCCCTACAGCGTGTTCGCGTCGATGCGGGTCGCACCGTACATGCACGTGTAGGGGGGACCCATGGGTCCCCCCTGTGTGCGACTCGCACGCCTACGCTTCCAGGGGGGTCCGACACGGACCCCCAAAGTGCGGCTCCGACAGCTCCTTGGAGCCGGACTGCGCAAGTCGGTCGGAGCAGTCGCGATGTGCATCGTACTTACCCCGCCGGGGAACGTCTCCATAGCGCGGTGCGAGTCGTCCCCGTGCGAGTCGGTCAGAGCGGTCGGGTCCTGCGTACGAGTCGGTTGGAGATTTCGCGAGCGCACGCATCGTACTAGCTCACCCGGACGCACGTACGATTCGGTCGGGAAATAGGGCTCCGAATCGGATCCGGTAAAGCCGAATCCGATTCGGAGCCCTACCGGCCCGAGATCGGAATCGGCCCCTAAGTGTCCTGGCTGGGAGACGCAACATCACAGTCATTTGCTGTAGGGGACAGGAATTGTAATATTTCACACAGTACGTCGATGAAGCACAGATGATATTCAGTACTGCCCATAGTTGGTATATCGACAGCCGGTGCTGTAGTCGATACCTCAGTGCCCATAGTGCTAGTTGTAGCACTTGTGCTGGTGTCAGCGCTAGTGGTGGCTGAGCTGATGCTCACTCCAGTTGTAGCAAAAGGCACCTGCGGGTTTTCAAGGAATGCATTCGTCAGGATAGGAATATGCTGGGGACACAGCCGAGCGTGGGACCTCAGCGGTTCCAGCCTCGTGTTCAAGTCCGCATGTGTCTCCGACTCGAGTGTCAGACAAATGTCCAACACGCATTCGTCACCGCAAAACAGGCATCGAAGAACAGGTAAGATGCAGTTCATCCAGACTGGTCTAAACGATAAGAACCAAGAAGCACTCAGTTCTCGTAGGTGAGGCGTGCCCAGATGTTGTACCATGCGCTCATGGTATCTACGTTCCAGAAGAGCTTTCGCCATTTCGTTCGTGATTGGGCCGTCCATTGCGTATCAGGTAAATGACGATCAGGATTCCAGCTATTAAAAGCAGTATCAGAGGTAAACCTCCAAAGATGCTTCCAAATACGGAGTGTATAAAATTTGAGATAACTCCGAGGACTGTTTGGAAGGTGCTTAGAAAACCTGACCCTATGGTCTTAAATAGGTGTACAATACCACTCGTATCAGACATGTTAAAGATACGACCCACCATTTCTACGAAATGAAAGGGGCAGTTTGTACGAATAAGTGCCTGTATCTCGGTCGAGGTCCTTGCAACTTGAAGATCAAAGGTCTCTCGAGCGGAGGTTAAGGGTACAGTTCGCTGTAAAAGCATGGCTTTCATTCTGCTCAAAGTGTCAAATTTTATAAAAGATATGTCTAACGAAGGCCACAAAGGCGCCTCCCTGACTGTACTTGTTGGGGGAAACAATACTTGCATACAGCAAGTAACCCTGGCGTTCACGGTGACCAGATAGGCGATGTCCGGAAGCATGCCACAGCAACCTTGATCATTCAGCATCAAGTAACTCCCATTCAAGAGTAACTCGAAAACTGGTATGATCACGGCAGCTGGAGTCCCTTTCATGTGGCAAGACAGATTCGCCACCGAACCATTACAAGCTCCGTGTAAGATAATGTCCTGACACATGAGAGAGCCGCTTAAAGCGTTCTTGCAGTTTGTACCACTCAGAAACACTTCACGATCCCCACTCCGGCATCAAAATCTATATGGTAATTCCCAGGATTCCTTAATGTATTCTTTACCCAATTTTTCATATCTGCCTGCCTGCCTTTGCTCAAGGAAATACTGAAACTGAAAGGTCGTGACCGGGAGAGTGATATGCCCGTGGATTAGCCATTCTTTTGATGGTGATTCCGCCACTGTGAATGGTAGCCTGTCCAGTTTTTCAATACGCAGCATTGTATATTTAGCTCCCCTTTGTGCCATTTCTATCTGTGTATCTGTTAGATTGTATTCAGAAAACAGAGACGTACTGTTTATAAAACGCCAAGGCACAAAGCCTGCACGCAAAGATTGCAGCGTCCAGCTTAATAACATAATAGAACGTAACTGAGATTTGCCATGTTGTAATATGGCTAAATCCTGTTCCAGTATGTCGATAGCAGAAGATACAATTTTGCCCAATGAATATATCCTGGAGGTCAAAGTTGTTAACCCATTATCTACCACAGCTAAAGCTTTTTCTAAGTTTATACGGTCTATTTCCCGTATTCTCTCTGCGGCCTCTTGTTGTGAAATCTTCCAGTTTTCATTATAGGCAGCATAAATGCCTGCATATATGAAATGTTTATGACGTGTTTTCCTGGGTCCTAGTAAAAAGTCCCTAAGTTCCATGTCATGTGAGAGTAAAGATAAGTGTTGTTTCACTTCTGCAAGTGTTGAGGTTTCTAGCCAACCGAGGCACAACTTCCCAACACTATAGGATGTCACTACCCCTGGATGTTCTCTCTGTACATAACGTGGGTCTGGCCTATGGATACTGAGTCCCCCGGTGATGTTCAGGAATCGCTTATGACAGCTATTTGTATCTAAGGGCCAAACCACCCACTGTTTCCAATTTGGGTCTGTTCTATTGTACTTTAAGATGTCATTCACTGTTGCCCCTTCTTTTGTAGTTGAATTCTGCCACCCCCCCAATTGTCGGTGTTGGAAACCTAGGGGTGTTCAAGTCCTTGCTCATGGCTAGTCCAAGACAGGATGTCTGTTGCACAGTATCATTTAAAAAAAATCATCTGCTGTGGAATGAGGCATGCTCTAAATAGTGCCTCTGTACCCTGGACTTGCCAGTCCCTTGAACCCCAAACTGATTTTAAGTTAATTTTGTCTTTCCATAGGTCGAAACCCTGTTCAGACAATTGGGCCAAAAAGGAAGCAGAGTAAATCTGTTTAGTGTTTGTCAACATAATTTTCAGTGCTGATGATGGTGCAACCTTATAGTAATATGAGGCTGGATCTGTGGAGTTAAACCCTGAAAAGTATGAAAATTTCTGTGCAAACGTTTGTGAACTACTTTTTGGTGGTGTTGGGCAATGTTCCCACTGATGGCACTCAAAAACATTCCTATGTCAAATGGATTTGTGCAGGAAATGATGACCATAATGTTGGTAACCGTACAATGTGTCATAATCTGAAGAACCCTCTAACATTTCATTATTAGAAAATGCCGCAGTTTTCTCTAAATCAGACAACATGTTATTAACTGTTTCAGAGTCCCAATCATCAGAAAATGTACTTGAGGTAATGATATCACTTAATGAAATTTTAAATATATGATTATTTTTTAAAAGTTCGGTCGGGACGAATATGTTAAAATCAACCTTGTCCCACACTATACCATCCGGTATAGGAACTGCTGTAATGTTCACTGATGACAAGTCTCTTTGCTCATGATGTGAAGATGGATGTGGCTTCAGTAGTATGTTGACCTTTTGGGCTGTGGAGCTTTGTTGAAGATAGCGTCCATTAATAAGCATACTAAAAGTTAGTACTAAGCCAAGCCAGAAAAGAAAAAACAATATCCCAGAAATTACCCAGAGTTCAATCCAAGGCGATACCAGGTATGTATTTTTTAGAAAGTGAAGAAAGTTCTTTATTTGTTGCTTGAATGGTGTTTTGGCAGGCGTCGTTTCCGGCTCCCTTGGATCCAGAGAAAACGTATCAAAGTTCATGAAATAGCCAGAAGCAGTTCGATCAATTGTAGGAATTGCATCGGGATTAGTTGAAATGTTATTTTGCTCTTGACGAGGCATGTTGATGTAGACTTCTGTATTAGGTCTAATTACAACTTGTGAATTATTCTGATGTTCATTTTGAATTTGAATGTCTGGTTCAAGTGGAACATGTTCCATAGCATTGTTGCTTAGTCCTTCATTCCTTACAGGTGGCTCTTCAAATGTGATGAGTCTTTCTGTTTGAACTTATTGGATCGTGGTGAGAGGAGGGCATCTGCTACTGTGGAGACCACGAGGCCTACTGCTTATTATTGGCCACATAGCGTGGTTTGATTAAGTCGATTGAAACAAATCTTTTCTCCTTTTTCCCGGCAAGAGGCGGCAAAAGTACAGTTCTTGTTCCTTGTACTGCAAGGACTGGTACAAGTGTTCTGTATGAAGGTCCAAATTCCTTTTTGTCCGCAATTTTCTCTCTGACCAGATCCCCGACTTTTGGGATCGAGACAGGTCTGCCTTGACTTCCCCAGTGGCGGTCTGCTTTAGTCGGACATTGCTTTGTTTTGTCCTGGATTCATTTAGATCATGTAAAACAGCCAAACGATCATGGATATCAAATGGTTTTTCATCCGCCACTGTGCCTTCACAATCAAGATCAGGTAACCACATTCGTGTCCCAAAGAGGACTTCATATGGAGTGACACCCCCTAGAGAGTTTCTTGGCTGGCTGTTTAACGCCCGCTGTACCCCATAAAGGTGTTTGACCCAACTACCGCCCTTGCCTAATACTCTAGCTGTTAAAGATTGCTTTAAGTCCCAGTTTTTCCTCTCCACAACCGAATTTCCCTCGGGATGGTACGGAGAGGAGTACCGCAATGCTACGACCATTCCTTCCATGGCCTCTTTGTAAGCCCGAGAGCTAAACGCAGGGCCGCGGTCAGAATGTAACGTGCTAACTGCGTATGTGCCGATAAATACTCGCAAATCTTTGATAACAGTTCGAGCGTCAGCCGAGCGAGGAGTCCATACCCATAGGAATATCGAGCAGGAATCCACTGCAACCATGATATATTTGTAAGCCACGTCCGTTTGTAAGGGGCCGCAGTGGTCCAAGTACACACATGCGAGAGGTTTGTCTGATTTTAATAATGGCGTCTGCACGGGTTTTGCTACCGTGGAGCCTTTTATCTGCTGGCAGATGTCGCAATTCAAGACATAGTCTTTAGTTTGCTTAGTTAACCCTGGCCACCAATAGCGCTGTTTCAGTAAAGAAATAGTCGCTGTAACGCCTGTGTGCGCAGAGCCCAAACCCTCGTGTGCTGCTAGTATTAAACCTTGCCTACGATCCATATTTGGTATTACCCTATCCCCCACTCCAGGAATCTGAGCATATGGAATGTTACTTGCATCTAACTTGTAGGAGTATTTGAGTGGAAATTTTTTAGGTACTGCTGTGCTGCCTTTGCGTGAAGCAATGACAGCTACCATAATCTCACCGTCTATTCTCATTTTGGAACGAGTGAGTGCAGCTACGGAAGCCGTGCGAACAGCCCCCTTTGCGGCTTCATCAGCCAATAAATTCCCTTCAACGTGAACGCCATCACGTTGATGACTCAGTGTATAGATCACGTGAGTCCTTGGTAGCTCATTTTTCGACTCTGCTACCTGTTCCCATAGCATTTTATGCTTAATTGTGCCACCTTTCGCATCTTTAAACACGTTTTGCTCCCAATTTTTTAAAATTTTTATTTATTTGAGTTTTATATAGCGCTGGCTAGACCCGGAGGTATCAGAGCGCTTTATATAGGGTTCCACAAAGTTACAAAATTACATCAGTTACCAGTTACATCAGTTACTAGAAAAACATTTCAAGAGCGTAAAGACGAGATAAATGGAGCTTAGAAGGGAGAGGGGGTAGGGTAAAGGGGTAGGAGGGAAATAGGGTGGAGAGACGAGGGAGAGTCTGTCCAAAGTCCGGCTGGGTAGGTGACGGCCGAGGGGGAAGTCCACAGCCCATCTCCTCTATAGCTATCAGGTAGCTCCACCGGGCATCGGCCAAATATCTAGGTCTCAACGGAAAAACATTTAAAAAGCATAGGGGATGAAAAAATGGAGCACAGAGGGGGAAAAGGGGTAGGGTAAAGGGGTGGCAGGGAGAATGCGAAGGCGAGACGAAGGAAGGTCTGCCCAAAGTCCGGCTGGGTAGGTGACGGCCAAGGGGGCCATCTCCTCTATAGCTATCAGGTAGCTCCACCGGGCATCGGACAAAAAACTAGGTCTAGCGCTTAACATAAGGAAACATTGTGTTACAAATTACAAAAATGATCACATTAATTACAGAGAGGTTACAAATTCAACACAGGAGTTATTAACGACCATGAAAAACAAGATCTACAGAAAAGAGAGGGGAAAAAAAGAAAAAGGCCAGGGAGAACAGGGAGTCCACGGGAGGGAGTCAGCAGCGGAGAAAGATACGAGACATAAGTCAGAGGTCCGGCTGGGTAGGTGACGGCCATAGTGGTGTGCCAGAGCCTGTCTCCCCTATAGCTGTCGGGGCAGCTCCACCGGGAATCGGTCATACATTTCGTACTCCGCCGGATAAAAATGAGAATCAGGAAGGGACCAAGAGTCCCAATGGTATAGGTATTCATTATATGACTGAACACAGTAAAACGAATCACACACGATTAGTGTGGGGAATTCGTGATCCGTATTTACAAGTGCCAGTACCAGTGCTTTTAATTCTGCCAACTGTGCCGTGCAGTCTCCTAGCGATTGCGTTTTTGTGCAACTCGGATAGAACTTTCCATCCTGCATGCGACCTTTAACGATAGCACACGCTGCGCTGTATTGCTGCTTACTTCCTATGGCCGGTTGTGCAGATCCGTCAGTATAAATAATATATTCATACTGATCGAGAGGCAAGATTTCATTTGGTAGAGGATATTCGTGTTCATATTGCAGGAATGCCTGTGCTTTTAAACTTGGATCAAATCTGTATTCAACGTCCGTTGCAGTAAGAGAATTAGCCCATTGTATCCATCTTGGATGTAAGGCTTTCGCATTTGGAATGCTAGCCTTTGTAACAGCTTCTAAAGCCGGTACCGGGGTTACGACAATAATGCGTTTCCCCTGTGCCAGTGCTCTTTCTCTTGCTACAGCGGTCTGAACAGCTGTCAGGATTTTTCTGTTGAAGTGAAACGCATTTCTGCATTCGTGTACAGGTGTGATTTGTATGCGATTGGTACTGTTTCTCCTTCATTGAAGGTTAAGTAAGTGTACCCGCACTGACCCGCAATTATACGGATCACCAAGTGGCGTACATTTACGCGTGTTTGCAAGTGTTTGGAAGCTATCATGTCTTCCTGGAGTGAACGAAGAATATTAGTATGTTCTTGTGTCCAATTTCTGGCTGAAAAGTCAGGTTTTATTAGGTCGTAGAAAGGTTTTACCTTTTGTGCGTAATCTAAAATGTATGTTCGGCCGAAATATAGGAATCCCAGTATTGATTGTAAATTTTTTAATGATTTTGGAGGCAGGAGCAGCACACACTTTTCTAAAACGTTTGCTGCTAGACTTTTTCCTTCACTTGACAGCTCATATCCCAAAAATAGGACATTGAGGTGGGCTATTTTTAATTTTTTAAAGTTACAATTTTAGCCCTCAGTGGCAAATCCCATAATAATGGTGCTTACCCTGGTCAAGTGCCTCTCTAAGTCGTCATCCGTTAGATAAATATCATCCACATAGGACAACGCTTCTTCATAAAATTTTTGAAGTAACTCTGTTACCCTTCCTGAAAATACCCCGGGGCTATTCTTATACCCTTGGGGGAGTTGACAAAATTGTCGCTGAGACCCTAACGCTGAGAATGCGGTCAGATACCTGCTTTCAGGCGCTATATTTTGGCAAAAAAATCCATTTGAGATATCAAGTGTTGTTTTGTATTTTTTCCGCACAATGTTATTCATTAATGCGGCACTATGTGCATTTTGGACAGCAAATGTCTTTGTGCATGAGTTTAAATGTCTGTAATCTAAAACTAGACGATATGTATTGTCGGGTTTAGAGACGGGAAACAAAGGATTGTTCATTGGAGAGGTACATTTTTCAATGACCCCCTGGTATTCAAGTTGATCTAAGATCTCCCTGACCTGTTTTTTAGCTTCTTGCTTTATTGGGTATTGCCTCTGAGCATTAGGTGAAACTTTTAACAGGATCACGTGGTAGGTTGAATCCTCATCCCACCCAGCGCGATTTTTGTACAATGCTGGAGCTTGGGCTACTGCCCACTCCCGTGCATATGTATGTTTAAGGTGAACGGGAACATGGTCGGAAAATGCAGGAAAAATTATACTTTCTCCCCTGGGGCACTCCATTACGAATGCTGACGGCCAATCTTGTTCGGCTAACAGGATGTCATACCCAGATGATAAGTTCTTCCAAAAGAGACCTTTTACTTTCCTGGGCTTGTCCCCCTCCATCCGGAGTGTTATTTCATATAACTTATGTGGGACGCTCACCCTTTTGTCTGGTGTTTCCACCGTGATGTAATCATTCAAGTCCGCTGTCACCAGAAATTCCTTCAGGTTCTGGCAAGCTATTGTTACTTCTGCCGCACTGTCTAGCATCGTCAGAGCCCATTCCTCATTCAGAAGTTGTGTCCTAAAAATTCTGGGCATGTCTGATTTTCAGACCAGCAACTTTCTTTTTCTTAAATTGAGGTTTTGATTTTTGCTTATCTTCTTTTTTAGAAGTAAAGTCTGCTTGTCTCTGGACTGTGTGCGCTCCTCTCTGTGTTATGACCGTCCTTCTCTCTCGGAGTTCTTCTTCGAGCCCTGAAAGGAATGAGAGGAACGTGTATCAGTATCCTGATACCTGTCAGGTTTGCTAATATTATCCCTATTCCTAAGGTTGTACCTCTTTTCAGAGGGCTCCTGTGGAGAAGACTTACCTCGGGACTGAGATCTGTTGTCTTTTGTTGTTTTTTATTATCCCACTTCTTTTTAGAAGAAGTCGGTGTCTGCTTAGAAGCGTCCTTTTCGGGACTGCCCATTAGTTGAGGTTTTACAGCTTTTCCCCCCAAACTATCCCTGCCTAACTCTGCATACGCAGTTTCAATTATTTTGGGTAGTTCATTCTCCTGTTCTAATGGAGAGAACTCCCGTAGGCGTTGGCGGATTGCCACTGATGCTGCTTCCCCTTTAATGTTAGCTAGTATTATGGCTGATACCTGGTCGTAGTTATTTAATAACTTCATTAATAAGGTCAGAGCAGGCTCTGCTCCGTACTCATTTTGTATTTGTCTTAATACATCTGGTATCACTGCTAATTAAGGAATACCATGAGTTCTGGTATATATGGCAGCAAAGACTGTACCCCAAGAGGTACAATCCTCTAACTGTGGTGTAATCCCCATGGGCAAGCAGATTGTTAACATTTTGTGTTTTTCAAATGGTGTGGTATTTGGGAATACTGCTTTTAACTGGGTTATTTTCTGAGCTACCCAGAAAGGAATTTGTTCACGTTTTGTGGGCAATTTACCCATTACCGCGTGTAATGTTTGTGGAGTAATTTTAGTAGTTGTGCTCTGTGTAGGAGCTGTATTTGGTGTAATTACTGTTGGTTGGACCGCAAGTGTCCTCATAACGAATTGTGTCATGTTTCTGTAAAGTTTTATCAACTCTTTGTGTTGAAAAAGCAATTCATTATTTGGCATTGTGTCAATGTCAGGATGTGGTGCATAGGTCGCTAATATTGGCCATGTTGCTCCTGGTCTTCCTAATGGACCGAGTCTTGCTCTTCTTCTTGAGTGGGGTAGGGCACCATTAAACCAGAAAATATGTTCCTGGTAGGTAAGCGGAATTTCAGTCTCCTCAAATGGAGTGTAGACCGCTGGGACTTCTTCATGTATATAATAATGAAAAGTTTTTGTTATAGCATTTGCTGCTGGGAATGTAACCCATGAATAGAACACCTCTGTTTGGAAATCTTCGTGTGCCTCTATCACGAATATTACTATACCTCCTCTGGCTGGTAAACCATGTTTGAGGAGTTTAAGTGTGAGTGTGTGTCTTACATTGGGTGCAATATGTATTGCATTGGCATCTTCCTCATCTGAATGATGTACTTGTGCCAGCGGATCTAATTCTCCGTTTTCGGTAGTCATTGTCTTAAGAACACGGAATAACTGTCCAAGGAAATTAAGATTAGGTGTTTTGCACTATTTTGGGAACTAAATGTCCCTCAAGCTTGATTAACCAACAGCCAATAAATAGGATATAGCGCCTACTCAGCTGTGGCGGAGTTTGTGCCCACCCACTCCAGACGTCTCTGGTTTTTGTGAGTAGGGGTCTCTGAGAATAAGCATGACTGAACTACTCAGATTCTACTGTTAAATATGTACCAAACCAACGTTGGTGGCGCCATGTAGTGTAGTTCCTATAGTACCCCTGCAGGACCTGCACTTTTGGATAACATACACTGTGGGCCTGGTGGTAGACTGATTCTGAGCACCCCTACCGCGTATGTTAGCCTGTTTACATTAGCTAGCTCACAGTGCCACTAGAATCTCCTTTTTTGTCAGAGAGATTCGTTTTTGGCAACCTCAGAACACGACAACCCTGATTCCTCAGACTCGTGGAATCAATGTACTACTTTTCGCTCATTCACTCGTGCTTGCTCATTTGGTCTCAGAGAGTTACACAGAAGAAGGAGTCGAGCGTGTTTACAATAAGAATTTATTGCACAGTTGTTCTTCTAGTATAAAATATATGTGCTGCGACAACTGTTAAACAGTAGCAGAGATATATGATCAGCAGTACAGTGAATAAAAAGGGATAGTACAGTTCTACCATTTTGCAATAGCCATGAACATATACATGAATATAAAATGCATTTATAAAATAAAGCGCATACTCCTACGATGCCTGTCTAGATGTACCTAAGTGTACCTAGCATGTGAGTAGGTGCGAAAGAAGCCAAGAATCCCGCTAGGATTTAGTCAAACCCCATTACCTGAATAATGAGAGTGTGGGACTTCATCCTGGTCTCGAGTTGGACACCCCGCAAGGGATAATTAGACCACTGTCAGCTGGAGCGACTGCATGCAGGAGCCTCAGCGTCTCTGGTCAGTGTGTTGGCCTGGAAGTCTCGGTTCCCTCTAACTACTGATAGCAAGAGGTGCTGTATTTATACAGAAAAGTATAGAGTCCCTTTATCCCTTGTGTCTTGTGTTAGCCATTGTTGGGTATGAAGATGACGTATGGGATGAACCGTTTATGTAGATGTTTATGCAGGTGGATTCTAGCCCCTGCCTGGTTTCCTAGAACTCTTATGAATATTTAATCATACTGGATGAGCAAATCGAAGATGGTATAGGAGGCCATTGTTAGGGAAAAACCCTCCTTCTGTACCCAAACCACAGTCTAGATAAGGTTCAGCCCTCAGCGCCCGTTATTGTGGAGAATAGGGAACTAATGTAGGTGAAAGATTATGCCTATATTAGGGCATCTCAAACCATGCCTATATTAGGGCATCTATATGAAGCATAACAGCAGCCTCCTCCGGGCTCTGACGGGCGTGGACCAGCCCGCCCTTGGCCCGCGCGCGTCCCGCGCTGCGGGAGATGAGCAGCACCTTTACGGTGCTTGGCACACGTCAGCTGGGGCAAACTCCTCCTCCTCCTCCTTGTATCGCAGCGGATCCTTGTAGTCGTAGTCCTGGCAGCAAACAGCGTTTAAAAGTTGAGAAAAAGGCATCCCGCGCCGCGGGAGATGAGCAGCACCTTTACGGTGCGCGGCGCCGGTCAGCTGGGAGCAAACTCCTCCTCCCCCTCCTTGTATCACAGCAGACGCTGGAAGTCTGAGTCCTGGCAGCAAACAGCGTTTTAAAGTTGAGAAAAAGGGGTCCCATTCCGCAGGAGATGAGCAGCACCTTTACGGTGCGCGGCGCGGGTCAGCTGGGAGCAAACTCCTCCTCCCCCCCCTCCTTGTATCGCAGCGGATGCTGGAAGTCCGAGTCCTGGCAGCAAACAGCATTTTAAAGTTGGGAAAAAGGCGTCCCATGCACACATAGTCAAACAACAGCATGCAAAGAGACACAGCCACAACAAAGAACACTTGCAGGCTTTTGGCAAAGGCACACTGCCTTGCTACACAAAATGGTTGCAGCCACATGGTCAAACAACAACAAGGAAGGAGCCTTGGAAAACAATGAACACATGCAGGCCTATGGATACTGACTACACAAAATGGCCACTGGACACATAGCATGGAGAAGAAAGACAAATGGTGGACTATGGCAGACACACACATTCTGGCCAGGCAAAGGAGGCATTGGTAAAACTGAAGAAAACACTCCCATTAATTCAGCAATGTCAAAAACAAAAATTAACGGAGCTATAAAATGTTACAATAAGTCACCACACATCCTCTCAAGACATCAAATATTACTATTCATACACACTTTTTGCACACAGAAAAATGTGAAACACAATAAAACCCACCACATTTTTAATATAATCCAATCAATCCTAGCCCTAAATGATGTTTTAAAACAACATATAATACAAAAACTGTTGTTTCATGCACCCATGACTAGTACTTGCCTGGGCCTAAAGACTGGATTGCCCATTGGCAGAGTAGGCTGCATAGTAAAATAAACGAACGTTGCAAATTTTACAAACATGGAGAAAATGTACTGAACTGTGCAACATTTTTCCTTTACAAAAGATGAATGAAAATGAAATATAACTAGGCCCTTACTGAAACTGCAGACCACCCCCGCAATACATTTTAAAAATCAATTAACAGTACAAATAAATATTGGTGCATGCACTCTATCAAACAAACAACACCCTTAAGTAAGAGTTTTTTAACTTACTTGTAAACTCTCAAAAACAAAGTCCTTAAATCCAATGGTATATACGCAGCAGACTAGGAGAGTAATCCTTCCAGCTCCAAATCCAAATAAAAAGTGACCAGAAGATGGACAAAGCACTGGGAGGCGCCAAGTGGACAGGAACAGGAAGTTAGAGTCTCTGTGGCACTTCCTTCTTATTGGGGAAAAAAGTCAAATTAAAAAAAGGCTTCTTGCATAAAAAACAACCTAAACGGTCTTTTGGAGTAGAATAGTAACTCGAAAATGCCTTTTCAAGTAGATTTAGCTGCCTCTCGAGTACAGAATCTGCTCGAGGTGAAGTCGCAGTCGCTCACAAAAGTCATGAAAAAAGCGCATAAGCCACGCTAGCCACAGCAAAGTCTCTCACACACTCTGTAGCGGCTGGCAAGTCTCGCTCACCAGCGCGCACCTAAACAAGTCTTGCACATGCCAACAGAAACATTTTTCTGCCAGGCAGCGCAAGGCAGAACTTATCGGGTATTCCACGTTGCACACGAAGCACGGAGTTCCCTAATTCTGCAAAATACGTGAGCAGAGTGAATTTCGCCACCAAGGCCTACCCTTGATATTCCAGCTGCCACAGGCCCATTCTACACATGCTTCTGATCTGTTAATCTTAGTGGCCATGTGGGTATAATGTAATGTGTTGAGTGTATTGCATAGGAAGAGTAACATACCATTCCGCAAGAAACTGAAAACCTGGCTATTTGACTAGAAGCCCATTTGGCCTACCCACCTACTCCAGCGCCTGGATACCACTCGGGTGATAAGCATGCTCCACAAATCCTCATAAGATCACAAAACCATATGATGCTCGGGGAATCATGTTGAAGTCTACAGTTTCCAAAGAGTCTTTCCCTGAGCCTGAATTTGTGAATTCATGAACAATGCATTGGGGTTCTTTTGCCTACATAGCTTGCCACAGGTAGGGAATCCTGTGGTTTTCAGCTTTCAGATTCTAACCATAACATCCCTTCAATTGAAGTTTTTATGGGGCTATCTGTGATCTTAAGTCTAGCAGGCACAGCGTTAGCTGCTTCAATAAATTCATGCCACCTACACAAAAAATGAAATTGAATTTAGAGATTTAATATTGTGCCATTCATCAAAATCAGCCACCAATGGTTGATTTTAACTGCTATTCAAAAAGTAAGGTGTTTTGCCATAGCTTATTTAATTCCTTTGGTGCAATGAGATGTGTACACACGCAGAGAGAGGAACGCACTCGTTTATTTTGTGTAGGGGATTTTTGTTTTCTGAGCTGGGAAAACGTTTTCTAGAATATACTGTGTTTTATGTGACCATGCATGATGGCTAAATGTGCAGCTGAAATGCAATAATTGATTTTCTTTTTAACAAACATAGATAATTCTCAGCCCATTTCCGAATAGATGTTACTGTTGGTTCTAAAAATGCATAGGCCTTTATTTTTTACTGCAGCATCCTCAAGAATATTTGAGGATAAGAAGAGAGCTTGATTAATCCTTTAAAAAGTCAAAAGGATGAAGCACTGTCAGTTACTTAGCAGGTTTCATTCTTAGAAGCCCTATGGGCTGAGGCAGTTTCGGCAACATGGCAGATGATCCTCTATATGGACAAGTACGATTGGGGCAGTACGTCCATGAAATAAGTGCCTTGAACATGTCAGTAGGTTCAGAACAGTTTCAGTCAAATGACAGGGCCGCTTCTGAAAGGCAGATTTGTTAGGCAGTGCCAGTCACATCCCAGATGCAGCTCTTTAAGCCAGGTATAGCTAGGGCAGAGCGAGACACATGATAGACACATCTGAGAGAGGACAAAACGAGCTAAAAGACATTGTGATCACCAGTGGTTTAGAAAAGAAAACACCACAATATCTAACAGATCACTACAAGCAAAGATAGTAAACTGCAGATATATCCCAAAAATTTGTGATCAGAAATTATAATATGGGGTGTCACACACAGTGGAGCTTAACTTACACCAGGGGAACTTGGGGACACACAGGAGGGGTGGGACATGTCCTAAAAAAGGCACCAAACTTATTAGGTTGTTATTGCTAACTAAACATTATTATGGTCTGTAGAGTTGACAGGGATCATGCTCATTTCAATATGGATGAGGTTAGCCAACGTTATTTTAGTACGTGAGCTGCAAAATAATATTTTAAGATGTCCTCAGTGCTCAGGGTGTGGTGAAAGGCAATGACAACCTCAAACCTGCTGAGCCATAATCTGTGATCAGCTGGCTCTGTGGGCTGAGGTGCAGGGTACAGTGCACACAGCAGAAAGGGGATTAACTCTGGATGAAATCAGTTTCGCCAAAAACGGTAAAGGGGAACATTTGGTCTATGCAAACACCACGAAAGAATGCGCCATATTAATTATGCTACAACCTGATAGTTAAAGGGCATTTGCATGGCAATTTCCATGCTGGAAACACTCATAGAGGCTAATCAAACAGCATTTAATAGCACGCAGGGTAGTTTTCCTGTAGCACTTTTCTGGGCATTTTTACATGCCTACATGCAAAATGGGAATACAGTGGGATTATTTAGCGAATACTCTTATACAACTAGTTGAAATAGAAAGGATTGTGGCCTTTTTGCACTTTTGCTAATTGTGAGATGTATGTTTGGAGCCGATTCAAAAAGGCATGTAATAGTGTTCAATAGAGTGCTACGGTAGTAGTACTTCCCTTACTCTTAAATGCTTTTGTGGGTCGAACCCATAGTGTTAAATATGCAAAGGAAGGTGTAGTTCCATGGTCGGGAAATACATTAAACACCATCCACCATATTCATGGACTGAAGGGAAAACGTTCCCACCTAAAGTAGTTTCCAAATGGAGTAAAAAACATACCGTGACAATTTCTGCACATCGGTAAACTGACGATTGATAGATGTCAGACCATGGAATGTCTTGTATGAGTACGTCTCTTATTGAGTAAAGAAATAGAGACAGTCTTAATATTCACGGGTGGGGTTTGGACCAACGAGCCATGCTCTCTGGCTTAAGCAGAGGCTAGCTTGGTCAGTAAGATGGGGGTAGGGGTAAGGGGGTTTGTGAGCATCAGATTTCCCTACCATCACGCTGACATACAAATATTAAAATACATTATATGACGAAAGGCGCATGAGTGGGGCTCAAGAGGCAGTGGAAAGGGAGAGGAATATGGTTTAATTGGAGTACTAAATGAGAGAAACACAATATTTTGTAAAATAAACATTTTCAGGCTTTCAAAACAGAGGTGAGAAAGAGAGTATGTGCGTTTTTGTCAGTGTATGTCTGCAAAAATCCCGGGTGAAATCCTTCAGACACCTCACCATACCCGACTGAAAGCACCTGTACCCAACTATTCATCTTTAAATACATTTATTAGGGGGTCTAACACCCCAAACAGCCCCCCTGAAACTACGCCCCTGGACTCAAGTGAGTACCCGGGAAACTGTTCCAAGCAAGTTTACTTTGCCTAAATAATTTATCCTAAAAGCTATAGATTCGGACTGCTGCGTCTGTTCTTTATTATTGATTTTCATGAATAAAGTGATAAATATTCTTCTTGATAGTTGTCCTTGACTCTAAAGTACCTGGACAGAGAAAATTGGTTTGAGGGCAGACAGTTAGTTATTTGTGTGTAACCTAAAGGCCGTCGATTCGAATTCTAGTGTATTAATTATTACTATAAGTGTTCTTCTTCCAGCAATGACGAGTTCTCTCAGCCCATTGTGTCTGGTTAATCGCCCTACGTTTAACTGATCACCCCAGACGAGTTTTTTGAGACCCTCTTTTCTCTTTGTAATTTGTCAAAGTCACACAGAAGAAGCGATACTTTATGGTACTCCAGTACTTTTTCTGTTTTAATTCCATAATGCATCTTGGCGGTGTACAATACTTACAGTCTGTGGTTCGACAAAGATCCACTAAAGTTCACATGTTTAGTAAAATGTTAAAATATCTGCCTTTATTCTCTGTTTTTGGCATTGAGGCACGTGGGGACAGTATACACAACACATCCCGTTTGGTGTTTACTGAAAACAACATAGTCCAAATATCCTATCCATCTCTCTCTAGAAACACACATTTTTTTTCATCTGGACATTAGTTAAAGTGTCATCAAAACCGTCAAAATAACCGTAAGATAAAAGAAAAAATTGAAAAACGATGAATTTGTAAAATTATTGTCAAATTCCACAGCGATAACTTTATCAATGCATAGCCCGTGATCTGAAACATTACATCACACATACATAATCAAGGCCAAGACTGAAGATATCATACAGCACAGCACCAATAACATCACTGGCACCTTAGATTGAATGTAGGGCACATAGGAATGGCCTGTAGCCCTAAAGCAACATAGGGTATACAGGACATAGCCACAACGAGCCCTTATGTACTCTACAAAGAGCAGGATGTGCAATCATACTTTGCGCCAGCTAAGTGAAGGGTCAAAGGCCATACAAGATATAGCCATATGTATGAACACATTTTCCCATAGACATAGAATGGATAAAATCCTTTGATACATCTGGCCCATAGTCTCTAGCTATGTACTGCATCCAGCAAACAAATGGTACACAGGGAAGCGCACACAGGGCACGCTCTCTGGCCTTAGTGTCTGTGAGTTACCTACCCTAATATGAGGTGCACAAGAATATAGCATGCATATTGTTTGGTTCTCAATCATGCCTTATGCATGCTACATATATAAGCATTAAACACATGGCTCATGGACTGCTTCATTGAGGTTGGCATTGGCGATATATAGCATTTCATTAGCAATATCACTTATAAAGTAATATTTTTGCCATTTGTGATGGTTTTGTGAAGTCATTCGCCGAGTACTGCATGAATTATAAGTATATAAGTATCTGTAACTGGCATTTTTAGTGGATTTTAGTTGCTGCATGGTACTCAGACCTTCTCTTCTACTTAAGGTTTTAATTGGGAGAGGATGTGGGCTGACGGCTAGACTGCCGACTTTGGAGCTGGGAATCCAAGGTTCGAGCTTCGGGGTCGACTCCACATCCTGTGATTCTGGGCAAATCACTTATCTCCCCGTGCCTACCAAAAATATGAATGCGTCCTTGTGTAACGTAACTGATGCTCATGTAAAGTGCTCCTATACCTTCGGGTCGAGTTTGCGCTATATAAATCTGCAAAAAAAACAACAAATGGCATTTCTATATTTAAATTAAAAGTAAGTTAGTATCTGTTCTTAGCAGAGACCCAAAATGAGCTTCGTATTTATATGCAATGTCCGCCTCCTTTAGTCATGCGTTATGCGATTATCTCACAGGACAGGCCTTCAGCCATGTCTACTGCACAAAAATGAAACATTCATGTGAGATGTGTACTGGAAATTTCATCTTTGGACTGCACCTCATTACCTTTTCAACCCTTGGCCAATCAACAGGAAACTTTCCAAGAACAAAATCATTTTAGAAAACGATGTTCAGAATTCTCTAACTAGATCAAAGTACTAGTTCATTTACCCTCAAATATCAGAGTAAACAATAAGTCACTTTTGTCACTAGTTCAAAATAATTTATTTAAAAAGTATGTTGAGAGTCATATTGTCATGCTTCCTTGCAAATTCAAACACTGAGCTCAATTAAAACATTATTTTGCCAGCCTTACTCAATCCATTGCAAAGACGCATGGGTCTGCATAGCACTGACCACTATGCCATACCCTTCTTAATCCCCCCAGCATCTATTCATCATGGCAAATCAAAAAGAAAAAGGCAGACATACCACTGCTTCAAAAACCTTTTTATGGATACAATTCAAAAGGACCTCATGCACCTATCAGAATTCCACCATCTCTCAACAGATGTCAACATTTCACTCAACAAATGGAACATAACTAGCAAAAAAAGTGTGTAGCTCAATGCCCAATTGAAAAGATGTCCCCCCAAGAGATAACCCTCTGCCTTATTGCAGTAATCAGATAACCTGTTTCCCCTATGTTAACCTGGTTCCATGGTTACAGAATGTTGACATATGAAATGCCAGGGACTGTTGTATTATTCCCTGGAAGCTGTGGAGATAAACGGTCATTAAACAGAAGGTATCCTCACTTACCTGGCCCGGTGTGGTTACTTCAAATTTGGCGATGAGTTGGTTGACCGTTCTGTATCTCCACCCCGCGTCTATCTCTGGCTGGCTGGTTCCTGTTTATGCAGTGTTGAGAACCCTCTGTGGAGCTGTTTTCCTCCCGTCCTATGGAAAGTGTCCAGATTGTCGGTGAAGTTGACATATCTTTACTTCTGGTTGCCTCCTTCACTGATGGGATGTCGAGTCTCGGTGTAGTGTGAGGTTTTCTGGACATTTGGTCACATGAAAAGGGGCAAGCTGTTGGTGCACCTGGACACTGCTGCGGAGTGCTGGTACCCTCACAGTGAGTTCCTGTGATCTCTCTTGGTGCATTGAGGGTGCCTGTGTCATTATCGCTGATGCTTGGCTGTCCCGGGGGCACTATCTCATGAGCAGCTTGGTTCATCACAGCAACTGTTCCGTTGCGAGTGCCCGCGTATTGCCGGTTGGGAGATCGGAGCAATCCGCATACTTCAGTGGACGAGTGCATTCTGGTGACGTAATCAAACGCTGCAAGTGTGATGTGAGTCGTTTGGTAACGGCATCCCGCACACTAGGGCTATCAGACGTCAGAGGAGGTAGCGCGACTGGATTCCTGGCACGTTCAGGGATCTGCGTTACGTGTGTGGATGGCTAAGCACCTTCGATTGGCAAGCTTGTAATCTACTTCCGGAGGAAGTCATTCCTGGTGCGCGCAAAGGCGTGTGTGTAACATACGTTTTACCGCTACGTTTTCTGGTGTGAACAGAGTTCAAAATATTTTTTTTTCTCTCGCAAGTAGTTGGGCTTTATCATCTCGACTCAACATCTGGGAGTCTTACGGAGACAAGCAGTTATCATTTTGCTCAACGGAAACTAGGTGAGAGTTGGGGTGGACCTGGCAACAGTTACCTATGGAACAGTATCATACCGTTTGCACCGGAAAAAGGACGTGAAGGGGTGCTTATTGATTTTATGTTTTTTTTACAAAGGGTCTTATCCTCTAAATCGCTCTGTGTCAATTTAAGACAAGGTTAACTACTTTTCACCGAAACATTTTGGGACATATTGGTGGCAAGTTCGCAAACTTGAAGCAGGGTCCTGTTTTACCATATAAATGCCTTAAGCAATTCCTGTCCCACACCTGCAGCATGAGTCCCTCACATAGGCCCCACCAGCCAGAATATAGGAGTTTGTTAACTTGACCATTCTGTCTAAATCATTCACTAGACACGATAGGCCCCACGCCCACCTAGGAACATACACGTCCCTCTTGCAAAGAAGTTATAGGCCTCAGCTCACTGTCATCTTGATAAACAGAGTTACCGAGCCCCCACTGGCCTCAAATGTGCATTTTTGTTGTACACATCACAGTGAGACAGCACAGACACGAAACATCCCTTAGTTAGAGGAACAACATGGGGCAAGAATTGGGTGGAGGCCAGCTGGTACATTTTATTGCTTCATATCTGATATTTGATGATTTTCTGCTAGCTTTTGGAACTACAACGGCAACTTGCCATGAGAACATGACCTATAACCTTTGTAAAAGTTCTGCTTTCTTAAAAGTTTCCGAGAAGTGATGCAAATCATTTTTGATAAATGTCTAATTTTATCATGATCTACGGTCAAGCATCAGTTGACCTTCCAATAACACCTTTTGCACCATGGTGTTACTTCTGCATTTTTAATATTTTGACGAAGTAACTGAAGGTCTTCGGTCAAAGCACCTGTTAATGTTTTGATCATGTGGTTAATAGTTCCGCATTTAACAAGTATAAAAGATCTGCTCCACAGCCCATTCGTTGACCACCTTCTGCAGTGTCTAGCACGCGTTGGTGTTCCCGGTCGACCGCTCTATTTTGAGCATCACCTATTTGAGGTTGTAGTGTTCATGATAGCTTGAAAGTCTTTGTCTCTCTCTCTCTCTCGGTCTCTCATCCCCTCCCTTTTCCTTGCATTGACGTAATCTTAAAACTTATAATATTGCATGGTTCAGCTTATTATTTGAGATGTGTCTCTTTGACACTTGATTATCTATTAAGATTGCACGAAGCTATTTGTTGATTGAAACTGTGCTTTTGACATTTCTTGTCTAAAACTTGTTCTTACAATAAAGTGCCACTCTGACTCAGTTCCTGCATTTCACACGTGTCTTATTGTTTTAGATAGCACATTTATAGGGTGAAAAAATCACCCTGCAACAGCTGGCGACCACGAACACAGCCGTGCAGACTTTTCTAGGCTGCGAGGAATTGGGACGTGCCAGACACTGCCATCGGTGCCTCTTCCTGACTAACAGCAGCACGTGCCCGGGTAAGTCAAAGAATTTTTTTTCTTCTCTTTGCCTTGCTCCGGTGTAGGTGTTTGGCTGTGGTGGGGCGAGCGCTGATAGGTACAGTTCTGTTCACAGTCACTGTTCCCTGCAGACTACTGTCCTGCCACGAAACAGAACCCCTTTTTCAATTTGACACTTGTGTGTGTAGGTACTGACCCAGGCATTTCTGTTCCGTTTTATACGTTTCATAGCTGTGGTTTGTGAGCTCCCTCTGCGTAGTTCAGAGGTAGAGGGGGGTGCGTCTGGCACCTCTCTGGACATAGCATAGTCCAGGGTGCAAATCCCTGGAAATATCATAGTCCAGGGTGCAAGTCCCTGGAAATAACATAGTCCAGGGTGCAAGACCCTGGAGTGAGCACAATCCAGGGTGAAAGACCCTGGAATATTGACACTATCTTTATATTGTGACCAGTGCAGGAGAGTGCGTCTGGCACCTCTCAGCTTTTGCGGGTTCTGATCGATTACAAGATGTTCACATGAAATAGTCAGCTTATGTTTGCTTATAATGTTAATTCATTACCAACATCCAGCTTCTGCAAGGACTGGGAGTTCTCTTATTGCATTAAATAAACGGCGTTTTTTTTTCAACTGCGTAGTTCACGAGGGGGAAGTCGTTCCTTTCACCACCCTTCCTTGTGGTTTCCTCTCCTTCTCAGGCACAGAAGTAATAAACGCCCTTCGTTCTCTTTCCATTCTATACTTCGTACCATCTACTTTCCTTTTCGGCCGCTAAAACGTGTGCACACCTTCTTTTTCTTGTTGATCGCTTCTGGTCTTCTCTCTCTCTCTCTCTCTCTCCGTCTGCATCTCCCAAGTGACTGGGTTGCGGTTCTTTCTCATGTCGGTGCCTGGTGCATCCATTTCCCTTGGTGTTCCTTTACGGGTTTTGTTTAGCAAGACTAAATAACTAGCTGTATTATTATCTGTCTATGTCATGTGCATTTTACTCCTGTTTCCTTTCTGTAATGTCGTATTACCATTAGCACATCGGTTCCACCTATCCTGTCCGGCCCCTGTCTTCTGAGTAGCAGACTTTCCACGTACATCATTCCATTTCCCATGCATACACCTTACTCAATGGTGGCAATTGGGCATTGCTGCCTCTAGGTCTACATTACTGCTCCTGTAGTCCTGGAGTCTTCCACTTGACGATTCAGTCAAGTGGTAGACAGGGGAGGAGGAGGGATTTCGTATTCCTTTTTCTTAACCACAAGTCTCTGCCAGTCACTATTGTGCACGATTTCCGCGTGTAATGAACCATAACAACCTGAACACCACTGATCATATTCTGCACCTAGTACATGGTAGAGCGGTTGCTGTGTTCAATGCTAACACAGATCGTATCACTACATTCACTGAATATCAAAGTGACCTCTTGCCTGTTGCTTGGGACATCCTAGGAGTTAACTTCACACCAGCGACAGAAGTCAGAGTGTCTGCACTGAATTTAATTGAACTACCCCCTCCGGGCACTGCTCACACACATCCCCGGCGCTTCCTGATACTAGACGCCCAGATCTGGTCTGGCCGGATTACTCACCGGATTCCTCTACTGACCAGAACACACACCCGCACCATTTTTATACTCACCAATTTCTCCAATAGTGATTCACGATTCCTGGGATTCCTCTTCAGATCCAACTACTCTGTGGCATCCACAGAGAAAGCCGACACTCCAGGTATCATCCTCCCAGCCACACCTACATCATCCACATCCAGCTCTAGTGGTACAATACAACAAGCAGACTCTCAAGAGTAATATTCACCACTGTTAAGAGCACTCCTAAGGGATCAGTCGCAAGACACGGAGCACGTGCCTGCTCTAGCGGCAGACTACACTACTCCAAACAACACTAGGGAATGAGCGCAGCATCAGTGGACTACACAGCACCACAGATTGTTGAGTACCTCATTAACAACCACGTCATTGGTCTTTTAGAAGGCCATCCATCTTCATTCATTCCGGCAAAACCCTTAACCAGCGCTGTCCTCCTGACTGTGTTTCAGGTTTTAGGTATCGACTGCACACAAGAACAACAACTGAGGCTGACAATAGTACCCACCTACGCTTCCCAATTACATCCAAGAACAGCTCTATAAATAAAAATAAGTATGGCTACCCCATTGCAGCATGTGCTCAAGAACTTCACAGGGCAAGAGCAGCGCATAATTAAACATTGCAGGGAACTACATAAGCACACAAAGAATTTAACGCACCCCTGGCCGCCTGAAGGTACCTTTGATCGCGCTACATTAGACCATGCCACTACCTTCTTAGAAGTCAAATACTCAGGCAGCAAACTTCAGAAACGCAAAGATACCCTAGAATTGTGGCGTATCTTTAAAGAGAACGCCGAACCCATACTCATGCCCACGGCCCCACTGCCATATCATGTAAGTGGTATGTACCCTGAATTACTGGTGAACTCCATCACCCTCGCCGAAAATCTAGACTTGACCCCACTTCAAATGACCTACCAGCCGTTGGTTCCCTTCTAATATCAGATGACAATATTTCTCCACAACATCCCCCAATAAATAGTGACATAATGAACACAGCTCCCCTTGCTGGCCCCAGCTCAATGATAGAAGCTGTAGTACCAGGGCTGCCAGGTCAAATAGACGCACAATTCACATTGAAGCTTACACCAGGGCCAAACACTGCAGCACAACAGCAGGATGAGGACGAAGACTCTGACACCGCCTCCCGTACATCATCTCACCGCACACACTTTAACTCCAACCCATTCCTTACTGACGAACAGCTACTGCTTCCAAGGCCGCACCACTCCCCCCAACGCCAGCTGCCATCAAGCAGCGCCACATTCTAGCCTAGTCTGGACCTCCCAATTACACACCAGCAGTTCAGGGACAGTAAGCAACAATTCCCTGAGACGTTTGACCAAGTACATTTTAGCAAATGGAGAAGTGGCCCTGACTTAAATAAGAGCATGGACAGCGTTACACTAGGCAACCCCCACACGGACGTACTACACAGAAGTCGGTCACCCAGCCCTACAGGCCAGGCTGTGGCTATCCGACGCCTGTCAATGAAAGTAGAGCGAATGCATGACGCACTCACTGGCATATTCAGTAACACAAACCTTCTAGCAGCACCAAAACTGGCAGGGACAGACACCTCACCACAAGAAACACTGCAGACACGCGCTCCTGGGGAAAACCAGGGGGTTGCAATACCACAAAATAGTGAGGCCCCCCGTCCTCATGAAGCCGCTGCTTCCGGAATGACCCAGACAGCTGCGACAACTAGTCAGGACAATCTCCCAGCGCAAGCACCTCCGTAAACATTGCCACCAGCACCAACATATACATTTCACTCGCCACCTAGGCCCACGCTTACTTTCATGCACACAGCACCACAAAGGGAGTCTCAAGATGCAGAGGAACCAGCAACAAAAAGGAAAATCAGACGAACAGAGGTAGAATGACTAGAAGTGTTGGGGACACACGGGAGGCCAGATGACATATCATATGATGTCTCGGATACAGCCTCTATGCGTGCCACTAGGTTGAAAAACACACGCAACATGTATCTCAGCAGACAGTATGTACCACAGAATAATGACCTAACACCAAATGAAATAGTCACACTTGGGGAAGATTCAGACTTCTATGTCAATCCCTTCACAGATGATTTGGCAGGCTGGACAGAGGGTCTGGCACCACAAATGATCCTGTGGCCATGAGTAGGGTCCTTTGAACCACAACATATGGCAACGGCAGAAAACTGCATCCTACACGGGGTGGGTGATGAAGACTGGGATTACGGTTACATGATGGCAAGTTTAAAGATTTGGCAGAAATATGCACGCCAATATGACCATACACGGCCCACTGCATTAGGCACCAGAATGACACATCAGATGCCACTACTTTTGAAAAATGCACCTGACCCCCCACTGTATGTCCCATGGCTACAAATGGACAAAGAAAATTTGAAAAAACAACTGCCGCCACTAACAGAGGGAGCTGGCAAATGGATAGCAGCCCTGGAGAAACACACCGCCGGCGTCAACTTAGCCATAGGTGACATTAAGAGCCTGCTCACCTCCCTGATCGGAGAAGAAGCAGAAGACATATTAAAAAGTGTCCATAACAAAATAACGCTCACTGAGACAGAACACAATGGTGTTGCATTTAACAAAATACGACCCTTTGTGTGGTCCCACTTGCGCCGCAAATTCCCTGACGTCCCAGACATCGGGTCCCTAATGTCACAAACAATGCAACAGAATGAGGACCCCGCCCAGTACATTTCAAGAATGAAAGAAAAATGGCATCAGGAGATAGGAGAAAAATGGAATGCCACTGGAGGGAACTGTAGGTTCTTCTACCACACGGCTAAAAAGGGACTGCCCACTGACATGCAGGAAAAGTTAGATGGGATAGTATCAATGGAATACAAGCCATGTCCTGAAATACAAGACCATATCATTCACTTCACAAAAAGAAACAAGAGCAGGACAAGAATAGACAGCTAGCTTTAGAAAATGCAGCTGCGAAACTAGTACAGCAGAAACGTAATAGGAAAAAAGTTACACCAGATACAGTCATGCTAGCAACACCAGTCAATCAGATGACTGCGGTTACAGGATTTCCCCAGATTGCCATGAATACATTGGCAGGCAACACGCAGGGAGTCGCACCATACATACAGGCACAGCCCATTTACAACACTGAACAACAGCAGTACTATAATAACAAACAAAACACGGCAAGGAACACAGGGCTGCAGGGTAGAGGTAGAGGAATGGGACAACAGAGATTCAGACCACAGTCAGGATCACCCGTATGCTATTATTGTCAGAAACAGGACCACTTTCAGAGGGACTGTCGCACTAAAATGCAGAATGAGGGTCGACTAGCTATGGGGCCTTCACAGCGAACACCAACCCAATTCCAACAACAGCAGCAGATGCAGCCACAGCCACTTCAGCCCCAGGTACTATATTCCTATCTCTCACAAGTCCAGCAGCAGCATATGCAGCAACAAGTGCAGCTTCAGGCACCTGCAGTAGCCCAACTGCAAGCACCCATTCAGCAGGTACAGACACCAATGCAGCAGCAACAAGCACCTGTATATCAGATGATGCCCCAAGCACAAACTCTTGTACCTCAGGGGGCCACAGTGATTCCGTCCAACAGCATATTTGCGCAGGGTACTATCCAGCAATATCAAGCAGGAGGATATACTGGTTAGGACAGCCCACAGACAACTCTTGGTTGCCCATTTTTATCGTGTACAATGAATGTTGAACAGGAACCCATTGTCTTTGTCACGATAAACAATAAGACTTACAGCTTTCTCATTGACACAGGCGCTACTTACTCCTGTATTACGGGAGGAACACTGCCCATCTCAGATCAGATAGCGGACACACAGAGATTCTCTGGGGCAATAGCACGGATCCCTTTTACCAAGCCAGTACCAATAGAGATAGGAGGCCACTTGGTGGAACAAAAACTGCTCTACTCACCACAGTCTCCAGTGAATCTCCTAGGGCTTGACCTCATGGAGAAATTGAACATGTCAATTCAATTTGATGAAAAAGTTACTATGATCTGCTCCATACCTGGCACACCCTTGGCTAGGATGATGGCAGTCACTGTGGACTCCTCTTTGAGCGATCAGGCAAGGGCTCGTCCAGTGGATGAGCACGCATTTTCCACTGCAGTGCATATCATTGTTGCCACCACTCCAGAACTAAGAGGCCGCATTGCTCGATTACCGAAAGGATTCCTTTTCAGACCACAGGTGTCAGCTTCACAAATATCTGACAAACACTTAATCTTAGACATACACTGTCTTGAAGTAACACCAACATACAGGGCTTTTCAAGCATTTGACGATAGTGCCCGCACTTGCGCCTGCGTCATTTTCATTCAACCAGGAGGATTAGTCAGGGATATTTCAGATGACCAACTGTTTGGACCTCCTGAACCCTATTCAAAAGGTGAGATTGTCGATGAAAATGCAGTACCCCTCTCAGTGACAGTAGAAATAAGAACACCCGCTGCTGCCAAACAAGTTGACTCCATACGTGATGCTGATTTAGCTCAGGTACCAAAGAACATTTGGACAACTGGCCCAAATGATATAGACCTCATTCACTCTGCTGCCCCGTTCAGAATAACACTGAGACAAGGTGCCATGCTACCAAGAGTTCGCCAGTATCCCTTGTCTAAGGAAGCAGAGGAGGGTATTGCCCCCACCATACAAGCTTTACTGGATCAGGGAGTAATATACCCCTGCACATCTCCTTGCAACACCTGTCTGTTTCCTGTGTGGAAATCTAAGACTAATCAATGGTGTCTAGTACATGATTTACGTCCCCTTAACAACATTATGGTACCAGAATTCTCGATCGTCCCAGATCCATCTGTAATTCTCACAAATATTCCTTCTGACGCCCAGTACTTTTCTATCATTGACCTGAAAAATGCCTTTTTCAGTGTCCCACTACACCCCGATAGCCAATACCTAGTCTCGTTTACATTTAGAAATATTCAAATGACGTACAGAAGGTTACCTCAAAGCTATTGCGAGTCCCCCAGCGTTTTTAACAGAGTTGTAAAGGCCAATTTATCAAATTTCCAATGTGACAGCACCCTGCTGCAATATGTCGATGACATATTGCTTTGCAGTCCAACAGAACAACAATGCAGACAGGATACAATAGCCCTGCTCATAACACTAGCACAAAGAGGATATAAGATAGACAAACAGAAGCTTCAATATTGCCAGAAAGAAGTACACTACCTTGGACAATTGCTCTCAGCGTCAGGAAGAAGAGCTACCCCACATAGAATTGAGGCCATAAAATGCACCCCTGAACCACAAACAGTCAAGTACATGCAGAAATTACTCGGGTTAGTAAACTATGTTCGTCAGTGGGTCTTTGATTTCTCCACCATCACTGCCCCACTGCTAAAAGCTGTTAAAATGGCCAAAGACAGACATAACAAGTTAGATTGGACACCTGAAAAGAGAACGGCCTTCACACAACTAAAATATGAAATAACAAATGCACCAGTGTTAGGGTCCCCTGACTACACCAATGAGTTCTACCTGTTCACTCACTGCGACGGCCAAGTCATGACAGCAGTGCTTACCAGAAATATCCCATGGGCCATAAGCCCATTGCCTACTTCAGTGGCATGCTGGATTCTGTAATGAAAGGCCACTACCCGTGCGAACAAGCTCTAGCAGCAGCAGCGTTTGCCGTTGAGAAAAGCACCCCCGTAGTCATGGGTTCCCCGTTAACTCTGTACACTGAACATGCCGTCTTTGCAATAATACAGAAAGCCAAGACAACACTAACTACACAAAGAGTATCAGGCTACGAAGTAATATTATCAGTGCCCTCTCTAAAGTTGTTAAGTGCCACACAGTAAACCCTACAACGTTCTTTGCCCACCCCATTGCCACCTCCGATGATGACCCTCATGATTGTGCCACACATTCACCAGATGAGTCAGGAGCACCAAAAGAGGACCCACTGCCAAACAGTACAGTGTACTTTGTTGATGGGTCTTCTACCATTGATCAAGAAACAGGGATCAGGTATACAGGAGCCGCAGTAGTTAGAGCACAGCAAAATGACTCCTCTGACTCCCTAGACATTGTACAACAGATTACATTGCCCTCACATTACTCAGCCCAAGCAGCTGAGCTAGTGGCATTGATTGCCGCCTTACACAATGGGGTGGACGAGCGCATTACTGTTTATTCAGACTCTGCATATGTCACAACAACTACACACTCCAGCATCTTACGCTGGAAAAGGCGTGGATTTCTCAAATCCAATGGTACGCCTGTCATCCACAAACAGTTACTAGAGGAACTAATAGACGCACTGACACTACCAGCTGAGGTAGCTGTAGTCAAATGTGCAGCTCATACAAACGGCCAAGACTTTATTTCCAGAGGCAACGCCCTGGCAGACTGGGCAGCCAAAGCTGCTGCCAGGGGGCCTCTGCCCACGGCATCACCAGAATGTCAGAAGCTCCCATCCTGCTTGCTCAGAACATACCCACACCAGAACAACAGACTGACAAAGGTACAGTGAAAACAGCCCCTGATTTCATACTTACAGACACTATAGACGATACACAGTCATATGATCACATTGCACAATTACACCTCCGGGAAATACAGGAAAGTGCACCAGATCAAGAGAAAGAGTTATGGAAGAAGAGGGGAGTACAATAAGATCCTGCTGATTTCATCTATAGGCAAACAATGACAGGAAAACCTGTCATGCCACAGTCCTTATTGCAAGTGGCACTAGATCAGTTACACCTTCCTACACATGTCTCTCGAGATAATATGTCCACAACCATACAGACTGACTGGTTCATCCCCAACGCCCACAAACTCATACAGCTTTTTGTTAATAAATGTCTCATCTGTCAACAGTACTCACCAAACCCCACTATGAAAAAAGTTGCCTCTACAATACCAAAACCTAAAGGCCCTTTTAAAGAACTCCACATTGATTATGTTGACATGATTGATAGATGCCAAAATTATCGATACCTCATTGTGGTAGTCTGCTCATTCTCACGATGGATCGAAGCTGGACCATGTGTCCACTGCAATGCCAAAGCAGCAGCCAATTTCCTGCTCCGTGAGGTCATTTCACGCTGGGGATTGCCAGATGCGATCCGCTCTGACAACTTCAGTCATTTTTCAAACGCCATCTTTTCCTTTCTAACAACAATGTTAGGGATCAAACACAAATTGACATCAGCATATCACCCACAAAGCAATGGCATTTGTGAGCGCCTTAATGGCCTGCTCAAGGGTAAAATAAGCAAGATAAGTGCCACAATTGGAAAGAAATGGCTCTATTGCCTACCAATTGCCCTCTTTGCGCATAGAAACTCTCCAAGTTCTGATCACCATCTAACGCCCCACCAGCTTGTCACTGGACGATCAATAAATATATCAGTTCCATCTACTAGGCCAAAAACAGATAATGAAAGTTCGTCTGAGATTATGAAAGCTGAAATATATGAATATTTGTGTGCATTAACACGCGCTGCGCAGTTCCTTTCTATTCAGGTATCCAAGAGGATGGAGAAGGGCCGCATCAATCCTGAGCTCCCGCCAATTCATCCCGGAACACGGATCTTTGTTTGAAAAACTGCCCGACGCTGGAAAGACCCCAAATTTGAAGGACCTTTTAAAGTTATAGACTCCTCGCCTACAGCTGTCCGCATCACCGAAAGGAAGGCATGGATTCACAGCAGCGACATCAGGGTCGACCCTGTACCACCTCAGCACCAGACGCCGGAATAGAGGAAGACGACATGCTCCCATTACCACTAAACGAGGATAACATGTTCCCATTCACTATCGAAGAAGAAGACGATAATCGTGTGGTAGTCTACGGAGTAAGTCGTCGCCGAAGCACAGAAGTGTCCTATGCAAAGCTATGTATTTGTATTCTAATATTTTACATTATTGTTGGAGTGGCACTCGCTATGTTTAACTGGTACACTGTTATTGTTCAATGTGTTCGTACAAAGGCTTGTATTTCTCAAACTATTGAAGCTGCCAACACCACTATGTTTTTTGCAACACCGCCCTCTCTACCAACCACCACATATCCTGAAAAAGGCCCCCGTAGCAATACAATAGGTCCAAAGCCCCCTGACAGTAACATCAGCACCACACACACCAGTATGCGCACTAGGTCCCCAACTCCTTCCCCGGTTGAAAATCATACAGAATGGGACAGCATCATTGATCTCACACTACGCCCCCCACTGTTGTCCCGCCGACGCAGAGCAGCCCCACCAGCCTGGCTTCGTGACATCCATAGGGCCGTCATCCACTCCATCTTGCAACACCACACGCCCCCACTCCAGATACAAAGTCCTGACGAGTCAACAGGGGACCATGGGGTCCAAAGCTCCCTACTAGACAACTTGTGGTATAAGGATATGACAACAGCTGGAAAGCAGATAACAAACGAATCCTGCTATGTGTGCTCATACATCCCCCATGCAGTAGGCGCAGATAGACTGATTTTCCCTAGAGAAGTCCCACCACGCACTGCCAAGTGCCTTTTACACCTGTTCCTTTGCCGCATACAAGGACAAGTCCAGATCATTGCGGCTGACATTTCCACCGTATATGTAAATACCACACTCTGGGACTACAACCTCATTACACACAAAGTTATCTCCGACACAGCTGCCCTCGAGGAGGTAATACAGGGCATGTATAAAAGAAGAATACCTGACATGGACTCAAGGGCACCTGCCATTAGGAAGCGTAGATATATCTCAGTATCCTCACCGCAAGCAAAATGCGATGTAGGAATAAAACACAGCAACCCTAATAGAGAATGCCCATGTCAAAATAGGACTGTGCTGCGCCTATGGGCACAAACCTATTTCCACAATAAGTGGAATGATCCTGGCTTCGTGATATGTAAAGCAGCATCCTTAGTACCCCCTTTCGTAGACTCAGATTATGAAGAAGGGATTGACTGGGAGGTTGAGGATGATTGTGAACAAATATGGTCACAGGAAAGTAGGAGATACACCTCGGGTGGGGAGAAAATGTCCGAACCTAAAAAAGCATTCAAACTAAAGTCACCTCTTCTTTGTTTTCTAGGAAATGGCACGGTACCTGTTGGGCGCAACTCGGGATGCAACAGCACCATTTTTAATTCGGACATGCAATATGGCACCTCCAGTCTAATGGACCTCTACTGGGCTTGCGGAGAATGCCTCTATCTCCAACTGCCTCCTCAATGGAGTGGACTATGCACCTTGGTGAACATGCATGAAGTTCACCTGGTCGTTCCAGCAGCCAATATCTCTCACATTCATTCACATCCAATGACAGGCGATGTCACCTTACTCCACCGACACCGGCGGACTGCTCAATATTTCGCCAACGACCCCTTTGATGAAATTCCCCAAGAATTCCGCCTTTTTAACGATGCCCAGGTCTTTTTCAGGAGCCTCGTCCCAATGTTTCAGATAAAAGCAAATGCACAATGGCTCCAGGTGACCCGCTATGAAGTAATGCGGGCCCTCAACAGTACTAGGGATGGGCTAAATGCCATCAAGGAAGAACTGCGCCCCCTGAGGCTTATGGTTCTTCAGCACCGGTATGTCCTCGACATGTTAACAGCGATGGAGGGTGGAGTATGTCACAAGATCGGAAAATCCTGTTGCACGTTCATGCCAGCAAACGACGCGGAGAATGGCTCCATCACAAAGGCCATTGATGACTTAAACAATATAGGGAAGAAAATGTTTGATGAAGGAGGTGCTAGGGCAGACATAGCCACGGACTGGTTCAATTTTAGCTGGATGCCCTCATGGCTGTCTGTCCTCCTAAAATTACTAGTACCGGTTTGCGGTGTGATGTTGCTCCTTTGTTGTGTCGCACAGATAGTATGTCATTGTATAAAGAAGGCTAGTAATAAAGTGGTGGGTATGAATTATGCTGGGACAGGAATATACAGAAAGAGCATACATGAGGACAGCAGACCATGGAATGGGGATAAAATAGCACTGTTAGAAATAGTTGAGCCCACAGCATCTAGCTCACATTCATTGCAGACACCCACTGTCACCCTAGGCCAGGTACCTAGCGCCCCCCCAATTCCCCCTGGTAGACACCCGATAAGGGAAGATACTAGCATAGATCATTATGAATGCCTAGTTGACACACCTGAAGGAGAATATGTGCAATTAAGAACACAGCTAGATCAACAGTACAAGTGCCCCTACGCCAATGACACGCCCTGGATGCCCCAACAAGATGAAGGGCCAGCTAAGTATGCTGTAAGAGTTTTGTTCAAAATTGAACAAGAGGAGGGAAATGAAGCAGGGTCCCATCTACGACGGCAACTTGCCATGAGAACATGACCTATAACCTTTGTAAAAGTTCTGCTTTCTTAAAAGTTTCCGAGAAGTGATGCAAATCATTTTTGATAAATGTCTAATTTCATCATGATCTACGGTAAAGCATCAGTTGACCTTCCGATAACACCTTTTGCACCATGGTGTTACTTCTGCAGTTTTAATATTTTGACGAAGTAACTGAAGGTCTGCGGTCAAAGCACCTGTTAATGTTTTGATCCTGTGGTTAATAGTTCCGCATTAAACAAGTATAAAAGATCTGCTCCACAGCCCATTCGTTGACCACCTTCTGCAGTGTCTAGCACGGGTTGGTGTTCCCGGTCGACCGCTCTATTTTAAGCATCACCTTTTGAGGTTGGAGTGTTCATGATAGCTTGAAAGTCTTTGTCTCTCTCTCTCTGTCTCTCATCCCCTCCCTTTTCCTTGCATTGACGTAATCTTAAAATGTATAATATTGCATGGTTCAGCTTATTATTTGAGATGTGACACTTGTTTATCTATTAAGATTGCACAAAGCTATTTGTTGATTGAAACTGTGCTTTTGACATTTCTTGTCTAAAACTTGTTCTTAAAATAAAGTGCCACTCTGACTCAGATCCTGCATTTCACACATGTGTCTTATTGTTTTAGATAGCACATTTATAGGGTGAAAAAATCACCCTGCAACAAACTCTACAAGTTAATGATTTGGTGTTTATTTTCGCTGGTTGTGTTTACAGTCTAGTTTATTATTAATACCTGTTGTGTGCCAGTATAATTTGTATCCAATTACAATATGCAGAGTGTTCAAGCTCCTCCCCCATTTTTACAGCTTCCAGGAGACCCACCGGTCAGGTGGAAAGTGTGGTATAGGGCTTTTACCAAGTATTTAGGGGATATGGGGGGGATTAGATTCAGTGCAGAGCGCAAAAAGTTTATTTTGCAGCACAATCTTGGATTAGAGAGTCAGGCTGTGTTGGAACACTTACCGCCTCTTGAAGTCATTGATGGTGATGAACCCCTTAATGAGTTTGACCAAGCTGTGGCTATGTTAGAAAAACAATTTGATGTAGAAGGGAGTCTAGTGGTTGCAAGACACACATTTTTCACTAGAGAGCAAGAAGCCGATGAGAGCATTTTGTTGTATGTGGCTGCGTTACGCATTTTGGCGTCAGCATGTCAGTTTGAGCATTTTACTTCACAGTTAATCAGGAATCAGGTCATGGTGCATTGTAGAGACAAAAAAGTTCAAGAGAAACTTCTTGCTTTGAAAAATCCTTAATTGCAGGAAACCATTTCCATCGTTAAAAGCATAGAATTATCACAGAAAGCTTCTAAGGAGTTAAAACCCGACAGAGCTGTAGTGGGTGTAGTAAAAGAGGCCAAAGACCTAGGGGAAAAACAACTAGGCGAGCAGAAGGGTATTAGATATCCAGTCGCCTCTCGCAAGTAGTTGGGCTTTATCATCTCGACTCAAAATCTGGGAGTCTTACAGAGACAAGCAGTTATCATTTTGCTTAACGGAAACTAGGTGAGAGTTGGGGTAGACCTGGCAAGAGTTACCTACAAAACAGTACCATACCGTTTGCACCGGAAAAAGGACGTGAAGTGGTGCTTATTGATTTTATGTTTTTTTTACAAATAATCTTATCCTCTAAATCGCTCTGTGTCAATTAAGACATGGTTAACTACTTTTCACCTAAACATTTTGGGACATATTGGTGGCAAGTTCGACAACTCTGACTCAGTTCCTGCATTTCACACATGTGACTTATTGTTTTAGATAGCACATTTATAGGGTGAAAAAATCACCCTGCAACAAACTCTACAAGTTAATGATTTGGTGTTTATTTTCGCTGGCTGTGTGTACAGTCTAGTTTATTATTAATACCTGTTGTGTGCCAGTATAATTTGTATCCAATTACAATATGCAGAGTGTTCAAGCTCCTCCACAAATTTTTACAGCTTCCAGGAGACCCACCGGTCAGGTGGAAAGTGTGGTATAGGGCTTTTACCAAGTATTTAGGGGCTATGGGGGGGGGTTAGATTCAGTGCAGAGCGCAAAAAGTTTATTTTGGAGCACAATCTTGGATTAGAGAGTCAAGCTGTGTTGGAACACTTACCGCCTCTTGAAGTCATTGATGGTGAAGAACCCCTTAAGGAATTTATGCACAAAATGTGGGTTCCCCTCTCATTTTCCCAATACTCGGTTGTGTCCAGCAAGAAATGCCGCTTGTCGCAAATGTGGTAAACAAGGACACTTTGCTAAAGTGTGTTCAAGGGGAAATGTCAGTACGGTTTATATTGAAAATGACAAGGGTGACATGTCGATGGACGTGGTTAGTTCCATGAATGATTTGATGCTTGTGGTCAAAGATGATTCTTATGATTGTGTGGATCCTATCGTAGATTTGATTGTTGATGGAAAATCCATTCATTTGCTGGTTGATTCTGGTGCTCGCATGACAATGATCACCAAAGAATTGTTTGAATACAATTGGGTGGATAAACAACTTGAACCTCTAGACAGAAATCCGGTCTCTTCTGAGGGCAGGAGGATTGAATTAAAAGGATTTTTTTAAACTAGTTTGATCTTTAAGGAGAGGTGTATTAGGGGAAAGGTTTATGTACCGAAGTAAGGATTAAATATTTCGGGTTGGTACCACCAGGGGCTATTTGGGATGACCCTCAGACCGGGCACCAAGGAACAGGTGTCTGTAGTTGATGAGAATTTCCAGGGTGATGGTTTGTCTCACTGGGCTCATACATTCGGGAGTGGGTTTGGGGCACATTAAAGGGTTCAAACATCTTATCAAAGTGAAAGATCAAGCAGTTCCGGTCAAGCATAAATTGTGCAATGCGCCTTATAGCTCAGAGATGATTTATCTGAGGAGCTCAAGAGGTTGTGTGAGTCAAGGGTCATTGAACCAGTTGAGTCGTCATTGTGGTTGTCTCCGTTGGTTGTGGCCCACAAGAAGAATGGGAGTCTCAGGGTATGCATTGATTTGCGCAGTTTGAACAAAGAAATATGGGTTGATTCTCATCCCCTTCCCCGTATAGATGACATACAATCCAAGTTTGCAGGTTCAAAATTGTTCTGTAATATAGACCTATTCTCTGCATACCATCAGGTCAAGCTGGACGTGAGTTGCAAGCATTTGACGGCCTTTGTTTCTCCGGTTGGAACCTTTCAATTCAAGAGGATGCCATTTGGGCTTGCCTCAGCAGCCTCTGTTTTCCAGCACATCATGGAAAAGGTTTTGGAGGGTATTGAGGACACTGTGGTTTTCCAGGATGATATATTGGTGGCTGGGAAGTGCAGGGCAATGCATGACAGAAATCTTACTGACGTTTTGAGCAGGCTTCAGGAGAAGGGCATTGTTGCCAATAAACTCAAATGTGTGTTTGGTATGGAGTCTATCGAGTATCTGGGACATCGTATTTCTGGTGAAGGGATTGAACCGAGAGAGGGGTTGATTGATGCCATTTTGAATGCTCTGTATCCTAAGTCCAAAGAACAAGTGTCTTCATTTTTGGGCGTCTGTAAATTTTATACCAAGTTCATTTCCAATTTTGCTGCCAAAACTGTTCATTTACAAGAAGTACTCAAAAGGAGGGTTACTTTTCTTTGGGGTCAGGTGTGTCAAGATTAATTTGTTCAAATTAAGCAAGAGCTTGGGACCTGTAAGATTCTGACTCCTTTTGATCCTTTGAAGCAGTGCATTGTTTCGGTTGATGCGAGTTTGGATTGCTTGGGTGGTATGATAACACAAGTCAAGCAGGGCAAGGAGCATACTGTTGGGGTTGCCTCTTGGACATTACGTCAGAGTTAAAAAAATTACTCTGTCATTGAGAGAGAGCTTTTGGCTTGCTGCTGGGCTGTTGAGAGAATTACGACTTTTCTGTGGGGGAAGACTTTCAAGTTGTTGACGGATCACAAGCCTCTCATTCCCATTCTAAATGGGCTTGTTGCTAAAGAGCACAACCCAAGGATTGCAAGATTGAGTTCTAAATTATTACAGTGCAATTTTGTGGTAGAGTATATTCCCGGTGGGAGAAACACGAGGGCAGATTTTCTCTCGAGATCACCTTTGCCCTTGGGAGAGGGTGAGTTAGTAGAGCGTGATGAAGATGAGGAATGTTTGATTGCTGTGGTTGATGTTTGTAGTGTTGGTTTTTTTGATGAAAGGGAATGGTTGGATGGGATGGAGGCTGATCTTGTGCTTAAAAGAGTCAAGGAACATATTGTTCAGGGCTGGACCAAAGAGAAGCATTTGGATGCTGAGCTCCAGCCATTTGCGAAGATAGCTGTTGAACTCAAGTTAGAGGGTGGTGAGATGATCATGCGGGGTGACAAGTTTATTCCCCCCGAGTGTTTGAGATCTCGCATCATTGACGCTGGTCATGAAGGCGATCTTGGGCAGGCAAGCACCAAAAGGAGGATTTGTGCTGTCTATTGGTGGCCATCCATGGATCACCAGGTTGATGATGCCGTCAGGGGTTGTGTCATTTGTTGTCCAAGTGACAAGGTTATCAAAATGGTCACTACTCCTGTACAACTGGTGGAACTTCCCAGTGGACCTTGGATGAAATTGGCTGTCGATTTTGTTGGACCCATCAATGCTTTACCTAATAGGTATAGGTTTGCCTTCGTACTAGCCGACTATTACAGCAAGTGGTGGGAGGTTCATTTTATGATTGATCCAAACACCTAGGAGGTCATTAGATTTTTTCAAAGTCTATTTGCTAGGGAAGGCTTTCCCAAGGAATTAGTGTCAGACAATGGGGTGCAATTCACTTCAAGAGAAATGTCTGATTTTCTTTCTCAATCTGGTATTGTGCATCACTGGGTGGCTCTATATCACCCACAAGCCAACGGTTTTATTGAGCGCATGAATCATATTAAAAATTTTTTTTTTTATATTTGAGTGTGTGCAGTGGGCTATTTCCAACAGGGTGGAGGTTAAAGAAGCTGTGCAGAGCATGTTGTGGGCTCATCGCACCACTCCCAGTCAGGCAGTTGGGAAAAGACCTTTTGAGCTGCTGCGGGGAAGAGTTGCTACGTTTAACATGTGTCCAGGTTGGATGAGAAAATGGGGTTTACGTTTTAAAGCTGTTTCTCCGCATTCTAATGTGGGGGAAGCTAGTAGGTTGCGCAATACCTTTGTTCAGTCATCCTCTAAAGGTGCCAAGGATGCTTCTGGTCGGAGCTCCAAGGTTCTGGTGGGTGATTGGGTAAGAATTAAGCTTCCTCACAGTGTCCCCAAGGGATTGTCAAAGTTTGATCCTCCTGTTCAGGTGGATGCCACTTCTCAATTTGCCGTGAGAGTCAATGGGAATAGTTGGTGGAATCTTTCAAGAATCTACAAGATCCCTAATCAAGTGGTTCTGCAATTGGGGATTGAGGTTTATGTTGAGCATTCATCCTCAGATCCTGGTCGGAGTGAATCCAGTACCAACATCCATGGGGGTCCTTCTCAATCTTCCTATACGCAGAGGAGTGGTAGGAAAAATGTTCCACCTAAATGCATGAATTTGTGAATTTGTTTTCTTATTATGTTGTGCACTTATGTGTAAGTTTCTAATGTGCTTATGTACTTAATTAATGTGCAGAGTATTTTTAGATGTGTGTAATTTCTCATGTATATTGCTTTTGCGATTTCTCCCCTTTTTTCTCCTACTCCTTATATCTCTATTGTCTTTCTGGTTACTGCTAGTGTTTATTTCTTTCCCCTATATTCTCTTTGTAAAGAAGGGAGATGTTGTAGTAATCAGATAACCTGTTTCTACTATGTTAACCTGGTTCCATGGTTACAGAATGTTGACATTTGAAATGCCAGGGACTGTTGTATTATTCCCTGGAAGCTAAACAAGAGGTTTCCTCACTTACCTGGCCCGGTGTGGTTACTTCACTTATGACTCACCCAAGGGCTCTCCGAGAACAAGCACAGCATATAAACCCAAGAAATTCAAAGCACTCCTCTGTGCCTGCAGAACCCCATAAATTTATCAAAATTCATCTTCAGTAAGACTACACTTAAAAAGTATCCAACAGAAGCAATTCTCTTTTCTATAGGAGATCAAGCACTCCATCAAACTACTGGCAGACACTCGAATCAAACAATCGATAAGTGCAATGCCATCAACCACTTCTTCGCTGACAAGACAGGCAATATCAAGTCCCACATTCACAACATGATAGAAGATATTCCACTTACAAACAATCCATCAATCAGGCATTGCTCTATTCCAAAGTAGAGAGCCTCCAATCTTCTTTCGTACAATGAACTAACTGACATTTGCAATGCTCTGAATG
Organism: Calotriton arnoldi; assembly: GCA_963921515.1. NCBI lineage: Eukaryota > Metazoa > Chordata > Amphibia > Caudata > Salamandridae > Calotriton > Calotriton arnoldi. The sequence goes on from CAWUFW010000601.1 coordinate 1,600,294, forward strand.
TCTATAAAGACAACATTCTACCATAATGTATCATGAAATATATGGATGGAAATGCTCTAACATCAATCCTCAACATTGTCTCCACATCCCTTAGAGAAGGACGCTTCCCTGATGACCTTAAAAGGGGACAGATCCTCACCCTGCTCAAAAAACCCAGCCTGAACCCAGATGACCTCACCAACTACTGGCCCAGCACTCACCTTCCATTTATTAAGATAGCTTTGCCTTTCATTTAGCAGGCCAACTTGCCAATAACATTCTACTACAGACATACCAGTCAGAACTCAGAACACAGTGCAGGAAAGAGGCAGTTAAATTGCAAGGTGCTGAATGTATCTTCCTCCTCAATAACAAAAAAACCCTGCCACCTGGGCATGTTCAACCTCTCAGCTGTTTCTGACACTGATGATTACCAGGAAAATCCTAGAATCTGTATGGGTTTTGCTGTCACAAAATATCCCCACCAGCCCATCCAATTAGGACTCTCAATATCCCAGAAACTTTGTTTTCGAAGTGGAGTCCCTACAGGATTCATCCTTTCTGCCATCATCTTTAATCTGTACTTGGAACCCTTCAGTACAGTGCACAGTGACGGCAAATTCTGGATTCATCTATATCCCAATGACGCACAAACTTACCTCAATGTCTCCTCAGTGGACAACATTCTGTGACTTAAAACATGCCTCCAACTAAATCAGAACTGGATGTTAAGCACTACCCAAACTGAAGCAAACTACGAAAGAATTCCTCCTATTTTCCAACAATGTCAAATAGCCTCTTATTGAAGTCTGACTAAGACACACAAACCATTGAGCTTCACTCCCTAGCAGACAGCAAATGTTAAATAACTTGCATCGACTCTCAACATTGATCCCCTTGAAGGTATGCATCACTAATAAGACCAAGAAATCAAGATCCCAGCTCCTGTTTCTGAAAAAAAGTGGAATCCTCCCTACTTCAATTGGACTTCAGAACAACAAGGCAAACATTTGCCCTCTACCACCTGGACGAGGCAATGTTCTACTTAATGGCCTTCTTACCTACATTGATGTACCTCAAAGGCACACTACATATTGTGGCTCATCTCATCAAGGACCTGAAGAAATTCAACCACAACATAGTGACCTCTAGACCTCCATCAATTTCAAATTCAACTGCATCACCTAAAAGGCCTTTCAAAACAAAACCCAAGCATGATCTGTCAAGAAACTAGGGTGGATTACTTTACACTAGGAGCTAACACATTTCAGACAAAAAACAGGGGGATGTGGAAAAGAAAACACCAAACGTAGGCTTTCTCTATGTACACAAACCTTGACTCTGGAACAGCATCACCACAGGAATCCTCTATGCACTGAAATCCACCTGCAGTTACAGCTGCCCCAACCTCTTGCAATTCAGAACAAAACTGAAGGTACACCATTTCACAGAGCATTTTCTACTCATCTGTTAAACATTTTAAAGCTGTACAATAGTCAGTATACAAGTGGAAATTTGGAAAACACTGGTCAAAGAAACTCACAGAATAAGTACATGCACAGAACCAGTTTATATTTGAGTCACAAAAACAGGATCTGTCATATTCAGTCAGGTAATCAAGGATTACTGTGCATGTTCGGATAAGACAACCAAATTGCCACACTTCCTTCATCATTTTTACAGAGTGGTCAGTTGGTCAAAGAAAATGTGATTAGTCAAGAATATTCTGCTATAGTATAGAAGAGCAACATTACAGAATAAGTACCTTTGATGACTTCATATCATTCATATCATGTCCAAGAGAACAGGATTTTAAGTATCTACAACCAATATTCAAGTGGGATATAAATTGAAAACATATTTTCCAGAACTGCTTCAATACCAAACAAGCACCTAAAACCCTACCAAAGGATTGTCCTGGACAATGTTCAATGGAATAAGATCAACTGATGTTTGGAATAAACTTCTCCCTTATTAAAATAATCTAAACCTGGGAACACTTCTCTATCAAATGACAACTACTTGACCTAATGGAATTATACATAACCCAAAAGGATACTACTCCAAATCAACCAATGTTTAGTACTCCTGTCAGTACGAAAAGTATATATAATATGATGAGATTTACTAGAGTAAACCAAGGAATATATAGGGACATGAATAACAATTATAGAATAGAAATTTCAGTGGGTTACCATTAAAACAAAACAGCACTCACATTCATGGCATTAAAGGTAAACTTTACAAACAGACAAAACACTAAAATGGCTGACCTTTATATGACAAGCACAATTACAAGGGTACCTTGTAGATCTGGCATTCAAACTAAATATCAATTGTAGAAGGGCACAAATTCACCTGAATATGTTTTGTTTTCAAAAAAATTCATGGCTAAATAAATTCTAATTATAAAATGTACATATATACCTAAACTCCAAATATAGAAGATCATCATAATTTACTATAATATTTGCACATTGAAATATGACCTTACACTTACACCTTAATAATGTATTAGGAATTAGGTGCATATTTGCCATTTCAAGGCTGCTGCCCATCACCTTGTTTACCGTGTAACTTTTGGGGTTGTACTCCCACAATTCAGAGGTGTTACAGTGGGTAAAGAAAGGTACATTTAAGTGGACATCTTTCTTTTTGGCAATATGGCTAATAGTGAACACAAATGTTCTCCAGCATGTGCCTTTTAGGATGTATGATGTTTATGATCAGTGCAGCTCTATTCATGAGTACCTTTCAGTAATTCACAAGACAACTAAGTAGTATGTTTGAGAATAGTCTGATTACTGAAGTATGTCTGATGGATGTTGTGTAATCAGACACATATTCTATTTGAAGGATTTAAAGAAAAATAGAACATTAGCAGTCAACTTTGCTACTGAACACCCGCATTCATATTTTGATTTGTCAGTCGTGTCCGTAACATTGATTATACAATCAGCAATGGGTATAATGTTGAGAAACACCTAAATTCCTAGTCAAAATTCCATGAATTTTTAATCTTATGAGATTTTACTTTGATCTGCTTCCCCAATCGGCAAATATGCTGTTATTTCCTGTGAGTAAAAACTATGTTCAAGGAAACATTGTTGATGCATCACCTTCATCTAATTCATTATACATTAAATGGATTTTATTTTACTCTAGACCAATACATTAACATTTAGAGCATTTGGATCCAAAGGCTTTAAAACATAAAACAAACCACGAGCTACAGCAAATTAATATATTTGACCTCAACAACTTATCAGATTAAATACTATGGGGCACATGCATCAAGCATTTTTGCCTTCGCAATCGGCCTGCTTGCGAAGGCAAAAAATGCTTTCCAGATGCAGGAAACCCCAATTTGCGATTCGGTAACCTGTTACCAAATCGCAAAATGGGTTTGCAATTCAGTATTTAGAAGGGGCGTGTTTAGGGCGTCCATTCCATATACCGAATCCTAACGGTATGCATGAATGTTTTGTGACCATGGATGTGGTCGCAAAACATTCGCATATTACCACCTACTTCAAGTAGGTGGCAACCCATTCGCAAATGGGAAGGGCTCCCCAAGGGACTCCTTCCCCTTTGTGAATGGTTGTAAAAGCATTTTTAAGCGAAGGCAGTGGTCCCACGGGCCACTGCCTGGCCTTAAAAAATGAAAAGAAAACTTTTCATTTCACTTTTTGTAAAGCATCTCGTTTTCCTTTAAGGAAAACGGTCTGCTTTACAACAAAAAAAGATTGCTTTATTTGCTATATATAATGTTCATTATATATTTATTCATTTATTCATATACATATACAGTTGACCATAAATCCTGTGTATTAAGTGTATAATATCTCCAATGCATTTTGGGATGTGATTGGCCCTTCGTCAGAGGATTGTGGTCCCTGTTACCACATTTCTCCTACGTCCCTTTTCCTCTTACCTCTGAGTGAATTCATTTGCAGGGTTTTATGAAGGAAAACCACATGCATTTACCATGCAAACCTTTACAGTGCAATCACTACCCCAACTGCAACATTACCAAGTGTTCCTTTCCCACACAAGTCATTATAATGACCTGCCTTAGGCAGCCATTAAACTTTGGAATAGTGTAAATTACTTTTCCAACTCTAATCTACACAACAGTAGGATTGGTGTTGGACATAAAATCCAACACCAGTCCAACAACACGCCCCCCTAAAGCTAGTCATTGTAACGACTTGCGTGTTAAAGGAACGCGTGTTTACTTCACAGTCGGGGTAGTGACTGCATTGTAAAGGCAGGTCGTGGTAGTGACTGCGTGGTAAAGGATGTTTCCCCATGCATAGAATTGCTTCCAGCAGTAGTGTTACGGAGGCAATGATCCCAAGAAGGGAGAGTGGTGATAGTTAAATGGATTCAGTACCCAGGACCAAGGGGTATACCTCCACAACATGCTGAAAAACATAACAAATGTCATTCATTAGATTGAAAGAAGTAGAGAAATTTGAGTGCTCCATAAACCACGATTGTTTAATGTCATATTCTATTACATATTTTGATGCCAGTTATGGCAGTTATACATTTTGTGTTGCAAATTTTGGGGTTTATTTTTCAGTCTAAGTAGCCTCATCATTTTACATGTCATGAACTATTTTTCTGGCTTATGTTCATTGTCACACTGTGTGATTGACCCGTTGGCTGTGTTGCAGTGGATACTGGGCCCCTTTTTGATAAATGTGTTTTTATTACTATTATCTCTTCCATATGACATAGTTCTCTGACACTCACTTGATCCTCCGAAGGATCTTGTATTGTGCCACTGAGGGGTTGGATTTAGGAGATCTAACATCCGGATATCCAATGAGGATCAGGAATTGGATGACTGATTGACAAATTTGTAATTAGATTCATGTATATGACCCTCAACACCAGACTATATAAATAAAGGATTATTACTGCTAGTCCGAACCTTTTGAAGAAATTTAGCTGGACTAAAATCATACAAACCAATAATTCTGTTAAGGCAATACAAAACAATAACATTAGTACCTGATGATCGGAAAGGTCTCTATGCTGTTATCTCCCTGTCATTAATAAATCAATTTGAATGCACAATCAACTTAAGGAGACAAGTCATGATAAACAGAGACTATGGTTTAGTTAAGAAAGTATATTTATCAAAGACATGCAAAGGGCAAGACATCATTAATAAACATTTAATATCTTAAGAGTGCAGGACAGTCTAATTAGTTTGGGCTTGCCATAAAGTGAAAAAGGAGCTTTGTAATGTTCAGCAAGGACATGAGCCACAACAGCTCATGACTAGTGTCCTATCGAGAAAGAGTCCAAGATTGGCACACATAGCATATGCGTCAGGCGGGGAAAGAGCAAGTAGAGTCTGCAAAGGTTTCCAATGGAAAGATACAGGAAAATCAAAGAGCAGTCTTTGGGGTCTGTCAGAGAGCCACTGTCCATCCATCAAATCAAAGTATAATATAATCCTCTAGTTCCGGGGTGGCACCTCTTTGATCACCTTATTGTGTCAGACCACTCAGTCCATTGGTCAGTGCGTATAAGATGATTGTCATACGGCATAAAGGAAGAGGTTGTACTGATAACGTAAGTTGTCAGATCATCCGGTATACATAAACTTCCAAACAATGATCCTTTAGCAACAGGCATATGAGAGGACAGTTTCCCATAGCAGATGTTCCCAAAGTATCAACTTTTGGTGCAAACATTCCTTGTAAGCGAGTGAGAACGAGTGTAAGACAAAGCAGAGTAGGAAAAATGCAGGCCTACAATAAAGTTAATTTAAAATAAACAGAATATAAAGTAATGGAAATAGACATTTCATAGGGAAATAAATATTCTAAAAATTCTTTCAACTTATAAGCACTCAGAATATGTTATTTGTTGGATTGTAAAGATCACATGTAACTATCACATATTACTGCATTTTCAAAATACTAACGTGTAAAGTTATTTCAAATCATAAAATACTAATATTGTTACAAATGTTTTACATTAGTACATATATGAAGATTATTGTCTGATGGTTTCAGGACATTTCCACTAAGTATGGCTATGCAGCATCAGTTTTCTTTTCTCATTTGGTGCACAATTTCACATATGCAAATGATGAAATTCAGAATGAAACCCTTCAATATCACATGTAAAATTAAATAAATTACATTAGATTTCATTAATTCTTTACACACATTACTATTTTAATGAGTATGATTAGGAATTTCATAACACAGTAGTACATCACTTTAACTTTTTAATACAGGTTGAAATAACATGTTAAAGCTGGTTAATAAAATATGAACCTTTATTATCCAAATTAATATGATTTCATCTATTCTACAATTATCTGTATATTTTTACAATGCAGTAACTAAGCTCTCTTACATTTATTTCTCATGTTTCTTTAATGTGTGGTTAGTGCACGTTTATTCATAAGTTACTCAAAAGTCTCATATCTTTTTATGAGTCAAGCAAGGGTTCTGACAGCTTTTCAGCCGCATCAGCTGCTAATTTAATGGCAAAGGGAATTGCCAGTACAGCATGTGAACTCAATACAGAGCACATGAAAACCACAAGGTATATGGAGCGAGACTGGTCAAACTGTGCAGGTTATACAAGAATGTTTTAGGTGACCACGCCATGTTCAGTTTTGGCTGAAGTCCTTCTCTCGTCACACCTTCTTACCTTGACTAATTATTAGATTATACACAACAGGGCGCTGAAGCGTTGAAGCATCTACCTCACATTGCAGTCACTTCTAGAGATAAAATCCCACATGCCTAACACAGAATCAACCATAGTTTCCGTCTGGGATTATCATATAAAAAACATAGACCTGGAAGGTGCTTACACACTCCTTCTGCTAGAACTGTTGGTGGCTATAAACAACATCTATATTCATCTCTTAGAACAACTGGGAATCTCAACTACAGTAGAGTTCGAAAAAAGGATACAATTATTCTCTATGGTCATTCCAAAAATTATCCCTTTGTACTCCACTTTAAGACTTCTTCGCACTGGATTTGACATACTGACTACACCCTCTTTTCGTCATGCACCTGAGCACCCGCTAAAATACGTCACCTGATACATGTTGCATAACAGGCAAAACTCAATACAAACAGTGCCAAACATAAGGACATTATTGATTCTATTCCTGCTCACGGACACAGGCCATTCCTTGATGTCCCTAATTCACAAAGTAATGAAACGCAGTGCCCTCACCTCAGAAGACATTGGCAAATATTCACAAATCTAACATGCGTTCAAAATGTATAATCTTTTGCCCCCCTCACTAGTCTGCTAGCCTACCTGCTCTTACTTTGAAGTAAACTCAGAAATGACAGTGTGGCTCCACTAAGCACAGGTCATTGAACACACATACCTGGCTATTAACTGTTTGAAACATTGTGTCAATGGCACTTGTCATAATGCATATGATAGGAGATAAACTAGACCTGAAATTACTTCAGTCTACCGTGACCAGGTACCACCCATAACCAGTGCCCAAGATTAACCTCTGAAATGCTGCTTTTAACACCTCTTTTAGACAATGTCTCAGTCTTTAGCAAGGCCCAGTGAGCCCCCTCTGACAACAAGACTATTGACAGAGCCCAATTATTTAGTTCCACCACCCCAGTTCATAATGGATGTCCCAGTTGCCTGTGGCCTTTCCTGGCCCACTGTGCTACCTGTGACCACATCTACAAACTGGATCTCCAAGACACACCACGGAAGCACATGCCGGGCTTTGGGCTCACACCACAGCAATGTGGCTTTGGAGTTTGATCAGTCACCACATCAAAGTCACATCCGAGTTTTCTTTTCTCATAGGAATGGACCGGTAACATACAACATGGTTTATTCACTTAAATATCTACACAGTTGAATAGCATGTGATGTATAAAGTAAACATAATGCATGACTTCTCAGCACATAATAATAAGTGCAACGCGTTAATACATTATGCAATATATGATTGGCATAAATTACAATACAAATGTGTAGGAGAGTAGGATCTGCCTGTTATGTTGCCCCCACTTTTTTTCTGATGTTTACACTGGTTTCTGGCTATAGTCTGGCTGGGTCCCTGCTAATCAGGGCCCCAGCCTCTCTGTTCTCTCTAAACAATTTGGAGTGCACTCTAGGTGCACTAGTGATTGGATACTGTGGTACCTTATGAGTCCCTAGTATATGGTACCTTAGGTACTAAGGGCATAGGTACTTCACAGGCCTCCCTTGGGCTGCAGCATGTATTATGCCACCCCTGGGAAGCAGACTAAATCTGACACCACAGGCCTGCTACTGCAGCCTGGGTGAGGTGGTGCTAGCCCTCCTCACTGAGATATAGGTTCCCTATATCTCTCCTACACACACATATAAACCTATCAGTCACCCCTAAGGCAGGCCCTATCAATCCTGAGGGCAGGGTGCTTGGCTTCTATGTGAGGGGGTGCCTCTGCCTGAGCAGGGCCCCTCTGCAGCTCTCAGAGTCCATTCTCTGGTGCTGTTTGTGGATGCGGTTAAACCATATACTCTTAAGTGCATTATATCCTCGCGGTAAAATGCTAACTGTGGAATGGCTGCATCAAAACATGTCGTGTTTGGTGTCAAACATCTTGGAATACTACCCCCCGCCAGTCCTGGCGGCGGGGGTAGCATTCCACCCTTCTAGAGGGATAGACATGTACCTACTGTGGAAACGCGGTAGAATCCTGCAGAGCCCTGGCATCACAAAATGGATGCCACCAGTCACAGACACTGGGCTGCCCTCCTGCTGATGACCAACACTCGCAGTGGAGGAAGCCCAACAATAGATATCCTGTCCCAAGGGGTGTGACCACCTCCCAGACAGGGTTTAGTGTATTGGGGCTGGGTGGGTGCACTCTTAGAGTGCTTTGAAGTCCTGCACTGGGGGAGCAGAAGGCTCCTCTGTGCATACCCCAGTTCAAACCGGCTCAGGGGCTACCTGCCCCTGCTCTGGCGCGAAACTGGACAAAGGGAAGTGGGTGTAGCCACCCACTCCCCTGACCCTCCCATAGGTAGGGTCATAGAGCTAGTCCCTCCCTTTCTTTTAGTATAAGAGGGGGAACCTGTGCATTGAAAACTAGATTTCCCTGGACGACGCTCTGAAGAAGAATCCCGGACCTTCGACGTTCCACTACCTTTGGAAGACTGAAGAATCTCCCTTGGAGTCAAGGAGTGACTCCCCTGCTTGGCAGGCACCAAAAACTACAAACAATGGTCGCAAACTACGCCGCTCCCTCCGGAGTCCGAAGTCCCTGCAGCCCAAAAAGTAGATTTCCTGACTTCTCAAAGGCCATCGTGAGTCCCCAGCGAAGCTAAGGCCAGTGGACCCCAAGAGTGACGAGGAACCGCGACCCCTGGGTACCGTGCACTATTGTCGAGTGCAACCCCTTCACAACAATCTACGAACTTGTGCTTTGGACCTCGTGTGGTCCTAGCCTCCAGCAAGAACCCCTCTGAAGATCAGAGGCCTACCATGTCCCGAGTGACCGTGGGCCCCTGTTGAGTGAATCCTCCCAAGGCGTCTTTGTGATCCCTTGCCAGCCGGCTTGTGGGTCCCCAGAAGGCTTTCCTACAGAATCAAAGGGCTCCCCTGGTTGCTCCAGGCCTGCCCTGACTTACCCTCTCTGGGTGAGTCCCTCAGACCTTGCTGGTCTGCGCCATTGACTTTTTACACTTTACCCAAGACTTGCTGTTACCAAGGCTTGTTGGCTCCAATCGAGTTGCTGATACTGCAGTAAGCTGCAGACATTGTGGTACACGCCGAATCCAGCTCATGGTCATCGTTGACGCCTCCTGGACCTTGTGGCTGAAGAGTCAAGGCACCCATGAACGACCTGAATCTTGCGACGACGGTGGGCATCCATCTTCCTTGCCCTGAGTCACTGCCAAGTGACTGTGAACACTGTCCCCTCTGCTTTCAGGTCTTCCATCTTCTGAATCCAGGCTTGGATTCCTCCGGACACTTCTCCTGACGCCGCAAGCAGCAAGTCTTCACTGGCTCCCATTGAAAACGACGCCGCGACCCGACACCAAAGAACACCTATGCTCCCGGCTCCCCTGGGTGAGGTAACTTCAGCACTACTGTGCTCCTGTGGGTGTGGGCCCTAGAACTACTTACCCTGTAAGTGACTTGCTTGTAGCTACCCTAGAAGTGCCCTAAAACTCTTACTTTCCAAGTGCGACTATCGCGCTGACTCGTACATGGTTCGCGTCTGTGTTATACACACCGCGTCCAACTCCCTTGCAACTCTATCTGTAACCGCGTCCTTCGACTCGTACAAGGACCGATCGGTGTGTTCGCCTCGAACACGCAAGGGACCTTTAACATTGAAATCTCAATCGCGTCTGTTCGCATAGACTCGTACAGGACTCGCACCGGTGCCAGGACACCGCGTCCGTCCCCTGTGGGTCTCCTACAACTACCTGGGGTGGTTCTTGGGGGTCCCTCGATTCTAGATGCCCTAGACCTAGGTCTAGCCAAACTAATATTGTGATATTCGATTGTGCTAAACTTATTTTGATAACATTTGACTTGTACATATATTCCTGACTTCTAATCTCATAAAGAGATTAGTAGAGAGTTGTTTATTAATAAATACATATATATTTGATATATATACCTGTGTGGTGTCTTTTCATTTGGTGATTCAAGAGATTGTGTGGTAAAACAAGCTGCTTTACATTCCTTCAAGACTTAGCCTGAAGGCTGCTCTCCACAGCTACCACTAGGATAGCTTTCTATAAAGGTTGTCTTAAACCTATCTACCATAAGAGTCGAATTGTTCTGGTGCAAGGTGTCCACTTTAATTAGTGAACAGCATATACCAGGCCAACTTCTCACATTGGTGGGCAGCGTGTGGGATTCCAGCTTGCTATTGTTTTACCAGAAAATCTCTATTTGAATTACTAACTGAAAACCACTATAGGTACTTAAGGTACATATAAAGTCAAGCTTAGTATCAATAAGTTCTACTGAACTTAGAGCTGTGTGCCAAGGGATAGCACACCCTTTCTACAGCTCAAGCTAGTATCAGTAGGCCACAAACTAGTGTAGGTAGTACAACACTGCACAACACTAGAATGTCCTTAAAGGGTGGAACCAGTGGATCCACTCAGCCTCAGTATAAGGACATGGCTTTCTCTGACTTGAGAGCCATGTGTGTTGAAAGACACCTGAAGCTAGGACAGAGTCCCTCCACACTACACCTGATAGATCTGCTGACAGCAGAGTCTTAGATTGGCTCTAGGAGCTAATGGGTCTGAATCAGGGGGTGGGTCAATTACAGTGTCTGGGTCAGATGATGAAAATCAGAATGACCAAGACTCTGTGATTGAAGGGCCAGGCTCCAAGGGGCCTGAAAAGGACAGAGGAATTCTCCCTAAGAGAACTGACAGAGTGGATGAGAGGCATAGGTCCTCTTCCAGGGAATCTGACCACTCTTATCACTCTGGCAGAGAATTTGTCCAGCAGAGGAACTCATACTTTCCCATAAGAGAGAGCTCCTCTGACAGAAGGTGCAAACTGCTGCAGTATGAGGAAGCAAGAGTTGCCCTCAGAACCAAGCAGTTGGCAATGGATAGAGAAGCCCTGGAGATCCAGAGAGCTTCTAGAAGAGAGGGGTTAGAACCCCTTGGTGGCAGCAACAGTGTCCCTAGAGGCAGAGAATATATTCCAGACCATAGGAACCTGAGCAAGGTTGTTCCTCCCTACCAGAGTGGGGATGATATCCACAAGTGGATAACTGCTATGGAGAGGGCCTGTAGAGTACAGCAGGTCCCCCAAAAGCAGTGGGCAGCAATCTTGTGGCTCTCCTTTTCAGACAAAGGTAGAGACAGGCTCCTCACTGTTAGAGAAGAGGATGCTGATGATTATGAGGTCCTGAAGAGTGCACTGATAGATGGGTTTGGCTTAACCACTGAGCAGTACAGGTTGAAGTTCAGAGACACCCAGAAGGCACAGACTCAGGACTGGACTGACTTTGTAGATTGTGCAACCAAGGCTCTGGAGGGTTGGCTGGTTGGCAGTAGGGTTACTGATTTCAAGGGATTGCATAATCTGATGATGAGAGAACAGATCCTTAATAATTGCCAGAACCAGTTGTTGCATCAATACCTGGTGGACTCCGATCTGACCTCTCCCCAAGAATTGGGAAAGAAGGCAGACAAGTGGGTCAGAACCAGGGTAAGGCAGAAACCCCAGAACCAAGGGGGTGACACCAAGAAGCAAGATCCTAAGGGCTCTGAGAAAGGTGGGGATAAGTCAAAAGACCAGAAGTCTTCACAAGGGCCCCAAAAATCTGCATCTGGTGGGGAGTCACAATCCAACAAGGGAAAAGGCCAAAAGAAGCCCTGGTGCAAATTCTGTAAACAGAAAGGGCACTGGACTTCTGATTGTAACAAGTCCAAAGACCAAACCACCACCACTCCTGCCCCTAAGGCAACTGTTCCCCCTAGCTCAGCTACTGGTGGAGGTGGTACTCAGAATAAGGGTGTAGTAGGGTTGACCCTGGGTTCTGAAGTGGACTCTGACCTAGTCAGAGTGCCCACTCAGGCAATGCTGATTTGTGATGGAGACCTTGATATGTCCTTCCTAGTAAGCCCCAGTAATCTGGGCAAATACAAACAGCAGCCTGTAATAAATGGCAAACAGGCTTTGGCATTTAGGGACACAGGTGCTAGTGTCACCATGGTGGCAGAGGATCTTGTGGACCCTGGACAGATCATCCTGGGCGAAATGTACCAGTTGACCAATGCAAGCAATGTCAGGACCAACCATAGTCTGGCAGTTGTGAATTTCTCCTGGGGAGGGGTAACTGGCCTCAAGAAGGTTGTAGTCAGTGCAGACCTCCCTGTCGAATGTCTATTGGGCAATGATCTAGAGACTTCAGCCTGGTCTGAAGTAGAGTTATGGACTCATGCTGAGATGTTGGGCATCCCTGCAGAGGTATTTGCTGTGACCAGGTCACAAGCAAGAATGCATGACACTGAACCAGCTCTGGATCCTGGAACAATGGACCAGATGCTTCCCAAGAGGAGGAGCAGTAGGGTAAAGGCAGTGCCTTCCCCTCTGTCTCAGATCACAGATTCACCCCCAGAGGGAGGTGAAGCAGATCCTGAAGAAGGAACTGCCCCAGAGGAACTTGAGCCTGATCAGGTTGAGTTCTTGGGGGCAGGGGGCCCTTCTAGGGAAGATCTGAGTAAGGAGCAACAGTGCTGCCCCTCTCTTGAACCCCTCAGACAGCAGGCTGCTGCTGAGGCTGCTGGGAGTGCTAGTGGGTCCCATAAAGTTTATTGGGATGAGGGACTCCTATATTCTGAGGGTAGAGATCCAGCCCCTGGAGCCACCAGGAGGATGGTAATACCTCAGACGTTTAGGGGTTCCTCTTGACCCTAGCACATGATATCCCTTTGGCAGGTCACTTGGGCCAAAACAAGACCTGGGACAGGCTTGTTCCACATTTTCATTGGCCACATATGTCAGAGGACACAAAGGAGTTTTGTCGCTCCTGTGTCACATGCCAAGCCAGTGGTAAGGCAGGTGGCACAACAAAGGCCCCCCTGATACCACTACCTGTGGTGGGGGTACCCTTTGAAAGGGTAGGGATTGACATTGTTGGTCCCCTTGACCCTCAAACTGCATCTGGGCACAGGTTTATCCTGGTGGTAGTGGATCATGCCACCAGGTACCCAGAAGCAATTCCCCTGAGGACCACCACAGCCCCTGTGGTGGCAAGAGCCCTCATTGGAGTTTTCTCCAGAGTGGGTTTCCCAAAGGAGGTAATCTCTGACAGAGGTACTAACTTCATGTCAGGATATCTGAAAGCAATGTGGAAGGAGTGTGGTGTAACTTATAAGTTCACCACTCCCTATCACCCACAATGCAATGGTTTGGTTGAACGCTTCAACAAAACCCTTAAGGGAATGATTAAAGGACTCCCAGAGAAGCTTAGGCGGAAATGGGACCTTCTTCTTCCCTGCCTGTTGTTTGCATACAGAGAGGTTCCACAGAAGGGGGTTGGTTACAGCCCATTTGAGCTTCTGTTTGGGCATCCTGTGAGAGGTCCATTGTGTTTGGTAAAAGAGGGCTGGGAGTTACCTCTCAAGCCCCCAAACAAGATGTGATGGACTATGTACTTGGTCTCCGCTCCCGGATGGCTGAGTACATGAAAAAGGCAACCAAAAACCTGGAGGCCAGCCAAGAATTACAAAAAGCTTGGCATGACCAAAAGGCTGTACTGACTGTATACCAGCCAGGACAGAAAGTGTGGGTGTTGGAGCCTGTGGCCCCAGCAACCCTCCAGGACAAGTGGAGTGGCCCCCATACAATAGTTGAACAGAAGGGAGAAGTCACCTATCTGGTGAATCTTGGAACTCCCAGGAGCCCCCTGAGGGTGCTCCATGTCAACAGATTAAAGCCATATGTTGACAGGGCTGACATGGGCTTGCTCATGGCAACTGATGAGGACCAGGAGGAGGAGAGTGACCCTCTCCCTGACCTGCTCTCTCAGAACCCTGATGATGGGTCAGTAGACGGTGTTGCTTTGGCAAGCAGCCTCACTGACCATCAGCAAACTGAGTGCAGACAAGTTCTGCAACAGTATAGACATATGTTTACCCTGACCCCTAGTCAGACTACCTGGTGCACCCATGAGGTGGACACTGGAGACAGTCTGCCTGTCAAGAGTAAAATCTACAGGCAACCTGACCATGTCAGGGACTGTATCAGGACTGAAGTCCAGAAAATGTTGGAGCTAGGTGTAATTGAGCCTTCAGATAGCCCTTGGGCTAGCCCAGTAGTCCTGGTACCCAAGCCTCATACCCAGGGTGGTAAGAAAGAAATTAGGTTTTGTGTAGACTACAGAGGCCTCAATGCAGTCACTAGGACTGATGCCTATCCCATACCAAGGGCAGATGAGCTGATTGATACTTTGGCCTCAGCCAAATATCTAAGTACATTTGACCTAACAGCTGGCTACTGGCAGATCAGATTAGCTGATGATGCAAAAGCCAAAACAGCATTTTCGACCCCTAGTGGGCACTACCACTTTGTGGTGATGCCCTTTGGATTGAAAAATGCACCTGCCACTTTTCAGAGGTTGGTGAATAAAGTCCTGGCAGGGATGGAAACTTATTGCTCAGCTTATCTAGATGATATTGCTGTCTTTAGTTCTTCCTGGCAGGATCACCTGGTCCACCTCAGGAATGTTTTGGAGGCTCTGCAGAAAGCAGGCCTCACTATCAAGGCCACTAAGTGCCAGATAGGGCAGAGTCAGGTTGTGTACCTGGGCCACCTTGTAGGTGGAGGCCAGGTTCAGCCTTTACAGAGCAAAATCCAAACCATAATGGAATGGGTTGCTCCAACCACCCAGACACAGGTGAGAGCCTTCTTAGGCCTAACTGGGTACTATAGGAGGTTTGTCAAGGGATATGGATCTATAGTGACCCCCTTGAATGATCTGACCTCAAAGAAAATGCCAAAAAAGGTTCAGTGGACAGCTAGCTGTCAGAAGGCATTTGAAGACCTAAAGCAGGCCATGTGCACTGCCCCCATCTTACAGAGTCCAGACTACACCAAAAAGTTCATTGTCCAAACAGATGCTTCTGAGCTGGGTGTGGGAGCTGTACTGTCTCAACTGAATGATGAAGGTCAAGACCAGCCAGTAGCTTTTATTAGCAGAAGGCTGACCCCTAGAGAGAAACGTTGGTCAGCTATAGAGAGGGAGGCCTTTGCTGTGGTGTGGGCCCTGAAGAAGCTGAGGCCATACTTGTTTGGCACTCACTTCATAGTTCAGACTGACCACAAGCCCCTCCTATGGCTTAAACAAATGAAAGGAGAAAACCCAAAACTTTTGAGGTGGTCCATTTCCCTACAGGGGATGGACTATACAGTGGAACATAGACCTGGGACCCAACATGCCAATGCAGATGGACTCTCAAGGTATTTCCACTTAGAACACGAAGACTCAACTGGTCAAGGTTAGTTTAGTGTCCCTGCGTTTGGGGGGGGGTTGTGTAGGAGAGTAGGATCTGCCTCTTATGTTGCCCCCACTTTTTAACTGATGTTTACACTGGTTTCTGGCTATAGTCTGGCTGGGTCCCTGCTAATCAGGGCCCCAGCCTCTCTGTTCTCTCTAAACGACTTGGAGTGCACTCTAGGTGCACTAGTGATTGGATACTGTGGTACCTTATGAGTCCCTAGTATATGGTACCTTAGGTACTAAGGGCATAGGTACTTCACAGGCCTACCAGGGGCTGCAGCATGTATTATGCCACCCCTGGGAAGCAGACTAAATCTGACACCACAGGCCTGCTACTGCAGCCTGGGTGAGGTCGTGCTAGCCCTCCTCACTGAGATATAGGTTCCCTATATCTCTCCTATACACACATATAAACCTATCAGTCACCCCTAAGGCAGGCCCTATCAATCCTGAGGGCAGGGTGCTTGGCTTCTATGTGAGGGGGTGCCTCTGCCTGAGCAGGGCCCCTCTGCAGCTCTCAGAGTCCATTCTCTGGTGCTGTTTGTGGATGCAGTTAAACCATATACTCTTAAGTGCATTATATCCTCGCGGTAAAATGCTAACTGTGGAATGGCTGCATCAAAACATGTCGTGTTTGGTGTCAAACATCTTGGAATACTACCCCCCGCCAGTCCTGGCGGCGGGGGTAGCATTCCACCCTTCTAGAGGGATAGACATGTACCTACTGTGGAAACGCGGTAGAATCCTGCAGAGCCCTGGCATCACAAAATGGATGCCACCAGTCACAGACACTGGGCTGCCCTCCTGCTGATGACCAACACTCGCAGTGGAGGAAGCCCAACAATAGATATCCTGTCCCAAGGGGGTGTGACCACCTCCCAGACAGGGTTTAGTGTATTGGGGCTGGGTGGGTGCACTCTTAGAGTGCTTTGAAGTCCTGCACTGGGGGAGCAGAAGACTCCTCTGTGCATACCCCAGTTCAAACCGGCTCAGGGGCTACCTGCCCCTGCTCTGGCGCGAAACTGGACAAAGGGAAGTGGGTGTAGCCACCCACTCCCCTGACCCTCCCATAGGTAGGGTCATAGAGCTAGTCCCTCCCTTTCTTTTAGTATAAGAGGGGGAACCTGTGCATTGCAAACTAGATTTCCCTGGATGACGCTCTGAAGAAGAATCCCGGACCTTCGACGTTCCACTACCTTTGGAAGACTGAAGAATCTCCCTTGGAGTCAAGGAGTGACTCCCCTGCTTGGCAGGCACCAAAAACTACAAACGACGGTCGCAAACTACGCCACTCCCGCCAGAGTCCGAAGTCCCTGCAGCCCAAGAAGTAGATTTCCTGACTTCCCAAAGGCCATCGTGAGTCCCCAGCGAAGCTGAGGCCAGTGGACCCCAAGAGTGACGAGGAACCGCGACCCCTGGGTACTGTGCACTATTGTCAAGTACAACCCCTTCACAACGTTCTACGAACTTGTGCTTTAGACCACGTGTGGTCCTAGCCTCCAGCAGAAATCTCTCTGAATATCAGAGGCCTACCACGTCCCGAGTGACCGTGGGCCCCTGTTGAGCAAATCCTCTCGAGGCATCTTTGCGATCCCTTGCCAGCTGGCTTGTGGGTCCCCAGAAGGCTTTCGTACAGAATCAAAGGGCTCCCCTGGTTGCTCCAGGCCTGCCCTGACTTACCCTCGCTGGGTGAGTCCCTCAGACCTTGCTGGTCTGCGCCATTGACTTTTTACACTTTACCCGAGACTTGCTGTTACCAAGGCTTGTTGGCTCCAATCGAGTCGCTGACACTGCAGTAAGCTGCAGACATCATGGGATACGCCGAATACAGCTCATGGTCATCGTTGACACCTCCTGGACCTCGTGGCTGAAGAGTCAAGGCACCCGTGAACGACCTGAATCTTGCAACGACGGTGGGCATCCATCTTCCTTGCCCCGAGTCACTGCCAAGTGACTGTGAACACTGTCCCCTCTGCTTTCAGGTCTTCCATCTTCTGAATCCAGGCTTGGATTCCTCCGGACACTTCTCCTGTCGCCGCAAGCAGCAAGTCTTCACTGGCTCCCATTGAAAACGACGCCGCGACCCGACACCAAAGAACACCTATGCACCCGGCTCCCCTGGGTGAAGTAACTTCAGCACTACGGTGCTCCTGTGGGTGAGGGCCCTAGAACTACTTACCCTGTAAGTGACTTGCTTGTAGCTACCCTAGAAGTGCCCTAAAACTCTTACTTTCCAAGTGCGACTATCGCACTGACTCGTACATGGTTCGCGTCTGTGTTAGACACACCGCGTCCAACTCCCTTGCAACTCTATCTGTAACCGCGTCCTTCGACTCGTACAAGGACCGATCGGTGTGTTCACCTCGAACACGCAAGGGACCTTTAACATTGAAATCTCAATCGCGTCTGTTCGCATAGACTCGTACAGGACTCGCACCGGTGCCAGGACACCGCGTCCGTCCCCTGTGGGTCTCCTACAACTACCTGGGGTGGTTCTTGGGGGTCCCTCGATTCTAGATGCCCTAGACCTAGGTCTAGCCAAACTAAGATTGTGATATTCGATTGTGCTAAACTTATTTTGATAACATTTGACTTGTACATATGTTCCTGACTTCTAATCTCATAAAGAGATTAGTAGAGAGTTGTTTATTAATAAATACATATATATTTGATATATATACCTGTGTGGTGTCTTTTCATTTGGTGATTCAAGAGATTGTGTGGTAAAACAAGCTGCTTTACATTCCTTCAAGACTTAGCCTGAAGGCTGCTCTCCACAGCTACCACTAGGATAGCTTTCTATAAAGGTTGTCTTAAACCTATCTACCATAAGAGTCTAATTGTTCTGGTGCAAGGTGTCCACTTTAATTAGTGAACAGCATATACCAGGCCAACTGCTCACAAAAGGTACTCGTTTTTTTACTGTATTTTTAACAAATGAAATCTAATATAGTCAATGAAGCAACCTGAAAATGTCATATACCTTCTCAGTACAGAATCATACACAAGGGCCACAGCTTCAACAAAATATTTTAGACAAAACTTTCCAATGCCTTTACATATACAAACTAGATCCTAAAGTCATATATCTCGAAAAGAAATGCTACCAGACAGTACACAACACTTACAAAACTCAACCATCGATCCTGTAGAGAAGTGAATATGCTAGACAGACCTCCGCGGGCCCTCATACCCACAATTCACCACTTGTGCAATTTACACAGCAGAGCAATGCTCCCCAACAGTACAATGCACTGCTCGTGTTCACAGAGACCATAAAACACATTGCTATTCTTACAGATATTTTTGTAAGGAGATATTTAAATCATAATATTAGGAAAGAACATCCCAAATCTCCCTCATGCATACATTTATCACAAAATCAGAACCACATAGCTTGGTCAACGCTATAACAGCACAATCAAAACAATACTGCCCGGGAATAGGCACCCATTCACCATTTGGAGCACAGAGAAATGGTAACATTCTGCATCTGACTGTCTCGTAACCAAACAATATAACCTGACTCTAAACAAAAGGAACCTGTGCTGAGCAACATACAGAACTGACTTATCACAAGTGAGCTCAGGACAATGAAAAAAATGGCCAGGCGCCCCCTGCAAATAGCGGATGGGCACCATTAGTTGCTCCACGGGCAGGAGCAAGGGTGGGGAGTCCGTTGTTTGTTTTTTGGAGGTGCCCAGTATGGGAACATTTAAGGCACCTAGAGGAGAGGGATTGGCCTCTTTTTCTCTCCACTGCGCTCCAGATTACCGAATCACAAGGTCTCAGAGATTTTGCATGTGTTTTTAACCAGAGGTGATGTGGTCTATTGACTGCATTAGTAGAGCATGTATTTACTGTTCAGGCCCATTTTCAAAGGGTAGTGCGGTAGATCGTCGGGCATGGTGGAGGAATGCCATTAGCTTAGCCATGGTGCATGGGCAAGTATTACCTACTTTGCCTAAGCTCAAAAAAACTTCTGTTGGTTGTTGTTGGCGCAAGAACCGCACTCCACGCTGTTACTTGAAGCGTAAAAGCTCTTTTTTTAGGACAAGGTTGCAACAGTTAACTTTATAAACAATAAATCACTGCGAATATATAACTTTATCACAACCATGCATTTCATTCTCCCCAGCCATTCTCAAACCATCTCACCTGTTTAACTCCTCCCCTTTCACTCTGCGCCTTCCTTCATATCCCCATTCTCCCTTTCACTTGCCCTCCAAACATCCTCTCCTGAATTTTTTCCATGCTCATTGCATCCCGCGCCCCGCCATCAGTCACCTGTGTACCCTTCCCCCTTGAGGGGTGGATCCACCCATACGTGACTCACTCCCCCTCCAAAGTACTGCAATGTCTATGCCCGCAACCTGTCCTAAACTGGCACGCTAAATCATTACACCCGTACCCCCTCCTAAAACGTGTAGGGTGGGTGGGTGGACTTACTTAAAACTCCTACCCTCCCAGTGGTGCTAGGTGTCAGGAAGAGGCCGGCTCCTCTCTTCCTGACACCTTTATACCCCCTCCTCACACCCGCCCCTTCCACTACTTCCTCGATCCCCTCCCCACCTTGTCCTTCCGGCCCTGCGCGGAGTGCCCCGGGGGAAGACTGGTCTGCGACCTTCACTTCCCCCATTGTCGCTGCAAACCAAAACGAATGTTTTTTAGATAGAGCTTGATTTGCTCTGTGTGCAGCCTATAAGGGGGGATAAGCTTGTGTGATGCAAACACTAAGGCCACTGAAAATCTTTTCCTCTATTTTCTCTTTGCATCAATGACGGGGATGACGGGGAGGCACACCTCTCTAAGACGGAGGCAACATCACGATGCTATTATACATAGGTGAAAAGCTTCCGGGTCACGCATTGTTTTTTGGTTGGTGTGGGTAGGCAATCGGCTTTATTTTTTGCAGGAAATGTATTTATCATGCCCCTTTGCACACAGGGATACATTTCACGCCAACGTGGTGCAAACAACACAGGGGCCGCCTACAGCAACAGTTCCTAAGCACCCTTAGATCTGTGGATTATTATAAAGCTGTATCTTTGTGCGTTCCCGCGACTTGCCCGGGAAGGAATATTTGTGTAATATTTATTATAAAGAGACTAGTGCACAGTAAAGAAATTTGGTGGTGAAATACTGCAGTGACTGTTTATTCTGAAGGGGGGCAGGTTAAGAAGAGTCACCCTGGTCTGTGTGAGACACGGCAGGACTCTCTGTGATGAGCGGCAGTGCCGCGGAGCACAAGGCCGATAACATGAGAGGACTCCCGTAGACAGCTGACAAGCAGAGGGTACATGTGCGGGAGGGTGATACTAGATATTACTTGTTTACTCCACTACTTCATTTTGCAGGGCTATGAGATGCCTTCTTTTGAAAAGGGGGAGGGGTTGTTCTCAGTAGCAACTATCCAAACAGATCGAGCCAAGGAGCCTCGTGATCAACAATGATAGGAGATAAACCTCCCGTAGGTGGCATCGGGTCAACTTTCTGGGCAAATCATTTAATCTCCCTGTGTGCTAATGTAGAGTGCTTGAATACCTCCGGGTCGAGATAGCGCCATATAATGTGTGGGTTCGAGTATCGCCCAACATTAAAGTGAAATCATTTTATAGTCAACTTCATGTATTTGGTGGCATTTAAAAAAAAACTCACAAAGTTGGTAAAAGCTAATATAGTAAATTTCGGATGATATATAATGATGTGGGCTAGAGTCTCATTGTTGGCTCAACATTCTGGCCAAATCATTTTAGTAGCCAACTTCATGTGTTTGGCAGCATTTTAAAAATGTCACAAAGCTGGCAAAAGCTAATATAGTAAATTTCGGAAACCCCAAATTTCTCTTTAAGATTTGTGGTCTCCTGACAGCACCTCAAATCCCACATGCTGTGTAGCCGAAGCCGACTTAGGGGCATATTCACAAGGACTCATCGCAGAGTTATCGCCACCTTAACGCATCAAAATCGAAGATAGATTTAATGCCCCATTCACAAGCGGGTGCAAACTGCAGACATCGCCAGTATTCCCGAGATAACTGCCGCAAAATTTACCTCCACGGGTGACACCACCAACTAACCCTAATGAGATGCAGAGTAGGCGTTCCCGTGCAAAAACACACGAAAACGCCACTACACCACATTCACAACGAACTGCCAGATCTGCGATGCGAACCAAAAACAGGGGATAAGCCGTGGTAGCAACAGGGATTTAACACCTGCCTTCTGCTAGTGTTAAGCAGGACGACTACCTGCAGTATGAAAGGGAGCCCAGCCCAGAGCCACATCTGAAGACCCACAGATGCCATGGAGACAATGATCATGCAGCTCGGAGACCCATGAGAGCCACAACACCCACCGCCACCACTCCCAGGCCCATCGCCCCCGGAGCCCCCCCGGACAAACACATACCGTGCACGACACAAGAGCCACAAAAAGCGCATGATGTCGCACAATGACAACAAGAAACACACATGTGTGCTCAGAAGAACGAGAAACAGTCACTCATCATTGAAGTAACAACCAAAAACTTTATTGAAATACAACACAAAACACCAATGCGGAAGACTCCTGTCGGGTCCGTCCGGGACAATCTTGATGTTACAGCCTGGAAAATAAAGCACCAAATCAGAACGTGTGTCATGCGCACATCAAAGGAGCGAGACACAGAGAAACAGAGAATGAAAGAAAGGCAGAGAGAGAAGGAAAGGAAGGGAGAGAGAGAGAGAGAGAGAGATGGAAAGGAAGGGAGAGAGAGAGAGAGAATGAAAGAAAGGCAGAGCGAGAGAGAGAGAGAAGGAAAGGAAGGGAAGGGAGAGAGAGAGAGAGAGAGAGAGAGAGAGAGAGAGAGAGAGACGGAAAGTGAGGGAGAGAGAGAAGGAAAGGAAGGGAGAGAGAGAGAGAGAGAGAGAGAGAAGGAAAGGAAGGGAGAGAGAGAGAGAGGGACACTGCCGCCCCCGCGCACCCAGGCACCACTGCTCACCTGCTGCCACCGGTGTGTCTCCAACCACGTGCCGGTACACACTGCAAGCCTCCAGGTCTGCAATCTGTAATCGAGGCCAGAGTCAATCATGGCAGAGTCCACCTCACTGCACACGGCAACAACGCCTGTCCGTCCTGCGCACACATGCAGCCGCACCCTACCCCCTCCCGCCGGCCAGCACTGGCTTTCCGCACTTGCGCACCCAGGCCCCACTGCTCACCTGCCGCCAATGGTGTGTCCACCAGTGGGCACACCACGTGCCCATGCAAGCTCCAGGCTCCGGTCCCACCACCATGGCATGCTCCACATCATGCGGAGCCGCACCGCACCACCCAGAAGGTCCCACACATGACGCTGAGTCCTGAGGCATCAATGGCAGAGACCACATCAGTGCACACATCATCATCGCAGGCTGCACACCCGCTCAGCAATTTTGGTGCCACTAACCCTGTGCAACCCCAGTCAGCACCACGTGGTGGTAAGCCCGTGAAGGCCGCAAGGCTTCGGGTGCCACTAACCCTGTGCAACGCCAGTCAGCGCCACGTGGTGGTAGGCCCGTGAAGGCCGCAAGGCTTCGGGTGCCACTAACCCTGTGCAACCCCAGTCAGCGCCACGTGGTGGTAGGCCCGTGAATGCCGCAAGGCTTCGGGTGCCACTAACCCTGTGCGCAACAGCTCATGGGCCCTTTATGATTGAGACTCGTGAAACGTCCGTCATCCAGTCACCACCGGCAGTGGGGAATGTGACGTTGTCGGCCCCTTATATTGGCAGGGTCACATGGCCTGTGACGCCTGTGCCGGATGGGTGTGGTGTGTGTGCAAACCTGCCCTCAGGGAGTGGCCGTGACATGCTGACAACTAGACCAGTGACCTGCAGACCACTAGCGTGTAAACCTGCGACTTGTAGCCATGTGGCCCCCCCCTCGGAGTGTAAGCGGAGTGGTCTGGCCTGGCGTACGCCGGGCCAGTGCAGGGCTTGCAACAATGCCTCAGGGGCTCTGGGTGTGGTTCAGTCCATGTCCGGACAAGGAAGTGACTAATGCGTGTGTCCCTGTTGTAGTGTCTATGGCACCCGGAACGCAATCGGCAATGTAGCACCCTGTGACTGGAATCCCACTAGATCACCATCATTGACGTTAGGGGGAATCACTGACCCTACATTCATCCACACATTCATACCTGAATGATGAAAGACATGACACAGCAGTGCGTTTCTGAATGTTTAATGCACATCCAGTGGAGTCTTGCAGCTGGAGCAGTACAGGGCCATGCCAACCCCACTTCACAATATGGGCCCGTGGAGGGACAGCCAGAGTCCATCGGGGAATGACAAGTACAACGGAAGAGGAAGGGTACAGTCCGCAGTCTGGTCGCCGTGTCATTGGTCACCAAACAGGATATGGCAGTCCATGTCGCGGTCCAAGATGAGTGCAGCAGAGTGTATAGGGGGTCAGTGGAAGGTCATGGGGCCATGTGCGGCACCAAGCTGCAACAGGCCAGGTGGCGGAAATGAATGCTAGTGCCTCCTCCTGATCTGAAGCCCATCCACGTCCTCGTTCTCGGATGTGTGCTCTTCCCCACCTGTGGGTGGTGCAGTTCTGGCTGCGGCACTGTGTGGCAGTGACACATCTGGGGCCGGAGGTGGATTGTCGGCCGCACTGTGTGGCAGTGACACATCAGGTGCCGGAGTGGAAATGCCTGCCGCACTGTGAGGCACCGACACACCAGGGGGCGGAGATGTGGATGGTGTAGGGGCAGCAGCATTCATCTGCGCCACGCCTTGGGGCAGCAATGCCATGATGAGGATACGCAGGGCATGGTAGATCCCAGCTACATTTTGCTGATGTGCAGCAGTGGCTGCCATCCTTTCTGCCTCCATCCGCACCATGTCCTCCATGAGCCTCCGCATGTGTGCCAGCTCACGGCTGAGATCGCTGGAGCCACTCTGAGCGGACAGGTGTTCTTGTCTCCGAGTCATGACTCCAGCAATGTCAGCCAGGGCTAGTTGGAGACCATGGAGCGGCGTGTGGGTGTCCGTTAGGGACTGGAGGTGGTCCTTGATGGGACTCAGACACCCATGGATGGCGTCAAGTTTGGTAGCCATGAGGTCGAACCCCACCCGCACCTGCTCAGCCATCTCCCTCTGGCCCTCCAACACACGGCGTTGGAAGGCCATGTATTGTTAGGGGGGTCTTGGGAGACAGCCAGGGTTGCGGGTGCCTCCTGCTGGGTGGTTTGTGGAGTGGGTGGGGTCTCCTCGATGCAGCTGGGCTGCCCTGGTCCTGGAGGTGATTGGCGGATGAGTTCAATGATGTCTTGGAGTGCTTGGGTGTCGATGCTGGTGGTGTCCTCCTCGTCATCAGTGAAGAGTGGCTGGGACTGCTCTGCAGGAGGTGTTGACGGTGCCCCTGCAATGTGAAGGGGAGATGCTGTGTTACAATGTGTCCACATGTATGTAGTCACATGGTACATGTTCACATTCAGACAGCATGGCAATGTACATTGTGACAGTCTGTAGATCATGGCCATGATCCAGAGTCATTGTGGGTGTGCACTGTGCTCTGCTTGATTGTGAATGTGTGCCATTGTGGCCATCTCCCTGCGTACCCCCAGTACCTGGTGGTTACTCACCCTGTTGCTGTTGTGTTGTGTCATGTCGAGCAGTGTCCGGTGCCCCAACTCCTGCCACGGTCTCCACACTGATGACTGTCGACACCAGCTCCTCCATGTCATCCAGCTCCAGCTGTGGCGCTGGGCTCCCACCTCCAGTCTGCATTGCTGCCTTCTGGTTGCCTGCGAGTTTCTCCTTGGTTTTGCGCTTTATGTCAATCCATCGCCTCTTGACCTCGTCCATTGACCTCTTGTGCTCTCCGATGGCATTCACCTTGTCCACGATGGACCGCCATATTCCATTTTTGGTGCCCAATGACACATTGGAGGTGACGAACAGTTGTTGATGGTGTTCTATCACCTCCGTGACCAGGATCCTATCCTCCTGCGGACTGTACTTCGTCTTCCTCTTCTTCTTGTCCTTGCCCTTCCCTGTCCCCGAGGTCCCAGGCTGGTCGACCGGGGTGCTTGTGGTGTTCCGCTCGTCCTCTGCGCCTGCTCCAGCTGCCTCCATGGTGCTTCGGTGTTGGTCATTTTGTGTTGGTGTGTTTTTTCTACTTTTGTAGCGATTTTCCCACCTGCCATGTGTGTATAGCAGGCCTGGCGCTGCTTATCGCTGATTTCCTCATCGCGGTTTGGCCCATCGCCTGTTTTTTGGCGTTGGGGTTTGGGTTTTCATCATGGTCGCGGTTGTTGTATCGCGGACATTGTCCGCGTTTTCGGGGGACTATCACATGGTACCGCCGTGTTGTGAATTCCACGTTAACACAGGGTTGTTTTCCCGCAATGGACTGCGATGTGTAAAGTTGCGTTAACATTTTTTGGAGATGTTTAGCGCACGTTCTTGTGAATATCCCCCTTAGTGAGAGCATGGTTGAGGAATGTGACTCCCAGCATCTATTTCGTGCTACACAATAGATGTTGTTCTGTAATCCATTCAAAGATGTTGTGTAACTTGTCTTGCACACATGCTGGATCCACAGGACAGAGGCAGTCAGGGGTCCAGTCCACGCACCCATGCATGCACCCCAGATGTTTGTCGTGTTTTCCGTGCAGAATCAGGAGTTTCCCTGCACAGAGCTGGACCATACAACTGGCAAGCCATATGTTGGTGGTATTGTGTCTGTCTCCTGGGCACAGAATGATCTGTTTCGCTTATCCCTAAATTAGATAAACAGCACCATCATGTGGCAGAATGTCATTAGTGCTGGTGTTAGCAATTAAGTGGTGGTGCCGAGCACCAGAAACCATTGATTCAAATTAAGCACTGGTCTTTGCGTGTTATGGTTCCCTTTATTAAAAAAAAGTATGAACCAGTGCCGGTGCTCTCCCCACTTCTCCTTTGCATACACTTGTGTTTTCTGGCCTTGTGCAGGGAAAGGCACAGTGCTGGCAGGGAAGACGTATGCCCACAGCCCCTTGTGTAGCAGTGCTCATGCAGATATAGATGTGAATGTGCAGATGTTCTTATCTACCTCATACAAATTAAACTTTTCATATTGCACTGGAAACATTATTTAGGACCCGCTCGGATAACGCATTCCCTGGCCACATGGGTAGGAGCTGGGGTTCTGTTGACGTGAGCGTGCCCCCTTTTTCACCCTCCCCAAACCTGCCTGAAAGGAGTCAATGGACACCAAGGCAATAGGAGTAGTTCTACTGCTTTTGAGTGTAAAGCAGCCATACTCTTGCATTTCAAGCATGTCCGTCCCTTTGTTAATGGAGAACTAGCTGTAGAAAATGTGCTTAAATATTCCTGAGATGAGGCTACTGCCCATCTTAAAATATACATTTTGCGGTTTGTGTGTGGGCCCTGGCTCTCTAGCATCCTTTCTGGTTGTAGAGCTCAAGATGGCCGTATATCTAAGGATCTGATGTTGGGTCAGGGACAGTATATATTCTTTAGGTCCTTCACATAGTGTGCTATGATTCTTTTCATGGGGTGGGAGTGTACTTTACAGAAACAATACATAGAATAATAGTGAGGCAAGCAAAGAGTGTGTTATTATAAAACAGGATATGTAGGTCTTCAAAAAGATGGTGTTATCTTTGTTGTGCAGATTTTCAGAAGACCAATGCAGTGGACGGGAGAAAGTATGGATCACAGAAAGCCTTTTAGTTGTTTAAGGTTCAGTTTTAAAAACAGAGATTGGTGGATTGGTATGCCTTTTATTTTAAGGTCCAGAAAAGAGGATGCACTCCTCCGATTTTGTAATCAACAGTTTGAGTTAAAGTCTGTGTCGGTTCGGAATATATTGCATTCTTCAAAGGTGGCTGAGGGAACTTTCTGTGCCACCTCACAATGGACTATATCTGTAAGTGAGCATGTTTGCAAGGCAAATTACCAAAGGGAGGAATGATATGTTTAGGAGACGAATGCGAGTCTGCAAACCAACATGAAGTATAACATCACATAGTGGACAAAGTGCATGTTTTAGCAAGGCCTTAGCTGAGCCACCTAGTCTTGTACATGATAAAAAGATGTGTCACAGAATGATTAAGGTTAGACAAGTGGTCCAGCATCTTAAGAGTGGTTCGTGGTGGAGGCAGTAGTGAGGTAAAATTTGCAGGCTTCATCTCAGGTGCTGGATATTTAGGCAACATGCATTTCATTATCATAGTGGGGTAAGCCATTTTACAGCCCTGAGGGACCTCTAACCATTATTATTAACTGTGAAAGGATAAAACCCATCTCTCACATAAGGAGTAGCCTCTGTCAAGTTCAAGTCAATTTGTGTGGCCTTCTATTTTCGGTAAACATAGCGAGTAAGGGACTCTTCATAGATAGTGCATGTCATTCATCGGCTCCAGTTGCAATTACTAATCTGGTTCTACAACTTCACAAGGGAAAGCCTGCAACAGAGGGCCGGTCACTCAGTTCGGATAATGGGTGTACTTAGGTGATACAAGAAGGGGTTTGTCCCGCTCCAGCAAAGGTCGGTGCTTGCTTAACAGAAAGGTTGGAGCAGAGGCTGCCAAGCGATACCAGTAGGCAGCAGCTGTTATCCAGGCCTCCCACTTGGGCGACCCCATTCAAGAATGGCGCCGCCCTCTAAGGACCTTAAATTTACTGCTCACCAATCATGACCTTATCGCCACAGGCCAGTTAGTTAACCGACTATCTGGCCCCCCCCTGCGCTCACTGGGAGGTCATGCCCCGCTTCTGAAGCCACTGAACCAAGCTAGCAGATTTTCTAGGAACACTCCATTGCCTACTCCTGACAAGTGAACGCCGTCTTTTAAGAAGCACGGCTCTCCCCTGATGCACCCGTGGGCGATTGTCTGTAGATGTGGAGCCCTGAAGAGCCTCTCTATTTTATTATTTATTCTCCTCACCGAGTGATTCAGTGCTCTTACAGACTCCCCTCCATTGGAATCTTGGAATCATCTGTGACCACACAATGGTACACCCCTGGCATGTCTTGGCTAACCAACTCACTTCTGAGATTATTGTTTCCACTAGCCCCCTTCTGCCCAGACTTGCCAGATCGTTGCCTCCCAGGTGCAAGATAATAATACTGGGAAGGGCCCCACCCCTGTTCATTAGATCAAGTACGAAACCCCTAAACTGACTAAAGCTTAGGCCCCCCTTCCCATGAAATGATACCTTAAAACCTGCCTGCTCTGCCCTAGATTTATAATTTCCTGTAAGAAAAAAGTTAGACAAACGCCTCACATACGAATGGCCAATAATCCATGCGACATGTGATCCTTGCTTCGGCGATGACGGTCTTTGGGTTGCCTGATGTTGTTGTTGAGGCGTTTCCAGTTTCCCCCCTGCGTGACAGGTTTGAGAAACTGTAAATGAAAGCAGAGAAGGACACATGTATCAGCACCTGGCAACTATTCCACTCACAACATATGTAGCCGCACATAGCGCTTATAACAATTGGAGGACCACCTCCCAATCCTTTAGACGTTGTTGCTAGGTAAACCTCTAGCCGTTGCTTCCGTGGCAGCCCCTATCCTAAAAGAATGCGTACCAAAACAACTTGGGTTCAAACCTGCCCTCTGGATTGCCATGTCCAGGACCCTCTTAAACTGAAACCGTGTGAGTGGAATGCCATCAGCATGTACTAGCAAAGGCCCCCCTTTGTTACTGGGTCTGCACTGTAGGAAAGCTTCCACATGTGAGAGGGGGCAGCAAGGATTACCATGCGCCCGATGCAGTACTACCCCGTCCCCACGTGCTTCTTGGTCCGTCTTGGACTTCCTAATTGATATCAATAGAGCATCCCCTTGTACCTTCACGCGGTCAAACTGTAGCCCGCCTTGAACATCCTGTTTGTTTTGGGCCACCAATTCCCCAATCCTAAAAGCACCATAAAAGGCCAATGAAAAGGTGGCGGTGAACAACAGAACTTCCCCTGAAGTGGTGCAAATCAGGGGGAGGGTCCCCAGTAAAGATGTTAGCAGCTCCACCCCGATTGGCTGCCTCGTATCTGGGATAGACCCTTGGAGGCGCCGCCAACCTTTCAATGCCTTCCTAACTATAAAGCTGTTAGTGGGATCCCCTCTGTCTCTAGTTTGGGCGAAGAAAGAGATTGCCGCCACATGCCGTTTGGCTGCTGCCGCTGAACGCCCTTCCCCCTTCAAAAAACCCAGGTAATGCAGGAGTGCCCCCTCGTCATGCCACTTTTCAGCCCACTCCCTTCCCAAGAAGGAACAATATGCCCAAAACGCCCCTTCATATGCCTTCCTGGTCCTGGGTGCTAGGCTAGCTGCCACGAGGTCCGGTAGTTGGGGGCACCAATCTGCCAAAGTAGTTCTGGGAAGGGGGTGGCATACGCTGCTGCAGCCGGGAGGTGTGCCCTGAAAACCTGCATCTTAAAGCGAGAAAGTGCATCAGCAGCATGATTTAACACACCTGGCACATGTTTAGCTCTAAATTGCATATTTAGCCTCATACATAAAAGGACAATCTCTTTCAATAGACGGAGAATCATTTTACACCGTGCAGCTTGTTGGTTGATGCATTCGACCACAGTCATGTTGTCTGACCAGAACACCACTGATTGATTACACAGTTGTTCTGGCCATACCGTTAATGCCACCCAGATGGGAAACAACTCTAAGAAACCTATGTTACCCGTCAAGCCAGTCTCCACCCACCATGCTGGCCACCGCTGTGCCACCCACTCGGTACCGAGTATGGCACCAAATCCCTCACTACCCGCAGCATCAGTCATTAAACCTAACTCCGCGGAAGTAGTGGGCGGACCGGGCCACACTACCCTGCCATTGAAGTCCTGCAGGAATGCCATCCAAATCCGCATGTCCTGCCTAACCTCAGCTGACAGCCTGGTGTGGTGGTGTCTCTCCTTGAGACCAGCCATGGCCTGTGAGATGGAGCGGGAAAATGGCCTTGCCATTGGTATGATCCTCAGAGCAAAATTCAACTGCCCTAGTGTCTGTTGTAACTGGTGCAAGGTGACCCTCTCCCTAGCCAAGCACTGCTGCAATGCTGCCCTAAACTTGGTGATCTTGTCCGCAGGCAACCTGAAACACCCTTGAATGGAATCTAACTCAATCCCTAGGAACTCTATTGTTGTTGTTGGTCCAACCGTCTTTCCCGGGGCCAAGGGAACCCCAAAAGCCTGCATGAGTGCGCAAAATTCCTGCAGCGCCCACGCACACTCCCGGGAGCCCGGTGACCCCAAGATAAGAAAGTCATCAAGGTAGTGCATGACAAACTGGTGCCCTGTCACCTGTCTAAAAACCCATTCCAGAAATGAACTGAATTTTTCAAAATATGCGCAGGAAACCGAGCAGCCCATAGGCATACACATGTCCATGTAGAATTTCCCTAAAAACTGAAAGCCAAGTAGATGGAAATCAGACGGGTGGACTGGTAACAAACGAAAAGCGGACTCTATGTCTGATTTAGCCAACAAGGCTCCAGGGCCCAAACCCCTGAGCATCTCCACTGCTTGATCAAAGGAAGCATATTTCACACTGCAAAACTCATCATCAATTGCATCATTCAATGAACTTCCTTTGGGTGCTGACAGGTTGTGTATGAGTCTGAATTCACCCTCTTCCTTTTTGGGGACCACACCCAAAGGGGAGCAGACAAAGTTCTCAACAGGGATGGAATCAAATGGGCCAACTACTCTGCCCAGGTGCAATTCTTTATCAATTTTCTTCGCTGCTACACTGGGGTTGGCCCTAACTGAGAGTTGATTCTTGCACTGCGATGTTCCCACATAATCAGGTGCTGGTATCCTAAAACCGTACATGAAACCATCTAGCAGGGCCTTAGCGGTGGAATGACAAGGATATTTGTTTAACCAGGGTGTCAGTGCCGTTACATCAATGGGTGACCGTGCCTTGTGATGTGCATGCACCTCACTCCTGCTTCTTATTACCCTTATCCCTTGATTTCTTAAAACATTTTGACTCGGGGTGAGACGGGTTGGCACAGATGGAACACGCATGTTTGAACCTGCACGTGCCTTGCGGTCTAGTGAAAGTACGTCTATTAAAATCCCAGCATGTCCCTTTGCGTCCTCCACCGCCGTTTGTATTATTGGAGGAACCTGTGGTTGGCTGTGACCGAAAGGACTGAAAGGACTGAGGGGACTGATTCTTGGCACTGTCCAGGAATCCCCCGCCAATTTGGTCTAACCATGCAATCGTGTAAATGCGGTCCCAAGATAGGAATGGGTCAGATGCTTTAGTTCTCCTGAAACTTTTGTCATATTCCGTCCATCCTCCCCCCCCATATTTATCATGCGCCAGCACAATCCTGCTTTGGTAACATGCCATCTCCGCCTGTATATTGGGGAAACGCTCAGCCATAACTGCCATGAAAATGGAAAAACCTCTAATCCAATTAATCAAGTTTTCTTCCACCCTGTACTTCAGAAGTTCATTTGCCCATTCCCTCGGGAGCATCCAGTCTTTGTTCTTCCTGGCATCTTCCCTCTCCTTTTCACAAATAAGCAAGGAGAACATATTAATATAAGCCCCTGACCAAATCCTGTCCTTTACTTCTTGTGTGACATGCCTCCCCAAATGCTCCCGCTCTGTGCGGGACTCCCCCACATTCAACATTGGCAATGTCAGCTGCTTACCTACTGGAGCGGACCCGGCTGACTCCGTCGGTTTCTCTTTTGTCAGGCTGCTCCCCGGTAATCCCCTGCTGGTTTCAAGTGGGTTGGCACCACCCACTGAAATGACAGGGGAAGGTGTACCCAGGCCCTCAACCGTTTTTTCAACTGGTGCACCATGAAACTGAGCAACTATTCGAGTGCATCATTACCGATGTCTTTAGCCCCCACTGTTGATGACAGGATCCCTGCCTTCCCCAACCAAGGAAGGATTGCTGCCAAATGGGACACTATATCCTGTGGGTTCCCCCCTACCGGGACCACCCCTATGGGCACGGGTTCCTCCCTGGGCTGGGGAACTGGCACAGGGACAACTGGCGGGACTGGTACACGTTCCGCGGGTGGGACATCGTCTAAAGGCAGGGCAGGGGCCACTGGTATAGCTGGTTCAATTTGCCCCCCTTTCTTTGTCCTAACCCTTTTGGGGAGGGGAGGAAAAGCCGACCTTGGGGGCACCTTGCTGCGCCTGGCCCTCTCCTCTGTCCCCCCTTGCGCATCTACCCTCTCCCTGAGATCAGCGAGACCCTGCCCTAAATCATCTACCTTTTTCATCATTGCCTCCATAAAACTCTCCATACGAGAATGCTTGTCACCCCTCTTTGCCTTCCCAACCATGATTTACAGCCCACTAAAGTTGGCTATTAACACAAGACCACCAGTCTTACTTTGTAGTCTGAAAGACACTTGTATATACCTGACACACTTAAAACATTGAAGTAATGAGCACAGAACAGGCTTACTTGAGAATTGAACTCGGAACTTTCAAATTACGAAACTGATGTTCTGCCCACGGTGCAAAGAAGCTGCCTAACGAGTATCAATGCAGCCTAATAGAGCCAACAATCAGCAATCACTGCCCCCAGCCACCGTAACCGTTATGCCACAATTCACTGCTTCTGCGAGCGTACACCGCTGTCGGCCGTCTCGCTTTACAAATGCGGGCAAAATTAGCTGGTCGGCAATGCCGAAAATACCGGAAGGGTGAGCGCCCTCCTAACCGAGCACCACCTCAACCGGGTACCTGCAGTCCGCACCGCCGCCCTGCCGGAAAGCCGTCTGTGCCACAAACAGGAGCCACGCCGATTGCCTCCTCTGTTGCGAGCGCCGCTCGTGCGGGAAAACGCGGACTTCGTCCTCCGCAGCTGCCGTCCTCCGCAGCCTCCACAGCTTCGACTGGATCCAACAACCGCAACTTCGTCGTCCGACGGACCCCGCAGCCTCGATGGATCCACAACCGCAATACCTGCAAGAAAAAAGAAGAAATCGAATTACAGCCTCCTAGCGAGGCTGGTGTGGCAGGCTGGGGAGCGAGGAGCGAAGAGACAGACTCCCGCGCTCCCCAGCTTTTTAACCGGGTTCCATGCCAGGCTGGTTCTAACCGGCCTGGCGTTAGTCCAATCGCGTGACCCGGAAGTGATTCTAATCACTTCTGGGTCACGCCCAGGACCCGAGACCAATTGACTGTGAGGCGCGCCTGTCGCGTCATCAAGGTGCGCGACAGGCTTGCCTCCGTGGTCGCCAAGGGGGCCGGCACGACCGCCATACTTTCGGCGTGGCCGATGCCGGCCCCGCCGTTCTCGGAATAGGGGCCTTCTGGCACTATGCATTCTGGAGTGTTGCACTGTAATGGAAAGTGGAGACAATTGTTGTATTGCTTTGTTTGTATAATCATTGAGCTGTTTTTTGCTGATCTTATGTCCTGTATCATGTATTCTCATAACTATAATGGCTGCTTATCTATGGTTCTCTTTTCTCACCGAAACTGAGCTGTGGGAATAAAGATGAAGGGCTACCCCTTGGCTAAACCATAATTAAAGTTGTCTCTCTCCAAGTGAGTTTTTTTCAGTGGGGGGCAGCGACTTGCACGTTGTGAGCACACTACTACGGTGACTCCCTTCTGTGTGACAGCCCAACACAGTGCAGGAGGGCACGCTCTGCAGTGCTGAGAGCACCACTAGAACTCCTAATGCCAGCCATGCTCCACACAGATACTGAAATACACTACCACTGTGGGTGTTTGTTAATGCAGTATGTAAAGAGGAGACCACGACTGCTACATTAACAATACGTGGCGAAAGCAGACTAGGTGGTACAATGACAACAAGCTATCATTTATGATGCATGAGCAAAGGCTTCAAAGAAGAGATGCTCATATCTTTTAACCATTATAAGGAGAATCAACAGACATTGTCTCAGAGCTGAAGACCAGTCAGACGCCGGAGCTGTAAAGAGAAGCATTTATCTCCTGCAAATGCAGGCACGAGGCTGAGTAAAATAGTCATCTTAGCAACGTGGGTGCAATTACCATAGCTACATATGTGATTGCGGAACTGATTGCAGTGTCGCCCCTGCTTATGGACACAGAGGTCCTCATTGATTTGCAATATCGTGGTTATGTTTCCATTAGTGGTCCTTAATCCAATATATTTTAACCAAGGGATCGCCCAGAGCAGCAAGCCTTGTTCATTTACATCTCAAAAGAAGGAATGGCATACCGAAATCAGGCTCACAGCCATGTAAAAGAGAATAGCTGCTTAAGTTACAAAGCTGACTTTAGCACGCTCTCCTTGAATATGTTTAGTTATTGAAATCTCAAATAAGATTTCTAGGAAAAAATAATTTGCATTCTGTAACAAGTTGTACATTTATCTATCATTAGAAAAGCAGAGTGGGGCTCTGATTAATACATTTAGAAGAGAAAAAGAAGGAAGCAAATGCCAAGGTTAAAATATAGAAGTTAAATTGCATAAATGGAAATAAATGTTTACGTGGAAATCTTTGCGATTTTTATTACGTTGAAAACTGGGATCTAGATGTATAAAAGCTAATTATTTTCAAACAAATGTTTTATGATTCATGTACGATTATGATAGAATATTAAGCCATAAAGGACAACGAATGCGAACAACATAAGAAATTCGCTAACACATTATCAAGTAAGAACTTAGAGGTTGTAAAACTGAATGCTTTTTATGTCTGAAATAAAAAGTAGGATGATGATGAAAACTATTTTGCACTGTGTGCAAACATTTTATAGCATTTCAGCAAATAGTTTCAAGGACAAAAGATTACATTTCTATGAATGCCATTTTCATTTTAATTATTATAGCTGTATACTCTCTTATATCTGTAATGTACAGTGAATTTGAATGCCTATTGTACTTGATGTACAGTAGCCATTATATTCTTTGAAATAATAATAGCCGTTTTGGACGAATATACATCAATGCCCATTTTCTATACCTTGACCATTTGCCATACTTCAAACGCCTAGATCAGGGAATGTGAGGTGTTTGAATCTGATTGGAGTAATACCAGCAATACAGCCAGTAGTGCAGCCAGTGTGTCACGGGCCCTAGTGCAAGGGAGGAAATGGGGCTCTGACTGCTGTTTAAATTATAGCAATAAACCGGGTTCAGTGGCCCCCACAGGCTTTTGGGCCCCGGTGCACTGCATCTGCTGCACCAATGGAAGCTACAGCCCTGAATACAGCATCAATAATATCATGATAATACCTATGTATCGTGATGATGTCAGTTTGTGGCAGATCAGCAAAGTGCAATGTCAAGATCATCTTCGGTACCCATTGGCAGAGTGTTGAGTTGCAATCTCTGTGGTCACCAAGTAGAGCAATTCACTTGGTAGATATCAGTGATAATCTTCTTGTTGGGTTTTGTCTCTACAGATCTGTAATGACCTCCAAGAGTGTGCACAATGATGCAATCTTTATAACTCTCTGTGCACCACCTATGAAGTTGTGACCTTTAAACTGATTGGATATCCTGTAATCTGATCATCCCTTCTCCCACTTTGTAGACAAAGGTTTTGTTCCACGGTGACTATTGTGCGTATCAAGTGTTCCGTAGGTATTGGAGCATGTGATCCTTTGGTTTTTATAATCCCCCCTTCTCTTGGCTTTCTTCTCTCCCTAGTACCCACTCTCCTCCTGCTGTTTGAGTGGCTATGCTGCATCTACTTTGCAGGCTTCTCCTTACCGTGGTACTACAAATGTTTATCCTAGCAGCTCATTGTTTCCTCTTAGTGTTTGACTCCAGCATTGGTTAAAGTTGGATGGATCTGCTTTTCCCTTGATGCATTTACATGCCTGTTTTCCATTCTTGATCAAAGTGAAGAATGCTTCCGCAGTCTCACAGTGATCTAAACTTGATAAAATCCTTTCTTTCATGGCCAGTCAACCCTTACTTGTCTTGTCCTCCTCAAGCATCAAATTGCATCAATCTTCTGCAGACGGGTTTTTACTTTGTTATACCAAAAGTATTTGGGATTATGTTTGGCACCTTGGCATGGAGCAACAGAGGGTCTTGTTAAGCTTCCTAGTTAGGTTATATGAAAGTCAGGTAGGACAATGTTGTTTCTAGCATAGGGGCCTGTTTTCTTCCCTGTCTTTATCAGCTGTGCTTTGCTTACCTATGCCTCCTTCTCTGCACCATGTCCATTCCACCTGCTTGCACCTCTATCTAGTATGGACAACATATTGTTCAAGCATTCTGCAAGCAACGAGGTTGTGCCTTATGGGGAGACTTAATCACAAGTTCAATATGAGTAGCCATTTATTGGGGCATTGTTCAGGTGGGGCCTCTAGGATCACAGGGCCAGCTGTACGAATATCTAGTAACAAAGTACTGGTCTCAAAATGCCAATATTTTTGCAACTATGAAAGACTTTTAGAAACAAACCTCAGGACTGGTAAGTTGGTTCTTTCAAATTCTAATCATAGTGGGGCAAAATCCAATTTACCTCATGAAAAATAATGAGGTACGTCACAAAATGAGACACACCCACGATTGGCCACATAACAGGGATGGTGGCCTGCTGGGAGTGGCAGACCTCTGTGTCTGTGATTGCTTTTAATTAAAGCAAATTCTTTCTTAAATGCAGCCCCTTCTCTTTTATGAATGCGAAGCAAACCTTTTTTTTAAAATGCAGCCCCTTCCCTTTTGCAAAAAAGTTCCCATCTCCTTTGCAGTCTTGGTAACTTTACAAAGTTTTGTGACTGGATTTCAGTTGCAAAATATTGTATACCAATTTGGAATTTTGAAAGGATGCCTACAACACACCTCTTCCAGATACTGAATTGATATACACTCACAAGCCTATTTTAAGAGTTGGAAATATGTTTTCAAATCCTAAAAGGGGATTAGAAGATCTGAAAACGCATTTATATGGTCACAAACACTGAACCAGAATATTTGTGCCCTTAAAAATGCTTAGTACATCTGTCCCAAAATCAGTAGCATCTATTCAGGCCTGTTGCATTCTTTAAATATTTGCAAAATTGATTTTCAGACACTCATTGGAGGATCTTTGCGTTTAAAGTGTTTTTTTTTTTTTTGTAATGTTTCGTTACTGGTACTCTTGGATTCAGATCAGGCAACTTAGATTTTAACAACAAGATGATCACAACCGCTACCCCTTGAAATAATTACTCTAGAGCTTAGCCAGATTATTTACTTAAAAGAGATCATGGTGAAGATACTTCAATGAGGGAGTAGAAGAACCCTGTCACTCATTCAACACGTATGTCGTGCCACAGCTTTGCCACTGTTTTCACTTACTCACCTCCTTGTCTCTTATGAGCAAATTTACAGGCAATGTGGATATGAGCAGATCTCATATTGCTACACTCATGTATCACTAGAGCACTGGAACACTGACATAACAATAATAATATTAATAATATTAATAATAATTATAATAATAATAATAATAATAATAACCCATTTGGTGCTTGCGTCGGCCAATGGCCGACGCAGCACTACCTCCTGGTGCGGCCCACATCCATTGGCCGTCACCAGGGAGGGCCCCTTAAATCTCCGGTGCAAAGCACCGGAGATTGATTTTTTTTTGTTTTTTTCCCCTGGAGGAGACGCGGAAGGCTTTCCGCGTCTCCCCCTGCTCCCCTCCCGCCCATCTGTGACCTCAGCGCGCCGCGAGGCGCTCTGACGTCACTGATTTCCCCACCGGAGCCGAGGGCAGCCGCAGGTAAGGCCGCGCTCGACTCCGATGGGGAAATCAGGCTGAAAACGGCTTCCCCAGCTTTTAGGGAGGCCTCGTTTGAAAGGGGAGAGTCTCCCCTTTCAAACGAGGCCTTCCTGAAAGGGTTTCCTGGCCGTGGATCGCAGCAGCGCTGTGATCCACGGCCAGGAAACCCCACTAGACACCAGGGATGTCTTTGGGGGGGGGGGCAGCCCTTGTGGCAATGGGCGACCACCCCCCCCCCCCGGGGGCATATATTTTAATTTTAAAACTTTGCCTATCCCTGGGGGGGGGGCGCAATTGCCCCCCCAAATGTAAAAAAAAAAGTTAAAGATTATAAAATTTAAATGGCGGTGAAATTGGCAGGGGGTCGGTCCTCCTGGTCAGTGGCCGACCCCCTGTGGGGGCAATTTTTATTTATAGCCATGTGCTTTCCGTGGGGGCCACAATCGGCCCCCAGGGAAGCCATAACTATTAAAAAAAATAGAGAAAGAGAGATCTCTCTTTCTTTATGTGTATATATATATATATATATATATATATATATATATATATATAGAGAGAGAGAGAGTCTCTTTCTCTCTGTAGATGATATATGTATATATATGTATCTATATACATATATATGTGTATATAGATACATATATATACATAAGTCGTCTACAGAGAGAAAGATATATATGTATCTATATACATGTATATATATATGTATAAATATATGTATATATATGTATATAGATACATATATATTCATATAGTAGAGATAAAATCTTATATGTATATATATATATATGTGTGTGTGTATATATATATATATATATATATATATTCAGAAACACAAAGGATGCCGCACTCCAGAGATTGGTTTCAGAGTTGCTTTATTTTCACCACGACAGGTGGTAGTGGTGGTGAAAATAAAGCAACTCTGAAACCTATCTCTGGAGTGCGGCATCCTTTGTGTTTCTGAATTTAAATATCGGCTAAAGATTCTACCCGTTGCTGCCTGCACCAGGTATTGAGCGCAGTAAAGTGTGGTACTGCTGCAGAGTACAAAAATATTTCATGCTAAATAGAGATATCTGACTTTTGTCTAGTGACAGTTTTGACGCCATAAAGTAATGCAGAGGGCATGCTGGAAAGAACTGATCTGTATTATGTGGATAGCTAAGTGGATTAGGAAAGCCACACATTAGAAACACTTTGAAACAGATGAAATGTATGTGAGAGAGGGGCTATGGCGAGATGAGGCGCACGTTTGCAAGGATGGTAGTGAGGAATCAAAGGAGGTCATAGTGTGTAATTGTAAAGCACACGTTCACCCGTAGGCATCTTGGCGCTGATTAACATATATTTATTGAAAGTCATGGGAGGGTGCCAAAATGATTGTTGAACTGGCTTCCACCAGCGCTAAAGGCTGCGATGATGGGTATGTGGCAAGGTAAAGTTATATTGTGTATTTTTTCTCTCTTTCTTAGACTTTTTGGAGAGCGTACAGATTTCGCAGAGGAAAGGTAAGGTGACTTCATCATTACTGACTGTTAAACACTTCACTCACGCACACACCCACCTACACTTTGAAACCAATAACCTATCTGCCTTCTACGTAGGATAGTGTTTTAAAAGGATAGTTTTAGGCACTAGCAGAGATGGCGTATAGTTGGATGAATGCTGCCCAGGCCCTAAGTCTGGTTCTGGAGTCCAGCTCTGAGGCAGGATCAGAGACTGAGACAGCAGATACTGAGACAACATCTGAGGGAAAGGACAATGGAGCAGAATCTGGGAGTGATTTTTCAGTCGGCGCAGTTCCATCCGACGACTCATCTTCCAGCGATTCTGAAGGAGACAATGTCAGTCGTGCTGTCCCTTTGCCAGCACAATCTGTGCAGCGGGACACAAGTAGCAGGTTAGAGCAACCCAGAGAGCAGGCACGTGCGGCCGCAAGCACAGACGGAGCACTGTCTTGGCAGCCTCCCAATTTAGTTCAGCCCCAAATTCCGCCTTTCACTGGTGACACTGGATGTAAAGTCGATACAGAACATTTTTTGCCAATTGACTACGTCCATCTCTTTATGGATGTTGACTTCCTTGATGAAATTGTGCAGCAAACAAATTTGCGTGCCGAACAATTTCTGAGGGAGCATGGAGGCACTCTTGGGCCTCATTCTAGGGCACACAAGTGGACTCCCACTTCTTTCGAGGAGTTGAAGATATTTTTGGGCCTCACGCTTAAAATGGGGGTAGTGCATAAACCAACCTTGCTATCCTACTGGTCTACTCGCATGGTTTGGTTAACCCCCATCTTCACACCATACATGAGCAGAGATCATTTTTTGCTATTGCAACACATGCTGCATTTCAATGACAATTCTGCTGCATTGCCCCGGGACCATCCAGATCATGACAAGTTGTTCAAAATTCGGCCTGTCGTGGAACATTTGTCTGCCAGGTTTCCAGAGGTTTATACTCCTAGAAAGAATATAGCCATTGATGGGTCCTTGATCTTGTATAAAGGGCGGCTGCTGTTTAGGCAGTACATTCCGAGCAAACGCGCTCGCTATGGCATCAAGCTGTATATGCTGTGTGAGAGCTTGACTGGCTATGTGTACAGCTTGAGAGTGTATACAGGGAAGGACACAACTCTTACCCCTGTAGGTTGCCCTCCCACGCTAGGGGTCACAGGAAAGATCGTATGGGAGCTTGTCCAGCCACTTTTTCACAAAGGTTATAACCTTTATGTGGACAGTTTCTATACAGGAGTAGAGCTGTTCAGTGAGCTCTACAAAGCTGGCACCGTGGCTTGCGGTACAATTCGTTGTCGCTGAAAAGGATTCCCGCAGGAGCTTGTTTGCAAGAAGCTCCAGAGATCCCAGAGCACTGCGTTGCATTCCAACGAACTGCTCACAGTCAAGTTCTCAGATAGGCGTGACATGTACATGCTCACTACAATTCATGCTGAGAGCACTTCCCTTGTCACGGTTTGGGGTCAGATGGCCGAAGTCCACAAGCCCACCTGTATACTTGATTACAACAAGTACATGGGCGGAGTGGACAAGAACGACCAGGTTCTTCAGCCATACAATGCGAGTCGTAAAACTCGCACGTGGTATAAGAAACTGTTTACTCACCTGATCAAGATGGCAACATACAATGCGTATGTTGTTTATCGTCAGACCACCACAGGAAGACTCATGTCTTTCCTTGACTTTCAGTTGTCTGTGATTGAAAGTCTTACTGTTACAGAAGCAGCAGCCTCCACTTCATGTGTTCTGGAGGACGTGGCAAGGCTGCAGGAGCGACACTTTGCTGATAAAATTCCTGCAACACCCAAAAAGGAGCGACCATGTTGTCGTTCTAAAGTGTGCTCGATGCAGGGAAAGAGGCAGGAGACTTGTGTTTACTGTCCCCAGTGCCCAAGTAAGCCTGCCTTCTGTTTTCCTACTTGCTTTATGTTGTATCATACTAAAGCAAAATACTGGGAAATTGACTGAGGTGGAGCTGCCAATAGGTAAACCTTTCAATTGGTGTGAATGGATACCTACTGTCTGTGGGCCACTCCTTCACTACGCAAGCAGCTGCAGAATATATTTGTTCCTCTACTTCAGGAAATCATGGACTTCTCAACACCTTTATCTGCTTTCAGAACATGGTAGTTGTTCTGTTCACCAATTGACAAGTGCATTATAGTCCCCACGCTGCACATACTGGTGAACAACATACGCCACGTTGTCAGGGAGTACCCGTGTTTCACATTCAACCGTTCTTCATAGTTTATGATGTTCTTTTTAGAAAGTTTTGAAAATTTCCAGCATGTTTGCCTTAGTTTCAAAGGTGGATATGCTTGCTCAGCTCGAGGAATGGCTTTGCGGCATACTCGGGCACACCCCAACTTGCATCCACAAACTGGAAGGAGTTGGATTTAGCATAGTGAGAGCATTGATAGCACGTGACAGAAATGTATTCTCAAGCTTCAAGTAGCTAGAGATGGAAGGAATTAGTATAGTGTCTCTTGACAATTAGACAGGATTAGTCAGGACTCTGATGAGGACAGACACACTGTTAGAACCGGGGTCACCGATTCCGACACGGTAGCTTGGCGCGAGGCAGGAAGGCACCCGAAGGCAATGTGTTAAGCAGTTGTGCAGCACACATTCACACTGACTCAGTAATGCGCACACAATAAGGAGACACCACACCAGGCTGTTATGTAAGAACAAGATTCTTTATCTAATTCAAGTCAGCAGTAAATGGGGCAGATAATCTCCGTGCAACAGTAAATGCATTTCACTCTAAAATCATGAGCAAGACATTCAAGTACATCAGGATATCAGGCCTCCATGCAGGTGAAACGACAGTAGTAACAAGCGTCTCAACACAGGTAACTCTGTAGGTAATGCAGGGCAGATATGAGCATAGACGACAGCCTATTCAGGCACATTCAATTAACCAGAACTTAGATGCAGGTATGCATATAACACTATAGGTGATGAAGAGCCTGTGTCAACCTAGGCATAACCACATTCAGTACAGTGGGTGGCTAATGCAGGTAAGCATTCAACATCGGAACATTTCTTAATCAATGCAGTGACTTTAGTTAAAGCTCTTAAACATGCATTTCATCAAGGTAGCATTTCAATCAGTAGGAATCCTAATGCAGGTGAACACCGAGGCTCAATACACTTAGGTCCACTCACTTCAATAAAGCCTTTGAAGCCGGTATTCAATGAACATTGGAAACACCTCTTATTCCCTTTCAATAGGGCAACCTCCCTGGTGTGGGCATTCAACATCAAGGGCACACTTAAGGGACATGGCATCACTAATGTACTACACCAAAAAGGTTGCCTCGGAATGAGCAGGGATCAACACTCAGGGGGGGGGCAGCCCTTAGCGGATACTTCTTAGAAGCCCCTGGCTGTAAATCAGGGTTAGCGCCGGTGAGGTTTCTCAGGACTAACTCTCACTGCGCTACACTCACGGAAGCCCCGAGCAGGTAGGAGGAGGATGGGGCCTAGTTCAGGCAGTACGGGGCAGTTGTGGTGTCTACGTTGGGCCCCAGGCCCCAGCACACAGAACCCCCCTCTCTGGCGTACCGTGGTGAGGCAGCGCCCCCGGGGACACTCGTGGCAGCGGCGCCCCTCCGGTGCAAAGGCAGCAGTGATTCCGGGCTCCTGTTAGCTCCCGGCCCGGGATCCAATGGTGTTGCGGCTTCCTGGGGTCGCGGCCGGTGACGCGGCCGGTGCCCTGGTTGCTAGGCGACGTCTCCTGCGCACGGCAGGCCCAGGGCGGCCTAGCCTGCGATCGCGGCTCCTCTCATGCGGCGCCTGGGCCGCGGCGGTGATCCTGGGCACAACTTCTCCGGGCTTGGCGGCGCGAGGGCAGCGGCGGTGATTTGGCTCACAGGTAGCGCAGAGGCCGCAGCGGTGATAGGGGCTCACAGCGCTTCTCCGCTCACAGCGCTTATCCTCTTCATAGCGCGGAGGCCGCGGCGGTGATTTGGGCAAAGCGCTTCTCAAAGCAGGCAGTTTCTCTAGGCCGGCAGCCTCGTGGGCAGTAGCTTCTGGGCGGTGGAGCGCCAGAGGGCACAGAGCTTATCGCAGGATATAAGGGGTGAAGGTCTAGCGCTTAGAAGCACGGCGCTTTACCTGGTGATTTCCCAGTCGCATTCACAGGTTGTAGGAGCTTAGTTGCAGTTCCTTGTACAGGATTTCAGATGTAGTCATTGGATTAAAGTTGTTTGGGTTGTGGTTACTTGCGGGGAAAGGGGTTGAGTTGGCAGGCACAAGAGGCAGGTAGGTGCCCTGCAGGCACACTGGAGGTGGTTCCCTGGGTCCCCTCACGCTGGGCAAGGTCAGCAGG
The DNA here is from genome assembly GCA_963921515.1 of Calotriton arnoldi. Lineage (NCBI taxonomy): Eukaryota > Metazoa > Chordata > Amphibia > Caudata > Salamandridae > Calotriton > Calotriton arnoldi. Next base: position 1,644,838 of record CAWUFW010000601.1, read on the forward strand.
TGGAAGGTGTTCCTCATCTATCTTAGCACAGCAGTGCCTAAGCCCAGTCAGTACCAGTAGTGTAGGTCTCCCCCCTAGGCCCAACAGCCTGTACTCCGGCAGAGGTTCCCCCAGGTCCAGAGGTGCCCCAACTAACTAGCTAGGTTTCCCTCCAAACCTCTTATACCCCTAGGTCAGGTGACCCTCCTGAAAGGCGGCAAAGCATAACTCCTCCCTGGGCTGGAAGGTTCTAGAAGCTTCCATCATGTCTGTCTATGAGGCCCAGAGGCGGGACGGCTGTGAGAAGTTGGCCTGGCATATGCTGTCCACTAATTCTAGTGGGCACCTTGCACCAGTCCAAACAACCCCTTATTGGAGATAGGTTAAAGACAACCTTATTGAAAGCTATCCTAGTGGTAGCTATGGAGAGCAGCCTTCAGGCTAAGTCTTGAAGGAATGTAAAGCAGCTTGTTTTACCAGTCTATAATCTCTTGAGTGACCAAATGAAAGAGCACCACACCAGGTATATATTCAAAATATATGTATTTATTGCTAAACACACCCCTCTAGTCTCTTTATGAGGCTAGAGTTCGAAGTACATAAGTTATAAGTTATTAATTCACAGTAATAGCACAAATAGACGTTTGGGCCCTAGGGGCGTACCAAACCATATACCAATAAAGTGGTATGCGAACCACGACTGAACTAGACACTAGGCCTAGAGCCTCTAGAAGTGCTTGGACCACAAGGAACCACCCAAGGTAGTGACACAGGGGACCTACGGGAGACGCGTGCAGTGTAAATACACAACCGCGATACGCCGTTGACTTCTATGGAGAAAGTCGGGATCGGGAAAGTATAGAAAAGGGACACTTAAAAGAGGACTAGGACAAAACCCTTTGAGATCTAGGACTTTGAAGAGTCTCTACCCACGGGAGCACCGGAGTACTCGTGTTACCTCACCCAGGGAAGCCGGGTGCATAGGTGCCTTTCGGGGTCGGGTTTCGTCGTCGTTTCGAATGGCGATCTGCTGCAAAGTGCTGCTGGCGGCCAAGAGAAAAGTGTCCGGGTGGATCCAAGAGTGGATCGGAGTTCTGAAGAACCTGAAAGCAGAGGGGACAGAGTCTGGGTCACTAGCCAGTGACCAGGAAGGCGATGGACAGATGCCCACCGATGTCGAGTGCTTCAGGTGCGTTGATGGTTGTCTTGACTCTTCAGCCACGAGGTCCCGGAAGCGTTGTCGGTGACCAGGAGCAGGATTCGGACTGGTACACGATGTCTGTCGAGTGCTGAGGTGTCGGCGACCGGAATGGACCCAACAAGCCTTGGCAACGGCAAGTCTTGGTGAAGATGTAGATCGTCGATGGTGCAGACCAGCAAGGTCTGTGGAACTCACCCAGCGAAGGTAAGTGAGGGCAGGCCTGGAACAACCAGGATGCCAAGTAAGAAAAGAATTGGCCTTCATTAAGGGCTACTAGCTAACGGGCTAGCGACCGCGAAGGAGCCTCGTGACGCCGCACGTGGAGCTGGCTTACAGGACACTCGTGGAGTGGGGGCCAGTGATCTTCGGTGCAGGTGGTGCTGGAGGCTAGGGCTACTCGGAGCCCAAAGCACGACTTCTTGGGAGACCCAGAAGATGGTGCACTTGCAAGTGTGCTTGGTGTCCAGGGGTCATGGTCTCACGTTACCCACGATAGCCACGGGCCTCAGCTTTGCTGGGAACTCAGGAGTAGCCTCGGGAAGTCTGAGAATCCACCTCTGGTGATGCGATGACTTCAGCGTCCGACGGGAGCTTCAGAAATGCGAACCGGACAGATGCTTCTTTGGTGCCTGCCAAGCAGGGAGTCACTCCTTGACCCCAAGGGAGATTCTTCAGTCCTCTAATCTTGTCGTAGAGCGTCGAAGGTCCAGGATTCAGTTTCAGAGTTTCGTCCAGGTATAATCCAAAGTCCTAAGGACTGGGTTCCTACCTTTATTCTAAAAATAGGGGTTGGACTACTCTGTGGCCCCACCTATGGGTGGGTCAGGGCAGAGGGGTGGCTACACCCCTTTCCCTTTGTCCAGTTCGCGCCAAAGCAGAGGCTGCAAGCCCCTGATCCGGTTTGAACTGGGGTATGCACAGGGATACCAAATGTGCCCCCAGTGCAGGACTTCAAAGCACACAGATGGTGCTCCCGCCCAGCCCCAATACACATTATCCTGTCTGGGGAGGTGGTCACACCTCCCTGGGACAGGAAACCTATTGTCCAGGCCTCCCCTGCCGGAGTTTCGTCCAGCAGCAGGAGGCCAGACTCGTGTCTGTGGCAGCAGCATCCATTTTGTGATGCCAGGGCTCTGGAAAGAAGTTACCGGGTTAGTCAGAGTTAACATGTCTTTCCCTCTAGGAGGGTGGAATGCTACCCCCGCCGCCAGAATTGGCGGGGGGGTAGTATTCCAAGATGTTTGACACCAAACACGACATGTTTAGGTGCAGCCATTCCAAAGTTAGCATTTTACAGCGAGGATATAATGCGCTTAAGAGTATATGGTCAGGCTGCAATACAAACAGCATCAGAGATGGTCTCCGAATGCTGCAGAGGGGCCCTGCTCACGCAGGGGCACCCTCTCACATAGGAACCATGCACTCTGCCTTTAGGATTGATAAGGCCTGCCTTAGGAGTGACTTATAGGTTTATATGTGTGTATGTATTTCGTGATGTAGGTAACCTATATCACAGTAAGGGGTGCATGCACCACCTTACCCAGGCTGCAGTAGCAGACCTGTGGTGTCAGTTTGGATGGCCTTCCAGGGATGGCATAATACATGCTGCAGCCCCTGGTAGGCCTCTGAGGTACCTATGCCCTTGGTACATAGTATACCATATACTAGGGACTTATAAGGGCACTCCAGATCCCAATCAGTGATGTGCCTAAGGCACATGGAAAACCATTTTAGAGAGGAAGCAGCTAGGCTGGGGTTCTGATTAGCAGGGCCCCAGCCAGACTAATGTCGAAAAACAGTGAAGCATCAGCAAAAAGTGGGGGTACCCATGTGAAGCAGATCCTACTCTCCTACACAGGCATGGATACAGTAACATTATGTCCCAGCCTGATCCTGACTACTGGTAGGTGTGTGTGCAAAGGCCACTCCGCAGTAGCAGGGGCCTGTGGCAGCCATCTTGTTAGGAGAGAGCACCTGCACCTCAGCACTGTTTGGCAGTGGTAAGGCGCCCAGAGACCTAGGTCCAACAAAAAGGTAGTGGCAAAAATGAGGCGCAAAGAGAAAAAAACGGGGTAAGACCACCCTAGGGCTGACAGGTCTAACACGCGTCCCCCCCAGCCGAAAGTGGGGAGAGCTACCCAACCTCTAGGGAGTTCTCATCACTAAGGCAGAAGAACTGGGAGAGACCGTCAGCGTTGGCGTGGTCTACTCCGGGTCAATGTTCCACCCGAAAGTCCATCCCCTGGAGGGAAATGGACCACCTCAGCAATTTGGGGTTTTCGCCTCTCATCTGCATGAGCCAGCGAAGGGGTCGGTGGTCGGTTTGAATTAGGAAGTGAGAGCCAAAAAGGTATGGCCTCAGCTTCTTCAAAGCCCAAACCACAGCGAATGCTTCTCGCTCTATCGTACTCCACCGCTGTTCCCGGAGGAGTAGCCTTCGAGAAATAAAGGCCACTGGCTGGTCTTGGCCGTCATCATTAAGTTGGGAGAGCACAGCTCCAATGCCATGCTCAGAGGCGTCTGTCTGCACGATGAATTCCTTCCCAAAGTCCGGAGTCTTGAGCACCGGAGCGGTGCACATCGCGTGCTTAAGGGTGTCAAACGCTTCTTGACAGGCAGCCGTCCAGATGACTTTACGTGGCTGCTTCTTGGATGTCAGTTCAGTCAGGGGGGCCACGATGGTCCCATAGCCCTTGACAAACCGGCGGTAGTAACCCGTAAGGCCAAGGAAAGCCCGGAACTCCGTTTGGGTTTTGGGGGGCTCCCAGGCCAAGATGGTCTCGATTTTGGCCTGGAGGGGTTGCACCTTACCCCCGCCCACCAGGTGCCCCAGGTAGACGACAGATCCCTGTCCAATCTGGCACTTGCTGGCCTTGATGGTTAGGCCAGCCCGCTGTAGGGCCTGCAGCACTTCCTGGAGATACTCCAGATGGTCCTCCCAGCTGCTGCTGAAGACAGCTATGTCATCCAGGTAGGCAGCAGAGAAGGCCTCTAGGCCAGACAGTACCTGGTTAACCAACCGCTGGAAAGTGGCTGGAGCATTTTTCAGCCCGAAGGGCATCACCCGAAATTGAAAGTGGCCCTCGGGGGTGGAGAATGCAGTCTTCTCCTTCGCTCCGTCCGCCATGGCAATCTGCCAATATCCTGACATCAGGTCGATTGTGCTTAAGTACCGAGCTGCTCCCAGTCGGTCAATGAGCTCATCCGCCCGAGGGATCGGGTGAGCATCAGTCTTGGTCACGGAATTCAGACCACGGTAGTCCACACAGAACCGAAGTTCTGGTGTGGTGCCCGGTGGGGCCGCTTTCGGCACCAACACCACCGGACTAGCCCATGGGCTGCTGGAAGGCTCAATCACCCCCAGCTCCAGCATTTTGGCCACCTCACTCTGGATGCTGGTCTTGACTTTGTCGGACAGCCGGTAAGACTTGGTTTTTACTGGCGGGCTGTCCCCTGTGTCCACATCATGGGTACACAGGTGCGTGATCCCAGGAGTGAGGGAGAACAACGAGGCGTACTGCCCCAATACCTGGCGGCAGTCCCTCTGTTTCTCCGGGGTCAAGGATGGGGAGAGGACCACTCCCTCCACCGATCCATCCTTCTCGTGAGCCGCCAGAAGGTCCGGAAGAGGCTTGCTCTCCTCCTCTTCGCTCCCATCCATCACCATCAGGAGAGTAAGCTCTGATCGCTCATGGTGCGGCTTCAGGCGGTTGACGTGGAGCACTCTGTGAGGTTGACGGGGGTCTTGAGGTCTACTACGTAGGTGGTCTGGCCTCTTTTCGCCAAAATTTCATATGGTCCAGTCCACCGGTCCTGGAGGGCACTAAGCTCTCCTGGGTCCATGACCCACACCTTCTGTCCAGCGTCCAACTCCACCGTCCGGGCATTCCGGTCGTACCACTCCTTCATGACGGCTTGACTAGCCTCCAGATTGTCTGAGGCTTCCTTCCACAGCTTGGCCATCTGGCTGCGGAATGCCAGCATGTAGCTGACCACATCACGGGGAAGCTTCTGGGAAGACTTCTCCCACCCCTCCTTCACAAGACTGAGGGGCCCTCTAACGGGATGTCCATAGAGCAGCTCAAAGGGGCTGAAACCGACCCCCTTCTGCGGCACCTCTCGGTAGGAGAAGAGCAGACAGGGTAAGAGGACGTCCCACTTCCTTCTCAAGTCCTCGGGTAGGCTCCGGATCATCCCCTTCATGGTCTTCTTGAAGCGCTCCACGAGCCCGTTAGTCTGCGGGTGGTAAGGAGTGGAGAACCTGTAGGTCACTCCGCACTCCTTCCACATGGCCTGCATGTAGGCCGACATGAAATTCGTGCTCCTATCTGACACCACGACCTTGGGGAATCCCACACGGGTACAAATCCCCATCAAGGCCCGCGCCACCGCAGGTGCAGTGATGGTTCTCAGAGGGATTGCCTCCGGGTACCGGGTGCAGTGTTCCACCAACACCAAGATGAACCTGTGTCCCGAAGAAGTCGGCGGGTCCACTGGCCCGACAATGTCAATTCCTACCCGCTCAAAAGGGGTACCGACAACCGGGAGCGGTTCCAAGGGGACCTTCAACTTAGTCCCAGTCTTGCCACTCACCTGGCAAGTCGTACAGGTCTTGCAAAAGGTGTCAGAGGCAACTCGCATTCTGGGCCAGTAAAAGTGTGGGACCAAACGAGCAAATGTCTTGTCCTGGCCCAGGTGTCCTGCCAGTGGTATCTCATGTGCCAATTGCAGCAGGAAGGCTCGGTAGCATTGGGGGACCACTAAGGCCCTTGATGACCCATGCACCGGAGCCTTAGGCTCACTGTAGAGGAGACCATCCTCCCAGTAGACATGGTAGTTACCGGTCTCTGTACCAGTTGCTTGGGCTTCGGCCTGCTGCCGCATGCCTTCAAGCGTTGGGCACTCTCTTTGCGCCCGACAGAATTCCTCCCGGGTAGGCCCTCCTTCCACCTGCCACTCTGCAGGGGTCGGCAAGTCCCCCACGGGAACAACATCCACCTCAGCGGACTCCGGGGTCACCTCCGCGGGCTCCCCATCCATCTCGCCGGGTGCATCCTCAGAGATGTCCTCTTGTCCAGCAGTGGGCTAGGCCATTGTTTCAGGCTCCAACCCGGGTTGAGTTCCTTGCCGGCCAGCCATGGACCGCGTGACCACGCAAGTCCACCCTGGTAATCCCAGCATCTCAGCGTGGGCGTTGAACTCCACCTCCTTCCAGGCAGTATGTTCCAGATCGTTTCCGAGCAGACAGTCAACTGGCATGGCAGGGCTCACCGCAACTCTCAACAGGCCTGAGACTCCTCCCCACTCAAAGGGAACTTGGGCCACGGGGTAATGACCCAGGCTATTATCAGCCATGACAACCGGGTGGAATACTTCAGGAATCACCTGCTCTGGGGACACCAGCTGACGCCTTACCATCGTCATGCTGGCACCCGTGTCCCTCAGAGCCTCCACCTCCTCCCCGTTCACCAGGACCCTCTGCCGGTACTTGGCAGTGTTCGAGGGTACCTGAACCCGTGGGATCATCTCTCTATCCCCCAGGGAAACTAAGGTCAAGCCTGTCCACTCACCCCCCCCTACCTAGGGACAACTCCTCCCCAAGCGCTACACTGGCTACCCGGGGCTCTTACCTCCTGTGGGGGCTGGGGTCCTCTTGCGACACTGGGGATCCCCCTTGTAGTGTCCAACCTCCCCGCACTCGTAGCACCGGACAGTTCTGGGCTGCTGACTCTTGTCAGGGTAAGTGGGTTTCTGGAATCCAGAGTGGGGTGGGGAACCTACCCCCTTCCCCTGCGGTCTATTTTGGGGGCCTTTAAAGAACTCCTTCTTTTTATCTCCCCCTCTCTCTTCTGGGGAAAACCCTGTCCACCTTTCGGGGGTCTCCCCGGATCCCTTGTGGGACACCCGAGTGCTAACCCAGGTATCCGCCTCCTCCGCAACTTCCCGAGGATCGGTCAGCTTGCGGTCCACCAGGTGTTGGCGCAGCTCTGGAAAACATTTATCAAGAAGGTGCTCCCTTAAAAACAGATTGTACAGCCCTTCATAGTCACTCACTTTGCTGCCACGCACCCAACCCTCCAATGCCTTACGGGCATAATCAAAAAAATCCACCCAGTTCTGTGTGGGAAGCTTGTGGCTGTTGCAGAATTTCTGGCGATACTTTTCTGGAGTGAGGCCAAACTTTTTAAGCAGGGCCTCCTTCATCACAGGGTAGTTCATCTGATCCCCTTTGTCCAAGGTCAAGAGTGTGTCCCTCGCCACCGGAGGTATGTACCTATACAGGCCTCCCCCCCAGTAACTCTCAGGCACCCCATGGGCCACCAAAGACACCTCATACGCCGCCAACCACTTATCAATGTCATCCCCTACACTGAAACTGGCCATCACCTCCTTAGGTAGGTAAAACTTAGGCTCTCGTGGAGCCTCAGCGGGTACGCTGCCACCATTCGAGTTGCCCTGCGCCCCTATCTGCAATGCTCGGAGCTCTAATTCTTTCAGGTTAAGCTCATGCACAAGCTTCCTCTCCTCCATGGCTAGCCTCGCCTCTTCTCGCTCCTTCTCCATCTTAGCAAGCTCCAGCCTCAATTGCCTCTCCTCCCTCCTGTCCTCATACTCCTCCACAGACACACTCCTCGCTGACACACTACTGCCTGCCCTGGAACGTCTCCCTGGCAACACATTCTCACCGATGTCTATTTGCAGTAGGTCTAGCTCTCCTGGAGCGTCCGGCTCCCCAAGTTCCTCGACCACTCTCCCTCCCGGGTGGGCCAATACCCATGCCCTCAAGGCTTTCTGAAGCTCCTCTCTCTTGGCGCCTCGCTTGACGGACACCCCCATCCCCTGACAGAACTCCCTCAGCTGCGCCACCGTATACATTTCAAGGTTGGCCAGCTTGAACTCCATCCTGACAGGTGGGGCCCCAGACACTTAAGGGAAAAGACTCTAGGACGTAGGCAACAGGTTAACACAGGAGCCTGTACAGTCGGCAATGAAGGGCGAATTGCTAGGCTTGCGTCTCACTAGGTGTTCCAATTGCGTCGCACACTGAGTCCCTGTAGGGTGCTGCACAAGCACAAGTCCTTATCCCACCGCTGCCACCAATGTTAGAACCGGGGTCACCGATTCCGACACGGTAGCTTGGCGCAAGGCAGGAAGGCACCCGAAGGCAATGTGTTAAGCAGCCCACATTCACACTGACTCAGTAATGCGCACACAATAAGGAGACACCACACCAGGCTGTTATGTAAGAACAAGATTCTTTATCTAATTCAAGTCAGCAGTAAATGAGGCAGATAATCTCCGTGCAACAGTAAATGCATTTCACTCTAAAATCATGAGCAAGACATTCAAGTACATCAGGATATCAGGCCTCTATGCAGGTGAAACGACAGTAGTAACAAGCGTCTCAACACAGGTAACACTGTAGGTAATGCAGGGCAGATATGAGCATAGACGACAGCCTATTCAGGCACATTCAATTAACCAGAACTTAGATGCAGGTATGCATATAACACTATAGGTGATGAAGAGCCTGTGTCAACCTAGGCATAACCACATTCAGTACAGTGGGTGCCTAATGCAGGTAAGCATTCAACATCGGAACACTTCTTAATCAATGCGGTGACTTTAGTTAAAGCTCTTAAACATGCATTTCATCAAGGTAGCATTTTAATCAGTAGGAATCCTAATGCAGGTGAACACCGAGGCTCAATACACTTAGGTCCACTCACTTCAATAAAACCTTTGAAGCCGGTATTCAATGAACATTGGAAACACCTCTTATTCCCTTTCAATAGGGCAACTTCCCTGGTGTGGGCTATCAACATCAAGGGCACACTTAAGGGACATGGCATCACTAATGTACTACACCAAAAAGGTTGCCTCGGAATGAGCAGGGATCAACACTCAGGGGGGGGGCAGCCCTTAGCGGATACTTCTTAGAAGCCCCTGGCTGTAAATCAGGGTTAGCGCCGGTGAGGTTTCTCAGGACTGACTCTCACCGCGCTACACTCACGGAAGCCCCGAGCAGGTAGGAGGAGGATGGGGCCTAGTTCAGGCAGTACGGGGCAGTTGTGGAGTCTCCGTTGGGCCCCAGGCCCCAGCACACAGAACCCCCCTCTCCAGCGTACCGTAGTGAGGCAGCGCCCCCGGGGACACTCGTGGCAGCGGCGCCCCTCCGGTGCAAAGGCAGCAGTGATTCCGGGCTCCCGTTAGCTTCCGGCCCGGGAACCAATGGTGTCGCGGCTTCCTGGGGACGCGGCCGGTGACGCGGCCGGTGCCCTTGTTGCTAGGCGACGTCTCCTGCGCACGGCAGGCCCAGGGCGGCCTAGCCTGTGATCGCGGCTCCTCTCATGCTGCACCTGGGCCGCGGCGGTGATCCTGGGCACAACTTCTCCGGGCTTGGCGGCGCGAGGGCCGCAGCGGTGATTTGGCTCACAGGTAGCGCAGAGGCCGCAGCGGTGATAGGGGCTCAAAGCGCTTCTCCGCTCACAGCGCTTATCCTCTTCATAGCGCGGAGGCCGCGGCGGTGATTTGGGCAAAGTGCTTCTCAAATCAGGCAGTTTCTCTAGGCCGGCAGCCTCGTGGGCAGTAGCTTCTGGGCGTTGGAGCGCCAGGGGGCACAGCGCTTATCGCAGGATATAAGGGGTGAAGGTCTAGCGCTTAGAAGCACGGCGCTTTACCTGGTGATTCCCCAGTCGCATTCACAGGTTGTAGGAGCTTAGTTGCAGTTCCTTGTACAAGATTTCAGATGTAGTCGTTGGATTATAGTTGTTTGGGTTGTGGTTACTTGCGGGGAAAGGGGGTTGAGTTGGCAGGCACAAGAGGCAGGTAGGTGCCCTGCAGGCACACTGGAGGTAGTTCCCTGGGTCCCCTCACGCTGGGCAAGGTCAGCAGGTGGAAGGTGTTCCTCATCTATCTTAGCACAGCAATGCCTAAGCCCAGTCAGTACCAGTAGTGTAGGTCTCCCCCCTAGGCCCAACAGCCTGTACTCCGACAAGAGGTTCCCCCAGGTCCAGTGGTGCCCCAACTAATTAGCTAGGTTTCCCTCCAAAGCTCTTATACCCCTAGGTCAGGTAACCCTCCTGAAAGGCGGAAAAGCATAACTCCTCCCTGGGCTGGAAGGTTCTAGAAGCTTCCATCATGTCTGTCTATGAGGCCCAGAGGCGGGACGGCATGGATACAGTAACATTATGTCCCAGCCTGATCCTGACTACTGGTAGGTGTGTGTGCAAAGGCCACTCCGCAGTAGCAGGGGCCTGTGGCAGCCATCTTGTTAGGAGAGAGCACCTGCACCTCAGCACTGTTTGGCAGTGGTAAGGCGCCCAGAGACCTAGGTCCAACAAAAAAATAGTGGCAAAAATGAGGCGCAAAGAGAAAAAAACGGGGTAAGACCACCCTAGGGCTGACAGGTCTAACACACACGAACAGGTTAGAACAGCTTATGGTAGGTGCACTTTCTGAGGAATATTGCAAAGGTAGAAGGCAGATAGTAAAGGTAGTATAGATACACGTCATGACTTCATCTTCACCCATGGATTCAAATCCATTGCTGCCACTCTCGCACTGAATTTACTATAGTACTTATGGGTCAATGCTGCTTGCCATGTTCATCCTCCGTTAGAACTTAGTAGATGGTCAGTTTGCTGTATGATAAGTGCATTACAGTCACTGCACATAACGGTGGATTGGACATATGCTACGTTGTCACGGACTACCCGTGTTTCACATTCAATCGTTCTTCATAGTTTATGATGTTATCTTTAGAAAGCTTTTGAAAATTTCCAGCTGGTTTGCCTTAGTTTCAAAGGTAGATATGCTTGCTCAGCTCGAGGAATGGCTTTGCGGCATACTCGATCACCCCCCAACTTGCATCCACAAACTGGAAGGAGTTGGATTTAGCACAGTGAGTGCGCTAAAGGCGCATGAAAGACATGTCTTCCTGAGCCTCATGTGGCTGTCATGGGAGCCATTAGTAAAGGTTCACTCGGCATGCGTTCGGTAACATTCAGGAAGAAGGAGGGGGAGACTTGACAGGTGGTAAAATGTAGTCAAACTCATTATGTCTCATGGCATATGAATGTGATGGGCCCCTGCATGACGGCGGTATGTTTTTGTGAGTGCAAGTGATCTGGTTGATTGGAACCGTGGCTGGCGGTATGGAAGTCTTGTGTGTGGTGAGTGAATGGCGTGTGAATGGACCATAAAGTGGTTGGTGCCATGAAGTGGCTTTATGGCTCCCCTTCAGAAGGCTTGGCTTCAACATTTATATATTTTGATAAGTATTTGTGCTTTGAAACCAGCGTTTCGGGAGGTGCTAAAACCAACCAGTGTAAGTGGTGGATTAACTTTATCAAATTAGTGTTAGATTTATATTTGTGGCGGTTTAATGGCCTTTTGTAAGACTTTTTTTGTCAATATGGGTAGCAGGGGACTTTGTGCCCCTAGCTCAGTCGTCATCTAGGCAAACCTTCACATTTTTTAGTAGTAGACAAGGAGGGAATTACAGGGGTGAATGACTTGCGTGGCTCTCACAGTTTTTTTTTACCCAACATCCCCTGCAAACCTCAAATTTTGCTGAAAAAATCACCTTTTCCACACATTTTTGTGTAGGAAAGTTATGGGATCACAGGGCTGACATAAATTTCCTACCACCCAGCGTTCCCCCAGGTCTCCCAATAAAAATGGTACCTCACTCGTGTGGGTGGCCCAAGTACCCGCGACAGGCAAGGGCCCAAAACGTATTGAGGAGACATCAAAATTGCCTATCACAAAATGACCTGGTTTTGCAAGGGGGGTCACCTGTGTTTTTGGCCCCGTGCTCGGCGGCCATCTAGGGAAACCTACCAAACCCACACATTTCTGAAAACTAGACACCCGGGCAATTCCAGGGAGGTATGGCTTGCGTGGACCCCCCGTTTTCTTACTCAGAATCCCCTGCAAACCTCAAACTTTGCTGAAAGAAATCACTTTTTCCACACATTTTTGTGTGGGAAAGTTGTGGGATCACTGGGCCGACACAAATTTCCTACCACCCAGCGTTCCCCCAGGTCTCCCGATAAAAATGGTACCTCACTCGTGTGGGTGGCCTAAGTACCCGCGACAGGAAAGGGCCCAAAATGTATTGAGGAGACATCAAAATTGCCTATCACAAAACAACCTGGTTTTGCAAGGGGGTCACCTGTGTTTTTGGTCCCGTGCTCGGCGGCCATCTAGGGAAACCTACCAAACCCACACATTTCTGAAAACAAGACACCCGGGGAATTCCAGGGAGGTATGGCATGTGTGGACCCCCCAACATTTTCTTACCCAGAATCCCCTGCAAACCTCAAATTTTGCTGAAAAAAATCACTTTTTCCACACATTTTTGTATGGGAAAGTTGTAGGATCACCGGGCTGACACAAATTTCCAAACACCCAGCGTTCCCCCAGGTCTCCCGATAAAAATGGTACCTCACTCGTGTGGGTGGCCCAAGTACCCGCGACAGGCAAGGGCCCAAAACGTATTCAGGAGATATCAAAATTGCCTATCACAAAATGACCTGGTTTTGCAAGGGGGGTCACAAGGAGGCCATCTAGGGAAACCTACCAAACCCACACATTTCTGAAAACTAGACACCCGGGGGATTCCAGGGAGGTATGGCTTTCGTGGATCCCCCAACGTTTTCTTACCCAGAATCCCCTGCAAACCTCAAATTTTGCTCAAAAAATCACTTTTTCCACACAGTTTTGTGTGGGAAAGTTGTGGGATCACTGGGCTGACACAAATTTCCTACCACCCAGTGTTTCCCCAGGTCTCCCGATAAAAATGGTACCTCACTCGCATGGGTGGTCCAAGTACCCGCGACAGGCATGGGCCCAAAACGTATTGAGGAGACATCAAAATTGCCTATCACAAAACAACCTGGTTTTGCAAGGGGGGTCATCTGTGTTTTTGGCCCCGTGCTCGGCGGCCATCTAGGGAAACCTACCAAACCCACACATTTCTGAAAACTAGACACATGGAGGATTCTAGGGAGGTATGGCTTGCGTGGATCCCCTAACGTTTTCTTACCCAGAATCCCCTGCAAACCTCAAATGTCACTGAAAAAAATCACTTTTTCCACACATTTTAGCATGGGATCACCGTGCTGGCACAAATGTCCTACCACCCAGCGTTCCCCTTGTTCTCCTGAGTAAAATGGTACCTCACTTGTGTGGGTGGGGCAAGGGCCTGTGACTGGGAAGAGCCCAAAACATAGGAATTAAGGGTATAGCACTGAGAATTCTAAGCGCTACATTTAAAAAAAATACATTATCAGCCAATTCTGCATTGGACACCCACACAAATGAGGTATATTTTTACTCAGAAGACTGAGGGGAACGCTGTGGGGTAGGACATTTGTGCCAGCAAGGTGATTCCACACAAAAATATGTAGAAATTGTGGGTTTTTTCAGCTAATTTTGAGGTTTGCAGGGGATTCTGGGTAGGAAAGCGTTGGGGGATCCACGCAAGCCATACCTCATTAGACTCCCCAGGGTGTCTAGTTTTCAGAAATGTGTGGGTTTTGTAGGTTTCCCTAGATGACCGCAAGCCCGGGGCCAAAAAACCAAGTGCCCCCCCCGCAAAACCAGGTTGGTTTGTGATAGGTAATTTTGAAGTCTCCACAGTGCGATTTGGGCCATTTCCTGTTGCAGTCGCTTTGCCTACCCACACAAGTGGGGTACCATTTTTATCGGGAGACCTGGGGGAACGCAGGGCGGTAGGAAATGTGTGTCAGCCCGGTGATCCCACACAAAAATGTGTGGGAAAAGTGGTTTTTCCAGCAAAATTTGAGGTTTGCAGGGGATTCTGGGTAAGAAAACGTTGGGGAATCCACGCAAGCCATACCTCCCTGGAATCCACCGGATGTCTAGTTTTCAGAAATGTGTGGGTTTGGTAGGTTTCCCTAGATGGCCGCCGAGCACGGGGCCAAAAACACAGGTGACCCCCCTTGCAAAACCAGGTCGTTTTGTGATAGGCAATTTTGATGTCTCCTCAATACGTTTTGGGCCCTTGCCTGTCGCGGGTACTTGGGCCACCCACACAAGTGAGGTACCATTTTTATCGGGAGACCTGGGGGAACGCTGGGTGGTAGGAAATTTGTGTCAGCCCGGTGATCCCAAAACTTTCCCACACAAAAATGTGAAAAAAATTTGATTTTTTTCAGCAAAATTTGAGGTTTGCTGGGGATTCTGGGTAGGGAAACGTTGGGGGATCCATACAACCCATACCTTATTGGACTCCCCCGGGTCTCTAGTTTTCAGAAATGTGTTGGTTTGGTAGGTTTCCCTAGATGGCTGCTGACCCCGGGACCAAAAACTCATGTGACCCCCCTTGCAAAACCAGATAGTTTTGTGATAGGTAATTTTGATGTCTCCACAATGCGTTTTGGGCCCTTGCCTGTCGCGGGTACTTGACCCACCCATGCGAGTGAGGTGCCATTTTTATCGGGATACCTGATGGAACGCTGGGTGGTAGGAAATATGTGGGTCCATGCAGATTCCTGAACTTTCCCACACAGAAATTTGAGAAAAATGTGATTTTTTTCAGCTAAATTTGAGGTTTGCAGGGAATTCTGGGTAGGAAAACGTTGGGGGGTCCACACAAGCCATACCTCACTGGACTCCCCCGGGTGTCTAGTTTTCAGAAATGTATGGGCTTGATTCACAGAACTAACTTAAGACAAAATCCTAAACTTACTACCATTTTGGTATTTACAGAAGGCACTTACTCATTTTGGTATTCACAGAAGGCACTTACTTACTCATTTTGAGTAACTTACTAATTTTGTGTAACTTACTCATTTTGTGTGACTTACTCATTTTGGTATTCACAGAAGGCACTTACTCATAAATGAGTAAGTGCCTTCTGTGAATACCAAAATGAGTAACTTACTCATTTTGTGTAACTTACTCATTTTGTGTAACTTACTTATTTTGCTATTCACAGAAGGCACTTACTCATTGATGAGTAAGTGCCTTCTGTGAATACCAAAATGAGTAAGTTACACAAAATGAGTAAGTTACTCATTTGGTATTCACAGAAGGCACTTACTCATTTATGAGTAAGTGCCTTCTGTGAATACCAAAATGAGTAAGTCACACAAAATGAGTAAGTTACACAAAATGAGTAAGTTACTCAAAATGAGTAAGTAAGTGCCTTCTGTAAATACCAAAATGAGTAACTTACGCATTTTGTGTAACTTACTCATTTTGTGTAACTTACTCATTTTGGTATTCACAGAAGGCACTTACTCATTGATGAGTAAGTGCCTTCTGTGAATACCAAAATGAGTAAGTTACACAAAATGAGTAAGTTACTCATTTTGGTATTCACAGAAGGCACTTACTCATTTATGAGTAAGTGCCTTCTGTGAATACCAAAATGAGTAAGTTACACAAAATGAGTAAGTTACTCAATATGAGTAAGTAAGTGCCTTCTGTGAATACCAAAATGAGTAAGTGCCTTCTGTGAATACCAAAATGGTAGTAAGTTTAGGATTTTGTCTTAAGTTAGTTCTGTGAATCGGGCCCTATGAGTTTGGTAGGTTTCCCAAGATGGCCGCCGAGCCTGGGGCCAAAAACTCATGGGACCCCCCTTGCAAAACTAGGTTGTTTTTGTGATAGGTAATTTTGATGTCTCCTCAATACGTTTTGGGCCTTTGCCTGTTGCGGGTACTTGACCCACCCACACAAGTGAGGTACCATTTTTCTCGGAAGACATTGGGGAATGCGGGGTGGGTGGAATTTTGTGGATCCACGCAGAATCCAGAGTTTTCCACCACAGAAATGTGAGGAAAATGTGTTTTTTTTTTATACAAAGTTTGACTTTTGCAAGGGATTCTGGGTAACAGAACCTGGTGAGACCCAGACAAGTCACCCCATCCTGGATTCCCCTGGGTGTCTAGTTTTAAAAAATGTATAGGTTTGCTAGGTTTCCGTAGGTGCCGGCAGAGCTAGGGTTCAAAATCTACAGCTAGGCACATTGCAAAAAAAGGGTCCGTTCTCACTGTGAAAATGTGGTGTGTCCACGTTGCGTTTTGGGCCGTTTCCTGTCGCGGGCACTACACCTACCCACACAAGTGAGGTACCATTTTTCTCGGAAGACTTTGGGGAATGCGGGGTGGGTGGAATTTTGTGGATCCACGCAGATTCCAGAACTTTCCACCACTAAAATATGAGGAAAATTTGTTTTTTTTAATAAAGTTTGAGGTTTGCAAGGGATTCTGGGTAACAGAACCTGGTGAGACCCAGACAAGTCACCCCATCCTGGATTCCCCTGGGTATCTAGTTTTAAAAAATGTATAGGTTTGCTAGGATTCCTGTTGGACTTGGCCCTTTTGGCAGGTTCACCCCTAAACTTTTTGCCTGTTAATATGACCTGATCTTAGTAGTTTTTGGCCTTTGCGCACTTTAGCACTGTGTCCCAGTGTAAAGTGCGTGCGCACTCTGAGTGCATGTGGTGAGATTGTCCTGCCCTCCCATAGGAATGCATGGGGGATATGTGTGTCCATGGTAATTCCTGGTGTGAGAGGAGTGCAGGGGCGAGTTTAGTATGTGCGAACTCGTGAGAATAAATGCTGCGCAATGGTGTGCGCAGATTTATTATGACTGGGGTAGAAATGCCACTTTTAGAAGTTGGCATTTATGTGTGCTCTGTGTCTGCCTGCCTGATGTGAATTGCATGTCTGGCTTTGTGAGTGACAGGGGCTGGGGTGTGTGTGGCTCCAGGAGGGGCAGGGTGAGTCAGCGCAGTGGTGAATAGGGAGATCTGCATCTAGATGGGAGGGAGGAGTTGCACCTGGGACCTGAATAGGGCTGTGCCTTCCCTCCACAATGCTGGCTCCACCCCCTGTGGTGCGTCTGATGTCCCTAGCCTGTCCTGTGTAAGGAGAGAGGAGCTGAGCAAAACAAAGTGCTCCAAAGCTCCCCCAAACCAGTTGCATCTGGTTTTTCCCCAGCCCTGTGCTATGTGACAAAGGAAAAGGGTGTATAAAAGAAGGGGCTGTGACCCCATGAAGATGTTCTGTTGTTCCTGTGACTTTGAGGGGACACTCTGCCAGGAGGAACCGCCGCGGGACCCAGCTGCTGGTTCCTGGGAGTCCCTGCGTGCTGGCCTGCCTGGCTGTGCTGTGGTCCCCCCCGAGCCCCAAGGACTTTTAATTCCTGCCTGCTGGATGCCTTGCCCAGCTTTACCCCAGGACTATGAAGGGCCCTAGCGCCTCGTGAGCGCTACGACTTTATTTCCAGGTGAAAGGAGAGTGCTGGGGCTTCGCAGCGCTGAGCTGCCATCGTGGAAGAGGGAATCCCCGGTGTAGGGATTCCCCCGTGCTGCTAACGAGGCGGGAGCCCACCCCGCATTGTTGCCTCATTTAGCGGGTGCCCACCCCGCATTTAGGTTTTGTGCGGGAGCCTACCCCGCATTGATGCCGCTTGACGGAGAGAAGAACCGCCGGGAAATCGCCGCCGAGATCGGAGGCCCGGAAGTCAGGCAAGCTGCCTGACTCGGGCGTGGCCAAGGACAGGAAGTTGCCAAGGCCGCCCAATCGTAGCGCGGCCCGAGGACAGAAGCCGGAAGCCAGGAGAAGCTCGGTGGCTTACAGAAAGGAGGACGGGAGCCTACCCCGCCTCCGTGAGCTCCAGCCTTAAGTCCCGTGCCCCCACAGGGACCGGGCGAAGAGAGACAGGCGGCCCGGCACCGGAGGAGCAGCGAGCCTCCCGTGAAGTGAGGAGAGGTCCGGAGGACGGGAGACAGGCAGCACTGCACCTAAGTCAAGACGGGGCTCCCGAGTGGTGAGGAGAGCCCCGTGTGCAGTTCACAGCCACTGCCGCCGAGAGACCAGAAGAGTCCCCGGTGAGTGGGGCTTAGCAAGGGTATTGTTGGTGTGTCGGGGCACATTTTCGGTGCCCGCCCCCGTGACCAAGCCTCGGGCACTGCAGGTGCCGTGCTCAGTTTTCTTTCCCGCTGCCCCGCTTGACAGTGGGCAGCGGCAGCGCTTTGGGGGCATTATTGTAGAAGTCCCGGAGGGGGGCTGAGAGGCACGTTAGTGCCAGTTTCCTTGCCACAAGCGGCCCCGCCTGACAGTGGGCATATTCTTTTGTGGTGGAGTCCCAGTGGGGCTCACAAGGCACAGTGGTGCCCGTGCCATTCCCAGCTGCCCTGCGAGTGCGCAGGCAGCTGCAACGTGGGGGCAGGTTTTGTTAAGAAGCCCCAGTGGGGGCCCAAGAGGCACGAGGAGTGCCAGACTTTTATTTGCACCTTTTGCCAGCTGCCCTGCGAGAGCGCAGGCAGCCGCAACCCTGGGGGACAGGTTCAATTTAAATTGCGAGTCCCAGAGAGGGGCTCAGGGGGCACGCTGGTGCCCGTGCTCAGTTTCACAGCTGCCCAGCAAGTAGTGGGCAGCTGCCGCGGTTAGGCTTGCGCAATTGCGCACCCTTGACTCCTGCTGCCTAGGCAGCGCCCTGACTCTTGGGACATAGGGCATTTGAGCCCTTTTGAGAGGGCCAGTTGACCAGGGGGACTGTGAGTCTAATAGGGCGCCAGGCCCTAATGTGATTTGCATTTACTTTGATTTACGCACCCTGTGTTTATGCCTCTAATGTACTTGTATGATTATGAGGTTGTACTGCGTAATGTGTTTATGCTAAGGAGGTTAGGGCCTAATGTAGTTTTATGCCTAAGGTGATTTATGCATCCTATGTTTTACATTGCAGGTTCCCAGGCTTAGTTCCTAACTGTACCAGTAATTACTGGTTGTGCGCTACATTTATTATTTGTGCTACATTTACAATTGGTGATTTGTGATGGTTATGACAGTGGCCCCATTGGCCCTGTCGTGTGTAAATAGTCCCCTGTGAATATTGCCTAGTGCCAGTTGGCACCCTGTATATTAGGTGGTTATGTTTCTAATGTATTTATGACAATACAAAGGCTATTTTTATATAACCTTGTGTGGAGTTCCTTTTGTGGTGTGCCTAGTGTGTTGCTGCTGTGTGAGTGTGCTGCGCAAACGCTTTACACATTGCCTCCGGGATAAGCCTGACTGCTCGTGCCAAGCTACCAAGGGGGTGAGCAGGGGTTATCGTCGGCGTGTAACTCCCTCGCCCTGACTAGAGTGGTGGTCTCTGCCTGGCTTTGGCGCAAGCCTGAGCCAACCAGAGATCCCATTTCTAACATTGGTTGTCAGCGGTGAGGATAGGACTTGCGTTTGCGCAGTACCACAGCGACAACTGGTTGCACTACAAACTCTACATTTAGATAATCACGTGTGTGGGGATTATTGTTCTGAGTTTTGTTTTAATTCTTCTCCTAAAAGTGTCATTTGTAAATTGTGTACTCTTGCTTCAGCTCAGAAACCTAGGTCTCCTGTGTTGCACGTGTCCCTGAGCGTCCTGCCAAAATGGAGTCTGCTTTTAATTTTTGTGGTCTGTTTAGATACAGCATGTGGGAGTTGGTGGACTTCTGTAAGGAGAGAGACATAGCAGTGAGTGGGTCAGACACCCAGTCAAAACTGAGGGACAACCTGATCCAATGGCAAAAGGATGAATGGGACTGTGAGCGCAATGAGGAGAAGAGGGCCCTGGCCGCACGCCAAGAGGGTGGTGGGTCTGAGGGGGGCCCTGAGGAGTCTGAAGAGGAGGAAGAAAGTGACAGGACCGGGACGCCAGTAGATAGTGAGGACCCCATGGATAGGGAGTCCCTTGCTGGGTCCAGTGTCGGGGGCAGTGCCCCATCCCTTTTCCTGTCCCCAGAGGAGTGGGTGGATAGGAGGGAAGAAAGGGAGCATCAGCTGGCTTTGGAGAAGCTCAGGTTAGAGCATACCAGGGAGATAGCGCAGCTGAGTATGGAGGAGAAAAAGCTAGAGACCGAGAGGGTCTTAGCGCAGGAGAGGATGGCGGAGGCTGAGAGGGCCTTCGCCAGGGAGAAATTAGCTCGGGAGGGTAGATTATCCCCTGAGTGCAGTTGTAGTTTTCTGGATTCCCCAGTGAGGGTGGAGTCCAGTGGTGGCAGCAATATGGAGTCCAGTGCAGGAAGTCCCATTCCCAGTTCCCAGAATATGGTACTTGGCCCCCAGGCAGAGGAGTACAGGTTGAAGTTCAGGGGCAGTAGGAAACTGTCTCACCAGTCTTGGGAGAGGTTTGTGGATGACTGTCATGATGCACTGGTTGACTGGGTAAAGTGTGCCACGGAACAGGATTTTGAAGGACTGTTCAATATGGTTATTAGAGAGCACCTGCTCAGTTGTTGTTTTCCAGGGTTGCGCCAACACCTGTTGGAGTGTGGGCACCCTGATCCATGGGATCTTGCAGGGGAAGCAGACCTCTGGGTGGAGGCCCAAGGTTCTGAAGAGGCATTGGGGAGTGATCCCAAAAGTAGTGGCTCAGGTATCTTCCCGTCCTGTATGGGGAAGAGGTTCAGTGTAGCCCAGCTAGGTCCCAGTGTAGTGGGAGGGGTGTAGGGGCTCACGTCCTGTCTCAGTGGAGTAGGAGTGAGTGTGGGACTGAGTGTCCCCAGGTGCCCGAAACCCAGTCTCAGAGCCTGGATGGTTTCTTCAGGGAACACCAGGTTGGAGCCTAGGCTGTCCTGTTAGTCCATTTGAGGAGGATCTCCTAGTGTCTGGAGAACCTGGAGCGTCTGTAAATAGAGCTCCAGTGGTTCTGGTGTCTGGCAGTGCCGCTCCAGTTGGGAGGGTACAGAAGTCCGGATTGAGGGGTGAGAGGGGGATGTTCCCCAGTGGAAGAACCAGTGGGTCAGGGGCCAGCCAGAAGGGCTGAGTCTCCTAGAAGTGACCATGGTGATTGGTGACACCACTTCTGTCGTGGGGGATCTCTGCGCACTGTCAGATGGACAGGGGTCGGGAGGTCTGCGCCACGCAGACTGTCACGCAACACATGAGTCATGTGTTACCCTCGGGGGCTGCTGTGTGCGCCCCGGAAGTCCTGGTGTGCCAGGCAAATGCCCAGTGGGGTTCAGCCCCAAGGTTGGGAGGCCAGGTTCAGGATCCGCCTGATCTGGAGGAAGGGACCTCTGTAATCAGTGTCCTGACCGGTTCATCTTCCAGGAGTACCGCTCCAGTTGGGAGGGTGCAGAACTCTGGAAGGGGTGCAGAGGGAGGGAGTCCTCGCCTCTGACCCCGGTGCAACCTGAGGGGTTAAACCCTAGGTTGGGAGACCAGTTCTTGGAGAGAGGTCCTGAACTGGTGGGAGAGTTGTGTTCTGAGGGTGCCTCTCCAAGGAAGAGAGTGCGGAGCCCTAGAAGAAGAGGTAGGAGGAGGAGAGTCTCACCCGTGACTTCTGGTCCGCCTGAGGGTGCAGACCCTGGGCTGGAGGATCAGTGGCAGTCTAGACCTGCCCTGATGAGGGGAAGAGTGGAGAATGGCTACTATGTGCCAGGGGTTACTACCCCCCACTCTGTGAATGGGCAAGGACCAGTGGCATCTGGATGGCCTAGGGCCTGGTCCTGGCCGCGGACAGCTAGGGAGTACCAGTGGGGTAGCCCAGTTGCTCCGGACAGCTTTTTCAGAAGGAACC
Organism: Calotriton arnoldi; assembly: GCA_963921515.1. Classification (NCBI taxonomy): domain Eukaryota; kingdom Metazoa; phylum Chordata; class Amphibia; order Caudata; family Salamandridae; genus Calotriton; species Calotriton arnoldi. The sequence continues at coordinate 1,666,568 of CAWUFW010000601.1, forward strand.
ACATGGGTTCACCGTGGCGTAGAACAGGAGGGTGTCCCTGCAGTTGCGGGCCCGCGTCCGTGTTCTATCGCCCCAAGCAGGGAAGCCCATCACGGTGGTGATTGGTCTGCCCTGCGTTTTGGCTGGAAGGGGTTGTGTTGGACTTGGCCCTTTTGGCAGGTTCACGCCTAAACTTTTTGCCTGTTAATATGACCTGATCTTAGTAGTTTTTGGCCTTTGCGCACTTTAGCACTGTGTCCCAGTGTAAAGTGCGTGCGCACTCTGAGTGCATGTGGTGAGATTGTCCTGCCCTCCCATAGGACTGCATGGGGGATATGTGTGTCCATGGTAATTCCTGGTGTGAGAGGAGTGCAGGGGCGAGTTTAGTATGTGCGAACTCGTGAGAATAAATGCTGCGCAATGGTGTGCGCAGATTTATTATGACTGGGGTAGAAATGCCACTTTTAGAAGTTGGCATTTATGTGTGCTCTGTGTCTGCCTGCCTGATGTGAATTGCATGTCTGGCTTTGTGAGTGACAGGGGCTGGGGTGTGTGTGGCTCCAGGAGGGGCAGGGTGAGTCAGCGCAGTGGTGAATAGGGAGATCTGCATCTAGATGGGAGGGAGGAGTTGCACCTGGGACCTGAATAGGGCTGTGCCTTCCCTCCACAATGCTGGCTCCACCCCCTGTGGTGCGTCTGATGTCCCTAGCCTGTCCTGTGTAAGGAGAGAGGAGCTGAGCAAAACAAAGTGCTCCAAAGCTCCCCCAAACCAGTTGCATCTGGTTTTTCCCCAGCCCTGTGCTATGTGACAAAGGAAAAGGGTGTATAAAAGAAGGGGCTGTGACCCCATGAAGATGTTCTGTTGTTCCTGTGACTTTGAGGGGACACTCTGCCAGGAGGAACCGCCGCGGGACCCAGCTGCTGGTTCCTGGGAGTCCCTGCGTGCTGGCCTGCCTGGCTGTGCTGTGGTCCCCCCCCCCCGAGCCCCAAGGACTTTTAATTCCTGCCTGCTGGATGCCTTGCCCTGCTTTACCCCAGGACTATGAAGGGCCCTAGCGCCTCGTGAGCGCTACGACTTTATTTCCAGGTGAAAGGAGAGTGCTGGGGCTTCGCAGCGCTGAGCTGCCATCGTGGAAGAGGGAATCCCCGGTGTAGGGATTCCCCTGTGCTGCTAACGAGGCGGGAGCCCACCCCGCATTGTTGCCTCATTTAGCGGGTGCCCACCCCGCATTTAGGTTTTTGTGCGGGAGCCTACCCCGCATTGATGCCGCTTGACGGAGAGAAGAACCGCCGGGAAATCGCCGCCGAGATCGGAGGCCCGGAAGTCAGGCAAGCTGCCTGACTCGGGGCGTGGCCAAGGACAGGAAGTTGCCAAGGCCGCCCAATCGTAGCGCGGCCCGAGGACAGAAGCCGGAAGCCAGGAGAAGCTCGGTGGCTTACAGAAAGGAGGACGGGAGCCTACCCCGTCTCCATGAGCTCCAGCCTTAAGTCCCGTGTCCCCACAGGGACCGGGCGAAGAGAGACAGGTGGCCCGGCACCGGAGGAGCAGCGAGCCTCCCGTGAAGTGAGGAGAGGTCCGGAGGACGGGAGACAGGCAGCACTGCACCTAAGTCAAGACGGGGCTCCCGAGTGGTGAGGAGAGCCCCGTGTGCAGTTCACAGCCACTGCCGCCGAGAGACCAGAAGAGTCCCCGGTGAGTGGGGCTTAGCAAGGGTATTGTTGGTGTGTCGGGGCACATTTTCGGTGCCCGCCCCCGTGACCAAGCCTCGGGCACTGCAGGTGCCGTGCTAAGTTTTCTTTCCCGCTGCCCCGCTTGACAGTGGGCAGCGGCAGCGCTTTGGGGGCATTATTGTAGAAGTCCCGGAGGGGGCTGAGAGGCACGTTAGTGCCAGTTTCCTTGCCACAAGCGGCCCCGCCTGACAGTGGGCATATTCTTTTGTGGTGGAGTCCCAGTGGGGCTCACAAGGCACAGTGGTGCCCGTGCCATTCCCAGCTGCCCTGCGAGTGCGCAGGCAGCTGCAACGTGGGGGCAGGTTTTGTTAAGAAGCCCCAGTGGGGGCCCAAGAGGCACGAGGAGTGCCAGACTTTTATTTGCACCTTTTGCCAGCTGCCCTGCGAGAGCGCAGGCAGCCGCAACCCTGGGGGACAGGTTCAATTTAAATTGCGAGTCCCAGAGAGGGGCTCAGGGGGCACGCTGGTGCCCGTGCTCAGTTTCACAGCTGCCCAGCAAGTAGTGGGCAGCTGCCGCGTTCAGGCTTGCGCAATTGCGCACCCTTGACTCCTGCTGCCTAGGCAGCGCCCTGACTCTTGGGACATAGGGCATTTGAGCCCTTTTGAGAGGGCCAGTTGACCAGGGGGACTGTGAGTCTAATAGGGCGCCAGGCCCTAATGTGATTTGCATTTACTTTGATTTACGCACCCTGTGTTTATGCCTCTAATGTACTTGTATGATTATGAGGTTGTACTGCGTAATGTGTTTATGCTAAGGAGGTTAGGGCCTAATATAGTTTTATGCCTAAGGTGATTTATGCATCCTATGTTTTACATTGCAGGTTCCCAGGCTTAGTTCCTAACTGTACCAGTAATTACTGGTTGTGCGCTACATTTATTATTTGTGCTACATTTACAATTGGTGATTTGTGATGGTTATGACAGTGGCCCCATTGGCCCTGTCGTGTGTAAATAGTCCCCTGTGAAGATTGCCTAGTGCCAGTTGGCACCCTGTATATTAGGTGGTTATGTTTCTAATGTATTTATGACAATACAAAGGCTATTTTTTATATAACCTTGTGTGGAGTTCCTTTTGTGGTGTGCCTAGTGTGTTGCTGCTGTGTGAGTGTGCTGCGCAAATGCTTTACACATTGCCTCCGGGATAAGCCTGACTGCTCGTGCCAAGCTACCAAGGGGGTGAGCAGGGGTTATCGTCGGCGTGTAACTCCCTCGCCCTGACTAGAGTGGTGGTCTCTGCCTGGCTTTGGCGCAAGCCTGAGCCAACCAGAGATCCCATTTCTAACATTTCCCTAGGTGCCGACAGAGCTAGGGTTCAAATTCTACAGCTAGGCACTTTGCAAAAAAAGGGTCCATTTTCACTGTGAAAATGTGATGTGTCCACGTTGCATTTTGGGCCGTTTCCTGTCGCAGGCACTAGGCCTACCCACACAAGTGAGGTACCATTTTTCTCTGAAGACTTTGGGGAATGCGGGTTGGGTCGAATTTTGTGGATCCACGCAGATTCCAGAACTTTCCACCACAGAAATGTGAGGAAAATGTGTTTTTTTTACAAAGTTTGAGGTTTGCAAGGGATTCTGGGTAACAGACCATGGTGAGAGCCAGACAAGTCACCCCATCCTGGATTCCCCTGGGTGTCTAGTTTTCAAAAATGTATAGGTTTGCTAGGTTTCCTTAGGTGCCGGCAGAGCTAGGGTTCAAAATCTACAGCTAGGTACTTTGCAAAAAAAGGGTCAGTTTTCACTGTGAAAATGTGATGTGTCCACATTGCGTTTTGGGCCGTTTCCTGTCACGGGCACTAGGCCTACCCACACAAGTGAGGTGCCATTTTTCTCGGAAGACTTTGGGGAATGCGGGGTGGGTGGAATTTTGTAGATCCACGCAGATTCTAGAACTTTCCACCACAGAAATGTGAGGAAAATATGGTTTATTTGACAAATTTTGAGGTTTGCAAGGGATTCTGGGTAACAGAACCTGGTGAGAGCCAGACAAGTCACCCCATACTGGATTTCCCTGGATGTCTAGTTTTCAAAAATGTATAGGTTTGCTAGGTATCCCTGGTGCCGGCAGAGCTAGGGTTCAAAATCTACAGGAAGGCACTTTGCAAAAAAAGTGTCAGTTTTACTGTGAAAATGTGATGTGTCCACGTTGCGTTTTGGGCCGTTTCCTGTCGCGGGCAGTAGACCTACCCACACATGTGAGGTACCATTTTTCTCAGAAGACTTTGGGGAATGCGGGGTGGGTGGAATTTTGTGGATCCACGCAGATTCCAGAACTTTCCACCACAGAAATGTGAGGAAGATGTGTTTTTTTTTTACAAATTTTGAGGTTTGCAAGGGATTCTGGGCAACAGAACCTGGTGAGAGCCAGACAAGTCACCCCATCCTGGATTCCCCTGGGTGTCTAGTTTTCAAAAATGTATAGGTTTGCTATGGGGAATGTGACTGTTGAACAAGGTTGTCCGTGTGTCTTATCTCCTTTTTGTAAAGTGAGGTATTTATTTCTGTCTTTGGAAACCGATTTACGGTCTACCTTTGAGCTCCATCGCTATATTGTGTTTTTACCAGCGGCGGTGCTGTGGCGGTTAAGGACCCTTTCTACAATGTACATATGCCCTGTTGAAGATGCGTGGTTTATGACATTTTTGTGTTCCTTATTGTTGGCCCTCTTTGAGACTTCAACCGCCTAGTTGTTTTTCAAAAGCTTACCACGCGTGTCTGCAGTAGATCGCGCAGTATTTATTGTACAAGCAACTTGTACAATAAATACTCCTGAAATACTCATACCTGTCTGGACCAAGTTACTAAAATTTTATGGCGACGAGTTGTCTCAAAGAACCTGCGTGTGTACCTTTCAAGACCTCCATTTTCAAGAAGGAGTATCTGGGAACCTCATGTCAAGGTGAAGCAACCGCTGTACATACTGCTGCGCACATTCATCAACTAACTGGCACACCTCAGCCCCACCAGTGACCCCACATCGGTCGCCCTCTACGCAACAGTGCCAGCTCCTGTCTCAACTGCAGCTCTAGTCTATGCATGCTGACCCTACAGCATCTCAAGAACTCCAGACAGGTATGAGTATTTCAGGAGTATTTATTGTACAAGTTACATGTCCAGATGTTCAGCTCAGGACTAGCCCCACCAGGAGCAGCCAGCATGCTGCTCAGCCCTTCTCCAACTGTAGTCTCTGACCTCCAACATTCCATATTACATCATTCTAGGAGGAGCTCACTGGCAGAGCATGAACACATCAAAACCAGGATACAACATATCCTCCTTTCTTCCAAAAAGGAAAACAGAAAAGAACAGCATAGCGGATATAGGGAGAAAACATAAGCTAAATGAGCGGAAGAGGGTAGAGAGAACCAGGGAGATACAAGAAGAGCAGTGGGAAAATGGAAGGAAACAATGGAAGGAAACAACAATAGAAAGAAGAGCAAACAGATAAACATAAACCATTACCCATCCTCCTTTCTATAAATAATACAAGAGATTGACTCCCCCGTGCACACCTACTGGCCAGAAAGGTATGCAAGAAGCAAGTCAGAGCAGGAGAAAACAAAAAGACGGAGAAGAAGAGAAATACAAGACATTACTCATACTACTCCATCGCATAATGAAAAATGAATAGAACCCAGAATCCACAGATGACACCAATAAAAGATATCAAAAGGAAAACTGAGCTGTAACAGGAAATAATGAGACAATTAAACTAAATCACTCATACTTCCCATTAAATTAAAAATCTCAATATAATTAAAAACAAGACGTTGAATACCAAATTGGAAAATGTGAACAAAACACAATAAACTTGAGGGAAACACCAATTGGTATTTAGACCAAATACACACTCTGTGAAGGTAATATTGTACTAAACATGTGTGCACTGTTGTGAAGGGACTTAAACCCATACAACACACCTCGAGGAGAGGTAAAATGTTGTGCACTGAACAGAAGGGACTGTAACCCTTTTTGGGTGTAACAATTCGAATGTCCAAAAGCAATCTCGAGTGGAGATTAAAATGTTGTGCACTATTGGAAACAGAGTACACCTCACACTACACACCTTAAGAAAGGAAAATTGTGCACAGAGAGAAAAGAATATAAATGAATGTGAGTAAGTACGTGAACGAACACACCTCGAATTGAGGTCACATGTTGTGCACCATGTGTAAGGACGCACCTCGTGGAGAGGTACAGAAAATGTGCACTGAGCAATGGGAATAGGACCCATGTGAGACACCTCGAGTGGAGGTAAAACGTTGTGCACCGGTAGTGCACTGTAGCGACGGGATTTGAACTCATGCAACACACCTCGTATGGAGGTAAAAACGTTGTGTACTGTAACTGTAGCAATGGGACTAAGACCCATGCTATTCACCTCGTGTGAAGGCGAAGACAATGTGCATCGTAACAATGGGAAAAACAACCCAAGGAACACACCTCGTATGGAGGTCAAAGGACTGTGCACTGAGAATATGTGTGTGGGAACCCATGACTTGCACTAGTATAAAGCAAACCGTGTGCATACATAAAAAACAAACAGTAAATGGGCTCTGTAGACGAGCAAGCCATACCAAAAATGAATGCTTAGCTAAATCCGAAGCGACAAACATCAAGTATCATGACAGATAAGTCGTTTGTACATGAAGAGAAAATAGTGTACAAGTGACCTTGAGTAATAGTCTCTTGTTCTACATCATAACCTAGAGACTGAAAAGACTGTACACCCCGTGTGGGGTAAAGTACACCAGAGAATGCAGTGAAAATGTGCTGTACTAGATAATCATGTCAAGGAAACTCTGCACAAATTTAAAAACGTAACCTAACTGGTTCTGTAGCTGAGAATGCAAATTTAAAATAACACAACCTAACTGGTTCCGTAGTTGAAAATACATTAAGAACACTATTGTAGTATACATCCCTTTGGTAACAAGATTGAGGAAGTTGAGATGCGTGTGCTGTGAACATAACATTCCTTGCAAATATAACAATAAATAAGTTCTGTAAACAGGCATCGTAAATAAAACAATGCCTAAAAGAAATCATACGACAAATGTCCACGCCGGTGAGCGGCTTCTCACCCGAGATGCACATCGATTGCTAAAGCCTTCAAAACAAAGCTACATAACGTAATGCAAGAATACACCCTGTTGTACAAATCATATTAACTACACTGTAAGGCAATAATGTTAAAAGCAAACCCTAGGACATAAGCAGAAGAAAAGCTGATGCTGATCGCCTGCAAATAGAGTCAAGGATAGACACGCTACAGCACAAACAACTTGTTGCAGCGCAAACAAAAATGTGCCTCAATCTCCAGTAAATGTAACACAGCGATGGAGAAATCCAGGGAACGATGCAAGTTCTGCGGAGAACAGCTGTCAAAAGGAGAGTAAGGTCGTACTTGCCGATCTCCAAACGGTGACGGTGCCAATTCTGGGGAGGACAGCTGTCAAACAGGAGAGTGAGGTCGTACTTCTCGATCTCCAAACAGTGACGGTGCCAGTTCTGGAGAGGACAGCTGTCAAACAGGAGAGTGAGGTCGTACTTGCTGATCTCCAAACAGTGACAATGCCAGTTTTGTGGAGGGAATACTCTCCCTCTGTCTCCTCACACTTGCTGCATCCAGACCAACACAAAGAACGAGGTTGGCAAATTGAAAATAGGAGACAACTCCAAGATGGCGCCACGCAGTAAGACGCCGGTGCAGTGCGGTTCACGGCAGATGCGTGAACCAAAACTTCCGTAGTAGACCAGCAGGCGTCACAAAGGATCGCGCGGGGCAGGAAACCCAGGAAACACTGAGGCTTCTAAGAAGGTGCACACGACATGACACAGGAAGGTGCGCGCGCTGGTTGAGACACGCGCCTCATGTTTAAACTAAAACATGACGGTTGGACATCAGCAAAAGTCTCGATGTCTCAGAGGGGGCCAAAAATAACAGACACTGAAATGCCTCACCTCACACGTCCTCCAAAGTGCGCCTCTGCATTTCACGGTGCATCCTCGTGTTGGGAAGATCCCCGTCTCTTAAGTAGACTTGTGACACCATGAAGATGTTTCCCAAACACGGGTCGACTTCCTTGTGGCACTGGTCAAAACAAACACAAACTGCTACTGTGCGAATCAAAAACTGTCCCATGGTGAGTGACACTGAAGACAGGAACACCTCAAGGCATACCAACAACTTTGCTAGTCGAGACGCTGTAGGGACAGCAGGGACTGAGTTGTTGAGACGCTGTAGGGTCAGCATGCATAGACTAGAGCTGCAGTTGAGACAGGAGCTGGCACTGTTGCGTAGAGGGCGACCGATGTGGGGTCACTGGTGGGGCTGAGGTGTGCCAGTTAGTTGATGAATGTGCGCAGCAGTATGTACAGCGGTTGCTTCACCTTGACATGAGGTTCCCAGATACTCCTTCTTGAAAATGGAGGCCTTGAAAGGTACACACGCAGGTTCTTTGAGACAACTCGTCACCATAAAATTGTAGTAACTTGGTCCAGACAGGTATGAGTATTTCAGGAGTATTTATTGTACAAGTTTCATGTCCAGATGTTCAGCTCAGGACTAGCCCCACCAGGAGCAGCCAGCATGCTGCTCAGCCCTTCTCCTACTGTAGTCTCTGACCCCCAACATTCCATATTACATCATTCTAGGAGGAGCTCACTGGCAGAGCATGAACACATCGAAACCAGGATACAACATATCCTCCTTTCTTCCAAAAAGGAAAACAGAAAAGAACAGCATAGCGGATATAGGGAGAAAACAGAAGCTAGATGAGCGGAAGAGGGTAGAGAGAACCAGGGAGATACAAGAAGAGCAGTGGGAAAATGGAAGGAAACAATGGAAGGAAACAACAATAGAAAGAAGAGCAAACAGATAAACATAAACCATTACCCATCCTCCTTTCTATAAATAATACAAGAGATTGACTACCCCATGCACACCTACTGGCCAGAAAGGTAGGCAAGAAGCAAGTCAGAGCAGGAGAAAACAAGAAGACGGAGAAGAAGAGAAATACAAGACATTACTCATACTACTCCATCGCATAATGAAAAATGAATAGAACCCAGAATCCACAGATGACACCAATAAAAGATATCAAAAGGAAAAACAGAGCTGTAACAGGAAATAATGAGACAATTAAACTAAATCACTCATGCTTCCCATTAAATTAAAAATCTCAATATAATTAAAAACAAGACGTTGAATACCAAATTGGAAAATGTGAACAAAACACAATAAACGTGAGTGAAACACCAATTGGTATTTAGACCAAATTAACACTCTGTGAAGGTAATATTGTACTAAACATGTTTGCACTGTTGTGAAGGGACTTAAACCCATACAACACACCTCGAGGATAGGTAAAATGTTGTGCACTGAACAGAAGGGACTGTAACCCTTTTTGGGTGTAACAATTCGAATGTCCAAAGGCAATCTCGTGTGAAGATTAAAATGTTGTGCCCTATTAGAAACAGAGTACACCTCACACTACACACCTTAAGAAAGGTAAATTGTGCACAGAGATAAAAGAATATAAATGAATGTGAGTAAGTACGTGAACGAACGCACCTCGAATTGAGGTCAAGTGTTATGCACATAATGATGGGAGAAGACCCAACAGACACACCTCACGGAGAGGTCAAGTGTTGTGCATTGTAGGAGCGGGACTACAGTCCACGCAACACACCTCGTGTACTTTGAGGTAAAACATTGTGCACAGTAACAATGGGCGTAAAGCCTCTTCTTCTCCGTCCTTTTGTTTTCTCCTGCTCTGACTTGCTTCTTGCATACTTTTCTGGCCAGTAGGTGTGCACGGGGTAGTCAATCTCTTGTATTATTTATAGAAAGGAGGATGGGTAATGGTTTATATTTATCTGTTTGCTCTTCTTTCTATTGTTGTTTCCGGACCCTGCCATCGGTCGCCCTTCACACAAGCGTGCCAGTTCATCTCAGTTTCAAGCTACAACTGCAGCTCAACCGCAGTTCAAAGAACTACCTCCTGTCCTTACAGTGTCTCTTCAGGGAAGGTAATTGAACTGTTTTCATGTGTTCCTGTCTTCTGTGGCCGCATCTACTGGAACTGGATTTCAACTGCAGTTCAAGTCACTGCATGCTGTTCCTACAGCTTCTCAACAAACAAGGGACAATTTTCTAATGCCTGCAACTCTGAGAGTCCATCTCTACTTCTTTTTTCAAGCATGGTAATTCTACATGACTGTGCCTTCGGTCAGGGTAAGCTTGACTCAAAGTGCTCTGGCATAACTCTACTGAATCTGTGATTTGTTCTTTCTAAAGATGCCACTTCTCAGCTGTAGCGCTTTCAAGAGAAGTGAAAATGTTTGCTACTCAGCGCTTTCTCTTGCTCTTTCCTTATATATTAAGAGTAGTAATCTCTACATTTGGCCTTTCACAAACGGACCTATCATCGTTCTATCACTGGTGGTCACATTCAACAATGATATTCTCACGACAAGTTTAGCTGGGGACTTATGGGGTAAGTTTGTTTTATTCAATTAAGGGCCCCAGTCTTCCTCCTGTTATTTGGCAGTTCAACCACCTGTTTGGAAATGCTTCACAAGCCAGGCATGGCGTGCTCAACCTGCGCGTGCTTCATTTAAAAAGATGCATCATTACGGCCTCTGCGCGCAAAGTCTTACCTCTTGTCGCAATTGTGAGCTAAGTTTTAGCGCATCTTCTGTGACGTCCTCCATTTGCAGAATATTCGATGTGGTGAAGTCATCGCGTCTGCCGGCCTTTGCTTGACGCTTTGATGCACTAATGTGCCCTGAGCCACCCGGCGCGGTCTCAAGAAGCGTGCCACCATTTTCTGCTTGACCCTGGCTCACACTATATGTTCAAGCAAGCTCCTGTACGAAGCAACGAAACTCCGGCAAAAGACTTGTTATCTGACTTCCGGTCCGCTCCAGTCTGGCCTGCATTGTGAGTCATTGTGAGTCTTTGTGAATTCAGCGCTTGGACACTGGAAGTACTCAGGCCTTTTCAAGTTATCACTACTCTGCATTGGATTCTGTCAACTGCGTGGAACTGTATGTAGAGACCTCGGGTGAGATACCGCTCACCGGAGCTTAACAAGTTCTCTTTGGTTATGATGTCTATACTCATAATGCCTGTCCTGTATTGGTTTGTACTTTCCTTTTGTGGGGGACTCAGTGTATAATATATATACATAACTGGTTTTAATAATTCCCATTACTGTTGTTTATTATGCCTTCTGCTTTGCGTGGAATGACCATGACTGTCTGATCAGTTTCCTTACCAGACTTCGGTTCTTCATTGGGTGAGTGTTCGCTCACTGGAGTCTGCTCGTGTACAAACGACTTATCTGTCATGATACTTGATGTTTGTCGCTTTGGATTTAGCTAAGCATTCATTTTTGGTATGGCTTGCTCGTCTACAGAGCCCATTTACTGTTTGTTTTTCATGTATGCACACGGTTTGCTTTATACTAGTGCAAGTCATGGGTTCCCACCCACATATTCTCAGTGCACAGTCCTTTGACCTCCATACGAGGTGTGTTCCTTGGGTTGTTTTTCCCATTGTTACAATGCACATTGTCTTCGCCTTCACACGAGGTGAATAGCATGGGTCTTAGTCCCATTGCTACAGTTACAGTACACAACGTTTTTACCTCCATACGAGGTGTGTCACATGGGTTCCAATCCCGTCGCTACCGTGCACTACTGGTGCACAACGTTTTACCTCCACTCGAGGTGTCTCGCATGGGTCCTATTCCCGTTGCTCAGTGCACATTTTCTGTACCTCTCCACGAGGTGCGCCCTTCCACATGGTGCACAACATGTGACCTCAATTAGAGGTGCGTTCGTTCACGTTCTTACTCACATTCATTTATATTCTTTTCTCTCTGTGCACAATTTACCTTTCTTAAGGTGTGTAGTGTGAGGTGTACTCTGTTTCTCATAGTGCACAACATTTTAATCTCCACTCGAGATTGCTTTTGGACATTCGAATTGTTACACCCAAAAAGGGTTACAGTCCCTTCTGTTCAGTGCACAACATTTTACCTCTCCTCGAGGTGTGTTGTATGGGTTTAAGTCCCTTCACAACAGTGCACACATGTTTAGTACAATATTACCTTCACAGAGTGTGTATTTGGTCTAAATACCAATTGGTGTTTCAGTCAAGTTTATTGTGTTTTGTTCACATTTTCCAATTTGGTATTCAAAGTCTTGTTTTTAATTATATTGAGATTTTTAATTTAATGGGAAGTATGAGTGATTTAGTTTAATTGTCTCATTATTTCCTGTTACAGCTCAGTTTTCCTTTTGATATCTTTTATTGGTGTCATCTGTGGATTGTGGGTTCTATTCATTTTTCATTATGCGATGGAGTAGTATGAGTAATGTCTTGTATTTCACTTCTTCTCCGTCTTTTTGTTTTCTCCTGCTCTGACTTGCTTCTTGCATACCTTTCTGGCCAGTAGGTGTGCACGGGGTAGTCAATCTCTTGTATTATTTATAGAAAGGAGGATGGGTAATGGTTTATGTTTATCTGTTTGCTCTTCTTTCTATTGTTGTTTCCTTCCATTGTTTCCTTCCATTTTCCCACTGATCTTCTTGTATCTCCCTGGTTCTCTCTACCCTCTTCCGCTCATCTAGCTTCTGTTTTCTCCCTATATCCGCTAGGCTGTTCTTTTCTGTTTTCGTTTTTGGAAGAAAGGAGGATATGTTGTATCCTGATTTCAATGTGTTCATGCTCTGCCAGTGAGTTCCTCCTAGAATGATGTAATATGGAATGTTGTGGGTCAGAGACTACAGTTGGAGAAGGGCTGAGCAGCATGCTGGCTGCTCCTGGTGGGGCTAGTCCTGAGCTGAACATCTGGACATGTAACTTGTACAATAAATACTCCTGAAAAACTCATACCTGTCTGGACCAAGTTACTACATTTCCCTAGGTGCCGGCAGAGCTAGGGTTCAAAATCTATAGCTAGTCACTTTGCAAAGAAAGGGTCAGTTTTCACTATAAAAATGTGATGCGTCCACGCTGCGTTTTGGGCCGTTTCCTGTCGCGGGCACTAGGCCTACCCACACAAGTGAGGTACCATTTTTCTCGGAAGACTTTGGGGAATGCGGGGTGGGTGGAATTTTGTGGATCCACGCAGATTCCAGAACTTTCCACCACAGAAATGTGAGGAAAATGTGTTTTTTGGACAAATTTTGAGGTTTGCAAGGGATTCTGGGTAACAGAACCTGGTGAGAGCCAGACAAGTCACCCCATCCTGGATTCCCCTGGGTGTCTAGTTTTCAAAAACGTATAGGTTTGCTAGGTTTCCCTAGGTGCCGGCAGAGCTAGGGTTCAAAATCTACAGCTAGTCACTTTGCAAAAAAAAGGGTTTGTTTTCACTGTGAAAATGTGGTGTGTCCATGTTGCGTTTTGGGCCAGTTCCTGTCGCGAGCACTAGGCGTACTCACACAAGTGAGGTACCATTTTTCTCAGAAGACTTTGGGAAATGCGGGGTGGGTGGAATTTTGTGGATCCACGCAGATTCCAGAACTTTACACCACAGAAATGTGAGGAAAATGTGTTTTTCTTTACAAATTTTGAGGTTTGCAAGGGATTCTGGGTAACAGACCCTGGTGAGAGCCAGACAAGTCACCCCATCCTGGATTCCCCTGGGTGTCTAGTTTTAAAAAATGTATAGGTTTGCTAAGGTTTCCCTAGGTGCCGGCAGAGCTAGGGTTTAAAATCTACAGCTAGGCACTTTGCAAAAAAAGGGTTTGTTTTCACTGTGAAAATGTGGTGTGTCCACGTTGCGTTTTGGGCCAGTTCCTGTCGCGAGCGCTAGGCATACTCACACAAGTGAGGTACCATTTTTCTCAGAAGACTTTGGGGAATGCGCGGTGCGTAGAATTTTGTGGATCCACGCAGATTCCAGAACTTTACACCACAGAAATGTGAGGAAAATGTGGTTTTTTTTAACAAATTTTGAGGTTTGCAAGGGATTCTGGGTAACAGACCCTGGTGAGAGCCAGACAAGTCACCCCATCCTGGATTCCCCTGGGTGTCTACTTTTCAAAAATGTATAGGTTTGCTAGGTTTCCCTAGGTGCCGGCAGAGCTAGGGTTCAAAATCTACAGCTAGGCACTTTGCAAAAAAAGGGTCCGTTTTCACTGTTAAAATGTGGTGTGTCCACGTTGCGTTTTGGGCCGTTTCCTGTCGCGGGCACTACACCTACCCACACAAGTAAGGTACCATTTTTATCGGGAGACTTAGGGGAACACAAAATTGTAGACCAACTGTTATTACCTATTGACTTTCAATGCATTCCTGCCTTCCAAATGTAAGACAATGTGTAAAAAAGAAGTCACTTTGGAAAATGACCTAAAATTCACATGCTGGTATGGGTACCCACAATTTCGGAGATGTGCAAATAACTACTGTTTCTAAACTCTATAGGGGCATATTAGCAAGGGCACTATCGCTGCTTTAGCGGCACTTTTTGCCGCTAAAGCGGCGATATTTTTATCGCCCTATCAGCAAACTGTCTCTAACAGCAGTTAGCGACAGTTTTCGGGCATTAGCGCCCGTTTTTACCGCTTTGCATGTCAGCGATATTTATCGCTAATGACATGCAAAGTGGGCGTTCCTCACTAAAAATACACGCAGACAGTCGCAAACACAACTTCACACTATTAGCAAGGCCCTCGAAGCGATAAAAAAATGTGCGTTAACCCTGATTAGCGCTGGATTTTAACACCTGCTAGAAACCTGACTTAGCCATTATAGTCTATGGGAGGTGGATTCTACTGTTAAGTCCCCACCTGCCTATTAGCGAGTTTTTCCTTAGCGATGGGAATTTATCGCAAGGAATTCTCGCTCTAATGCTGGGAATCGCCGCTATCGCTGGATTTGTTTCGCATTGGAGATAAAACGTTGCTAATAACGCGTTATCTCCGCAAACGAATCCAGCGATAAAAAAAAACACGCTAACCGTGGTTTGCGTTAATTAACGCACGCTGTTGGTAATAGGCCCCTATATTTTGTTCCTATTTCAGAAATACATAGGTGACTTTCATCCCGATTTTTCACTATTTTATATTTTCCCAAATGAATTGCTATATACCCGGTACACAATAAAAAACCATTGCAAGACGCTTCTCAGTTATTTTCTCTGGGTTCGTTGGGTTCTAGGTGAACCTACAAGTCCTATATATCGTCACAGCCAGAAGAGTCCAGCGGATGTAACGGTATATTTCTTTCAAACATCTGTCATACGTAGTAGAAGTTACAGATGAAAACGTTGGCACATATGGCTGTTTTTTTTAAACTCATTTTCAGTTTTTTCTATTTTCAACTGTTAGTTTCTATATGAAAACCTTGAAGGATCTACATAAATGACTCTTTAATGAATTCAAAATTTTGTCTACTTTTCAGAAATGTTTAGCTTTCCAGGATACATCATTGCTTTCATACCCATTTTTACCTTTAACTGGAAGGAGGTTGAAAGCACAAAAAATAGCAAAAATAGACTATGTCACAGAAAAATGCCAAAACTGTGTAAAACATTTTGGTTTTCTGACAAAAGTCTGCTTGTCCCTGAAATCTGGGAAGATGGTAATTTCAGAACCACAACCCCTTTGTTGATACCATTTGCAGGGAAAAACCAGATACTTTCATCTATAGCCCTTTTTTCCCATTTTTCCACAAAAAAAAATTAGCTGTATTTTGGCTAATTTCTGGGTCCTCTCCAGGGGAATCCACAAACCCTGGGTACCTTTAGAATCCCCATGATGTTGGAAGAAAAGGACGCAAATTTGGCATGGATACCTTATGTGGTCAAAAAGTTACAGGGGCCTAAGCCCGAACTACCCCAAATAGCCAAAAAAGGGCTCAGCACTAGGGGGGGAACGGCCCAGCAGTTAAGGGGTTAATAATAATAATAATAATAATAAATCACTTGTAAAGAGCCCAGCTGCTTCAAAGAAGCATCCCAGGAGAAGGATTGATTGGGAAACTCAATAAAAAAGAAAGGAATAGTTACGGAAGGGAGAATTCCTCTTTCCATGCTTACCTTCAACGCAGCTAAAGCTTTCGATCGAGTAAATTGGCTTTTCCTGCATAAAACGATCAGTCATTATGGGCTAGGAGATAGATTTTCCAAAGCAGTGACTGGTATATATAGGAATCCCACGGCAAGGATCTTGATAAATGGGAATTTAACAAAAGAGATACATAGTAACAGAGGCACGCAGCAAAGATGCCCACTCTCACCGCTGCTCTTTAATTTATATATAGAACCATTAGCTAATACAATTAGGAAATGCAATGAGATTATCCCTTTCCAGACTCAAGGTTGGGAGAAAAAAGTGTCACTGTGTGCGGAGGACCTAACGAGTTTTACAAACAGCTTAACATCAGCACTACCAAAGATCAGGGATATTCTGGGAAGCTTTGGAGAAGTCTCAGGATACCAAATAAATCACCAGAAAACGGAAATAATGGAGTGGAACTCCCCATCTCATAGCCCTCAATCTAAGGATAAGATATATGGGGGTGCTGATAACGAAAAATATAGATGAGTTATCCCAAGCCAATTTCAACATTAAGGTGGCTAAGACAAGAGAACTTATAAAAACATGGGCTAGCTTACCACTATCCTTCATAGAGATATCTAACGCGATAAAGATGACAATACTCCCTAACTTTAAATACATCTTTAATGCCATACCGCTGGAATTTAAAATGGCCTGGATTAAAAAACTGAAGATGGAATTGAACAGTTTCATTTGGGCAGCCAGGGGTGTAAGAATAGACTGGAGAAAACTGAAAAAGAAAAAAGAACAAGGAGGTATTGCATGTCCGGACTTACTACTGTATAGTTGGGCTTTCCAACTTAAAAACACCAGAGCACTTTTTATTGAATATGCTGCATATCCACCGCTAATGCAAGCAATGACAGCAGAAAGGGCTTTCCTTTTCAAATTTGGGCATCCCAAATATTTCAAAAAGATCCGGCTAAAGACTTTACTATCAGCTTGTAAGCTTTGGTATCAAGTTAGAAGACTGGTTGAGATCCCTTACTACAGTACCCATGCTCCAATATGGGATTCCCCAGGAACTCCGGCATGCCTAGAAGACAGGTTATCAATCCTCCTAAAGGAGGCAGGTATTATGGAATGGGGACAGCTGATCAATGATGAAACTTTGATAGGCTGGGAAGCACTATCAGCAAGCACAGGGGGAAGACTGTCCAAGTTCAAATATTATCAATTGGCAAGCTGGGTTAAAGATCTGAGGAAAGATGGGGCGGGAAACAACAACTTAGAGGAGGAGTTACAGAGAGGCCCACTAAAGAAAGAAGTATCTAAATGGTACTGGTTCATGATTCAAGCAGGGGAAGAAGATTTTACACTGCCGGAGGAACTGTGGAAGAGAGACCTGCCATCGCGGGATGTGCAGCATTTATGGCAAGTGTCTATGGCTACTTTATGGTATAGAGTAAAATCTGCACCCCTCAAAAAGAACCATCTCTTCACATTACATAGAGCCTATTGGACTCCAAAAAAACTATTGAAGATGAATAGTGGGAAAGTAAAGACGTGTCCAAAATGTGGAGAAGAAAGAGCTGATGACATCCATATGTTTTGGCAGTGTCCTCAACTTCAACAGTTCTGGTCCAATGTGGGTAAGGCCCTAAATGAGGTGATGAGACATTGAGGTAGGCGCAGAACTAATTTTCTTTGGGGCCTCTATAGAGCATACCTCGTAAACTAGCTTACCACGATTAAATAACGGACAAAAAAGATTTTTATTCATATTCGTTTTGCTTGCTAGGAGGGAGATATGTATCAGGTGGATACAAAACCATCCCCCAATGCAGTATAACTGGCTACTGTCAGTACAGAGGATTACAAATCTAGACTGTAGGAGGGGGCAAAGTAAAAGAACAACCTTCTGGGATATTTGGGACTGGGATAGAGTTAAGAAACTAATTAGCTAAGGAGAAGTTGCAAGGTGGGTGGGATGTCCAATGATTACGTACTGTGGCAATAAAGTATGAGACAGGGGCGCTGTTAAGGTTTTCTCCTGGAACAGATCCTCCCACTGGAAAGGGATAATGAAAAGAGAGTCGGGCCCTTCAGAGAAGGTGGGCTTTTCCACTTCTGCTTTCTTATGGAGGGAGCAGCTTGGGCAAAAAACGATAAGGAGGAACCCGACGACCTTTCTTTACCCGCTTATTGCACAATGAGGACAAAAAAAAAGAAAGGAATTTAATTTCTTTCAGAACACAGATATTGCTGGAGCCTACCTCAAGGATAGCGGGAGACTATTACCACGCTTTGCTGCAAGGTAGACAAACGATCTGCCACTCTTTCTGGGTTTGTGTATTTTTAGAACCTCTGGCAGCAGAATAATGTTAGATCTGAGTGACCTAGATTGATGGTTAGGCTTAAGTCTGTTCTTAATGTAAACCTGACCTTTCTGATAGAAAGCTCTGTAAGCAGGCTCTAGTGCCTTGAATTCAATGTTTTTAAGCACTAGCAACCCGTGCGACTGTTTGAAGAGAGAAGTACCTAATTGACAGAAAGGCCTTCTCAGAATCAGTCTAGCTGCTGCATTTTAAATAATCTGGAGTCTATAAATCTAGTACGCCGGAAGTCCCAAATACAAAATGTTGGGGTAGTCCAGCCTCTATCTGACTACAAACTGGACAATAGTCTTCTGGGTATAATCCAGAACTAGGTGAAGCATCTTTTTTTATGATTTGAGTTTCATGAAACAGACAGTTGAAATATTTTAAATTTTGGGATGCAAATGATAAGTTGGTGTCAAATTTGATTCCAATGTTTCTTGCTACAGAAGAGGGCATTGGAGCGGGCTCTAATTCACCAAGCCACCATTAAATAGCTTCAGGGTAGCTCTTTGTTCCTCAAAATAGAATTTCATTCTTATCCGAATTCAGTATAAGACAATTCTTGGCTATCCACTCAGATACGCCACTCAGGTACTGTTTAAAGATTGACAAAGCATCACAACTATCTCCTTGACATGACAGAAGCAGTTGGGTATCATCCGCGTAGGAGAGAAATTTCAGACCACAGGACTCAACCAATTTGGCCAGTGGTTCAAGATAGATGTTGAATAACATACTCTGGATGTTCACATGCAAGCATGTTTGTATCCTGGACTGCTTGAATGAAAGCTCAGGGATGCATTCAAACCTGCTGCTGCATCCATTAGCCTAATGCTCCACAAAACCATTCTCATCAAAGAGACACCCTTTGGTATTTCATTTTATGTACTTTTTATGGTAACGTCTCCATACTATGAATGATCATCTGTCCAAACTGTTGTCAAACTTCTCACTCCATCTTAGAAAGTGGGACTGGAGGCATTGCCTACCGCTTGGTTTGGATGGGCATGGGGTGGGGGGGGTCAGGAGACAATACTGCAAACCTACTTGCACTGAGTTTCATTCAGGGAAGGAAAGGCTGGCAGTCATCACAGAGTGGCAACACTCTCTACACTGAGGATGTGCAAGAGAGGGCAATGCTCTACAAGTCAGCATCCCGTTCCCGACAATGAACTACAATTCACAGCATGCCATGAACTCTTGTGTATTCTGGAGACATTGAGACCCACAGCATCTTTGCGAGGTAATCATGATGTAATGTTGCTGTAGCCAAGACCTTGCAATATGGATTTCAGATTTTCATTCCAAGACACATGATTTCCTCCGAATTTGTATTGAAGGAAATTGGGAATATAGAGAAGGATTTAAAAAGTCATGTAATTGATGCAAATTAACTTTTAACTATTTTCTGAACATTTGTATAAGCTCTTCTAAGACTGTAGGTTAGGTTATGTTAGTGACATTTATAAAGTGCAGGGCGAATCACCCCCGAAACTGGAAAGTCTCTCTCAGCGATGTGACATATAAACAGGAAGAAGGGATTAAAGAAGAGCCAAGTTTTGAGAAGTTTTTAAGAGCGGGAAAAATCAAGGCAGGATTGAATGTGTAAGGGCAGTCTGTTCCTGTGGTGGGGAGCAGGATGAGAAAAAGATCTCCCACCATACCTGGCTGTTTGTATGTGGCGAGGGCATAACAGAGATAGCCCACTAGACCATAGGTTATAAGTTGGCAGTTAGTGCTGTAGCTTCTTCTGTAAGTGGAGGGGACCATTGCCAGACAGAGATTTGGGAACTAGGCAAAGAAATTTGAACAGGGCAAATTTTCTCACTGGCAGCCAGTGCAGGGATTTCAGGGTAGGCTTGGAAGGGGTGCAGGGAGGAAGTGTACAGACTAGGCGGGCAGCCGTATTCTGATCTACTTGAAGTTTAGACAAAATATCCTCATTTGCTACTACCATAAGAGCTTTGCCATAGTCTAGGCAACTTACAATCAGTCCTTGCATGAGGGTTTTGCTGGTTTGGGGGGGGAACCATTGGAAAGCCTTCCTGAGCATGTGCATAATGCCAAAACAGGCACCATACGTAGAACCAACCTGTTCTTTCAAAGCAAGGTTCTCATCTATCAGGATGCCCACATTTTTCACTACCATTTTAGACAGGGGAGCCATACCCACTTCTGGGAGCCACCAGTCCTCTGACCAGAGATCGAGGGCCGAAAAGCAGAATCAGTGTCTTGTAGCAGTTTAATTGTAAGCAGATTGACAATATCCAGAGAGCTATCTTCCTCAAGTAAACGCTAAATCTAATCTTGGTAGATTCAGCAATTGTTTTTGCTGTCTGCGTAAGAGACTACTTCAAAACTGCAGAATCATACCACTTGAGCCATGGGGGCCACATAAATATTAAAGGTTGTGGGGCTCAAGGAGGAGCCCTGTGGCATCCCCTTGTCTAGGGCCATGATACAGGAGTTGAAGGGCTCAAGATGCACAGCTTGAGTGCGGTTGCTAAGAAAGTTTTTAAGCCATCTAGGAGCTTTTTCCCCAACACCAATCTCAAGAAGTCTCTGGATCAAGCTAGAGTGTGAGATGGTGTTAAATGCAGCAGATAAGATGAGTAATATTAGCATAGCTGGGAGACCTTCATCAAGAGAGAGTCTGATGGTATCTAATGCCGCCAACAGCCCAGTTTATGTGCTGTAGGAGGCACAGCAACCCAAATGAGAGGAATCCAAAAGGGATTCTCTTTCTAGAAAAGACATGAAGTGCTTGTTTACCAAAGTCTCTGTTATTTTACTAAGAAATGGAAGCAGCGATATCAGCCTGTAGTTGGATAGCTCAAGGGGATCCGCTTTGGTTTTCTTTAAAATTACTCTGACCTGAGCTGTTTACCAGCTCAAAGCAAGGATTTTAGAATCCTTAAAAAAGTGGTTAAAGAGTCAAGTGATGGCCTGAAGAAGTGCCGGAGCAAGGATAGCCATGATGCATGGGGGAGCGGAATCAGCTGGTGAGCCTGATTTAATTTTGCTCATCAGGGATAGGACTTGCTCTGAAGCAATGGGATCAAAACCCTCCAAAAAGAGCAAAGTGGTTAGTAGCTGAGGAAGCATGTGAGGGTAGTTCTGCTCGTATAAAGCGCTGGATAAATCACAGTAGGGTTATCCTGTGACGCGGTTGGAAGGATTCTTAAACTGAACTCCGTTGCTCATGTCATAAATATTCTAGTACGAACACAAATTGCCAGGACTAGTGAACAATAGAATATTGACATCTCTGGAACATGGGCACAACTCGAACGACCAGAATGCAAGCAGTTGTTGTTCAATGTACTTGTGTCTTCCGGGCTATATTTTTACAGTGAATTGCATACCTGTTGGGTCTTGACGTGGGGTGGAATTGGAATGTTGGGGATAGAGAGACTGTTTTCTTTTAAAGGGTAGGGCACTTGCTGGTTCTAGGGTGCCCTGTTGGCTTGTATTAATTGAGCTTAAGAAATAAACTCATAACTATCTTACCAAAAGGAGCGTCTTCGTGATCTGACCGCATCCTTTCATTGGCGACGACCGGAGCGAACCTCCTAGCCGGCAGGGTGTCTTATTTGGTGTGGGACTTTGCAGCTCCTTGTGCAGACAAGCCCACTAGCATGCCATCTCAACCTCAAGTCCTCCTTTGATCGTCAGGCCTGTTCATGGCGGGGGTGCTTGGTGGAGCGGTAAGTCGCACGCTTGTGTGTGAGCATTTCCTCACCAAAAATTTGGAGGAAACATCACTGAAACGCACAGAAGCGTTTCAGCTGCGTGTGACGTAAGGAACTTCCCCGTCACCTATGTGAACGTGGTGTCCTTCACGTCGGTGGCCATTTTAAATGGTCGGGATTACGCGCATGGCACAGCTTGTGAGCACACATTTCTCGGCGATAGACACGCCTTTCACTTTAACCCCTTCGCTGCTAGGCCTTTTCCCCCCCTGTGCTAAGCCATTTTTTGGCTATTTGTGGTAGTGCGCGCTTAGGCCCCTGTAACTTTTTAACCACATAAGGTATCCACGCCAAATTTGCGTCCTTTTCTTCCAACATCATGGGGATTCTAAAAGTACCCAGGGTTTGTGGATTCCCCTGGAGGGTCCCAGAAATTAACCAAAATACAGCTAAATTTTGGGTTTTTGGGAAAAATGCGAAAAAGGGCTGCAAATGAAAGCATCTGGGTTTTCCCTGCAAATGGTATCAAAAAAGGGTTTGTGGGGCTGAAATCACCATTTTCCCAGTTGTTAGGGAATGTCAGACTTTTGTCAGAAAACCAATATTTTTACACAGTTTTGGCATTTTTCTGAAACATAGCCTATTTTTGCTACTTTTTGTGCTTTTAACCTCCTTCCAGTTAATGGTAGAAATGGGTATGAAAGCAATAATGGATCCTGGAAAGCTATACATTTTAGAAAAGTAGACAAAATTCTGAATTCAGCAAGGGGTCATTTGTGTAGATCCATCAAGGTTTCTTTATGGAAAGTAACAGTTGAATATAGGAAAAATTGAAAATTAGTTGAAAAAAACAGCCTTTTGTGGCAACGTTTTCACCTGTAACTTCTTCTAATTATGACAGCTCTTTGAAAGCAATATACTGTTAAATCCGCTGGACCTTACTGGTTGTGGGGATATATAGGACTTGTAGGTTCACCAAGAACCCGACGAACCCAGAGGCAATAACTGAGCAGCGTCTTGCAATGGTTTTTTATTATGTACCGGGTATATAGCAATTATTGTGGGAAAATGTATACATGGAAAAATCGGTATGAAAGACACCTATGCATTTCTGAAATGGGAACAAAATATAGAGTTTAGAAACAGTAGATATTTGCACATTTCCGAAATTGGGAATACTCATACTAGCATGAGAATTATTGGTTATTTTTAAAATGACTTCTTTTTTACACAATGTTTTTCATTTGGAAGGCAGAATGCATCGAAAGTCAATAGGTAATAACAGTTGCTTTACAAATCTGAATTACCCTAAGTCTCCCGATAAAAATGGTACCTCACTTGTGTGGGTAGGCATAGTGCCCACGACAGGAAATGGCTCAAAACCCAACGTGAACACACCACATTTTGACAATGAAAAATTACCCTTTTTTTGCAAAGTGCCTAGCTGTAGTTTTTGAACCCTAGCTCTGCCGGCACCTAGGGAAACCTAGCAAACCTATACATTTTTGAAAACTAGACACCCAGGGGAATCCAGGATGGGGTGACTTGACTGGCTCCCACCAGGTTCTGTTACCCAGAATTCCTTGCAAACCTAAAGAATTGTCAAAGAAAACACATTTTCCTCACATTTCTGAGGTGGAAAGTTCTGGAATCTGTGTGGATTCACAAATTTCCACCCACCCCGTGTTCCCCAAAGTCTTCTGAGAAACATGGTACCTCACTTGTGTGGGTAGGCCTAGTGCCCGTGACAGGAAACGGCGCAAAGCGCAACATGGACACACCCCAATTTCACAGTGAAAAATGACCCTTTTTGAGCAAAGTGCCTAGCTGTAGTTTTTGAACGCTAGCTCTGCCGGCACCTAGGGAAACCTAGCAAACCTATACATTTTTGAAAACTAGACACCCAGGGGAATCCAGGATGGGGTGACTGGACTGCCTCCCACCAGGTTCTGTTACCCAGAATCCCTTGCAAACCTAAAAAGTGTAAAACAAAAATCACATTTTCCCCACATTTCTGTGGTGGAAAGTTCTGTAATCTGCGTGGATCCACAAATTTCCACCCACCTCGCGATCCCCAAAGTCTTCCGAGAAAAATGGTACCTCACTTGTGTGGGTCGGCCTAGTGCCCGCGACAGGAAACGGCGCAAAACGCAACGTGGACACACCTCAATTTCGCAGTGAAAAATGACCCTTTTTGGCAAAGTGCCTAGCTGTAGTGTTTGAACCATAGCTCTGCCGGCACCTAGGAAACCTAGCAAACCTATACATTTTTGAAAACTAGACACCCAGGGGAATCCAGGATGGGGTGACTTGACTGCCTCCCACCAGGTTCTGTTACCCAGAATCCCTTGCAAACCTAAAAAGTGTCCAAAAATCACATTTTCCCCACATTTCTGTGGTGGAAAGTTCTGGAATCTGCGTGGATCCACAAATTTCCACCCGCCCCGCGATCCCCAAAGTCTTCCGAGAAAAATGGTACCTCACTTGTGTGGGTCGGCCTAGTGCCCGCAACAGGAAACGGCGCAAAGCGCAACGTGGACACACCTCAATTTCGCAGTGAAAAATGACCCTTTTTTGGCAAAGTGCCTAGCTGTAGTTTTTGAACCCTAGCTCTGCCGGCACCTAGGAAACCTAGCAAACCTATACATTTTTGAAAACTAGACACCCAGGGGAATCCAGGATGGGGTGACTTGACTGCCTCCCACCAGGTTCTGTTACCCAGAATCCCTTGCAAACCTAAAAAGTGTCCCAAAAATCACATTTTCCCCACATTTCTGTGGTGGAAAGTTCTGTAATCTGCGTGGATCCACAAATTTCCACCCGCCCCGCGATCCCCAAAGTCTTCCGAGAAAAATGGTACCTCACTTGTGTGGGTTGGCCTAGTGCCCGCGACAGGAAACGGCGCAAAACGCAACGTGGACACACCTCAATTTCGCAGTGAAAAATGACCCTTTTTTGGCAAAGTGCCTAGCTGTAGTTTTTGAACCCTAACTCTGCCGGCACCTAGGAAACCTAGCAAACCTATACATTTTTGAAAACTAGACACCCAGGGGAATCCAGGATGGGGTGACTTGACTGCCTCCCACCAGGTTCTGTTACCCAGAATCCCTTGCAAACCTAAAAAGTGTCAAAAAAATCACATTTTCCCCACATTTCTGTGGTGGAAAGTTCTGTAATCTGCGTGGATCCACAAATTTCCACCCGCCCCGCGATCCCCAAAGTCTTCCGAGAAAAATGGTACCTCACTTGTGTGGGTCGGCCTAGTGCCCGCGACAGGAAACGGCGCAAAACGCAACGTGGACACACCTCAATTTCGCAGTGAAAAATGACCCTTTTTGGCAAAGTGCCTAGCTGTAGTTTTGAACCCTAACTCTGCCGGCACCTAGGGAAACCTAGCAAACCTATACATTTTTGAAAACTAGACACCCAGGGGAATCCAGGATGGGGTGACTTGACTGCCTCCCACCAGGTTCTGTTACCCAGAATCCCTTGCAAACCTAAAAAGTGTCAAAAAAATCACATTTTCCCCACATTTCTGTGGTGGAAAGTTCTGTAATCTGCGTGGATCCACAAATTTCCACCCGCCCCGCGATCCCCAAAGTCTTCCGAGAAAAATGGTACCTCACTTGTGTGGGTCGGCCTAGTGCCCGCGACAGGAAACGGCGCAAAACGCAACGTGGACACACCTCAATTTCGCAGTGAAAAATGACCCTTTTTTGGCAAAGTGCCTAGCTGTAGTTTTTGAACCCTAACTCTGCCGGCACCTAGGGAAACCTAGCAAACCTATACATTTTTGAAAACTAGACACCCAGGGGAATCCAGGATGGGGTGACTTGACTGCCTCCCACCAGGTTCTGTTACCCAGAATCCCTTGCAAACCTAAAAAGTGTCCAAAAAATCACATTTTCCCCACATTTCTGTGGTGGAAAGTTCTGTAATCTGCGTGGATCCACAAATTTCCACCAGCCCCGCGATCCCCAAAGTCTTCCGAGAAAAATGGTACCTCACTTGTGTGGGTCGGCCTTGTGCCCGCGACAGGAAACGGCGCAAAACGCAACGTGGACACACCTCAATTTCGCAGTGAAAAATGACCCTTTTTTGGCAAAGTGCCTAGCTGTAGTTTTTGAACCCTAACTCTGCCGGCACCTAGGGAAACCTAGCAAACCTATACATTTTTGAAAACTAGACACCCAGGGAATCCAGGATGGGGTGACTTGACTGCCTCCCACCAGGTTCTGTTACCCAGAATCCCTTGCAAACCTAAAAAAGTGTCCAAAAATCACATTTTCCCCACATTTCTGTGGTGGAAAGTTCTGTAATCTGCGTGGATCCACAAATTTCCACCCGCCCCGCGATCCCCAAAGTCTTCCGAGAAAAATGGTACCTCACTTGTGTGGGTCGGCCTAGTGCCCGCGACCAGGAAACGGCGCAAAACGCAACGTGGACACACCTCAATTTCGCAGTGAAAAATGACCCTTTTTGGCAAAGTGCCTTAGCTGTAGTTTTTGAACCCTAACTCTGCCGGCACCTAGGAAACCTAGCAAACCTATACATTTTTGAAAACTAGACACCCAGGGAATCCAGGATGGGGTGACTTGACTGCCTCCCACCAGGTTCTGTTACCCAGAATCCCTTGCAAACCTAAAAAAGTGTCCAAAAAATCACATTTTCCCCACATTTCTGTGGTGGAAAGTTCTGTAATCTGCGTGGATCCACAAATTTCCACCCACCCCGCGATCCCCAAAGTCTTCCGAGAAAAATGGTACCTCACTTGTGTGGGTCGGCCTAGTGCCCGCACCAGGAAACGGCGCAAAACGCAACGTGGACACACCTCAATTTCGCAGTGAAAAATGACCCTTTTTTGGCAAAGTGCCTAGCTGTAGTTTTTGAACCCTAACTCTGCCGGCACCTAGGGAAACCTAGCAAACCTATACATTTTTGAAAACTAGACACCCAGGGGAATGCAGGATGGGGTGACTTGACTGCCTCCCACCAGGTTCTGTTACCCAGAATCCCTTGCAAACCTAAAAAGTGTCCAAAAAGCTACATTTTCCTCACATTTCTGTGGTGGAAAGTTCTGGAATCTGCGTGGATCCACAAATTTCCTCCCACCCAACGTTCCCCCAGGTTTCCCGATAAAAATGGTACCTCACTTGCGTGGGTGGGTCAAGGACCCGCAACAGGCAAGGGCCCAAAACCTATTGAAGCAACATCAAAATTACCTATCACAAACCAACCTGGTTTCGCATGGGGGTCCCATGAGTTTTTGGCCCGAGGCTCGGCAGCCATCTAGGGAAACCTACCTAACCCACATATTTCTGGATACTAGACACCCGGGAGAGTCCAGCGAGGTATGGCTTGCGTGGGTCCCCCATCATTCTCCTACTCAGAATCCCCTGCAAACCTCAAATTTTACCGAAAAGTTCACTTTTTTCTCACATATGTGTGGTGGAAAGTTCTGGAATCTGCGTGGATCTACAAATTTCCTCCCACCTAGCGTTCCCCCAGGTCTCCTGATAAAAATGGTACCTCACTTGTGTGGGTGGGTCAAGGACCCGCGACAGGCAAGGGCCCAAAAGCTATTGAGGCGACATCAAAATTACCTATCACAAACCAACCTGGTTTTGCATGGGGGGTCCCATGAGATTTTGGCCCGGGGCTCGCAGCCATCTAGGGAAACGTACCTAACCCACACATTTCTGGATACTAGACACCCGGGAGAGTCCAGCGAGGTATGGCTTGCGTGGGTCCCCCATCATTCTCCTACTCAGAATCCCCTGCAAACCTCAAATTTTACCGAAAAGTTCACTTTTTCTCACATATGTGTGGTGGAAAGTTCTGGAATCTGCGTGGATCTACAAATTTCCTCCCACCTAGCGTTCCCCAGGTCTCCTGATAAAAATGGTACCTCACTTGCGTGGGTGGGTCAAGGACCCGCGACAGGCAAGGGCCCAAAAGCTATTGAGGCGACATCAAAATTACCTATCACAAACCAACCTGGTTTTGCATGGGGGTCCCATGAGTTTTGGCCCGGGGCTCGCAGCCATCTAGGGAAACCTACCTAACCCACACATTTCTGGAAACTAGACACCCGGAGAGTCCAGCGAGGTATGGCTTGCGTGGGTCCCCCATCATTCTCCTACCCAGAATCCCCTGCAAACCTCAAATTTTCACTGAAAATTTCACTTTTTCTCACATATGTGTGGTGGAAAGTTCTGGAATCTGCGTGGATCCACAAATTTCCTCCCACCCAGCGTTCCCCCAGGTCTCCCGATAAAAATGGTACCTCACTTGTGTGGGTAGGCACAGTGGCTGCAGCAGGAAATGGCCCAAATCGTACTCTGGAGACTTCAAAATTACCTACAGCAAAACTACCTGGTTTTGGTGGGGGGGGCACCTGAGATTTTGGCCCCGGGCTCAGCGGCCATCTTGGGAAAGTACCAAACCCAAACATTTCTGAAAACTAGACACCCGGGGGAGTCCAATGAGGTATGGCTTGCGTGGATCCCCCAACGTTTTCCTACCCAGAATGCAATGCAAACCTTAAATTTAGCTGACAAAAACCACATTTTCCACATATTTGTGTGTGGAATCACCGTGCCGGCACAAATGTCCTACCACCCAGCGTTCCCCTTGTTCTCCCGAGTAAAATGATACCTCACTTGTGTGGGTGGGCCAAAGGCCTGTGGCTAGGAAGAGCCCAAAACATAGGGATTTAGAGTATAGCACCGAGAATTCTAAGCGCTACATTTTTAAAAAAATACGTTTTTAGCCAATTCTGCTTTGGACACCCACACAAGTGAGGTATCATTTTACTCGGGAGAACAAGGGGAACGCTGGGTGGTAGGACATTTGTGCCGGCACGGTGATTCCACACACAAATATGTGGAAAATGTGGTTTTTTCAGCTAAATTTAAGGTTTGCATTGCATTCTGGGTAGGAAAACGTTGGGGGATCCACGCAAGCCATACCTCATTGGACTCCCCGGGTGTCTAGTTTTCAGAAATGTTTGGGTTTGGTACTTTCCCAAGATGGCCGCCGAGCCCGGGGCCAAAATCTCAGGTGCCCCCCACCAAAACCAGGTAGTTTTGCTGTAGGTAATTTTGAAGTCTCCAGAGTACGATTTGGGCCATTTCCTGCTGCAGCCACTGTGCCTACCCACACAAGTGAGGTACCATTTTTATCGGGAGACCTGGGGAACGCTGGGTGGGAGGAAATTTGTGGATCCACGAAGATTCCAGAACTTTCCACCACAGAAATGTGAGAAAAAAGTGAATTTTTCAGCGAAATTTGAGGTTTGCACGGATTCTGGGTAGGAGAATGATGGGGGACCCACGCAAGCCATACCTCGCTGGACTCCCCGGGTGTCTAGTTTCCAGAAATGTGTGGGTTAGGTAGGTTTCCCTAGATGGCTGTGAGCCCCGGGCCAAAACTCATGGGACCCCCCATGCAAAACCAGGTTGGTTTGTGATAGGTAATTTTGATGTCGCCTCAATAGCTTTTGGGCCCTTGCCTGTCGCGGGTCCTTGACCCACCCACGCAAGTGAGGTACCATTTTTATCGGGAGACCTGGGGAACGCTGGGTGGGAGGAAATTTGTGGATCCACGCAGATTCCAGAACTTTCCACCACACATATGTGAGAAAAAGTGAAATTTTCGGTAAAATTTGAGGTTTGCAGGGATTCTGGGTAGGAGAATGATGGGGGACCCACACAAGCCATACCTCGGTGGACTCTCCTGGGTGTCTAGTTTCCAGAAATGTGTGGGTTAGGTAGGTTTCCCTAGATGGCTGCGAGCCCGGGCCAAAACTCATGGGACCCCCATGCAAAACCAGGTTGGTTTGTGATAGGTAATTTTGATGTCGCCTCAATAGCTTTTGGGCCCTTGCCTGTCGCGGGTCCTTGACCCACCCACGCAAGTGAGATACCATTTTTATCAGGAGACCTGGGGAACGCTGGGTGGGAGGAAATTTGTGGATCCACGCAGATTCCAGAACTTTCCACCACAGAAATGTGAGAAAAAGTGAATTTTTCAGCAAAATTTGACGTTTGCAGGGGATTCTGGGTAGGAGAATGATGGGGGACCCATGCAAGCCATACCTCGCTGGACTCTCCCGGGTGTCTAGTTTCCAGAAATGTGTGGGTTAGGTAGGTTTCCTAGATGGCCGCCGAGCCCCGGGCCAAAAACTCATGGGACCCCCTTGCAAAACCAGGTTGGTTTGTGATAGGTAATTTTAATGTCGCATCAATAGGTTTTGGGCCCTTCCCTGCAGCGGGTACTTGGCCCACCCATACAAGTGAGGTACCATTTCTATTGGGATACTTGGAGAAATGCTGGGGGTTGGAAATTTGTTGTTACTTTCTGCAGTGTGAAAATTTGGACACAATAATGCAAGGAAAATGTCGCTGTCACATTTTGAGGTTTGCAGGACATTGTGGGTAAGATAACTTGTTGGAATCCACAAGAGAGACATCACCATGCACTCCCATGGGTGTTTAGTTTACGACAAAAACTACAGTTGTTAGGTTATTCTTAGATGAAATGTACAGCTTGGCAGAGAGACAAAACAGACAAAGATTACTGCAGAGCCATCTATTCTTCAAGCACACACACATACTGGTTGGATTTGGCATGAGGGCGAGTGATGGTTCAGTATATAAAATTTTATTAACAAGAGATTTCACAAAAATGAAATGCACTGTCAATAATTGAAAGGACAAAAACCTGAACCAGTGACTCGCAGCTCGTGAGCTGTAAAGCCACTTCAAGGCACCAACCGCTTTACAGGCCATTCACACACCTTTCATACATGATACACACAAGACCATTCACACCACCAGGCACAAAACCAACACATTACAACATTCACCAAAAAGGACAAGGTACACCCTGCTTGACAAAAACAGAAAAGACATTTTTATGCACAACCACCTATTCCTCACGCACACATACATACTGGTTGGATTTGGCACGAGGGTGAGTGATGGTTCAGTATATACAGTTGTATTAACCAGAGATTTCACAAAAATGAAATGCACTGTTAATTGAAAGGACGAGAAACTGAACCATTGACTCACAGCTCGTGAGCTGTAAAGCCACGACAAGGCACCAACCTCTTTACAGGCCATTCATACACCTTTCATACGTGTGACACATACAAAACCATTCACAACGCCAGCCGCGGGCCCAGCACATTACAACACTCACACCAGCAGACAGCGCCATTCAAGGGCCCATCACTTTCACATGCCCACATTCCTGACACAGCAACCACACCAGCTCACGGATTGCGTTGAGTGGCGTTTGGCTAGCAGTGTGTGTAGTGACCAGCAGCTAGTCACTACTCACACACCGCCAGCCAAGCACCAGTCTACGTACACCGCCAGCCGATCACCAGTCCACGCACACCGCCAGCCAAGCGCCAGTCCACACACACCGCCAGCCAAGTGCCAGTCCACGCACACCGCCAGCCAAGCCCCAGTCCACACACACCGCCAGCCAAGCGCCAGTCCACGCACACCGCCAGCCAAGCGCCAGTCCACACACACCGCCAGCCAAGCGCCAGTCCACGCACACCGCCAGCCAAGCGCCAGTCCACACACACCGCCAGCCAAGCGCCAGTCCACGCACACCGCCAGCCAAGCGCCAGTCCACACACACCGCCAGCCAAGCGCCAGTCCACGCATACCGCCAGCCAAGCACCAGTCCACGCACACCACCAGCCAAGCACCAGTCTAAACACCGCCAGCCAAGCGCCAGTCCACGCACACCGCCAGCCAAGCGCCAATCCAAACACACCACCAGCCAAGCACCAATCCAAACACAGCGCCAGCCAAACGCCAGACCACGCACACCGCCAGCCAAGCGCCAGTCCTCGTACACCGCCAGCCAAGCGCCAGTCCACACACACCGCCAGCCAAGCGCCAGTCCACACATACCGCCAGCCAAGCACCAGTCCACGCACACCACCAGCCAAGCGCCAGTCCAAACACACCACCAGCCAAGCGCCAATCCAAACACACCACCAGCCAAGCACCAATCCAAACACACCGCCAGCCAAACGCCAGACCATGCACACCGCCACACAAGCGCCACTCCACGCACACCGCCATCACATTTAGGATTTTTTTATATAAATAAGAAAACACAAACAAATTGCAAATAAATACAAATCTACTAACACAAAATCTGAAACTAAATACACTACACAAATGCCAACCTTGAAACTGAACAAAAAATATTAAACAATAGAGGCCAGGCAGTTCACTTTACCACTCATGGATGCTCCCAAAAATTCTTTTGCGTGTGGTACATTCTAAAACAAGCAGGCACACACAGCCCAGGGTTAGAAGGACACTCGGGGCAGTACATACGAGTCTCCTTCCGCATACCTCTTCGCCAACAGACTCTACATCTCCTACTGGGAAAGTCTTTTGAGGGTGTGGGAGGAATGTGATCAGGAAAGTGGCGATCTTTCAATCTAGCAACATCCTCCACCACTCCAACTCTAGGAACACTTGCCTGTTCCACTAAAACAAGGCTGCCTATTACAGACTCCTGAAACTTAACAAAAGTCATCTTTGACTCAGGACAAGAATCCTGGAACACAACAAAAGCATTAAAGGTTGCCAAGTGGAAAAGATGGATAGCCAACTTCTTATACCAAATGTAAGCCTTACGAAGAGCAGCGTAAGGTTCCAACCTCTGATCTACTCTGTCAACACCACCCATGTGCCTATTATAGTCTAAAATGCACACAGGTTTGCGCACTTCAGCAATGTGACCCCAAACAGTCACAGGTGCAGTGCTTTCATCATGGATGGTAGTCAGCATGTAGACATCTCTCCTGTCTGAAAACTTCACAGCTAGAAGCTCCACGCATACGCAACGCACTGCACTGTCCCCGCACAAGCTTTTGGCAAACAAGTTCTTTTGGGAAACCTTTACGGTTAGAGCGGATTGTGCCATAAGCAACAGTGTCCACTTTGGCCAATTCCCTGAACAACCGCACACCAGTGTAGAAGTTATCTACATATAAATGGTGGCCTTTGTTAAAAATCCTCTACCAAGTTCCCACACAATTTTCTCAGTCACTCCAAAAGTGGACGGACAACCAGGGGGTTAATCCTGGATTCCTTACCGGTGTACACCCTGAAATTAGAGACATATCCAGTCCTACTGTCACACAGCATATACAGCTTAATTCCATAGCGTGCCCTCTTACTAGGAATGTATTGCCTAAAAACCAAGCGGCCCTTGAACAACACCAAAGACTCATCCACTGCAATTTCCTTCCCAGGAGCATAGATCTCAGAAAATCGATCAACAAAGTGATCAATGACAGGCCGAATCTTAAAAAGACGGTCACATTCAGGGTGATCTCGTGGCAACGCTAAACCATTATCGACAAAATGCATCATCCGAAGCAGAAGCAAATACCTATCACGACTCATGACTGCCGGAAATATAGCCGTTGCCATCAAGGGACTAGTAGACCAATATGAAGACATTGATGGCTTCCTTAGCAAGCCCATCAAAAAAGTTAAACCCAAGAACTTCTTCATCTCTTCCAAATTTGTGGGAGTCCACCGGGTAGCTCTAGAGTGGGACTTAAGGCTGGCACTGTTGTCCCTCAAAAACTGTTCGGCATACAAATTAGTCTGCTCAACAATCTCTGCCAAAAACACATCGTCCATAAACAACTGAAAAAAATGTATCGGCAAAATGTTTTCAGTATTCACTCTACACCCTGGAACACCAGTAAAGTCTGGCAATGCCGGCTGCACCATGCCTGGGGCAACCCAGAGGTCAGCACTTTCAACGGAAGCCTTGCAGCCTAGGCTGCAGCCCAGATGCCTCTTGCTGCAATACACCAACGGGAAGCCTTGCAGCCCCAGGCTGCAGCCCAGATGCCTCTTGCCGCACTACACCAACAGGAAGCCTTGCAGTCCCAGGCTGCAGCCCAGATGCCTCTTGCCGCACTACACCAACAGGAAGCCTTGCAGCCCCAGGCTGCAGCCCAGATGCCTCTTGCCGCACTATCGGCACATCAATGTCCTCCTCTAACACAGGCACTTCATCCGCACTGAGAGTAGCTTCATCATCCGATGATTCCATGTGGAGAGAAAACTCACTGCCTGAATCGTCCCCTGCCTCCTCTGCCTCAGATGCAGAGTCAGTCTCTGAACCATGGTCAGAGGAAGACTCAAAAGCATACCAACAACCTGCTGAGCAGTAATCCTGCGGCTAGCCATTATCCTTACTAAGAAAGGAGACTGCACAAACAAGTCAACAACAACCAACACTGTGCAAAGCAAGTAAGTAAAAAAATGTGTGCCTTTATCACAAAGATCTATATACTCAAAAACTATACGATTCACTTACAAGAGACAGCTACACTCACCAGCACCTACTCTGCAGAGACACAGCAAAAACCAACGATATCCCACTAGAAAGAAAAAAACAAAACCAATTACTCACAATACAACAAAATACACATCGAGCACAAATGCAAAAAGTTTTTGACACTCAAAAAACAGAAGCCAAACATACTGCTATTATTACACCATTCGCAAAACACACATTCATGCAGAGAAATAAAACTCATTTACATTGTACAAAAAAGTCTCTTACCAAACACATGCAACTACGCAAACAGTAACGAAACCGCAACCTGGAACAGTCTAAAGAGCAAAAGCCTTGACCTAACAAAAAAGGAGAAATAAAGCATTACAATTGCAATTCACAAGAAATAAAACAACATTATAACATGCTATGTCACTACCCAAATGGGAGCAGAAAGGCCAAATACACATAAAAAAATATATGTCCCCTGGAAGCGGCCAATTTATTTATTTTTAGATACTTGGCTCTAGTGGGCTATTCTGCCCCCACCCCCGGGCCAGAAATGCCATAAAATGCAGGTGATCTGTCCCCAGGGGGGGGCAGAAAAGTCTTAAAAATTATTTAGGCCCATAAGGAAGCGACCCTTGGCCAAGGGGTCGCTTCCATTTAAAATTTAAAACTCTCCCTGGTGTCTAATGGGGTTTTATGCCCCCCTGGCCAAATACACAAACCGATCTGCCCCCAGGGGGTAGAATATAATATTTTTTAAATATGGCCCCTGGAAGCAACCCTTGCCCAAGGGGTCGCTTCCAATTTAAAAAAACAAATTTCCCTGCCTCTAGTGGGCTTTTCTGCCCCCCTGGGTCCAGAAATGCCAAAAAATCAGGCTATCTGTCCCCAGGGGGGCAGAATATACTTTTTTTAAATTTAGCCCCTGGAAGCGACCCTTGCCCAAGGGGTCGCTTCCATTTACAATTAAACAAAATCCCTGGTGTCTAGTGGGGTTTTCTGCCCCCCTGGGGGCAGAAAGGCCAAATAAAAAAACGATCTGCCCCCAGAGGGGGCAGAATATACTTATAAATTAATTGGCTCCCAGGAAGCGACCCTTGCCCAAGGGGTCGCTTCCAATTTAATTTTAAAAAGATCCCTGGCTCTAGTGGGCTTTTCTGCCCCCTGGGTCCACAAACGGCCAAAAATCGGCCGATCTGTCCCCAGGGGGGCAGAAAAGTCTTTAATTTATTTGCCCTCTTAGGAAGCGACCCTTGCCCAAGGGGTCGCTTCCTTTATAGAAAAAAGGAATCCCTGGTGTCTAGTGGGACATTCCTGGTGCACGATCGCGACGCTGTGCGCGATCGTGCACCAGGAATGCCCTGCATTGAGACATCAGGGAGAGGAAACACAGTTTCCTCTCCCCGATGCCTCAAGGCATCCAGATTTGGGCCCCCTGCCCCACCGCACCAACAAACACTCACCCTCCCTCTGGACGCGCTGGAAAGAAATGATTTCCAGCGTGTCCAGCGCTTCCTGATGACGCCGGCGCGCGCTGTGCGCGCTGACGTCATGGGGAAGCGTGGGAGGCCGAGGGTGGCAGCGGAAACTCTTCCACTGCCATCCCCCTCTGTGGGGGCAAGATCGATGCCCCAGGGGGGGAGCGCCAGCGCTTCCCCCAGGGGCTGTGCTCATGACGGAGCGGTTCCGTCATAAGCACAGCCCAACCGATGCTCATGACGGAACCGCTCCGTCATGAGCATCGAAGGGGTTAAAAGCCTATTGTTAGCAGCACTTGAGAATTTAGCTACACGCATTTCTCGGCAATAGGCACGCCTTTCATGTTAAAGCACTGGCACAGCTGTGAGCAAGCATTTCTAGGCTATAGGCACGCCTTTCACTTTAATAGCCTATCGTTAACAGCGCTTGGGAATTAAGCTACACGCATTTCTCTGCAATAGGCACGCTTTTCACTTTAAGGCATTGGCACAGCTGATGAGCATGATTTTTCTACGATTGGCATGCCTTGTTCTTGATAGCCTATCGTTCTCTGTGGCCCTCTGCAGCAGTACTGTCAATTCGACAAAGGTACTGTGATGAATTTATACTGTTTGTACTGCGTATTTAGGTGCAGCAATTTTGTACTCCTTATCATCAAGTTGCAAACATGCAACAATCCTTGAATCCTCCTGTTCCTTTCCTATCATCTGAACTGGGGTGGCGAAGTGAGTTAAAGAACGATGATGGATTCAACCCAGATCTGTGACTGGGGGTGAGTGTCTGAAAAGTTTCAGCGCTCCGTCCATCATCTCCTTGTATTTGCTCCTTTCCTATCATCACCAGGTTTTGCTATAGTGGATTGGGAACAATGGAGGGAGGGTTTCGAAGCTTATTTGGAGGCAATTGAAGGTGAGGTTTTCACACAGAAGAAAAGATTTGCAATTTTACGTCATTTTTTTGGTACTGAAGGGAGAAAGATTTTGAAACACCTGCCTGCCACGCCTGTTTTGGGAGAGAGTGATGTGATTGATGAATATGCGTCTGCTATTAAGGATTTGGATCTACTTTTTAAAAAAAAGAGAAATGTCATAATGGAACGACATAAATTTTACAAAAGACATCAGATGCCTGGAGAATCGGTGGAAAGTTTTGTAAGTGATTTGAGGATTTTAGCTGCCACTTGTGAGTTTAATATGTTTGAGGATGAAGTCATACGTGACCAAGTGGTGGAGAAGTCGAGTAGTAAAAAGGTTCAAGAAAAACTACTTATAGTTGACAATTTGACCTTGGACAAGGCAATCGAGTTGGCAAGTGGAATTGAATCAACTACAAAATTCATGGAGCAGATGAATATCAGTACACACGTTCATACAGTGCAGTCACAGGAAAAGACTAAGAAAATCTGGCCCAAGTCCAAAGAAAAGAAAAAAACATTTCAGTGTTATCGGTGTGGTCGCAAATTTCATTTGGGAAATTCTCCCATGTGTCCTGCCATAGGTAAGTGGTGTAGAGTATGCAGGAAAAAGGGACATATTATGAAAGTATGTAAGCCTAAATGGAATAAGGATGTTAAAGTCTCTAAGACTGTGAATACTGTTGGGGGCAGTCTGGACATTAGTGGCCAGACTGATTCGGATGAAGGGAGTCTAGAGTTCATGGTGGGTGAACATGAAAACGGTAATGAGTCAATTTCAACAAAAAGTGTGGGTAATGTGGTCTCGTCAGTGACTGAGCCACATATCAGGAAGCCTCAGTGTATTATTATGATTAATGGTATCGCAATCAATATGATGGCTGATTCAGGGTCTCACTTTACCTAAACAGGGGTGGAAGAGTGGAAGAGATTAAACAATACACAGTTGAGGAAGTCCAAAGTAAAACCAGTGTGCTAAGGAGGGAAACCCATTGAGGTGTTGGGTGAATTTGATGCTTGCTTATAGTTTAAAGGGAGTGTGACTAATAGTACAGTGTATATAGCTGTTAATGGATCAAATTTACTGGGATGGTTAGATCAGCGCAATTTGACAATTGTGTTAGATCCTAACAGTCGTGGAACAAGTTCTGTTACGTAAGGAAGTGGCACATATAATGTCTGTAGAAAATTGTGTTTGGACCCAAGCATTTCCTGATGTGTTTGAAGACAGATTTGGGGAAATTAAAGGCTTTACGCACCAGATTCAGTTGAAGGCAGGGGTCAGACCGGAAGTGCACAAGGTGAGACATGTCCCCATTTCCATGGAAGAGGAGTTAAAAAAAGAACTGGAAAAATGATGTCAGCAAAACATAATTGAGCCCATAGAGAGCTCAGAGTGGCTTTTGCCAGTAGTTTTGGCTAGAAAGCCCAATGGGTCCTTTGTCAAACATTACTGAAATGCTGACAATGGTGAAAGGGGCAAAATTGTACTCTACCCTGGATATGTCCTCAGCATATCACCAAATTTCACTACATAGGGATTCACGTCATTTGACATCGTTTGTCACACCATGTGGGGCATACAGATTTAAACGGATGCCTTTCGGATTAGCCTCAGCCTCGTAGGTGCTTCAGCGTGTAATCAAGGCCATGTTCAAGGGTATAGACAATGTGAGGTGTTTTCAAGACGACATTTTAGTCTATGGCGTGAATGAAAGGGAGCATGATGAAACATTGGCACAGGTACTGACAATACTTAAAGATAAGGGAGTTACTCT
Source organism: Calotriton arnoldi (assembly GCA_963921515.1). Lineage (NCBI taxonomy): Eukaryota > Metazoa > Chordata > Amphibia > Caudata > Salamandridae > Calotriton > Calotriton arnoldi. The sequence continues at coordinate 1,704,893 of CAWUFW010000601.1, forward strand.
TAAGTCATGTAAGTGTAAATTTGGAATGTCCAGTGTGGATCATTTAGGGCACAAATTGTTGGCTGAGGGGATCGAACCTAAGGAGTGTTTGGTTAAGGCCATCGTGGAGTTTCCAGCACCCCAAAGTAAAAAGCAATTGAGGTCTTTCTTTGGCATGTTGGAATTTTATTGCGCGTTTTGTGCCTTTAAGTGATGAAAAAGAACCAAGGGAATGAGAATATTACTCAAAAATAATATCAGGTTTGAATGGTCAAGTGAGGTGAATGAAGAATTTGATGTAATCAAGAATGCAATTGCTGGTGCTATTCCGCTCAAAGCGTTTGACATTCGCGATCCATGTTTTGTTGTTACGGATGCTAGTCAACACGGGTTGTGTGCTGTACTCATGCAGACAAGAAATGGCAAGGACAAAATTGTAGCCTTTGCGTCACGAGCTCTGCGGGGGGCTGAAAGCACTTATTCTGTTATTGAACGGGAAGCATTGGCGTGTTGGTGGGGTGTGGACCACTTTAGGCAGTACTTGTGGGGTGTGGAGTTCACACTACGTATGGATCACAAGCCTTTACTCAATTTGTTCACTACAAAGGGTGCGGGCAAAGCGACTCCCAGAATAGCCAAATGGTACTATCGCTTGCAAGATTTTCAATTCAAATTAGTGTATGTACCGGGGTGAAAATCGTTTTTGCTGACTGTTGATCTAGGTTAACTTTGAGGATGGAAGTGGAGGAAGAGGTTAACAGAAATGATGATTGGCGCATAGTAGCCTGTACCACCAATGATGAGAGGGGCTGCATTGGGTAAGAAAAAATGGAAGGAAGCAGTAAGACAAGATGAGGTGTTGCAAGAGTTAATTTCATACTTGGATGTGGGGTGGCCTAAAGGAAATGTGAAGAATGTGTGTAAATTGTCCAAGGACGTTTTTGAGAAATTGAGTGCGTTGGATGCCATTGTAAGAAGAGCATGCTTGTTGGTTGTTTCACAAATGATTCGTGAAAAAGTGTTGGAACTGGCCCATGAAAGTCATGTGGGGATGATGGCCATGAAAATAAGAATCAGAGATACGTTTGGGTGGCCTGGGTTAGACAAAGATGTGGAGCACTGGGTGAAGGAGTGTCTTGCGTGTGCCCTCAGTGAGAAGTCTCAAGTAACAGTTCCCAGTACCGTGAAGGCAGTTCCGGTTCCGGGGAAACCGTGGGTCAAATTAGGAATGGATATGAATGTGTTGAGGGAAAGTCAGAAATATGACATTGTGTTAGTTGATTATTGTTCTTGTTGGCCTGAGGTGACATTTTTCGGAATGCCAACACTGTGGAAGTAATCAAATTCTTACATGAGTTGTTCATGCTTGAAGGTGCCCCCATGGAAATTGTTACGGATAATTGTGTTCAGTTTATGTCTGAAGAGTTTGGCAAGTTCATGAAAATGTGGGGTGTGAAACATGTGACAACCTTGCTGTACCATCCTAGAAGCAATGGTTTAGTGGAGAGGTGTAATTGTGTAATTAAAGACAATATACAATTGTCTTTGGCAAGTGGATTGGATTGGCATAAGGAATTGGAAGATCTTATATGGGCTTTGCGCGCCCTTTCAACATGCTGTGTTGAAAGGGAGACTAGCGGAAAATAGTCTGGTGCGTCCATTGATGAGTAATTCTATGGTGTCGGATGAAAGGTGGTCTAGTGTGGGTGCCAAACAGGAGTGGGCACAAAGTAGGTATGTTTCCAAGGAGTGTGATCATCATTTGCAGCTCAAAGAAGGGGAGTGGGTGTGAGTCAGGTTGCCGGGGATCATTGCTAAGGGGCAGTCAAAATTCTCGGAACCTAAGAAGGTTGTGTGTGTGAAAAGAAATGTGGTTAGGTCTTAGGTTGGAGGATGGTAAGTGGTGGAATAAGGAGAAGTTGGCTACACAAAAGGGATCAAATTTTGTATGTGATGATGCTGTATCGATGGGGCAGGAAAAGGAAAATGCTGGCATTCATAGTGCACAATCTTTGTCCTATGGCGGTCAGGCAGTGGCAGTATGTTGCCCCAGTTATTGTCTGTGAGACCGTACAGGGAGAGGGTACAACCTAAATGGTTACAAGATTATGTGTCCTGATATGCGTACTTCTCAGTGCATTGATTCCTTCATTATTATAAGAGTTCTTGATACAAGTACATTGCAAGTGCATGCGTCTCTTTATAATTAGTTATTTATTCATTTATTTAGTGCCTTTTTTTGTTACTTTGGGTCTTGTGTTGTTGTTGTAATAGGGGAAGATGTGGTGGGTCTTGATGTGGGGTGGAATTGGAATGTTGGGGATAGAGAGAATGTTTGCTTTTAAAGGGTTAGGCAGTTGCTGGTTCTCCTTTGCCCTGTTAGCTTGTATTACTTGAGCTTAAGAAATAAACTCATAACTATCTTACTAAAAAGAGCGTCTTCGTAATCTGACCGCATCCTTTCAATACTTGCATACAAAATGAACACAAGAAGGCTTTTCATGATAAAATATAGCGCTAGATAAACAGATAGGCATTTTGCATAATTTTTCTGCCATTTTGCGCAATTACGCAAAAAGAAATTACACAAATGTTACACACCCCCTACTCATGAGGTTCATGGATTCCAATGATGAAAGGTAGATTTCCCGAATCAGGATAATAACATTTTGAGGTTTTTAGTTGGAGACACAACCACATCAAAAGTAAGAAAGCTACCACTGCACCAAGTTTCTGGTCGTAGCCTATGACCTGAGTGTAGTATTCAAACTCCACTTGTTTCCAGCCATGAGGTACTACCCTAACTAATAGTACAAGTACAATACAAATTGTTTACTAAAGTCAGCAGTGCTGTGGGGAGTAAGGAGGGTGGGGAAGCACATAGGTGAGAGGTGGGGTTAAAGAAGGTAGGCAAAGTGCTTCTCAGCCGAATCATGACCATTAGAGAAACCTGTCGAACTGGTTATAAGAAGAATATTACGGGACCCACAAAACCTGGATCCAGACATTAACTTTTTAACTAATCACCTTAGCCCCACCACCTCATTCAGCAATAATAAAGAGGGAACAGGATTGCACACTGTTGTGCCAAGTGTTTAGTGAGCATTAAGAAATAAGAATGCCCCCACTCCAATAAACCCCACTTTCAGTAAGTTGTTCCCTTGAAAGAACATTTCAGCAACTAACTACATGGAAAGATACCTTGTTCAGTATTGAATCCAGTAGCAACCTCCACATGTTGGCAGCAGTGTGCCAGGAGAGATCTAACAATCATTCAACCACAAACCTCCACATCACCAATCACACATAAGCATGATTGACAACTACCACTCAGTCCCAATAGGAAGAAAGTGAGTCTCCATTTATCTATACAACATGATTTTATGAGGCATAAAGGGCAGCAGAGATCTTGATTTGTCCCTTTCTCTGTTTGTAATTCCTTCTGGCATGCTTTTGTTTCGGTCCAGTGCCTCATGTCTATTTCCAGTTGTTTTCACTCCTGGTGAAAGTTGTCACCATTGTCCCCAAGACTTGGGGCATCTTTCTTCAGTCTAGGGGGGCTGTCACCATCATGGCCCGGCAGTCAAAAGGCACCCATCTCAGCAGCATTATGATCTAATGTCTCCAGAAACAGTTCCAATCATCTAGTTCTTGGCACTCCTTATTTTTACCTCCCTACCTTGAATGCCGTCTCCAAGAGACCACAGAGAATGTCCTTCTTTCTGAGTTGCAGAAGGAAAGCCAAGAATGTTTTACTTTCAATTGTGGTATCCTGGGAAAAATCAGCACCTTATTACCCTTGTACATGAATGGACCATTATGTTATTTGGCAGCCATAATTATCTGTCTAGCAAGTTGATGATGCAATACGCTGGCAATGATGGATCTTGGAAAGTCTGGCCTGATGACCCACTTAGTGCAAATGGTTCAGTAAAGTTGGGAGTACTGATGAACTCAGGAATGCCCACTTGTCACTCTGTTTTAAATGTTCAGATACCTCCATAATTCTAATGTCTGGGTTGCTTCTGTTCTCCAAGTAGACTATTTTCCTCTGGGGCGTCCATAGTTCCTGACAGATTTGATGGTTGTAAATTTTCTTGGTGTGAGTGATCTCTCTGAGGTTTTTCATTAACTACCTCTGTGAAAAGAACATGTATCTTGGGCTCATGAGAAGATATCCACAGGAAGTACAAGCAAATCAACCAACAATTGCAGAGGACGTTAAAAACAAGTCACCTCCATAGTGGTACAGCAGGACGAGAAGCAACACCACCAATATGTCAGAAAGGAATACAGTTCAGTATTAATATGACTTCCTATTCCATTCCTATCATGAACATAAGACTGCTACCAAGATACCAATCCACAGTGCTCATCTGTTCCATTGCCAATCTCTGTGTTTCACAATAGCCATGGGAGACTGAGGCCCTGATTAAGAGTTTGACAGTCTTCCTTTAGGACTGCCACCGCAGCAGTCCCAGGATGAGGAGCCAAACCCATGGTGAACCCGCCCACCCGATTCCGAGTAGAATCCAGTGCTGTCGGTGTGGCGGCAGCGGTGTCACAGCGGTGGGTAAGTTTGGCTCATAGGAGAGCTAAACAGTATACTGCCTCCAGCACATCCATGCACGGTGTAGCTGCACCATGTCATGCATGCCACAGTGCACACACAACCGTGCACTTTTAGGGTGGCACATCATGTGCCCCCCTCATGCACCTCCATGAGCAGATTTGCCTGGGGGCCCAGTTCCATGCTGTTTCGCCAAGCATTTCATGGCGGGTCCCTTTCATGAAATGATTTGAGGAAAGGTAGGTCGCAATCTGCTTGGCGGTGCCAGCATTTGCACCACTGTGATTCCCGCCTGCTTTCCACACTGCTGCAGGATCCTGGTGGTGGCAGTGGTCTTGTGGCGGTCCCACCACCACCATCGTAATATGGCAGTCAGACAGCCGGAGTGGTGGCGGTTGGACCACCACCTCAAGTGCGTCAGTACCAGGACGACTGTACTCATAATAAGGCCCTGAGTCCAGGAAAGCGATCTCATTCATGTTAAGGTTGTTGAGCTTGGAGGATAGTTGGCCAAAAAGAACAATGTGTTCACACTTTTAAGTGGCTAAGATCATGTTTTCTCAGACTTTCTTCTGCAGGAAAGAGGTTAGTATAGGATCGGATGGTGGACGTGTAAGAAATTGTATTATTATTTGGGGTGGGTGACTGCCCAATTCAAGGAATATTCACAACCAGGGGGAAGCCTTAATTTCACTAAATTAACCTGAGTTCAACCCCCTGGTAGCTATGGCACAGAGCAAACAAGTTTACTGTAAAGAAATGTGTAAAATAATTATGCAGTACCAAAAAAGTAAAAAAGTCAAATAAAGTCAAAATGAAAAACAATTAATATAAAATGGAAAAGTATAGTAAACACCAACACCAACACCAAGATCCAGTCCAAGTCCAGTTGCCTCGGTTCTCCCAGGTAAAAGGTCACTTGTCGCTTGTTTTATCTCTGTAGTTTGAACAGCAGGTCAGCGTTATGACCATTGGAGTCCACTTATTTGTCCTGAGAGGGAGCAGATCCAGTTCTTTCAGGTCACTGACAGCAGGTCCATTCCTCTTCTTATCTTCCACAGATCCAGAAATTGTTCTCAAGTGGGTGCCTGGAGGTGCCACATTTATGCTTGGCACTAGCTAGTTGGGGGATTGACCCCTGAGCATGCTCTAACCAATGGGGTAAAGGTTCGCGGGGCCAACCCTACCCACTTTGGGCATTTTTAAGATAGTGAAAGTCTTTGACCACACTAAACTTGAGCTCTGAGGGCTGGGGTGAGTGTGGGCAGTGTACTATGGTGACCCCAAAGTCCTCCCACATCTAATAGCAAACTCCAGGCAGACGTCTGGTAGGACAAAAGCCATGTCCTTCAGCAAACAGACAGTAGTTCCACAGGAATTGTATCGGCAGACCTGTAAAGCAGAATTTGACACTGAAACAAGATTTGACACTATCGTGTCAAAAAGGATGCCCACAGCCCCCACTCTGCATATTCTGCAGAGTTCAGAGGAATCATCTCTGCGAATTTAAGTCACCTTATTGTTTGTTTCTGAGAGGCATTTGACACCTATTAACATCTATTCAAGGCTAATAACTGGCCAGGAAAAGCTAGGGAGCCAATGCAAATTAGCCTCCAGGAACTTTAGGAAGGGAAAAGACACCTTTTTAAAAATTACTTTTTAAAAGATTTAATCAAGATCTGACATTACCATTAAATTAGATTTTTAATAACTATTAAAATAGTTGTTTCATTATTTTTCTAGCTAGTCCCATTCCTAAAATAAAGTATTCACATTTTAGTCTGGGCCCCGGCTTTCTAACTAGAAAAGCTAGACTTGACAGAGTGAAAAATAGCTTGTAACTGCCAGTCACTGTAACGACAGGTTAACATTATATTTCTACATGTCCTACTTTCAGCATTCACACTGCCTTGTGGATATAAGGCCTATAGAGGGATGGCTTAATAAGGTTGAAAAAGAAAGGTTTTACCTGTCAAAAGGGTTTAGTTAGATGCGTTGCACTGCATGTTTTGCACTGCTATAGTCAGGCTACAATGGTAGGCCTGAAGTCATGTTTGCACTACCACTGTAGTGGATGGCACAATAGGTGCTGTATGCCCTGGGTATATGTTGTACCTTATAGGGACTTATAGGTACTAAGCATGTTTAAATGGGGACCACATTCACTTTACTAGTGGTTAGTTGTGATAAAGTGCACAGAGTTCTAAAGCCAGCAAAAATATATGGTCCATGTTAGAAACTGGGTTTCTGGTTGACTGGAGTGTGAGCCTTGGTCAAGTAGTAAACACAATCCTAGTCGGGGTAAGGCATAGGTAAACCCCAAATTAACCTGTGCCCACCCTCTGGTAGCTTGGTACAGAGCAGTCAGGCTTAACTTGAAGGCAATGTTTAAAGAATTTGCACATATGATGAAATTACTATGGTTCACTTGGGATAGCATCAACCACAAGGTTTTCACACTGTTTCTTTTGGGTGTATATATGTTTCTTTGGGGTGAGTTTGGGTGTTAGGCTTACAGTTTTAATGTACAGGTGCTTTCATTCTTTTTTATAGCCTCACCCCTTGTGGTTGATGCTATCCCAAGCAAATTCATTTGATCATATATAATTACCCTGGTTCTTAGGGTTATTGAGTTGACTCTGTAAGCTGACATTTTTTTAAAGTATTTGTGCAACACTTCAAACAGTAAAATAGTGAAACAAACAAAACAAACCAATTCCTCACCAACTTTAGAAAAATAGTGAAATTTAATAAATAAAAAAGGCCAAAAAGACAAAAATCCAATCAGGGAACCCAGAGATAATGAATTCCAAAGTTTTAAGGTAAAGTAGCGCCAAAAAGCACAAAGCGCCAACAAGAGATATCTGGTCACGCTGGACCAGGGCAAAGTCACAAGTTCAAGCCAAACATAATGGAAAGAAAGCCAATAACAGGGACCAGGTTAGGACCACTGAACAAAGTACCACAAATCCTAGTTGCAGGGTGTTGCGATGATCCAAGGCAAGAAGCATAGAGCAGTGGAAGAGATGCGTAGGTTCCAAGATGAGGCATGGCTGCGGTGCAAAGTCCTGTGCGTCGCCGTCACGGATCCCTTCGATGGGACTTGCAATGCGAAGTCTGAACTCTGAGGATGTGGTGCGCAGTTGAGGCGATGCGTTGGTTACAAGGAGCTGCCAGGCTGTGATGCTTAGGTCGGATCCATCACCGAGCTGCCGTCAACAACACATGCGAGCACCTGGGTTGGAGTTGTGCCGCGTCATCGGCGACACACCGGTTCTGAAGATGCGCGATTAATGCGGACCTTCTGCACCGGGCCCAATCCTCACAGCAGCGGCAATGCATTGGTTCTGCGCCGCTCAGTCGAGGAGATGCAATGATTCAGTTGAGGATGCACTGCTTAGCAGAGAAGATGAGTCGATTCCGCTGGTAAGCACGTTAGGCCCACTTCCAATGGTCAAGGACTGGGGTGGCGATACTTGACAGGGTAGACTCACAGATGACAGAGTCCAGGTACAGATGCAAGGTTGTTGGAAACCTGTTATGTTCCTGAGGCTTCAGAGCAGGAGGCCAACCAACTAGCCTCTGAAGTCACCCTGGGTTCTGGGTTCAAGAGATGCAGGTCCAGTCCTTCTCAACCAGGCAAGAGGTCAGCAGGCAGAAGTTCAGCACAGCAAACAGGATTCCTGCGGAGTTACAGTCCAGCAGATTGGCAGTCCTTTCAGCAGCCCAGCAGTCTTCCCTAATCCTGGCAGAGTATCCACCGGTCCAGAAGCGTACTGAAGTGGTGGAGTATGAGGTCTAGTACTTATACCCAGTGGCGCCTTTGAAGTGGGGGAGACTTTAAAGAGATACCCTTGAAGTGCACAGACGTCCTCCCTTCCTGCCCTGGCTCTACACTCATTGCAGGGGGCATGCAGCCCTTGGTGTGTGGACAGCACTCAGCTTATTCAGGGATAAGTGAGGCTGTGTCCAGCCCCTCCCTCCCATCCTGTCAGAATGGCCCATCAAGTCACACCTACGCTCCCAATATGTGTGGCTGTGTAGGTTGAATACACAAAGCCCAATTGCCAACTAAACCGGCCATGTGATCAGAGACAGGCTGCAGGCACCAACTGGCTAAGGCAAAAAAAATCCACTTTCTAAAAGTGGCATTTTCAGAATTGTAATTTAAAATCCGACTTCGCCATAAGTTAGGATTTTAAATTTGGATTCCAGAGACACCAAACTTGATTCAGTCATATCTTCCCATTTAGTAATTATGCATATAAAATGTAATAAGGTAATCGCAATGTTATCCTATGGGATATATAGGCCTTGCAGTAGTGAAAAACAAATGTAATAGTTTTTCACTACCACAACATGTAGAACTAAAAAGTCCTGCTTATTAAACATATTGCACCCTGCCCTCTGGGCTGTCCAAGGCCTACCTTATGAGTGACTTATATGTATTAAAAAGAAAGGTTTGGGCCTAGCAAGAGCTTAACTTGCCAGGTCAACATGGCTGTTTAAACTGCAATGGCAGGCCTGAGACATGTATGTTTACAGGGCTCTTTAAGTGGGTGGAACAACCTGTGCTGCACGCCCACTGATAGCATTCAATTTACAGGCCCTGGGCACATGTAGTGCACTTTACTAGGGACTTATAAGTAAATAAATATGGCAATTGTGGATAAGCCAGTGCTACCACACTCTAGGGAAAGAGCATAAGTAATTTAAAACTGGTTAGCAGTAGTAATGTGTGCAGGATCCTAAGGCCAGCAAAAATGAAGTCAGCAAAAACAGGAGGTCTGAAGGCAGAAAGTTAGGGAAAACTACACCAAGGGTGCCAGATATAACACATGTGCCACCCAGCTGAAAGCGGGGAGAGCTACCCAACCCCTAGGGAGTTCTCTTCTCTAAAGTGGATGAACCTGGAGAGGCCATCAGCATTGGTGTGGTCTGTTCCAGGACGATGTTCCACCATAAAGTCCATTCCAAGTAGGGAGATGGACCATCTCAACAGTTTGAGATTCTCTCCCCTCATCTGCATTAACCATCTGAGAGGGTCTGAGGTCTGTCTGAACCTGGAAGTGAGTACCAAACAGGTATGGCTCAGCCTCTTCAGGACCCAGACCACAACAAAAGCTTCCTTCTCTATTGCACTCCGCCTTTGTTCCTCGTAAAGTAGCCTCCTACTGATGACGTCTACAGGTTGATCCAGGCCCTCTCCATTTAGCTGTGATAGCACATCCCCAATGCCATGCTTTGAGGTGTCTGTCTGCACAATGAACTCTTGGGAGAAGTAAGGAGCCTTGAGCATGGGTGCTGTGCATATGGCCTCCGTCAGGGTTTTAAAAGCTTTTTGGCAGGCCTCTATCCAGATCACCTGACATGGCTGCTTCTTAAAAGTCAGCTCTGTCAATCGGCCAGCAATGGTGCCATATCCCTTGACAAATCTCCTGCAATAACCAGTGAGGCCTAATAAGGCTCTCACTTCTGTCTGGGTCTTGGGTGACTCCAAAGCCAGAATGGTTTCAATTTTGGCTGGGAGAAGCTGCATCTTGCCTCCTCCCACTTGGTGACCCATGTAGACCACTGAACCCTGCACTATCTGGCACTTACTGGCCTTGATAGTCAGGCCTGCCCTCTGCAGAGCCTGAAACACTTCCTTGAGGTAGAACAGGTGGTCATCCCAGCTAGAACTGAAGATTGCAATGTCATCTAGGTAGGCGGCACTGACGTTCTCTAACCCAGCCAGGACCTGGTTGAACAACTTCTGGAAGGTGACAAAGTCTATTCAGGTGTAAGTGAGGCTGTGTCCAGCCCCTCCCTCCCATCCTGTCAGGATGTCCCATCAAGTCACACCTAAATTCTATTGTGTATGGCTGTCTAGGTGGATTACATAAAGCCCAACTGCCAACTACACCCAAACATATCATCAGAGATTGGTTGCAGGCACCAAATGGCTAAGGCAAGAAAATGCCCACTTTCTAAAAGCGGCATTTTCAGAATTGAAATTTAAAATTCGACTTCACCATAAGTTAGGATTTTAAATTCGGATTCCAGAGACACCACACTTGATCCAGCTATATCTTCCCATTTGGGAATTACACTTATAAGATATAATAAGGTAATCCCAATGTTGTCCTATTGGCAATATAGGCCTTGCCGTAGTGCAAACAAATTTACACATTGTTCACTACCAGAACATGTAAAACTTAAAAGTACAATTCCCATTTGGGAATTACACTTATAAGATGTAATAAGGTAATCCCAATGTTATCCTATGGGCAATATAGACCTTGCAGTAGTGCAAACAAATTTACACGTTTTTCACTACCAGAACATGTAAAACTTTAAAGGTCAATGTCCTGCTTTTCTTATACATTGCACCCTGCCCTCTGGGTTGTCTAGGGCCTAACCCAGGGTGACCTATCTGTATTAAAAAGAAAGGTTTGGGGCTGGCAAGAGGTTAATTTGCCAGGTCGACATGGCAGTTTAAACTACCATGAACCCACCTATAAGCCCTAAAAACTACCCCAACCCCACCATGTGCCCTAAAAACGACCTCAATCCCACCCTGAGCCCTAAAAACTACCCCAACCCCCCCAGCCCTAAAAACCTCCACGACCCATCCTGAGCCCTAAAAACTAACCCAACCCCCGAGCCCTAAAAACTGCCCCGACCCCCCGGGTCCTAAAAACTACCCCGACCCTTAAAACTACATCGGCTCCCTGAGCCCAAAAGACTACCCCAACATCCAAGCCCGGAAAACTACCCGCCCCCTGAGCCCTAAAAGCAACCTGACACCCAGCCTTAAAACAACCCTGCTCCCAGCCCTAAAAACAACCCGCCACCCCAAACCTGAGCCCTAAAACCTACTCCAACCCTTAAAAACTACCCCCACCCCCAAGACCCTGCCCCAGCCGCACCCCCACTTACCAGTCCGCTTCCTCTCTCGATCCAACCTCTTTCCGTGTCCGCCCATTTCAGCAGCTAGACCCCACAATGCCTCAACCACGCAAATGTGTAGTTAAGGCATATGCGTGGTTAAGGCGAGTGTGGTTCAGTTTGCAGGGAAACGGCATGCGTGGCTCATCCTGCGTTGTTTACGTCATTTCCCGTCTTAGAAGGATGTGTATTTGCGACATGGAGCAGCACAGATGGTCGGGGTGTAAAGCTTCAGATTTTTTAGACACATCTAGGAGGACGCAGAGAGGCACCCCTTCTGAAAATGTAGATTGCAAAAGTAAAGGCAGCAGAACAGACACCCTGATAAAGAGAAACATCTCTTACCAGAATGGTAATGGCAGAGCTAGAGGCAACAGAGCAGGCTGAGAATGGTTGAAGGGGACTGCAGTACAGTTTATCAGTGAGTATAAATATTATTGTAGCCATTTCAGTTTGACACATACAATAGTAAAGATTGCATAGGTATGGAACAATGAGGATTTTGATGTAGCTACAATTCAATCAATCAATCGTATGTCTTGTAAAGCGCAATTACTCACCCGTAAGGGTCTCAAGGGGCTGGGGGGGGGTAGCTGCTTGTCTTACGGGGCACTGTGGTTCAGTCAAAGAGCCAGGTCTTGAGGTCCTTCCTGAAGTGAGGCAGTGACGGTGATTGCCTGAGGTGGAGAGGTAGTATATTCCAGGTCTGTTGTCGAGGTAGGAAAAGTATCTTCCTCTGGCTTTAGTCTTGTGGATACGTGGGACAGTTACCAGGGCCAGTTGGGCAGAGCAGAGGTCTCTGGTGGGTGCCTGGCGTCCGAGGTGGTGGTTGAAGTACACAGGTCCCGCGTCATGTAGAGCTTTGTAGGCGTGTGTGAGGAGCTTGAAGGTGATTCTTTTGTTGACTAGGAGCCAGTGGAGGTCTCACAGGTGGACGGTGATGTGGCTGCAGAGGGGTATGTTGAGGATGAGTCCAGAGGAGGCGTTCTGAATGTTCTGCAGTTTCTTGAGGAGTTTCTGGGTGATGCTGCCGTAGAGTGCATTGCCGTAGTCGATTCTGCTACTGATGAGCGCGTGAGTGACCTTCTTTCTGGACTCTGTGGGGATCCACTTGAAAGTCTTTCAGAGCAGGCAAAGCATGTGGAAGCAAGATGATGAGACGCGTTGATCTGGCTGCTCATGTTGAGCGAGTAGTCCAGGATGATGCTGAGGTTCTGTGCATGGTCTGTGGGTGTGGGTGGTTCCCAAGCACTGCAGGCCACCTGGATTTGTCCCAGGCAGAGGGAGGTGGAGCCCATGATCAGGACTTCAACGTCCTCTAAATTGAGTTTGAGGCAGCTGTTCATCATCCAGGTGGCGGCAGCCTTCATCAGGTTGTGAAAGTTGTTCTTGGTGGCTGTGGGTTAGTTGGTGAGGGAGAGAATCAGCTGGGTGTCATCGGTGTAGGAGACCATGATGAGTCCATGGTTCCTGGCGATGGCTGCGAGCGGGCCATGTAGATGATGAAAAGAGTGGGGCTCAGGGAGGAGCCCTGAGGCACTCCGCTGCTGATCTCTATGGGTTTCAAGGAGAACAGAGGTAGTCTGACTCTCTGTGTGTACGGCCAGTGAGGAAGGAGTGGATCTATTCCAGGGCTTTGTCATGAATGCCGGCATCGTTGAGTCCTGTGCATAGGGTGCGGTGAGAGACAGTATTGAATGTGGCAGAGAGGTCCAGGAGGATGAGCGCTGCTGTCTTGCCTTGGTTGAGGTGGTGCGGACATTATCTGTGGCAGCGAGGAGGGCAGTCTCGGTGTTGTGGTTTCTTCAGAAGCCGGATTGGGAGAGGTCCAGAATGTGGTTTGCTTCAATGAATTCAGAAAGTTGGGCTTTGATGGCCTTCCCGATGACCTTGGCTGTGTTTCCAGTCTTCCGGGAAGGTGGTGGAGTAGATGGAGCAGTTGATGGTGTGGCAGAGTTCAGGGCAATGGTGGTGGCTGCTCTGTTGAAGATGTGATGTGGGCAAGGGTCCGAGGGTGCTCCGGAGTGGAAACTCTTCTTGATCTTGAGGGTGTCGTCTGTGGTGAGGGGAGTCCAGTTGAGCAAGATCTGTTGGGGTCCGGCGTGTTTGGGTGCGGTGATTGCGAGTGGGGTGGGAGGGTCTTGGGCGATGCTGTTGAAGCTGTCATATATCTCCTTGATCTTGTGGTGAAAGTAAGTGCTGAGGTTGTTGCAGAGGTCTTGGGAGGGGGGATGTCTGCTGTCTCTGTGCTGGGTCTGGCAAATTCTTTGACCATGGTTAAAAGTTTTTTACTATTGAGTGCGTTGGTGTTGATCCTTTCTTGCAGGGTCGCTTTCTTTGTTGTTCTGATGAGGTGGTGATGTGTGGTGACAGCGGTCTTGAAGGCTGAGTGGTCTAACAGGGTCTTGCTGCTCCTCCATCTCTTCTCGAGCCGTCTACAGGTGTGTCTGGATTTATGAAGAGCGGGAGAGTACCAGCTCGATTTCTTGACATTTTGGTTGCTTAGGGCTTTCTTGAGGGAAGCCAAAGTGTCGGTGCAGTCAGAGATCCATCGGTGAGGTTTCTTGCTGAGGTATTGGCATCTGTGGATGTTGATGGAGGGGTTTTGCTGAGGGAGATGGTGAGAGTGGTGGTGTACGAGGGGTTTGGAGAAGGAGAAGTGGATGCCGCAGTGGTCAGTCCACTGGAGTTCAGTGGTGTGGCTGAAGGTGGTGTTGTCGCTGGCGGAGAAGATGGGGTTAGCGTGTGTCCTGCTGAGTGGGTTGGAGAGGTGACCAGTTGTTTGAGTCCGATGGTGGTGAGGTTCTCCAGCAGGGACAAGGTGTTTTGTCATTGGAGTTGTCCAGGTGAATGTTGAGGTTGCCAAGGGAGATGTAGTCTGTAGAGGCGAGGCCCTGGGGTGGGTGAAGTCAATGATGAAATCGCGGAAGGGTGGACGAGGTCTGGGGGTTCTGTAGACAAGGGTCCCGCCGAGGGTGGTGTGGTGGACCTGGAAGCGGAGGTGCTCCATGTTGGTCAAGAGGTCGTCTGCGTGAGTGGTGAGGTGGAGGGTGCTGTTGATGTGATTCTTGTGGATGATCTTGTAGCCATCTGGGATGGCGGAGGCAATGTCGGGGGCAGAGGTGGAGTACATCCAAGTTTCTGTGAGGAATGTGATGTTGGGGTCGACGGAGTAGAGTAGTTCCCAGATCTCCATGGCGTGTTTGTGGAGGGAACGTGTGTTCAGCAGGATGCAATTGAGGTGGCCCGTGTTTGACAGTTGTGCGGTGGGTGGGGTTGGTGTGCGGTGGCAAGCAAAGGTGCAGCTGCAGTTCAGGCAGGAGAAAGGGCCTTGGGTGTCCATCGGCGATGTCCGGCTGCAGGCAGAGTGGTTTCCGGTCTTGAGGGCGTGGAGGGTGCTGGCGATGGTCCGCGAACCAGGGTCCATGGTGCTGGGTGCGGTCCAGATGCAGACGGGCGCAGACGGGCTTGCCTTTGGCATGCCTGCGGTGCGGTCATGCAGCGGCCACCATCAAGTAGTGTGCAGGGAAAGGCTGGACAGCTGGGAGGCGGGAAACGCTAGAAGTGGGAAAGTGGCACTGGGGGGGGGGCGGGCCATGGGAGATCACAGAGGCGGGGACAAAAGAAGCAGAGAAGAAAAATACCCAAAAAGTGGCAAAAGGCAAAAAAGTGGCAAAGGACAGTGGAATGGAGGAAGAGAGAAAAGCTGAAAGAAAGAAGGCAAAGCAGAGAGACAGAAGGCAGCGCAGCAGCAGAGCAGAGATACTCTATCACTGGACCACCAGGGATAAGGCGCAGGTGGGAGCCTGTGGGTGCAGGAGGGCCTCGAACTACTGACCAGAGGGTCAGCAGCAGCTATGAGGGGAAGCAGCTACCAGGCAGAGTGTAGTAACGAAGGTCCACGCAGGTAGGTTAACTTAAAGATGATTTATTCAAGCAGGTAGCAAGTAGTATAACAAGTAGTAAAGTTATAAAGGAGAGCCCCACCAGGAGCAGCCTGTATGCTGCTCAGCCCATGCCTAACTGTCACTTCACCTCTCTCTGAGTCCCAACATTCCGAGGCTCCTCAGACTCCAACATTCTATTGTGATCAGAACACAGGCACTGGCTGAGCAGGAGGTGTAAAACACATTACACTACATATGCAGGATACTACATATCCCTTTTCCTTCCAACAGAAGAACGAATGCAATATATGATCGAATATAACGGGTGAGAACAAAGGACAGAGAGCTAGTAAGGAACAACGGAGTGACAGAGAGAAAGTCAAGGAACAGAACAAGCAAAGCAGAGCAAGGAGATAGATGGGAGAAGACAAGGATGAGAAGGTAAAGTGTATGAAGCAAATAGAAAAAACCCATCCTCAACAACAGCGAAATAGAAAGTACGAGACAGTGAGACACAAGCGAGGAATTAAGAAATAGCGAGAGAGACGTACCAAATGCAACCCCTACGCACACCCACTGACCAGGCAGGCAAGCAAAGAAAGAAGGACAGGGCACGACGGGAACAGAACTGAAGACATACCCAAGCACAAGGAGAAGAGAAGGAAGAGATTCCTCCTGAACAAGGAAGAACGAGAAGAACACTGCAGAAAGAGAAAGACTGAAGACCCAAGAAGAATAACAGCGAACATGCGTATGGAACAGATTCCAAAGATGAAGAGGAAGTGAACATCAATAGGAAATCTGAACCGGAGAAAACAGAGAGGAAGCAAATGGACACAAACAGTATCACAATACTCCTCCCCATTTCCAAAAGGATAATACAAATAAGAATTGAGTGTAGCTATGCGTATATGAAACAGCAATGTAACATCATAGAAAATACAAAGGAAATACCAGCCAATGGGACAGAGACCCATGGCCGTCCTCTACTCCTAGGCAGGAGGGTGAGGATCACTGTGAATGGGACAAAAAGCCCATGACGTAGCAGGCCGTGTAAAGTCACCCCCCATGTGGAGGAAAACAGTACTGCCCAGTAGAGATGGGACTGTAACCCATAAGACGCCCTGTGTGAGGGTGACTGTGTAAATGTGAATGGGACTGTGACCCATGAGACGGTGCCCTGCGTAAGGATACCTGTGTAAATGTAAATGGGACTGTGACCCATGAAATGGTGCCCTGTGTAGGGGTACCTATGTAAAAGTAAATGGGAAAGTAACCCATGCTACGGTGCCCTGTGTAAGGGTAAAAACCGTATGTGACCCAAATAGGAAAATGTATGTGGGCAAAATGGGGCTAGGCCCAATGCCATCCCTGTGAAGGGAAAAATATTGTGAAATAAGTAACATGTAAATAGAAACATGAACCCAAAAGAGGTAAGTACCCAGAGTCCATATCAGCAAGATGTAGCCCATGTAGGCAAGAGTATGTGAGCATATGGGGAAATTACCCATAGCCATCCCTGATGTAAGTGTACATATAGTGTATAGTACACTTGAAAATACATCCCACGCAGAATAGGAACATGCTAACTCGCTATGATTCCTGGACATAAGTACTAAAAGGCAACCTGACAATGCATGTACATGCTAGAGTACAATTAGGAAGACAAAGTTATGTGAAATCCCATGACACTCAGAGAAGTAGCGCACAAAATGCAGTGAAGAGAAAATTGCTTAAAGTAGAAATGAGTGTCCTTTTAAACGTCTGACTGAAATCGCCACTAACACAACACATGAAGATATATAGGAACTATGCAGTACCCAAATATTCCCTTACAAGTATGTAAAGAGTCTTAAAAGGTGGGCAATTAAAATTAACATTAGAATGTACAGAAATACTATCTTTCCATGCCAGGATTACAACACAATTCCGCTGGTAGTGCCATAACGTCTTGACCTTAATTGTCCTTTTCCACGATCTCTCCAGCCTTGAATATTCTTCCGTATACTGAATGCAAAGAGCCCATTGAACTGTGGAGACTGAGTGTGAAGGACGGACGGTGACTGTTACAAGTGTGAAGGCCAGCCGCATTCCAAAGATGTATAGGGCCTCCACTACACCACTCGAAAAGCGGCAGAGATGAGCAGGTGCCTATCGTCGGCTCCTTAGATTACACCTTCATCGCCCAGAAGGCGGCGAAAAACGGTTAAAATTATGAAGTGGGCATACAGAATGAGCTCCGTGGAAAAACATATGGCGGCACGTAAGGTGCGCAGGGCCGGATGGATCACGGCTCGCACGTGCCACACGAAGTCCCTAAGAGCAGACCAGGTGTGACGTCACAGAGGGCTACTGGAGAGATGGATACGCGCTGCTCTACTGAGTGAGGTAAAGCGCGCGCTCAAAGTAAAACGGCAAAATAACGGCTTCAACGGCCGAAATGCTGACAGGGCGTTGAAGTCTGTGAAACATGAAAGTTGTAAAGAAAGCTCACCTCAGATAGGGAATAGCACAAAGCAGCATAGTCAGAACGGCCTCCACATAACACATCTCCATGTGGATAGTGCGCAAAAGCACAAAACAAAGTTTGAATGAGGGTCAAGCATTCGCGAAGAGGGCGATAAGATAACAAACGTCTGTTACCACCAGCGTGCAGTCTCCATCCAGCAAGATGACAAAAAACGTGGAGATGTAGAGAGGAAGTGCACAAGGTCACACAGCATAGGCAGCAACACATGTCTCCATACCTGCCGCATTTAAAGACTTGATGTCCGTAGATTTAAAAAAAGTAAAGCAATGCTGAAGACACAGCTTGGGACTGTTGCACGTCACCTGGACACCAGAGCACTGCAACAGCAGACAGCAGCAAATTCACCACAGTGAACAACGTGCGTAAGTGCTGTATAACTGGTCATGGTTCCCCTAATTTATGTCTCTGCATGCTCCAAGATGTTTAAACTCAGGGTCGTAGAGTTTTGGGTGATGAGCAGCGTGACGAAGAGAAGAGATGACTTGAAGTAAAGTTGATGTGCTTGCAGGCAAATACAGCAAATGTTTCACCAAAGTCCAAAATATGTAAAGTGGATGAGCACAGCACGCCTGGGCTAGGGCTGGCCGATGGTGAGGCCACTGGTGGGGCTGAACGGCGTAGTGCTTCATCTTACTTGTGTTGATGTCTTCTTTTCTTTTATTTTTGATGCTTGTTTCTCACTTGTTGTCGTCATTCTTGTTGATTGTAGAACACGCTTGTTTCATGTTGGCACCTTTACGTTTCCTTTGGATACCTCCGCTTTTGTACATTGTGGTAGTAGCCACTGTAGTTTCTGTAGATTGCGCCATCTCCAGGTCCACCTCTGTTCGCCAGGTACCTAAGATCCGCTTGTTCCACGTAGGTACGTCACCAACTCGTCGCCAAATTATGTAGTAACGAAGGTCCTCGCAGGTAGGTTAACTTAAAGATGATTTATTCAAGCAGGTAGCAAGTAGTATAACAAGTAGTAAAGTTATAAAGGAGAGCCCCACCAGGAGCAGCCTGTATGCTGCTCAGCCCATGCCTAACTGTCACTTCACCTCTCTCTGAGTCCCAACATTCCGAGGCTCCTCAGACTCCAACATTCTATTGTGATCAGAACACAGGCACTGGCTGAGCAGGAGGTGTAAAATACATTACACTACATATGCAGGATACTACACAGAGCTATGCAGGGAAGGGGGCAGTCCACTGCCAAGATCAGTACAATTACATTGAGATGTGTATTGGAGGGGAAGTGTTATACTGAAATTGATACAGTGTTGTGCATATTCAAATCTCTGGAGGTCGATAACAATAGAGAATGTTGATCAATGAAGATCTCGACAACTATGATAAGTGATCATTCAAGTGATTTAAAAATGGAGGTACAAGTAGTTAATCCAATGTTTTATCAATGGTGGACTGGCAAAGAATAGTACTCCAAACATGGCCATCACAATTGGTGGTCGAAGCATTTCTCGGCCATGGGGATTTGTGGTCAAAGGAAGAAAGTTGTACATTCTCTCTTCTGATTCTTTTGAATATGACTAGATGCAGAAGAACTAATCGAAAGCAGTGGTGCTGCTACATGGAGATTGTGAAAAATCCAAGCATCACAAATAGAATAAATATAGCAATTGAGCCACGCCCATTCAGAAGAAGAGTGGTAAGAGTGTGGTATATAGCTGGTGGTGCATTTTGGACCATACTGGTGCAATTATACTACTTTTACAGACAACACATTTTCCATTGAAATGGCCACAAACATTGCCCTGACATGCGGTTTTACTTACAAAACCATGAACAATAGTGCAGGAAAATCGAGTTTCAGTAAATATTTATTGTTTGCCCATCACCAAGTAAAGTGCCCCGGTTTATTTTGATCCCATTAAAATCTTTGTTGTCATCATATTTCAAAATGACAAAAATGCGTTTTATTTGTGCTATCTGTCCTTTCCCTATTGCTGGTACATTTTGAAATATTTGCACAGTTAATTTACATTTGTTTACATTTTGTTGTGTTAGAAAAAAAACTGACATCCTGCTGCCTTTTTTTCACACCCCATATACACCAGCAAGATTGTCAGATAGTTCAACTTTCAAGTTGTTCTAACTCTCCAGTAAGAGAAAGAAAAGGAAACACCATTTTCCATGTTAAAAGAATAAGCATTATTTTTTCAGGAGACAAAGCCTGATGTATGACCCCTGTTGAAACACCAATGTTTCAAGATACAAATTAAATTTAAAGGCATCTTTATTGCTCATTCACCTTATGAAATTCAGCACGATTATTGTGGGGGTGCTGCAATAACCCTGCACATATACTTCCAGCGTCAATGACCAACAATACCTATAATAATTATTTTGGCGTAGTACTTCCAGTATTGCTGCACTACATTAGACATGCTCCTCACAAGATGTCTGCCACCTTGAATAATGGAACTCTTATTGTTGCTGCCTTTGATCTGCTCCAGATCCTGTAGGATGAGGCAGGCATTAGGCAAGTGGGTATTGTGAAATATGCTTTTATTGCACTTGGCCGTGTTATCGGTGCGATTTTCTTGGGAATTCCCCTCTCACAGGATCATGAAACTGGGTTAGAGGATCCAACAGGAACATCAGAGGTAATTTCGTCTTGACTCAGAGGATGAGCAAGACCCAAAGAATAATATTCCTCTATCAGCAACTTGCACTCCATCTTGCTGAGCACTGAACTAGAGCAAGGAGGTTACAAACTGGAACCAGAAGGATTGCAGATGGCAGAGCCAAGTAGCAATGACTCAATATTTCTGAGATCAGGTGAGGTGTAGAGTCGGTTGATGGAGCAGTGACAGTTAAGACATGAAAGAGTGTGATCTTCAGTTGGTGCTTGTGCGCTGGACTGCAGACTCGATTGTCAAGGGTTCTGATGAACTGCAATAGATGCTTCCCCTAAATGCTAGAGTGTTCAGACAACAGTGGAGCAGGAACATTCCACTGATTCGTGTTGGCATTGTTTGATCTGGTGCTGATGTTTTCACGGTGAGTGGCTGTAGCCTGCAGGTTTGTAAGCCACTGGACAAGGAATTATTATATGGCTGCCTAGTTTAGATGGGCTAGCCATTGCAAGAAACAGAACCTGGCTCTCCTGTAAGCTCCCTTTTCTTGTTTGTCAGAACATGCTTCTCAAATCCTTTTGCAATATCGCCTTCCCATTACCTAGTGGCCGATGCTTGATGAAGATCCTGTCATCAGTCAGTTGACTTCATCACTCAAAGTGGCTCGCCCACATAATGGGAGGTGTTGTTCCCTGAGAAGGCGGTTTACAGTCTCTGCCACATATACTCTATGGGTGACTGTGCTTAGTTTCCCTTGAGTTTCTTATCAGGGAAGTTTCATTTAAGTACCTCTCAGGAAGTTGTGCCCAAACGCTGGTTATGTGCTTTTACCTAAATGTTTAAAATAGCCTTTGAACAGCTACATGCCACACTTAAAAGGAAATATGCAAGCGTTTTATCTTTTAATTGTACATGGACATTTTCTTTTCTGAAATCAATATATATCTTAAAATTCCCAGTTTCATTAATTGATCTATATTCTCTTAATCTGTTCTCAGCATGTTGGTGTCTTCATTGCACGTACAAGCTTTACTTCATTCAGGTGGCTGTTACTCATATTTTGGCTAGAAATGTGTATATTATACACACTGTGCTTAATGACAGCTAGACACCATTAAACCTTGACTACTCTAATTATGATAAACCCCCTATTTTTGACTCTTACCATTATTTGACATCTCATTATGCTAAGTTTGAGGGCATGGCTGTTGACACTGGAAAATTCCTTAGTTGACAGGCAAACCCATGCTGCACAGTAGCAAATTACACAGAATCCTTTAAAA
Source organism: Calotriton arnoldi (assembly GCA_963921515.1). NCBI lineage: Eukaryota > Metazoa > Chordata > Amphibia > Caudata > Salamandridae > Calotriton > Calotriton arnoldi. The sequence goes on from CAWUFW010000601.1 coordinate 1,726,651, forward strand.
TATTTGATTACATAATTAGAGCGGGCAGTAATATAATTCCTCACTCAGCTCTAGAAATTCGATAGACGGTATAGATCTCCAGGATAGTTATGGTAATCCAGCGCTGTACGTTTGGCACTTGTCCCTGGTTTGTCGTCATTGGTTCCAAGAAACAGTTGCGCATCTGAATGTGAAATGAGGGTGTGAGAATTTTTTTTGGGTGCTGCTAGACAACCTATGCCCTCATTACAAGCGGCCCACAATAGCTCAGATACCCACTAGAGGTATTTGTAACGCAGTGGATGGAGAAAACCCGAGCCATTACATGTTGGATCCTGAATGTCCCCTTAGAAATTAGGAATTACCAGGGTAATCGATAATTCCTCGTCTGCTTCCTGATAATTACTCATTTCTCCCCTGTACTTTCACACACACACCCACACACACACCCACACACACTGTTTTCTTTCCCCGGGTGAAAGTATCGATATTCGCAGTTGTTACCAGCCCCCACAGGAATTCAGAGGACACTCGTCGTAATGAGGGCATCGAGCGGTTACTACAATGGACCTGGCAAGGAACAAGAAATATCATTTAACAGATGTCTGAATGACAACAAATTGGCCAAAAATAATTATGCGTTTCAGAAAATTGTGCTGTCGCGTACTCTGTTTATCTATCTGGCCAGCGTGTCGGTGCCTGGAGACGGCCGATTCCGAGGAAGAGCCCTGGTAGACCACCTTGGCTTTTCCTCGGAATCGGCAGCCTGCTAGTGTCAAGACGTCCCTTCGAAAACTTTGCTGAACAATTGTAGCAGCCTGACAGCTGTAACATGTAAATCTGTTCTGTCTGCCAGCTGGCCAAAATACACTTTTTTCTCAAGACCTGGCTGCTGCAAGTTACTTATTCATGGAAAAAACACATGTCTATATTACTTGCGTTATTGAATGGACATGATGCATATTAGATATTTTTTCGAAACTCTGTTGAAGACAAAAATGTTATTTCCATGTGGCTAATAGTCGTAATTCAAGGTTAGAATGACAGGTCGATTATTTTATAGATAAAAATATGAGTGATATGTCATAACATGTTTAATTTTAAAACTGGTCTTCATTTTTGGAAAATCTATGTTCTCCGAACAACTCACCTTCTTGTTTGCAGTAAACAACTGCAGCGAATTAACTATGCAAGACTGCTATCCCAATGAATCAGTTTGTGTAATCTGAAGTGACAAACTGAAAACTGAGGATGTTGGTGCTTTACAAAAAACAACTTTATGCATAACTTTGCTGAACTACTTAGTCCCACCCATTTGAATCACTTGGATTTCATATTTCGTTATCTTAGTGAAAGAGCAAAAATCCATTCCTAAAATATGACTCTTGCAAAGCCCTTTAATCAACACATCACAACACAACAATTCTTCATTGCAGACTATTGGCTAGGTGTGCAAAGCCATTTAGCTGTTGCGAAGCCAGCAAATCGCTACATCATGGAGTTTGCAACTGCTAACTAGCTTGTACAAATGTACTAAACCCATTTTGGTACACAATGCTATGTATCAATGGTTCGCAACCACAATTTTAGTCTCAAGCCATTGATTGTTTACTGACTTCTCAAAGGAGTAAACTATTCGCAAAGGGAAAGAGATCCCCATGACACTCCTTCCCAATTGTGAATAAAAAAAAATTTGCTTGAGAGTGGACAATGGTCTGTGCGACCACTTCCAAGGTGTCACCAAACGTTGAAAAAAATAAGTTTTTTGATTAAACACAGACCTGTTGGCTGCATTTTTAAAAAATGCACTCTATTTTAGTGTGATCACAGATGTGGTGGTATGCTTAGCCCATCAGACCAGAATACCTGTGATGTCATCCAATCGGATTGAGTCCCAGTTTGTGACCTACCTCATGGATATTGATGAGGTAGGTCGAATTGCGACCCACTCCAAATAGTGACTTTGTGAACCAACCTATTGGTACATATGGCAAATCAGAAAATCTGACTTCATTTTCGAAAATTCAGCGTGTAATTTGCAACAGCTTTTTGCGAACTAAATCTTACCACATCTGGCCTCCAGTCTCTTATTCTTATATATTTTTTCAAAATAATTTGGAATATAAATGCAGGAAGCCCGATTCAAATTGTCAAACATGAAAACTATGTTGAGATAAATTTGCATTTATGTTAGTTAATTTCAGAGTGCCGCACTCTACCATATTAACAAAATATTTAGAAACATGAAACTGTACAAATCATATTACTATCTTAATAGCTGATGAAGTTATAAATGGAGGAAGTGGGATTCATTGGTTCTGATATGATAATGTGTTTTAGTTCACAAATCCTTCGTGGGCCAACCACATGAACTTCAGACTGACAGAATCCTGTGGGGTGTCAGGAACACAGAGGTGGCATGTACAGCTCATAAGAAAGTGGGTTGCATACTTTTACAGCCTTTAGGGCTCACCCAGCCAAATTCAAGGATGAGCAGCGGCGTCACTAGGGTTGGTGTCACCCAGTGCGGTAACTTACCCCATGACACCATCACATGGGGTGACACCTTTCCCAAATGAGACTATTTAGTAAATAGTCTCATTTGGGAAAGGTGTCACCCCATGTGATGGTGTCACCCGGGACACCATCACATGGGGTGACACCTTTCCCAAATGAGACTATTTAGTAAATAGTCTCATTTGGGAAAGGTGTCACCCCATGTGATGGTGTCACCCGGTGCGGTCCGCACCCCCCGCATCCCCCTAGTGACGCCACTGAGGATGAGTACCATGTCCAGGGATGTTCGGTGTACCAGAAGCAGCGACCATCGAAGCATGTATATTTCCTAGGTTACTTACATGGAGAATGAAGGCCAGTTCCTCATTTACAAGGGAGCATTTTACTTTATTTTTTTTTCTATAAGCACAATGACCAAAGAGGTATTTTAAATAATGGCGACTGGCATACCGGCTAGACAGGTCAATGGAGGCTACAGCTATGGCTATAGATCATCTGTCCAATTTAGAAATTCTGAACTTCTTGGCAGGGAACTCTAAAGCCTTCAGTGCAGCTGTTGGTGTGGCAGTGAAACGGAAGGCAGAGAACCTTGCTGATTGGGAGCCAAGTTCTAGGATTCTCAGAGCCTACACTAGATATCTTTCATAGTGGACTAATAATAATATGCAGCAATCCCAAGCCATGTTCAGTTAGAAATTAATGGCTTCATTTATGCCAGTCAGATATCCACAAAAAATACTTACAGGCGTATGAGCAGTAACTACTGCACACATTGTCAGTGTAGTAAACCCCATGCAAGGGGCTGTGAGTGGGTGGATGATGAGTGGTTTCCATTGATAGCGTGTGTGGGTTCACAAAAGGGTGAGTTTGTGGACATTCTAAACTCCTCTGCATGCCTAATCCATCTGGAAATAATGAAAGATTTGCTCCAGCATAGGGCAGGAGCAAATCACCTTCATGAATGGAAAGGGGAATGGACATCTCCCAAGTTGTGTGTGGGTGTAGGGTTTTTTCCCCAGGAAAAACTGATTTCCATGTGAAGGAAAAAAAAGATAAAATGTGCAGGGGCAAAGCAGAGTTTGATTTCCTTATGGTATAATTTTACCCTGCACCCAATTCCATACAAGGGAAATAGCAACGTTTTCACATGGCTTACGCACTAATTAGCCCGGAAGCCTGCAAATGGCACATTTTTTCATGTCTACTACTCCTGAGTTGTGTGGATAGGGAAAATTGTAAATCGCTACCTGTATACAAGAGTACTTTTACTGATGCAGATTTCTCATTCCCTTTGTGAATCAGGTTCAGTGTCTGTAGGATCGTGGGGAAATTAGCTTGAGGAGAAAGAGAAATAACTAAGCTTTCATGAGTATTCGGATGATGGTTAAATGCAATTTGATGGTGCATGAATTGAAAATGTCAGTGGAGACTGCAGTTAGTTTTAGATAGACATATTAGGCTACTTTAATAATGGGGCTCTTCAGCCATAGGAGGAGGAGGAGGATATGCCACGAAATGCTGGCTCAGAGTACAGCTTATACCAGTGAAAAATCCATACAATTATCCCATAGGTTTTGAGATGGTGGTACACAGGAGGGAGAGTGTTAGACTTGGCATCTTTTGGCGTGTTTCCCCTGACTTTTTGCTTTCTGACCTCCCGGTTTTGACTCTGTTTTTGCTGGTGTGATGATTCTGCGCACTTTCCTCACTGCGGTCCAGTGGGAAAGTGCAAGTGCTCCTGTATAAAATGTGTTATGGATTGGTGTTTCCATGATTGGCCTATTTGGTTTATGTGTCAGTCCCTTGTAAAGTGCACTGCGAGTGCCAGGGCCTATAGACCAAATGCTGTTGGTGGGCTGCAGCACTGGATTGTGCCACCCACGCAAACAGCCCGTAAGTGTAACTCGGGCCTGCCATCGCAGAGCCCGTGCGCAGCCTGGGGCTGCCATGTCGACTTGGCAAGTGCACACACTTGCAAGTCCCTAAACCTTCCCTTTGCTACATGTTAGTCACCCCTAAGGTAGGCCCAAGGTACCCCTGTGGGCAGGGTGCGTTGTACGCGAAAGGTAGGACATGCCCGGGTGTGTGCGGCATGTCCTGATAGTGAATTACAGCCTAGTTCGTTTTTCACTATTGCAAGGCTACCTGTTCCCCCTAGGCCAGAATGGGCGGTTTTGATTATTACAGTATATAATCCTAACTGACCCCGGGAACATGGTAGAAATTCGAGTTTAGTATGCCTGGACTCAGAATGATAAAATGCATCTTTTAGTGAAGTTGGTTTTAACATTCTGTGTTTGAAAATACCACTTTTAGAAAGTGGGTATTTTCTTGCCTAACCATCCAAGCCTGCCTCTGCGAGGTTGTGTATTCCTTGTCTGGAATGTGAGTGACAGGGGCTGGGGGATGCCAGGAGACAGGGTGAGTCAGCGCAGGGCTGAATAGCCAGATCGACCTGTAGATGGGTGGGAGGGGTCGCACCTGGGCCCTGAATAGGACAGTGCCTTCCCTCCACAATGCTGGCTCCACCTCCTGTGGTGCTTCTGATGTCCCTGGCCTACTCACTGAAAGAAGGGACGGAGACTTGTCAACAAAGTGCTCCGGAACTGGTTTGGACTAGGCGAAGGCCTCTCTGCCTTCAGAGAACAAAGGAATTTGGGATATAAATATTGGGGCCCTGACCCCATGAATTTAGATCTCGCTGGAATCAAGGAACCTGCCAAGACGAAGAACTGGAAGAGCTGCCAGGAGGAGTACTGCCCCTTTGCTGTGTTGTTGCTTTGTTGGGTTGGCCTGCAGCTGCTGCTTCTGCCTTGGGCAGTGAAAGAACTGGACTGAACTTTCTACAAACTTGTGCTGAGTATCTCCAAGGGCCAGGAACCGAGCTGGCCTCCTGTTAAGAAGTCTCAGGGACTGCAAAGACTTCACAAGCCTCTGGGTACCGCTTCTGGAACGCTGTTTCAGTTGCCACAGAGGAAGGGAACCGCAACCGACTCCGTCAACCGAATCCATCCCTGGCCGGTGACCTGTTTGCACCGCAGACCGCATCGCCCCGCTTCGCATCGCAACCCTGGTCTCACCGTGGGCGACGTCCGACGCCGCCAACATCGAGCCGCTGCTTGCACCGTGACCTGTGGGCACCGCAGTTCGCATCGCATCGCTTCACTGGGCCAGCCGGACCAGACCGACACTGTCGCTGCAACTGGCTCAAGAGTCGAGACCGCACCGCATTTGGGGCACCGCTCGCACGTCTGCGACGCACCGCTCCGACTCGCACCGCTGTCCGACGCCAGCTCCCGCACTCCGGCTAGGTCGCCTGCATTGCAACCTGTCAGCACCGCATCGAGCATCGTCTCACCCTGCATCGCACGCCTTGGACTCACCGACTCCGTCTGCACGACGCTCATCGAGCCGCTGCCTGCACCGCATCGAGGGACACCGCACCTTGCATCGCTCCGTCTTGCACCACAACCGCGACGAACGCCGACCGGCTCGTACACTCCGTACCAGCCACAACGAGAAAGGTACTGTAACCGAGTCTGTTCATGACTCTGCTGGCCCGTATCGACGCGGTCGGCTGGAACTGTTAGACTCTGTGGTTTTCAGCATCACGGTAGGCTCGGACGGAGCTACCGACTCGTACGAACTTTGCTTTTGTGCTATTCCTGCAAAGAAGAAGTTAACGTATCAAGTATTCATTCTTAAAGTATCGTATTGTGGATTTTTGTCGTAATTGGTCTTGTCTTGAGTATATAAAGTATTGGTTATTTTTCTAAACTGGTGTGGTGTCCGTTTGTAGTGCTTACACTGTATTACTGTTGGTTATGTGCAAATGCTTTACACACTGCCTCTGAATTAAGCCTGACTGCTCGTGCCAAGCTACCACGAGGGTGAGCAGGGGTTACTTCACGAGTGTAACAACCCTTACCCTGACTAGGAAGAAGGGTCCCTACTTGGACAAAGGTGCAAGCCCTTGCCAACTAGAGATCCCATTTCTAACAGAGAGAGAGCAGTAGCAGATAATTCCTGATGAATTTTGAATAGTTCTTTGGGTAAGTTGACAGAATCTGCAATATGATACTGTAAATAATTTGTGTCTGACAGATAGATTTATTTTCACTTGCAGTCATGGATTTAGCATGATGAGCATCCTCAGAGAAGATTGACTTCATTCTCTCTCTTTAGAATCTCCCCCTTTGGAAGCACATGATCATCGGAACACAAACTCTATAGTTTCTTTGGTTGATCCACCTGTCTCACTAGTGAACAGGGCCTCTACGCAGTTCATTTAAGAGCTCATAGCTCTTGGCGAAGTTGGGTACAATTTGTCACTAGTAGTTGCTGAAACTAGGGAATGTTTGCAAGTCTTTCAAATCTGAAATATTGTGGGACTTCTGAGATGCTTTGTGGCATGTGATTGAATTTATAGAAATGCAGCAGACAACTCAACACCATCCACTCTTGATCCTAATTCCCTGTGTAAGGACTTGAATCCAGCACACAATTCAACAGAATCTGTATTCTGCTATTTATCAGACAGGTTATCTAAAATGCGGTAACCTATGAACATTTTTGCGTCATAATTTAATAAAAAAATTCCACAATGAGTAAAGGGTATGTATGTATGTATGTTTGTATGTATGTATACTGTATTTCTTTAGTGGAAATCTAGCCAAAAGGCAGTGGAGCATTGAACACGGTCAAAGGCAAGCTTAAATTCGATGGGTTATAGGAGAAGAAGCCGAGTTGTGGACAACTAATGCATTGTAATGTAGTGTTCTTTAAACAGGTGAGTATTTAACTCTTTCCTAAATTGGAGCCGAATTAGGGTGATCCCTTTGGATACAGGGATTTTGTTCCAGATCTTGGGTGCATAAAAAGAAAGGGCCTGTTGTCTTGTTTTTTTCTTTTTTACACTTCTTAATCTGCAGTCTGAGGGTGCCTTGGCTACTTCTGTTGGCTTAATTTGCCAGATAGTAGATGGGAGGACAGGGACAAGATTAACAGCTTAATCACAGCTGAAGGAGTGTTAAAGGGAGTAAAGGTAAAATCTACAAGAGACAATGGCTCTGTGGTCCACTTTTTCATAAAGGCAGCTACTTAACACTAAAAGTCTGCAAGCACTGATAGAAGGCATACCAAAGAGAGTGAAGGGTCCTTCCAGGTGCAGTGGCCTTTAGTATAATGTTTGTACTCATATTCATCCTCCTCAAAATCATCAACAAGATGAGAAACTTTACATTAAAATTGTTCTGGTCTCTCATTGTAAGAGACACAGAGAGGTTACTGAATATAGGATGAACTTGGAAATGGACTTCTGTCATGCATAGCCAGAGAAACTTTGGACCACGATTTGAGAATTAACTTTCCACAGGAGACTTTCTGTACAGGCTATTATTATAGGAAGCAATTTTTCGCACCAGCATTCCTATGAGCCTTATGTGGGGTGCTTAGGACTAGTTTTCGGTTATTGTCTATGGATCTGAGGAGGGCAAGGATCCTATAAACACAGCTCGAGGTGTAAGAACATCCAAATTATATTTTCTTAGAGCCTTTAATGAATTTAAGGCATAATAGAAATAGAGAACAATCGGGATCCTATTTGTGATCCCCACACAGGACCAAAGGTAGTGAGGCTGTTGCAAACGCTGTATTTAATGCTGATCATGAAAGATAGCAAATTTAACCATCAGAGAAAAATGAGTTCACAATATTAGGGTGGTTGCCATGGAACGATTCACTCCTCGTTGCAGCATTGTTTTTGTATATTCAACACTCATCCTAAATCTGTAAACCAAATATGCTAATCACTTTTCCCTGTTTTAGGCACCCCAGGCAAGGAAAGAGTTTGTAGTATTTAAGCATCTAAATAAGAGTGCGAAGGAGAAGAGAACAACACCTAAAATAGCTGTGGCGGATGAATGGCAAGGGTTAGCGGAGGTATAACAATAATTAAATCGGTGATCTTCTGAATCTGCAATACCGACCCTCCCTAAGTAAAACGTTTTCAATTCAGGCACCATCAAATTCTAACTTGCACCTGGAGGATGTGGTGCTATGAAGAGAGTGAGAAACTAAGCTTATGAAATTATTTGCACGGTGAGAATTGTACTGGCCGGACCGGCTTCTAGCATGAGTGAGCTGGAGGCAAGCCCAGTTCTCATACAGTTGGTGGGGCGCACAGGTATCTGACTTTGTGAGCTACCTTAATAATTCTTTTATTAATAACCGCCAATTCAGTTCATTGCCTTTAAGCTGTGTGTAATTAATGTTTCTTTCATTTTGCTTCCTCTCTCTCCCTCCCCCTTCCTTTTCCCACATCCCCCTCCCAAGGACTCTCACCTCCAGTTTAGAAACAGGAATAGGTGGTTGAGGTGAGGTAACAAGGTGCAAATATGTGTTCACAGGCCAGTCACTGCTCTGAGGCATTCAGCTAGGACCTGACCTGTGAGGAAAAAAAAGCCCCCACTAGGATCACCAATAGGAGATCAATCAGGGAATTGTAAGCGCTCTACTCACCCGTGAGGGTCTCAAGGCGCTGAGGGGGGGGGGGGTCCGCAGATCTGTTTAGCCGAAGAGCCAGGTCTTCAGGGTCTTCCTGAAGGTGTTCAGGGAGGGGGCGCGTCTGATGTCTGTCGGTAGCTCGTTCTAGGTCTTGGCTGCAATGTGAGAGAAGGATCTTCCGCCTGCTCTGGCTCTGTGGATGCGCGGGGTTTCGGCCAGTGCGAGGTTGGAAGATCGGAGGTTTCTTTTGGGTACGTGGAAGTTGATTCTGTCGTTGAGGTATTTGGGTCCGTTGTTGTGTAGGCATTTGTAGGCGTGAGTGAGGATTTTGAAAGTGACTCTTTTCTCCACGGGGAGCCAGTGGAGACTTCGAAGGTGTTGGCTGATGTGTTCGTGTCGGGGGATGCCGAGGACGAGTCTGGCGGCAGTGTTCTGTACTGTCTGGAGTTTGCGGAGTAGGGACTTGTTGATGCCGGCATAGAGTGCGTTTCCATAGTCCAGTCTGCTGGTGATGAGTGCGTGGGTGACTGTCTTCCTTGACTCAGAGGGGATCCACTTGAAGGTCTTGCGGAGGTTCCGGAGGGTGTTGAAGCAGCTGGAGGTGACGGCGTTGACCTGTCGGTTCATGGAGAGTGATGAGTCGAGTACGATGCCGAGGTTCTTGGCGTGGTCTGAGGGGGTAGGTGGGCTTCCAAGGGCGGTCGGCCACCAGGTGCTGTCCCAAGCAGAAGGGGTGGTACCGAGGACGAGGACTTCTGTCTTCTCGGCATTGAGCTTCAGGCAGCTGTTGGTCATCCAGACTGCGATGGAGAAGGGGGGAGAGTGGAGGAGGATGCTTAGGAGGGGCACCAAATTTAGTTTCGCTGGGTGCGCTGTCTGAGGAAAGGCTGGCTTTGTGTACTGGGGCATGCCAAGTACAGTACTGAGTCATTTATTTTCGCTTACTCTAACTTAGAATGTATTTTTCTCATTGCCCCTCTGTTCTTCCTGTCAATGTCCCTCGTGCCTCCTCTCATGTCACAGCCACATCAGGCATCATGACCGACCTCTTTTGTCACTGCTCAGATCTCCCATCAATATGCAGTTTTCCCATCAGAGTCCTCTTCTTTCTATTAGTACCCCTCTCCTAGTCACTACCCCTCCCATTCACACTGCATACCTCTCTCCAATAACTGCCCACCTCTGCCTTTCTCTGCTCAGCTCTACTGTCACTGCCCCTCTCTCACATCACTGCCCACCTCTCTTTTATCACTGTTGACCTCTCTACCATAACTGCCCCCTTCTCCTGTGACTGTCCTCCACTCTGATCAATGCTTACGTCTCCGGTCCCTGCTTCTTCTCTGGTTTATTCTCACCTCTCTCCCAGCTTCTGTACTCAAGCCCCTACTTTTCTTTGACTTATCCTTTCCTGCCACGCAATGCACATCCTTAAGTTTCTCACATATATCTCTTGTTACTGCACTACTCCACGACACTATCCTCCTTCTTGGGAATATGCCTTTATTTTACTGCCCTCAGCCTTGTCACGGTCCATTTCCTCCCCCTCCCTCCCCCCATCTGTGGCCACTGCACACCAGCTGGTACATCTAGAAGGCTGGTAGCAGTGAGTTAGAAGCTGCCTGACTTTACTGTCTATTCAGCACTCACAGCCTTTCAAAGGCCTGCTAACACAGAGTATTTGGGCTCCTTCTTTCTTGCTCCCTTCAATGGAACTTTCTAGGTGCCTGAGGAATAAAAGAAGTTAGGATCAACTGAAAATTAACAATTACAGTGTAAGCCATTTGGCCACACAGTAAAACTCTGAGTCAGAAGATGGGATTAAGTATGGATTTATTACAAATTCAAAGCCGGACTGATGCACACAAGTCTCAGGAATATATCGTAAAAATACAGGATTACTACAGGCAGGCCAAAACAACGCCTTAGGTTTAGCCTTAGCAACATAAAACATACAAAAAATTCAGTAATCACAATACATTGTATTAAGAAAAGGATTTGATGATCAATATATGATTTGCAGTCCTCTTGCCTGTTATGCATGAGGAAAATCTAAATCATCTAAGCTAAATCTACTCTAAATAATGATAGATGAGAAATCCTTAATTAGATCCATTAAAGGAGAAAGGTGTCAGCATAGCAGAACCTCTGTAGAAGTTCTCTAAAGGAAAGGAATATTGTATAGCATGAAGCCACACATCAGAGATGTCGGAAAGAGGTCTGTGCCTCTCAAAGTCTAAAAAGAAATCTGAATCTAACTGAAGGGTGATCTCCAATTAAATACCCCCAAAAGAACATTTGAGAATCCCATATCATGTGTCTCATTATTTTTCACCTTCCCACAGTAAAACTTGGCAACTACTCTTGAAACTCCTGTCCTTTGGTCCGCACATCAGAACGTCCTTGGATTCCTCCCGTCTCCCAATTCCATACAAACCGTAGTCCTCCCTTTGTTCGGTAAGGCTTCTCGTCCTTGCTAAAAGTACTCCTCCCGAACCTAACTATCTCTCTTACACAATGTGCCTTTTGTATTTGTAAGCTCACACAACTGACCCTGCAGAGGAGAAAAAAACATTGTCTACAAAGCAAACGTTCCAGTGGAAGGTTAAACATTAAGAAATCCTTTGGTCATGTTAACGTGGCAAGCATCTCACTACATGTTTAATTGCATGATTATAGATACGTATACAGTAAAATATAGATGCAGAGTAGTGTTCAAATGAATGTATGAGTTTGTATGAGTTAATCATCATTATTCAAACCATACAAATGCAGATATATATTGGAACTGCAATTCGATATTACTGTAATGAAAACATTAGTTATACACACACATATATATGTCAAGATTACACAGTGCATACACTTTCTGTACTTAGTGCACCACATCAATTTAATAATGTTACATCACACGAGTACATGAGGCAATGTGTAAAAAAAAGAAAAAAAAGAAATATATATATATATATATATATATATCTCAAAACCAAATCCTTTGTTCTTTACGATTCCCTGAACATTGGAACCAGAAGCAGGAACGGACTCCACTTTCTTTGTGCAATTTTTTCTTTATTTGTTTGTGCGCTGTGCCGCCATGACGCGTTTCGGCCTTTGCAGGCCTTGATCTGGCAGTCGCCAGTAGGTAGTTATAGTTAGGACCATGTTTCCATAGTAAAGTATTTTTTGACTTGCCTATATCTTTGGTGCTGTTCAACAAATCTTTACGAAAGTTTCCCACCAAAAAGTGCCACAGTGATTCTAGTTGTGTCTGGCAAGTTTTTGCGCAATCTGACAAGCTGGGCTGAGAAAAAAGAGGGGGGGGGTCAAAAAAAGTGCATTTCCCATGTTAATTCCCATAGGGATTTTGAAGACGACTACAGCCGGAACCGCTGGATGGAATTACACCAAATTTGGCAGAGAGGTAGCTCTTGGTCCTGAAAGAGTGATTTTTGTTATTTAGTATAAATCCATTCAGTAGTTTTTGCGACATTCACGGAAATCCACATTTGTATATCTAGGGATGCAGATCCTCGCGACAACAGCAATGCTGGGATTAGCTGGCTGCAACCTGAGAGGAAAGTTGCAGCTGTCATTTTGTTAATCGGGACTCGGTTCCCAGTGGGGAAAATAAAGTTAAAAAGTGACCGAAGGGGTCAGGGTAGAGGTACCCTGATCCCATGGGACTAATATAGGGGTCTGTGAGCAACCCCGCATTGGCAAGAAACTGGCCAAAAACCTTTTTTTACCACACGAGGATCCGCGGATCTTCCCCAGATCATCCCTGGATCCTCCCAGATCCTTCCGGATTTGGGTGGATTCAGGTGGATCTGCGAATCCAGATCCCAATAAAAAAACAACCACTCACATACCCATGCAGACATTCACACACCCACGCACAGACAGTAAAAACAATTCGCACACCCACTCACAGACCCTCAAAACCACTATATAAATATAGATTGCCTGGTCGAAAACATGAAAGGGTGGAGCCAAAATTACGCTGCTTCAGGCCTCAAGTTGACAAGAGCTGCTTTCATGCTATGTTTCCATCCAATCTCTCCTCCGCACTTGCACACTATAATGTGCTACCGGGTGGTGCCACCATGCTTAGTCCTGAAGGGGTCAGATCGAACATTAACGTTAGAGGGGGCTTCTAGACTGCACTTTATTTTCGATCTTACTTTCTGTGTTCCAGCCACTTATGTGCGTCTTCCCTGTTGACTGTTGTGTTTGATTTTTCCCAGTCCGAGCATGGGCAGATGCACTGGTGATATCAGACCAGAATGAAACGTGGTAATGAGTAAGAATTCCAGGTCATTTAATGTTCTTTTGCGTATTGATATTGAGGCAGTGGGAGGTGTGTCTTTTAGCCGAGTGTCCAGCCAATGATTGTTTGCTACTGAGTAACAGATGCAACTGAAAACACCCAACAGCTACCTTCAGCTAGCATGTGTCTTAATCAATGTCACAAATACACATATAGCTAAGGCAAAATATACAAATAAATGTATTAAGTTGCTCCATTAACTAGTGCCCAGCACTTACTACAGAAATAAATGCACTTGTTTGAAGCAAAATACACACCAAAGCCTCTGCGTTACGGCCTGTCACATGTGACACATAAATTAACAAACAAAAAATAAGAGAAACAAAGACTGCTTGTGTCCAAATGTAAATTATAGGTCTCATTGCTTTCATCTAGTGAATTCGAAGAAATCGCTGCAGGGGAGAGTACAGCTTGCTGATCTCGATTTACACTGAAATCACCCGGGAAGACTTTCCCATGATTTTCTGTAAAAGCCACTCTGGCCGAGATGGAAATGTGATTTAGAAGGCCGAGGGCATTCTTGCTTGCACGTCTTTCAGCAGTACCCTCTTCTACCTCATCAATTCCTTCACCAAAAACTATTTGATGGAGCGAATAGTTTGGCCGTTCTGCATAAACATGTTTGGTTTGATTCCATCAGATGTTTCTCACTTTTTAACTAAAACACACAGCAAGGAGAAGGAAATTGTCTAGAAAACGGTGAATTGGAATTTGCTTTCTCGACTTTAAAAATTCTTTCTACTGTCATTTTTTCACCTAAAATTCAACATAAAATTACCTTTACGAGAATAGACAAGTTGCCCCATTTCATTGTTTGTGGCCTTCAGCTCCCTCCTTGACACTCCGAGCCTGATAGAGTTTATACAGTGTGTTGCTAAATTCCCTTCACCAACTTCAGCACCATGACAAGTGGATTCATGGGCAAATTTGCTTCCTTCCCTTCTTGGTTGTCCTAGAAACAGGTGAAGGCCTCCCCTCAGCAGTTTTGGCGGTGTTTTCATGATGAATCTGGGAGAACTTTAAAGTCCCCTTGGGAAAAAGTGAGAACACTTGAGGAGCTCAGTTGTAGATCCCCATACATGAGATTGTTGAATGAAATCCCAGGTATACTGCCCTGAGTGGCCAGCATTGCTTAATTTGAGCCGGTGGTTTCCGGTGCTGGCACCCGCACTTAATCTTAATTGTCACCATTGGCACTTCTGACAGTCTGCCACATGGTGGCGATGTCTGTTTAATTTAGAGATGAGCATAACAACAATTGTTTATTAATTCGATATACATTAAAAATTACTAATACCTGTCGCCCAAGCCATTCTTATACCTTGAGGGGCCTGGACTGAACTGCCATTCTTGTAGGAGTGTGAGGGTTAGAGGTTTGTTGGTACCATCATTGGCAGTGCTGACAGGGGCAGTGGGTCCTCAAAGTTGCAGTGGCCCCCTAACAAGGGCCCTGGCATTTTTAATTTTTTTACATATAAAGCACTATCACCCTGTAGTGAGAGTCTAGCAGGGTGTGACCTCCAGGCATGCGTACAGTTCGTACAGTTTAATGCAGAGCTTAGTAGGTCATCAAAACATGTCTTGCTCAATATAATCTGATAAAAAACGAACGCTGGTTCACAAAAATTACCAGGAACGTCTGTAACTTGTGTGGATGCATAAATAAGAGATTATAGTACTTTACACAAGAAGAGTTGTAGACTTTGTGTGCTTAATGTACTTAACTCATGTATGCCAAAGGATAAAGTTGCTTTGCAATTGTATAAGACTATTGTGTGTTCTTAGTGGAGGGTCAGAGGAGTTGCGATTTTAATGCATACAAGTAGCACAAAACACAAATTTAGGGGGCATATGTACAAGAACTGGTGATAACTATCGCTAACGCTAGATAGCGGCAGTTTTTTTATCGTATTTACAAGCCATCGCTACATGGCGATAGTATCAGGGATCTGCGGTGAAAACTGCCGCTAACATTAGCGCGATGGTGATAGGACTTCCGGCGTTAGCGGGCGAAAACTACCGATAGGCCCATTAGCGGCAAAATAAACTCACGTTAGTCAGCCCAACATGAGATTTTTTTACCTCTAATGCAAAAAATAGCCTATCTGCAACCTCCAATAGAAAATAGGCATAAAAACCAAAAAAATGCAGAATGTAGCAGCCAGGGACAAGTGCAGCACACATCAACAACCCCTGCAAGCCACCCAACATCCAGGATGACCAGGATGAGAGCCTGGATGCCTCGCTGGACCTGCATCTGGAGCCTGGATACCTCGCTGGACCTGCGTCTGGAGCCTGGATGCCTCGCTGGACCAGCGTCTGGAGCCTGGATGCCTTGCTGGACCTGCGTCTGGCGCCTGGATGCCTCGCTGGACCTGCGTCTGGAGCCTGGATGCCTCGCTGGACCTGCGTCTGGAGCCTGGATGCCTCGCTGGACCTGCGTCTGGAGCCTGGATGCCTCGCTGGACCTGCGTCTGGAGCCTGGAGTGGGATGCGGAGGAGCTGTGGAGTCGATGAGCTGTGGCGGTAGACATTGAGGTGCGATGATCGCCCATACCTGGTGGTGAAGTCTGGCAGGTCGCATGGAGACACGTTGCTGACCTGTGTGAGAAGACCACCTTGCGCCCCTTGGAGCTGTTAATGGTAGAGGCAGTAGCGGTCCGTGGTAGGAATGTCAGCCGGGCGGTGACGTGGGGTGGGGGAGGGGCAGGGTGGGGGTAGTAAACCACGGATTATGGCCGAATACAGGTAAGTAAACATTTAAATAAATAAAACTAATTTCGTTGCGCGCACTGCATCGCATTTGGCCAATGACCAATCCCAACGCCGCATCGCAGCGTTGTGATTGGCTCAGGGGAGGGAGCCTGGCTGCATACTTACTGTTCCTGGAAGCAGACTCAGGAGAGCAGGAGCAAAGAAGACACGGGAACCGGCATCGAGGTAAGATTTCCCTCATTTAAATATTTACAACACCTGCTCACACACACACCCCCGCGTCCACGCCCCATCCAGTGTTCTTTCTGGCCTTTCCCACCTCCCAGCTGTCCAGTCCACCCCGCAGCACTTCTCAATGGCGGCCGCTGTGCAGCCATGCGCAGCGGGCGTACCACTGGTGTGCCAAAGGTATATATGAAGTTACGACGCATACCATTACATCGCATTCCATTACAATGCATACTAATACTAGGCATATTGCAACAGTAGGGAAGGTGTTGCATAGCGGAGATGTAAAAATTACTATTCCCACTTCAGTGAGTGCAACCCTAAAACTAACCATTGCACCCCAAAGCAAACCGTGGACCCTAAAATTCATCTGTGAGCCCCCAAAGCACACCCTCAAAATCATATTTGACCCAAATGCACACCCCAATTTTCATATTTGACCCAAATGCACAGCCCAAATTTCATAATTGACCCCAAAACACACCTGAATTTCAAGAATTGACCCCAAAGCACACCCCAAATTTAATCTCCAACACACAAAACCCATACCCACCCTAAAACTTAAAAATACCCCATTACTGACCTCACAATGCGTTGTCATGGAATGGGATGTAAAGGCACCTGCGTGGTTGGAGTAGCGTTGTAAAGGCATTATGATGTAATGCCTGCGTTGTAATGGACGTCTCCCGTGCCAAAGGCAAGCCATAGGCAAGCCTGTCTGCATCCGTCTGCCCCAGGACCGCGCTCAGCACCAAGGACCCTTCCTCTCGGACACTGCACCGCTACGACGCCAGCACCCTCCTCGCCATCAACGCTGGATGCCACATCGCCTGCCAGGACCAACTTCTGCTCCGGACCGGACATCGCCATCACTGAGAGCTACTGAATCACCCGCAAGGACCACCCGCCCTCCAGGAGGAGGCATTGCCATCACCTACAGAAGCACACTCCGACTGACCACGCACTCTAATGACCCAACGGTGACCATGGAGCACCTCAGCTCCCAGATCCGGACCAACCCCAAGCCCATCCTCTGCGGCACCCTCATCTGCAGGCCCCGCGGGCCATGGCCCCCCATTCTCCGATACCATTGTAGACCTCCTTGCACCCCAGGCTCTCCCATCCACCGACAACATCCTACTCAGTGAACTCAAGTTCCACCTGGACAACCCCAGTGACCAGAACACCACTCCCTCCTGGGGAAGCTCACCAACATCAGACTCAAGCAGCTAGTCACCGCAGCAAGCCACATAGCAGGACACACGGTCAAGCACATCTCCTCCGCCAGCGGGAACTTCAACTACAGCCACACCACCGGACTCTCCTGGACCGACCATCATTGTATACATCACGTCTTCACCATGCCCACCGTACACCACTGCCATCATCGCCCCCCCTTGCAGCTGGATCAAGGCCACCGAAGAACGTCTCGTCAACTCCCTCAGCACCACCACTCCGCTAACTCTTACAGACGATGACACCGCAGTGCGCAACCGCCACCGATGGATCGCCAACTGCGCCGACACCCTGGCACCCCTCAAGAATGGACCAGGCAAAACTAGCACCACGTAGCGCCGTATTTGCAAAGTGACGCATGTAGGCATATGCGTGACCTTGTGAAGCCCTGTGCCACATCATACCTGCATCAGGTATGATGTACGCAGGATGTGCGTTCCCATGCGACAAGGCCTCATAGGAGTGGCACAGTGAAATCCCTCAGATTTCACTGCGACTAGTGTAGGACGGCACTGCGTCAGTACCTTACATCTGCCTGATGGCAGGCATAAGGGTGACGCAGTGCGACAGGGATAGGCTGGCCCCATGCATTGCTGGAGTTGCGTCATGCTTGTGACACAACAGCAGCAATGCGTGACATTAGCGCAGACAGATACATCAGGATTCCAGACGTAGCTGTCATTACTTGCGTCATGGAGCACTGTCCAGTGAAAACAGCGCATCCATGGAGTCGCAAGAAAGGCATAGTGAAAAGTGTTGCGACACTGTCTTGTCGCAGCACTGAAACACTTTTCATGAGTGAGGCCCAGGAATGCGCACTATCTTATTGATGGTGCGCATTCCTGCCCTGTAGTTTTGTCGCAGGGCAGCGCAGCAAGATTGCTTGCAGCGCTGTCCAGCACCAAAACCTGCTGACATGAGTCCCCAAGTGTTATCTCCATTTTTAAGACCAGCTATTTTCTGGTCTTAAGTCCCAGCCGCTAACGGGCTTTAGCGGCTGTTTTTTTTAACGTATCGCGGGTCCGGGCGATCATTGTAAATATCGCGAAGTGGGGTTAGCATGCGTTTTTGCACGGGAACGCCTACCTTGCATATCATTAGCGATAGTTATCGCTAACATAGGTGGCGATGCTGGAAACGGCCGGTATCGCCAGAAATCTGTCACTAACGGCTGCTTGCGACAGCTTGTTAATAGGGCGATAAAAATATCGCCGGATTAGCGGCAGAAAAGTGCCGCTAACGCGGCGTTAACTCCTTGTACATATGCCCCTTAGTTTTTCGGGTCATCATAACCATGTAATTCAAGGAATGAGGTAGCAGCAGTTATCCAAAACTAGCTGCATATACAACAAACACTTTACAGTTGCATTTTGTGTCTCCATAGACCAGTTTTGCAAAAGAAAGTTCTGGACCGTGCACCAAATTCGAATTCAACCAAATTCAGATACACATGTACTCCAGCTACTAGCTGTGGTAAAAACGTTTCACTTTGCTTCTGCCTTTTCAAGGGTAATCCCTTTTATTTCCATGGGGCAGTAACTGAGACTGCGGCGAGGGCATACTTACCAGCCCAAACTGAAGGCGGCTGACCACTGCTTTTGAAGGTATGATTTGCGCACTGCATATTATCCTGCATTATGCTGCCTTGCCTACCATGCACGCTGACTTGCATTGACGCTCAAGGGAAACCTGTGAAAGCGTGACATTTGAATTGGAAGGGAGGACAAAGGTTGAGACACTTGTTGACTAGGTCAAGGGCTCAGTGCAGAGGGCTTTCAGTCCCTTCCTGCTTCTTGACAGGAAGGGCGATGGACATATGTTTCCTGAATGTTTCATATCTGCCCTGAAGTTCAAATGTCACCCGAGTGCACCATAGTTAAACCAAATAAAATGTCCTCTTTGATTGGGCGCAACCCTCTTCTTTGCAGAAACTACCATATGAAGGTGAATACAGAAAGAAGTGCTTGTTTGAATGACCGAACACAGCGTTTTCGTTTCACAATACGGATTCAGGTATTGGATTAGGGGAATAATAATCTTCCATATAGTAAACTAGTAATAAATATGACAGATATTCACAATGCGGAATGAAAAAATGGAGAAAACAATTGATGGATTGAATTCAAATCAAAATTGATATTTAAGGACATATACGAACACAAGCCCTGATGAAGTTCAAGACTGCTTGAACGAAACGCATTGGCTAGATGCTTTTATTGATAGGATTTTACGACTTTACTGGATTTGAATAAAGCAGGAATTTTCTAATGGACTCAAAGATTCATTGATTAATTTGCTTACGGTGGCACCATTCCACTTTTTGTTTTGTCAAGATTCCCTCTGCTTCTGCAATAATACCATACAACGGCTGGTATTGGAAGAGGAGTGCACCGTGTCATACTATTTTGAACTATATGTGAGGTGCAGTGGAGAGGTCCGCCGTTGCCCCTTTTTCTTTATACAGAACGAATTACTGGCTACAAGAAGCTGCTACAAAGGAGGATTTGCACAATCTTTCTGATTCTAAGACATTTTTTGTAAAACATTTACAAAATATAGCTCAAGTATTTCCTGTTGCCATAATACTTAAGGTCTATTTCCCCTTTAAAGCAATTTTAGAAAAACGCTGGACGCTAGGATTTAAAACTCAGGGGTATATTCACAAGAACGTGTGATAACTACCGAAAGAGTAGCGTAACGCAACTTCCAATAACGCAGCCTATCACGGGAAAATAACCCTGTGTCAACGTGGGATTCACAACAAGGCGGTAGCATGCAATAGTCACCAGATAACGTGTCAAATGCCAGCGTGTAAATCAACACCACGCCCAAAAAATGCGAAACCCGAACGCGAGAAATCATGCGATGAGGCCAATCGCGGTACAAAAAGCTGCGAAAAGCAGCCTCAGGCCTGCAACTCCCACGCGTCTGGCGGGCTATTGCACCATAAAAAGCACAGGCACAACACACCAGAAACAAGCCAAAGCACGTAGCAACATCCATGCACCCTGACCAAGCTCAGAGGGCAACGCGAACCCCACAACCCCCACAGACCACCAGCAAGGAACAAGTGGGTCGGGGAAGGCCAAGGAGAAAATGGAGAGGAAGACGGGGTGCAGACCGCAGGAAAACAAGACCAAGGCCACGGAGGCGACAGAACACTACCAGCAAATGACCCACAAGCAGACCGCCTGGAATGCAGTCGCAGAGCCCAGGAGGCCAATCCAGGAGGCCAAGAGGCTCCGCCAGGACGTGACAACCTAAACCAGGCACAAACCCGCTGCCAACAGGAAGGCAGCATCGGCGACAGGTGGTGGCAGTCCAGCGACACAGGAGAAGCAGGAGGAAAGCTAGGCCACAGTCATCAGTGTGGAGAGGGTGCAAGGAGTAGGCAGTACGGACACAGCTCGACAGGACCTGACACAACAACAACAGGGTGAGGATCCAACAGGGACTGGGGGGACGGGGATGATGGGCACAATGCCACACATGCACAATGAGGTGTAGCACACTGCACATCCACAATTACCCAGGGACATGTCCCCCATCCCCGTAGCACACTGCAGCACACACACATAGCAATCACAGCACATACCATGACAATGTGGCACAAAGTGCAACACCCACACTGCAGAACATGGGACTCAACTGGGTCCACCCAGGCGCAGAAAGAGAACAATCACATTGGACAGAGCAGGGAACTGTGAGATGCACATCTACCCCTACAACCCCACATCAGCCATGTAGGCCAAATGTACACTGCCCCAACTCAAATAGCCACCACCGCCCAAACAGTCACAATGTACATTGTCACACAGTCTGCATGTCGACAAGAACAAGGCGCCAACACAATGCCAACATGCACCTCCCCTTCACAATGCAGAGGGACAAACAACACCTCCAGCAGGTCTGAACAGACAACCCATCAGTGATGCCCGAGACGAACACCACACCCCGACGCCCAACAACAGCCCATGGACATCCCACACAGCCCACCACTAGGACCAGGGCAGACAAGCTACTCAGAGGAGAACCCAGACTCTGCAACAGACCACACAGCATGAAGCACCCGCAATCACGGCTGCCTCACAACACCTCACCCACCCACACATGGCACCCCAATGCCAGGTGGCCGAACGCCAAAAGGAGGTGGCCCAACAGGTGAGGGTGTTGCCTAACCCATGGAATGCGAAGTAGAACACATACGTGGGTGTCCAATACCCTTCAGGGACCACCTACACCCCACAAAGGAGACCCACACCTTCACAGAGACACATGCACATATCATGTTGAACTGACTACGGGGCACGTGCCCCCGGCCCCTTTATTGGCAGGGCCACATGTACAGTGACGCCTGTGCTGGATGTGTGTGGGGTGAGTATAAGCCAGCCCGCACGGAGTGCTTGGTGCTGCCAACAACCTGAACAGTGGACACCAGTGTAATGGAAACAGAAAACACCAGCATAACAGAGTCATTTGCAGAGCAACATGGAGGGATCCTGAGTAAGGACAGAGGCCACCCAATATTCAGTCTGGACGTTCCGTGAGTTGCAGTGCACTGAGGTAGGGGCACTAGAGAAGAGCGCGCTCATGTGAAGGAATTGCCAGGATTGTGTCCCTTCGGGTTGGTCCTGATGCAGATGCAGTGGGGTGTGGTACATCTGCATCAACTTCCTCATCAACGTCCCAGGTCTCCCATACTGCCTGAGGTGACAATTGCGTCCGCAGTCCACAGCGCAATACCCAGTATCTGATCCGGGTGTGTAGCTTGACTACCGCCACCAGTCTGCATTCCTGCCTTGGGGCTGCTGCCACCTGCCCTCCCATTGTCTGTGCCTTCTCCCGTCCACACACTTGAAAACATCCTCCTCCTCATGGTCCCAGGTCTTCCCCACTGCATGAGGTGACATTGCTGCGCAACCTCACAACAGCACAAAACTCAATCAGTAACGGACAATGGCTTGCGGTGCACTGAGTCACTGGCACCTGGAGTGCTGAGCAGGGCAGCAGGCCGATGATGGTATCCACGACAGGTCTGGGCAACTCAGTAGGTCTGTCAGGACCACCCTTTTGACTCTGGCAGATGGCGGTTGGAGGTGGTCCTTGCGTGGTGGCGTGTGCCTCCTGCGGTGATGCGACATCCGGGCCGGTCAAGACTCGATGCAATGTGTGGGCCCTTGTGGCCCGCAGTTGGGGCCAGAGGAGGCGGACAGCGCAGGGCCACAGACACATGGGTTGATGACCCCAAGACCATCGCTACAGAGGCCGTTCAATGTCTCAGAAGAAGGGGTCCCAGGCCTGAGCAGCACAGAGTTTGTGGCCCCGGATGCACTGTAGCCGGCACAGGCACCCAGCCACGGGACGGTGACTTGCGGTGCAGTCAGATGGGCCATGCGACCTGAGCGGGTCCCCATCAATGTCCGAGGTGTATGTTGCGGAGTGTTGCAGGGGACAGTGGAAGGTGTCCTCCAGGGCATGATGCGGAAGGTCTGATGTTATCCAGAAGCAGCAAATTGAGAAGTGGAAAGCGCAACCCTCGTTGTCACCAACAATTCGGGATCAGCTACATGAGGATGAAAACTAGCCCCTATTCCATAGACTCAAACGCCCCCAATGTACGACCAGTGAGTGTCCATGAATGTCGGGGAACAAACTCAGTGGCACAGGTGGTGTGAGGGCATGCAGTCTGCGATGATGCCGGTACACAGATGTGAACTCCGACATTGCCAAATCAAGGCTCTGTGACCTACTGGACCGCAATGTAGGCCGGAGGCAGCGGTCAGCATGGGCCCACAGCCACCTGTCGTTGGCTCGCGAGGCACAGAGTTAGTGACACAGTGGCAGTTGTCGGTAGTATTCAATCACCTCCGTGACGATGATCCTGTTCCCTCCGGCCTGCAACGCGTCATCCTCTTACGCCCCTCCGTGCGTGCAAAGACATGTATTCAGCCTTTTGAATTATCAATGTTCTGTTCCAATTCAGCGTAGGCTGAGGGCAGTGGTCCACGTAGGCCCACAGACACATGTCCTGTGCTTGTGATGCATTCGTTTGCTTCACTGATAGCAGGGAGTTTGGTGATATCACCCCTGCAGTAGACATCCGGTCACTGCCATGGTGTAATCAAGACTCAGTTCCAAATGTGTGACCTACCTGACCGTGGTGTAGGCCTGAGGCAGCAGTCAGCACGGCCCATTCACCGAGTGTCGCCGGCATAGGTTGGATGGCCCCACGGCCTGTGTAGTTCAGGTTCAGTGGCACCACGTGTAGCCGGCTGGCGTTGAACAGGGTTGGTGGTACCACGTGTAACCGGCTGGTGTTGAACAGGGTTAGTGGCACCACGTGTAGCCGGCTGGCGGTGAACAGGGTTAGTGGCACCACGTGTAGCCGGCTGGCGTTGAACAGGGTTAGTGGCACCACGTGTCGCAAGAAGCCCATATGGAACTATGCCTCACTGATCGGGGGGGTGTCTGGTGCTGTGGCCGCTGGCCCGGATCTGGGGTCACTGCCATTCATGACTCAGGACACAGTTTCACATGTGGGACCTGCTGGTCCGAGGAGTGGGCCGTAGGCGGTAGTGCAGTACGTCAACTAGAAAGGACTGAAGCGGGCCTGTGTCGTGGAGGTCTGGTGGTCTGAGCTGACTGCCAAGTTCGCGGGACTCGGGCTTGGAGCTTGCGCCGGAACGTGGTGGGCCCTCCTTGACACACGCCGGTGTCGGAAGGTGATCAGTGTGGCCTGGCTGCGCAGGGGCGGGCCTGACGTGTTCGTGGTCCAGCGTGCTGGGGTCCGGCAGGCGCACTGCATCGCAGGCAACTCGGCTCACGTGGACGGCGTTGTCCTCGTGGCGGGGTGGGAGGCGCCGCCCTGGCAGAGACGTTGGTCTTTCCGGAAGGGGACCACGCCCAGGCCTACGTGGTTTTTATTCACACCCCTACGCTGGCGTGGCGTACGCCGGGCCATCCCACTCCGCTGACGCTTAGGGGGGGACGTAACAGGCAATATTTCCGCAAGGTTCCCCACTGGCTGTGGTGACATGGTGGCGTCCACTGTCCACTACACTCCATACGCAAGCGGTGTATGTCGCCATGGATATGGGTGTGTTCTGCATACTGCGAGGTGTCCAGCACATCTCCGGCACTGTTGGCATTGTGTACTTTCCCAATCATGGTTCGACTGCATCCTTCCCACATGCCTGGTTGCCACCTCTCCCCACATTCGGCTAGTATGTGGCTGAGGTGCCATGCCGTTGCTGGCTCATGTTCAGGGCTTGCCCATGTGGACATTGTAAGTTGTTCTGTCGTGTCTGGTGGGTGGGCATATTGTTGTGCCTGTTGTATGTGATTTTGTGACGTGTGCATTGCCAGAGTTGTGAGTTGCATGGTTGTGGTGTTGAGGTGTGTGGGATGTTCATTTGTATATTGCCAAGGGGCTGTACATTTGCCTTGTTGCCATCCTGGGAAAGCTGGTTGATGATGGACTGTCGGAGGATGAAGGTATCATGCACACTGGCTGTGTATTTGGAGGCGACATTGTTGGGTGTTCCACGTTGTTCTGTTGTTGCCTGCACATTGGTGTGAGATGTGTGCTTCCTGTTGCGGTGATTGTGTGCTGTGTCACCAGGGGGCACAGGTAGTACATGTGTGCTGTGTGTTGCCCCCAACACGTGCGTGCATCCTGCTATGGCGTATGGCCCTTGCTTGGTCTCCAGCGGATCCTGCGCCTTGTGTTGTACGTAAGGGGACTGGGGTACCAGGGTGATGGTTATGTCCAGGACAGGTGTGGAGGACTTGCATGTGGCTGGCTGTGAGACTCCTCCGACTCTGGCGGGTGTTGGAGGGGGTGTCCCAGGGGCCAACAGGTGCAGCCACGCCATCAGCTTTGTGTGGGGTGGGATGTTGGTTGTCCACTGTGTTGTTGCTGTAGGCCTGTTAGGCGATGATGGTCAGGATGCGTAGGTTGGTTGTCCCTTTCAGCCTGTAGTGGAAGGTGACATTGTCAGATGTTGGGTCTGTGCGGCTGGTACGTTTCCTGGGGTTTCGCTGTCTTTGCCTGCGCTGCGTCTGTGGTGGTCCGGGGGAGGGGGGGGTTCCGGGTGTGGGATAGGGTCCTGGGGGTGGTGTCGGTGGGTGTTGTGGCCCTCTTGGGTGTCCGGGCCGCATGATGGGTGGCTCCATGGCATCTGTTGCCCTTCGGATGTGGCCCTGGGCTGTACTCCCTTTTGTGGTGCTGGCTGCCGTCCGACCAGTGGCGGCTCCCCCATTGGGGCGTGGGGGCGTCGCCCCACTGCTTTCTCGCAGTGCGAGAAGGCAGAAACATAAATGGTAATAACTACCACCATTTATGTTTCTGCTTCTCGCACTGCGAGAAAGCAGAAGTACCTGGTTGGGGGTGGGCGGTCCTGCTCGAGGGCAGGGTGGGAGTGGCTTGCCCACTGTTGTGGGTAATGACTGTTTGGTCGGCCCTGGGGCCGACCAAACAGTCATTACCCACAACAGTGGGCAAGCCACTCCCACCCTGCCCTCGAGCAGACCGCCCACTCTCCTTTCTCTATGTAGGCTGCATGCAGCAGCCTACATAGAGAAAATGGCCCTGGTGGGGCGCGCTCTGATGCGGCTCACCAATCACAGCGCTGCCATTGCAGCGTTGTGATTGGCGGAGGGGGAGGAGGCTGCCTTTCTGACGAGAGCTGCAAGAATTGAAAACGCAGGACGGCGGGAGCGGGAGTCGGGATGGTAAGTTTCTATTTAATTTTATTTTTAATTAAACGAACCCTCCCGCCTCCCCCTGCGACTACCCCTTCCCCCCGTGACTGATGGCGCAGTTGTAAAACTGTAGGGGTGCAGCCGGATGACGGAAGAAAACTGCACGTGCACGAAGCACGTTAGAGACAGTTTCCATTTATAATGTGCTGAACTGTAAACATTAGCAGCAGGTATTTGTCTCGCATCCGTTTCACAGACGGAATCAGTGAGCAGCGTACGTGTTGTGCTCTTACAGAAATGACTGACTGGTGAACGCTCTTTACACGAGAACGTCCTGCACTGTGTCTGCTTTAGAAAAAGATGTAATACAGGGCGTGAGGGTGCAATGCACGTGATGCCTAAACTTATAGCAAACACTGTGTTTTACATTAATTCTTCTTTTTGCCACCGACGCCCTTTACACCTTCATCGTGGAGCGGGTGCACTTTCTATCGTCCTTGTAAAATACTCGTGCAGGCTTCTTGGCCCTTCCTCACACCAGAGATTCTTTTCACTGCAGCCGATGGATTAAAAGCTGGCATTTGGGTTTGTTGGAAAGGGTAGGGCGGGGGAGGCTTGAGTGGAGCGAAGGGGAGGGGCGGTTCCTTGGCAGAGAGCTTGAAGTCTTTTTAAAATGCTGGAGTTTTTCTGTTTCCTTGGATTGCTGGCTCCGTTTTTGCTTTAAAGCGCAAAACTTGCACTTTTACCCTTTCATGTGTGGCACTTTGAGATGTCACAATGACAATCAGTATGTGTGCAAGCATCGTAGCACCATGAGGCAGGTAGTATTCTTGTGAGAGGCTTGGCTACCACCTTATACAGTTCTCTCCCCCCAGGTTTGTGCTCCACTACTAACCATTTGGCTTTCAGGACGCGCAGGAAGACTTTTCCCTTTTCTCCTTATTCGTTCATTTCTTATTAACAAAACAGCGATTTTACCTGTTTTCCCCAGGTACGTTTCCACGCACGTTTCCATGCACGCACCTACCGCCCACAGTGTTCCCTTTATTCGTAAATGTGTCGGCATTAAAAGCGGCGATGACTTGAAGCTGTGGCTTTTCTGCCAAGGCTCTTAGCGTCTCTGAGCATAAACAGGCTTTCTTGAGAGAGTGATGCCTCCTGCTTGCGCTCAAAGATCACTTTCCAGGTGACGAGGGTGATTCTGCTACAGAAGATAAAAATAAAGTCTCTCAGCACAAATCTTGCAGGACAAGTGTCAACCTTGTGACTGTAAAGGCGGGCCCCAAGGATGCGTACTGAAAAGCATTTCTGTGCATCATACCAAATTATTGCACTCCGGGGCTTACATGAAGATAATTGTGTTTTGACTCTAGTTTATCGAGCATTAAGCAGCCCGTGGGGAAAATGAGCAAAGTTATCTTAGCATGGTAATGTCAGATGCACATTTTGTTATTCACTTCAGCCATGAGCAGGGCATGTCAGGCTCGCTTGCTACGCTCGCTCGCCATAGTGCGCTCAGCCACAACTTGTACGCCTCACCACTTTCAAATGTCACCAGCCGCCACTGCGTCCGACTTTACACCAGGTCAGAGCAGGTGTAGATTTCCTGGTGCTAACGCGCCATATCGCCTGTTTTGTGTTTTTATCGCGGATGTGGCTGGTCGTTGTGAATGTTGAGGTGTGCTGTTGTCTCTGCTTTTGTCACGGGAATGCCTACTCTGCATCTCATTAGCGATATTTGCGAGGGTCCTCTGTGGCGATGTTTTTTGCGGCTGCAATCCCGGGTAAACTGGTGCTGTGGGCTGTTAACACCGGCTTGTGAATGGGGGGGGTAAATGTATCACGACTTTGGCTGCGATAAAGTGCTGTTAATTCGGCGATGGCTCCTTGTGAATATGCCCCTCAGACTTTCGTGTTAATTTAATGTTGCTAATTCTGACGAGTACCATTTGAAGAGGCTTGGAACTTTTGGAGCAAGGGCAATTTATAAATGTTATTATTCATATGAGTAGACTTACAGGCATATATATCAACGTTATACCAGTGTAATGCACGCCAGTTTTACTAGTGCAATTATTTATATATTGCATAGAGCGTTGAAGAACCTTCCGTTTAATAAAAATATGCAATACCTCAATGCGTTTTTAAGGCACCAGATCGGATGGCCATGGCTCTTAGGCAAGATGGCGCTCCACGCCTCCGTCCCACGTGCACTGAACTAGCATTAATTGAGCTTATCATTCAACACGTGTCTAATAAACTGCAGCAGTCAGAGAAGCACAACCGCGCATGTGTCAAAGCAAAGCAGCGCCTCTTTGACCTTGACCTCATTAAGCTGCAGGTCATGCTTCAGAGCAGGCATATGCTCCAGCAAACGTGTGTCAATCCCAAAAACAATTAGCTTTCTCCGGCAATAAATGGTTTCCCTTTTCTCATGCGCTCCCACATAGCTCTGGTGACAGCGCCCCTGTCCCCCTCTCCCTCTCTCCTGCAGACAGCGCCACAGCAAGGACCCTGTTTCAAGTCAGATAAAGTAAAGACATTTCGCCTCAGTTTATGTCGAATAAATAAACGTTCACCGAAGCACTGGGCCTTGCACCATAAATAAGTGGTTCTTAATGTAGCTGGTGATCAACAAGTCACTTCCTAATTAAGTGCAGAGGCAGAGAGAGGACTGAGATTCTTTTGTTCCTTGGGGTCATGTGGATTCCAGCCACGAGTCCCCCGACGCCCCTAACTCCTGTGTTCAGCGCCTGTAATTAGTTCTTGAGAAGCCAGGTATTGTAACAGCCAGGGCTCGGACAGTGAGCCCATTCACTGCCGGCCAGATGTGAAGAGCTCTCAAAGAGCCCGCCTGGCTCCATATTACATGGTGATGTATGACGCTGTAATCTCTCATTCTCAGCCCAGAAATCTGGAGGCGCTGTCATTTTTCTAAGTGTGTACTAAGAGGGCAGTAACTGTACTGCAGACTCACAATATGTAAATTCTCAGATTAAAGTAAGGGACTCGCAAAACAACAAGCAGCACAATTAACATTCACCCATAGAAGAACGACGATTCGAGGAAACAAAAATGTAAATTATAAGCAAACGAGGACAGCAAGGCCTATCATTTTGGCTCATGTCCAATCAGCTCATAACGCACACACACACGCACGCACCCACGCACGCACACACACACACACACACAAACACATTGAGTGGTGGGGGGTGTCATTATAAATTGTGTGATAATTCTGCATATCTAATTTCGTACAAAGGATTGGTCATTCACAAAAGCACTGCAGCTATTGCACCCACTTTGCACACTGTGGAGCCATTTTCTGGGTCATATTGTACAGGGAAATATGTCCCTGGAAAACCCAGAGGATACTGTTATATTCCAGGTGAAATTAACAAGCAACTCCTGTTACAGCTGAATTGGGAATTGTGAGGCACTTGGAATGAGGGCATTAGTTTGTAGCATATCTACTGCCTAGGTTAATTCATGTTATTGATATTTGCGTAGTGCAAGTCAGCCATTGCTATATCATTGTTGTGTCCTTGGCTGTTTGGGTTATGTGATACAGCATAAGTCGTTGTTATCTCCCACACGTGTAGAAGTGAATTTAAAATTAACAAAGTATGCGTGTTTTGTCAACACGAATGAGATGCAAATAATCTAAATGCACTGTATTTAACATAACAAAGTTTCTACATTGAGATAACTAGGCCTCAAATCCATTTGCAGTTGTTTTACAATGCACATTTAAAACATGGTTTGGAGTTTCTCTCTCAGTGCAGCTCTCCTTCAGCGTTTTGTAAAATACTCGAAAATCAAGCAGTTTTACTGTCTTGTTCTGATGTATCTTTAAATAGTATTATTTTTCATGTTTGTGATGTACCTGGTAGAAGGAGCAGAGTTTTGAATGAATCTTTACAAGGCCACTGTCGCTGGCCAAGTGTAGTTTGTGCAAATAATTGTAATTGCATCTTTGTTTTCTTACAAAATACAGGATTAATCCTTAGTAGTTGAACAAAAGTCATTTTTCATGTGATTTGTTTTCTGTTCTAACATTGGATATTGTGATGTTTCATTTGTTTCACACCATGCTGACAGTGCAATTCCTCGGTTTGAAAACCTATATAACATGATGTTTCTGGATGTTGCCAGATTTTTCTGGGACTCCTATTGAGCATGTCCTTATGGCAGACTGTTCTTTACCCTGTACTTAGAATATTTCAAAAGATCTTCTTGGCTTCCTTTAGAGAGCAGACTTCACGTCAGTCTGTTTAATGATAATACTTAAAGAATTATCAGCATTTTCCTTGCCTTTGAAACTTAGCAGTTGCTATGACAAATTTCTCTTGACTCATTATTTGCCTTGTGCTAGACCATATTTGGCTCTGGCTATTAACTAAAATAGAAACTATATTATGCTATGCTAATTTGAACTGACTGACTATTTTTGCCTTAATAATGATCTCTAAATTTTAAACAAACCTCCATGACTTGTACATGAATCTTGCACATGTGGATTTTCCAGTGTGGAGTTTACTATATGGCTATTCTTCTTTGGGTTTTCTTGTTATTCCATGCCTAAGGCTCTCGTCGTTTGTGACTTACACTGCTCGATCCATCTTATCTGCCCTTTTAATCGTAAAAAGCACCAACACTTGTCACTGGAATTTATGTCGACTGTGTTCTAATTAGTCAGTAGGCCCATTGGCGAACTAGATAGTGAAGCATTAGACTCTTCTGTGGTTTGCGCAACCTAAGAACTGATCGCATAAGGTTTGTATTTCAAAGTCTGCGTTTGTGGACGAGTTTGAGAGGTGTGTGGACCAAATGTGCCATAGAGAACCTTCTTGAGTTGTGTTTGGCAGCCTTTCACAGATCTTCTGTTCATGGCAAGGTTACGTGGAATAAAGAAAGAAGATCCAACACGGTGACAATGTCAAGACAATTAATGTAAAATAGTAGGTTCACACAATGGGAGCCCTCAGGGTACGGAGCCTACAACAACTCCAACTCTTCCCAACAGCCCCAACATTTAAACCATACAACTCCACTCCATGCTCCAAAACATTACCACATACCACACCCAACCTTCCACATTTGCCTCATCGCAAGCACACTACCATGCCCTTTCAGCCATAATATAAGAATGGACAAACCCAACACACCCAAAAAATACCAAACAACACAGGGAAATAACCATGGAAAATATATCAGGAAATTACAATAATTATTTATCCTATAATCCCTTAATTTCAAAGGTAAAGACAAGGCATATTGAACACCATTAGCCCTCAGTGAGCAGCCAATCCCACACCAAGCATAGCCTTCTGGCATGCACAGTGTATGGTTGGTCTGACAGGTCCTTGCCACACTCAGGGACACTTACTGACTTTGCCACAGAGTCACAACACCAACAAATAAAAAGTGGGCCAATTGGCAGGGATGATATATCAATATATATATAAAATACATCCATTATCGTTCTCCAAAAATCATCAATGTTTTTAATCAAATGTATATTTCAGTAATTCACATAAGCCAATGCTTAATAATAGTGATTATAATTTTTTTTAATAAAATGTTAATATCAAGTCAAAGTCATTTTATTCTGCGAATTATCACCCTCAATGGTCACAATAATACAAACATGTAAAATTAGTTTATCAGGAGCAGATAAATAAACTTTAAGACAATAACATGACAACAGAAATGTTACTAAAATTGCATACACATAAAAGATAAAAATGTAAAAGCCTAGTAGCCCGCAGGTGAGCTACCAAATATAATATGTGCAACATATTTTAAAGTGCTCTTTGACTGATCCTTCTTATGGAAATCTATGTCTGTGAGTCTTCCTTTTAACATTGTTTTTATGATTGCATTTTGTGGGTTGAAAAATGTTAAAAGAAAGGCTCAGACATGTTTTTTTTAATTATTAAATAAAAGTATTATGCCTTTCAGTCTTTCAGTCTTTCTTTTAACATTTTACAGCCAACAACATGCAATCATAAAAATAACCACAAGATGGCCTTGCACTCCAGCTGAAGAACATAGAGCTCCAGCTGGGAGTGCTTTAAAATCATATGGTAAGTTCTCCTGGGGTCATGAGATGACTTATTGTTTTTGTTTAATGTTGTGGGGTGCTGCACTCCTTGCAGCACCACACAACATAAATAAAATGCTTGGCGGTCCCCCTGCATCTACTAGGGGCATCACAAGCATAATAATATGCTATTGCAAAATGCCCTAGGGCAGTGGTTCCCAAACTTTTGACTCCTGAGGACCCCCATTGAGTCACCACTGGAAGCCGGGGACCCCCAAGCAATTTGTATGATTTAAATTTCAAACATTAAAACAGTAATTCAGAAAAAATAAACACACATGCACACAAAACAAATACTCAAATTACTAAGGATTTTACACATGTATTTCATTTGTTTTATAGTATCTCTCATACCATTGTATGCTCCTTTGTAGGATGTAGGATGTCAGAGCACTTTACATCACACACATATAGCGACAATGAATCATACGTGTAAATCAGTGTATAGAAAATGTTACATAAGGCAAAGGGTACTACAATGTGTAGGATTCACATGTCATTCATACTGGTAGGCATTTTTAAAGAGTGCTTGATCCGGAGAAGCGCAAACTTGGGATTCAGAACATCACCAGTGGTTAGCATTGACTTTAAAAAATAAAAATGTATTTCCGCCCAAATAAACCTTTTTAGCAGCATCGGGATAATGAAAGACTGGGAAAAAACATAAGTTACTAACTTGTACCATGCAGTTTGCAAGCAGCTCTTTGATGACAGTTTATAGGTCACTGTGCTAGATTACGATTGTCACTTATGAACTGCAGAGTAACAAAAAAATCTGTGACAAAAGCAGCAACCCACTGACCAATGCACATAAAACACTTTTTTAAAAAGCATGGTCCACGTTCTTTGCAGTAGGCATATTAACCCTCTGTGCTACGTTAGATTACTCAAAGCTGCAACTGGACAAAACTCTCATCTCTCCAGCAGGTGCATTAATCACTGGCGTTATTTTGACACTTTTATTGTTGCTCAAACTGCTAATTAGACAAGGAACTTTGCAGTGCTTTTAAAACTGCCTCCTGGGGACCCCCTGGGAATGTGTCACGGACCCCTGGGGGTCCGCGGACCACAGTTTGGGAAACACTGCCCTAGGGCATTATGGGGTGCTCCTGCCTGGGAGCAGTGGATAATGAATGAGCGGCTCTTGCCACTC
Organism: Calotriton arnoldi; assembly: GCA_963921515.1. Classification (NCBI taxonomy): domain Eukaryota; kingdom Metazoa; phylum Chordata; class Amphibia; order Caudata; family Salamandridae; genus Calotriton; species Calotriton arnoldi. Next base: position 1,760,116 of record CAWUFW010000601.1, read on the forward strand.
ATTTCTTATTCCTTAAAAAAAAAAAATGGGTGTCCTGGGGCACCCTGATCCTTTTCTTGGTGGGGATTGCGGGGGGACTCCCAGGGCCCCACCTGCCTACCGGCTCCCCTGCAGGGCCCCCACACCACACACCATTTGGGCCAGAAAGAGGCCACTTGGGGTCACGTGGCCTCGATTGCTTCTTGCATGCATCCATTCCGGGTGCGTCGGGAGACAGCTTTACTCCCGCCCAGAGGGAGCAGCTATTTCTCCTAATTTTTATAGCTCCTGCCGGTGGGAGCGGAGATGCTTTCACTGCCTGCACTTCTGTTGGATGGGATCTTCAGAGCCTTAACAGGTTCAAGGAGGAAGCTGTGTGCTCCTTTATTCAAATATTTGCCCCACGGGATAGGGTCACCATAGCCTCCCAGAGGCTCAGGTAGTGAGCCACGTGCCCCCTCTCCTAAATATTAAATAGAACTGTACCCTAACCTGGCCCACCCCGGGGATATACTTTTTGTAGTGCAGGAGTGCTTTTTGAAATTTTGCCAAGGATTTGCAGATCCTCTGTAAATTCAAAGACATTTTTTAACCCAAAAAACAAATTTAGTAAAAATAATATAAACTTTTGCCTACCTACCTCCTATATTAATCTAAATGATCTACCTACCATATCTGCAATATTTTATCTTCTATAACAACCTGCCCTACCTACATACCTGTCATACCAAACCTAATCTACCATACAGTATCATTTCTACCATATATACCTACCATATCTACCTAACATCCTATACCTACCGTACGTAACCTATCATAATTAACCTACGACCACCACCGCCACTTCAGTGCATATATCCTATGCCTGCCCTGAGGTGCCAGGTTTGTGATACAAAGGTAAGTTATGCCTATGAGACTTCTAGAAAGGGCTTACAGTACTTCAGTTTGCTACAGAAAACACTTGCATCTACTTCAAGGGATGTCTAGTAATGGCATAAGCTACTGCATGAGGAAAGTTCCGATTGCAGCTTTTGGAGGATCTGAAAATGGAAATGTGTTGATTCTTTAAAAATAGAGTGACCCACAGGCTTAGGGCATGTTTACTTTATGTACCTTATTCTTTTTTTGTCCAAGAAATATGGAAGAATTGAGACCACCAATAAATTTTCCTCCCTGGTCTTTTTGTGTTTCACCAGGCTTTTAGGCAACCCAGTCTCAACAGTGCCGTCTTAACATATAGGCATGCTGGGCAGTTGCCTGGGGTCCCCACAATCATAGGGACCCCATGCAGACCAAAATTTAACACACATTTTCCATTAAACATTTTTATTCCTGTGAGTGGCTGTGTAGGCAGGGCCCAGCACACTGCTTTCCCCGGGGGCCTATAATGCTGTTAAGACGTCCCTGACTCTCACTACAACTAAGGCGTGCAATATGGATTGTGTACTGCTTAGGTAAGCCACTAACAGCTAGGAAAGTATGGGTGACATTATAATAGGACTGAGAGGCTTTGTGATTGGATAGATAATTTAGAAAAAGGCTGGGGTGCAGAGATAAAACTTAGAAAAGGGCTGGGGTACAGAGATAACTCGTTTGGTACTTTGCAGCCTCAGTTATTAGTGGTGACATGAAGGCTCCCAGTCAGACATTATAGTTCTGACTGTGAAAAAATTATGAAATTGGGAACATGACCTCAAAGATTCTGTGATGGATGTCTTGTCATATTCAGTGAGTGGCTCTGCTTTCCCTCATATATTCCCTCATATATTCATGAGTAAATACCTCAGTGTCCACTTCTACTGAATGCCACTCATTCCCATAGCATCTACTAATCCTATGGGAATGGGTGGCAGCTGACTCCTTGTGAGGAGTGGTGTTGAAGAATTTGGCAGATACCAGTGTCCCTTGCTGGTCTGATGATTAAGAATGAGAGTGACCTGGCGGTCATAGAAGAATGCACTCAAGAAGCTCACTTAAGAAGTTACCTTGATTGTTGATTTTTCACTTTCATTGAACCATGTTAAGAATTTGACTCTTTAGAAGAAAGTTTTTTGTGAGTCAAAACGTCAACTAATTACAATGGATTAAAGGTTTGGCGATCATACCCATACTCACCGTTATTAAGACTTTTTTCAGAAATGTTCCTTCCCTTTTGTGAATTGTGTCATATTCATTACTCCCATATAAATTCATCACCCCTTAAAAATTATATATATTTTTTAAAAATCATAAAAAACCCACTCATTTTGAATATGTTGCTGTTTATGTAAAATGGTATTTTAACTCGTTCATAGAAAATATAACTACAAATGCAAATACAGTATGAATTATGAAATATAAATACACATTAGAAATATAAATTATGTTCAATGGAATCGGTCAATCCTCCTTGCTGGATTATATCCTAGTGGAGACTAGGCTATGGCAAAGGGTTGTTTTTTTCGCTGTCCTGCTGCGACACAACAGCGATCACAACGCTCTGACCTTGGAATTGGAGATGCCGGATTTTGGAAATGCCAGGGTCAGCTATACCCCCCTAGACAATAGATTAATGCTCTCTAACAATAGAAGAAGAATAAGGTGGGGGACAATTCAGCAATCACCCGACAAGCTGGCCACATTATACACAGCAATTATCCTGTACCTATTAGAAATGGGAGAGGCTGTCTCAGCAGAGGGTATCTTACTAACCACTAACAGAGTTGCAGAATCGCATGCAGTTTTAACTTCCAAACTGGACGATATATTTTATCCAAAGACCCTCCCTAGGGCGAAAAAAGGGGCCACACGATCCTGGTTTAATGATAGTTGCCGAAAGGCTAAGCGAACCCTGATAGAGGCAATAAAGGCCAAGGATAGAACCCTAACTAAACTAATGCAAGTGTTGTATAGAGAAAGTATCCAACAAGCAAAAAAAGCTTGGGAACTGGATAGATGGGATGCTTTAAAAACCGTCCTATCCAACAAAGACATGAAGGCATTTTGGTCCATAGTCAGCACAGGCAGCAGTGAAGGGAAGCCAGCATTAGAGCCAAACATAGCAGCAGATGTATGGAAGACTCATTTCCAGGCTTTATATACCACTAAGGAGGCAGTTGGCCCAATTGAGGGAACTTCCATAACTTCTATTCATGAAGAGGCCCCTGCGATTACTTTGACTGAAGTTTTAAATGCAATAAGCAAGCTCCCCTTTGTCAAAGAATCGGGATTGGATAAGTTACCGGGGGATCTCTCTCGGGCAGAACCAAAAATCTGGGGACCCTACTTATTGGTTCTGTTTAACGCTATAATGAAAGGTATGGCGATCCCTGAAACCTGGGCAGGGGCAGAAATTGTCCCAGTTTTTGAAAAGGGGTCACCTCTTTTTCCGCAAACTATAGGCCGATCAGTTTGATCAACGTTACCCAGAAACTGTTTGCACGGGTAATACTTGATCGCCTCCAGGTGTGGATGGAAGAGCATGAAATTCTGAGCCCATATCAAGCCGGATTCAGAAAAAACATTTCCACCGTCGACCAAATAGATAGACTCCAACTTTTATACTGGAAAACGGTGACAATAGAGGGTGGCAGTCTCTATTTAATATTTGTGGATCTGAAGAAGGCATTTGATTTGGTGCCCAGAGCTAAATTATGGGGTGTACTTAGGGATCTGGGGATCCCCCTCCACCCCATGAGCCTGCTTATGAGATTGCACGAAGGTAACTTCGTCCAAGTGAGGTATGGGAAATGTGGCGACCGAACCTCTCGACTTCCAGTTAACAGAGGAGTATGGCAGGGTTGAGTGCTTGCACCTACCCTGTTTTGTCTCTTTGTTAATGCATTGGTTGCCCAACTCACTGAGGTAAAGGATAACGATGCCTGAAGATAGCACGTAGAAAGGTACCAGCATTGATGTTTGCGGATAACACCCTCTTACTGTCAAAGTCGTCTATGGGTATTCAGAGGGTCCTTGATAGCTTTGAGACCTTCTGCAAACACAGGGGGCTGGAGATCAACACGCAGAAGACTACATTTATGATTTTCAACCCAGCCAATACATCACGACCTAACCCTAGTCTAGATGGTACTATGCTTGAGAAGGTGTCGGTACTTGATTACCTAGGTGTCACCTTGACAGAAAATCTGGACTGGGGGCCGCAGATGGCCAAAGCAAGTCTCAAATTGGCCCAGACTGTGGGGGGAATTGTAAAATTGTATAGCAACTCCTCCTACAAGCTAGCTGGGCCAATAACATAGATTTACAAAGTGCAAGCAAGGGGTGCGACAATGTATGGGGCTGAATTATGGGGTCATTGTTGTTCTGGTAGTTTGAGTAAAATAGAGAACAATTTTATGAGGCAGTTGCTGGGCCTCCCTCCTAGTACCCCCCTTAACCCCCTACGGCTAGACCTAGGAATCAGACCAATTGGGGATGAGATTGGTCTTAGACCCCTAATTGTTTGGTGCAGACTGTGGCTGACTCCAGAGCGGGCCGTCTTTCAGTCAGAATTAAATGAGTTATTGAGTTTTCGGGGTGTAGGTAAAATTCCATGGTTTGCACATGTAAAGGGTGAATGTTGCAGGCTGGGAAAACTAAGTTTATGGAGCAACCCAGAGGAATCATGCAATTTCACGTTCAGAATTGGTAAGATCTTATAGGATGCACAAACTTGCAGATATCCAGAAGAGTTCGGTCTTAGGACATCTGACAGCCGAATTCTTAAAACTCAAAGATGAGTATACATTAGAGTCTTTTCTGGATGACATCCAACCAACCCTGGCAAGGAAATTGTATGTTCAGTTTAGATTTGGGACTTTGCCGCTTTTTGCTTTCTCTAACAAATGGTCAAAAACCACATGTCGAGAAAGCGCTGGCTTATCCAACTGTGCAGGAATTTAGGGTTTGCCCACTGCGAGGAGACATTTAGAGCCCTGAAGTACGATACTTTTACGCCCATTGTCTTTGCTGTATCTAGATTTCTCACCTCGATGTGGCACACGTGCAGGATGATCCTAAACTCTTTGCTGCGGTTTTAAAGTATATTATGTCTGTATTTTTTAACTGTTTTATTCAATCTTTTTTATTCCTTTTAAAGTTTTAACATCAAGTTCGCTGATTAAATGAGTTTTTATTTGACAAATTGCATGTAGTTGTTTATGGCCCATGTGACTTTTACAAATGGGGAAACATAGATGGTAGCTGGATGAGGATGGGCTGTTGATTTGAACTGTCCGGTTCTGCCACTCTGTGAACCCTGCGATGCACTTTAACAATGTTAATTTATTAATTGGTATAGCTATTTATGGTGATGTTTTACAGTTCATGGTTTTATGTCCGTTAATTCTTTGTGTATGCACTTTTATGGTCCACGATGACCGAAATAAAGTTTGTTGGATTGGATTGGATTGGAATATAACTAAATAGACATAGAATTAAACATAACTCTTCCCTCCCTTTTCTACAATAAACCCAACATCCTGAAATTAAAACATATTTAATTTTAAAATACATTACAAAAATGAATCTATTTGACAATTCAAATATAAAATATAATTAACACACTATTTGACTACCAAGAATTAAAATGTAATTAAAAACACTACCCATTCAACAATCAACCTGAAATCAAAATACATTAGAGTAATATTGGTTCTAAATTATCAATCACATTTTAAATGAATAAATTACAATACAATAAAACACCATAAAAACAGAATTAAATAATAATTTAAACTTCAATATTATAGTAAAACACTTAAAAAAATATATACTGACTTTCTATATTTTGATCACCAATATTTTTGTAGTCACTATATTTTGCCTACGATATTATCGACACAAAATAGTTTTGATTCTGTGTTTTGGTGGAAAACCAATCTGAACGTGGGTGCAAGGCGCACAACTAAAAGATATTGAATCAAATGGAGGGCATTAAAAAAGCTAGACTTCCTTGAAGGATCACTATAGGGAAAACCCTTCTAGGGCACAAAAAAAGACACCTGTCCATGGTCACCTCTGGATATTTTCGAAATCTCACCTGGACTCTTTGAAACCTGTCACAATAAGATCCAGCACCCCAACTGGAAACTATCCAACAGATATTGCCTACTGTTGTTCGGTTGCTACCTCAAAATGACAAGCAGGTAATTTCAGACGACGATAACAGTTTTCAGTTGACTTAACAATATCCACAGAACCTTGTAAAGAATACCCCCATAGCTGACAGTGTAAACCTTGCTCTCTACTAGGATTCTACTGGAATTCAAGCCAGGGACTCCGATGCTAATCCCACTCCTTTCCCTCTCAATCAAATAAAATCTATAATGAAATTCAGGATCTGAAGTGACTGTACAGGGAAAAAAAGTGGAAGGGAAGTAGACAGAAGAGAAATGCTCCATCAGCGTCTCAACCTGCTGACCTTGGAACCATCAACTGGTGAAAGGTGTGCGGCAAGAACCCTTGGTTTGGAATGGACAGACTGGTAACTCCCATAATCCTATAAAACAAGGTTGTGCTAATCTAAATATTCTTGTATAGAACAGGTAACAATGTCTTGTGAGTATCAGTAGTATGGTTTTACAATGTATGGTAGTGGATGGGCTGTGGCCAGCCCCCAGATGACCAGGATACCATCCAGAAACCAATTACGAAGGGCTACCTTCAATAATAGAGATTCTTGTGCCAGGATGACTTGGAGTGTTCAAAGCAATAGTTATTGAATGGCGGTATGAAAACATATTCCAATTGCTTTAACTTTAATGTTCCCTTGTACCTGTACACCACAAGGTGCACTGATATCTTTTATAATCAAATGTGAATGCTATTTTTGTATTACCTGATGTGCCCATCAGCCTCAGTATGCTTGCTGAGTTTTATGACTCTAGTAGGCTTTGAACCATTTTATTCAAAAAAGTACATTGGCACGATCCCTGCATCTTGTAGTAAAGAATAGCCTTGCTTTTGATATTGGCAAACAGGAGCATAATTTTAGGAAATGAATGAAGTCAGCAGTGTGTTCTTGTATTGGATATTAATTTCAAGGACAACTCACATTTTGTCCATGAGAAGATCCCGCAACCTGCTCATTAGATAGGTTTTGCTGAAAGTAACACAATTCTGGCAAGTGTTTATGCTCCATAGACTTTTATTGAGGAAAAATATATATAAATTGTTCACATTTGAATGTATTTTAGCATTGCATGCTTCAACTGGCCATTTTGGGTGAGAGCTCTTGTCGATTGAAATGACAATTGTCTCCTGATTATTTGATGTGCAGATTGCTATTTTTGTATTACACACATTCGAATTTTGTGCTGCCTGATGTGTTGTGTTTTATTTAAGAGAAGGTGAATTGATCTACTCTGCGGGCATTAGACGGAGGAGCACTGGACCAGACTCCATCAAACATCCCTGTGCACCAGAGGTAAGAGGGAGGTTTCTCCAGTGGGGCTGAAGTGGAGCATTGCCCAGCAGTAGACCAGGTAAATTGGTTAAAAGTGTGAACACAATTAGACCAAAATGTAGGTCTCACTGTGCTTACTTTATATTTGTTTGCTTGCCTGCTTTTCATGGCCTGTATTGTTTTATGGTTGTAAATGTATTATTAAAAAAGGGGTGTACACATTTGTCATCCGAAAAGGAGACAGCAGGAATTAAGGGAATAAGTTGGTTGGCCAGGTAGGATTGGGAGAAATACAGTGAACAGAAAATTAGTATAAGTGTGAATCCATGGTTTAGAGCAAGCGGGCTCTAGAAATAATGCACTAGTGGGGAAGATAGGCAGGAGCGCCAGGACCCAAAGTACAAGTTCAGACCCCAGAATGATAAATCTGTGTGAAAAAGCCCAGACCCCTGAAGGATGATTGTGTGTGAGAAAGAGGCCTTCTGATCTAGCTGACACAATGCCTTCACAAACCCCTCTGTGTGTTGACTGAAAGTCCAACGAATGCAAGCTGATCTTTATGTGTGAGTGCATAATACCTTTCCATTTCCATCTACAAGATCAGTTAGAAGAAAGATAACTGAGGGAACCCTACCCCGTTTTCCATTTTCTTCCCTACCTCCCTCCATGGGATGAGCTGAGGGCACATGTCTGGCAGACCACTTCCTTGCTCCCCATGTGTGAATGAACAATTAGGTTCACAGATGAGGGGCAGAAAACATAGCGAGCCGTTAATAAAAGGGACTCCTGCCCATACTATGTACCAATAGTACAGCAAAGGCATGTGCAAGTGGTTACAAGAGTGAGTGGTAAGGCATGTGTAAGTAGTTGCAAGAGTGAGTGGTACTCTCTAATGAGGATGGGAAGAAGTCCACTCCTGATCATGATACCTTTGATATGAAACAATGAGCAAACGTACAGAAGAAACTTAAGGATCCCAAAATAAAATAGTGGCCAAGAAATGGCCTCTCCTCCTACAACGGCATGAGGAAGCTCACAAACATGATTCCCAATTTCGAGGTAATAGATGTACCTAGAAGAAACTAGAATCCTAAATATATCACCTAAGGAACAGATTTAGGGATTGTGCTACAACTGCTCTGCTGCCTCTGTATATATAACCCTGGATAACTGAATCCCTGGAAAAATAGAAAGAGAGCGAGGACACAAGGGAGGAGGAGGATCTGTTGGATATGTTCTCCATGCCAAATGAAGGGGCTGTGGGGGCAGTCATTGAAGAAACTGGAAATAGAGGAGTGGCTGTGGGACCACTTGTGAGTGGAGCACAAAGATGTATGGTATAAGCAAGTGCCGCAATATGTCTGACTGACGATAATGTGCCTGTATTGGGGGGGGAGGGCAAGTAGACAATAAACTGATTCTATTATCGTGGATTGGTCCAGACTCCATGTACAGTCAGTTCTGGGGTGCAGAGATCGCTGAGAATGAAGCGCTACTATTACTCTTGAAAGTTTGAGGCAGACTGCAGAACAACTGTCTGGAAGGCGTTTCTCTTTCTCCACTCAAGTGACGCTGATGACGAGGGCCTTCCTCTTCCCCTCTTCTTCCCTTGAGAGACTACCCCGCTGGTTTATGATTCATGTCCCTTGGATCCCTTCTGATTTAATGAGTATTAAGAAGCAATTCTCCAACATCAGAGAAATCCCTTTTCAGTTCCAAGAGGAACTGAAGAGTGCGTTTGAAGCATACAGTGTACTGTGTGGATATGAAACAGTTACTGCGATTGGTGGTGCGGAGCAAAATGAGAGAAATATTGGTGAACAAGTAGATGTGGCTGAGGGTTGCCCCTGGAGGACAGTTGAGTACAACAAAGAATATTTTGTTTTTATGTGATCACAGATGTGTGTCTAGTGAAATTTGATTGGACAAATATCCCGGAACTGTAAACAAAATTAGGGTGAATCACCAGCTGATTGTTTGGATAGACGTAAGGATGTGCTTGAAAGAAACTCAGAGCTCGCTCAAGAAGCTGTATGTGCTGCATTTGCACAGAAAGTGTTACCGAATGTTAGAAGTCAAGTCAATCAATCAGGGGTTTGTTAAAGCATGACTACTCACCCATAAGGGTCTCAAGGCGCTGGGGGGGTGCAGGTTCCATCCATCAAGGAGGGGGTCTGTCGAAAAGCAAGGTTTTGAGGTTTCTTGCGAAGATGGGGAGCGATGTTGTCTGTCTGAGGTGGAGCGGAAGGGCGTTCCATGCTTTGGCCGCGAGAAAGGAGAAGGAGCGGCCTCCCGATCTGGTCTTTCTGGTGCGGGGGACCACGGCGTAGGAGAGCTGGGCTGATCGTAGGGTCCTTTGGGGTGCGTGGAATTTGAGTCGGCTGTTCAGGTATGCTGGTCCGGTGCCGTGGAGGGCCTTGTGTGCGTGGGTGAGCATCTTGAAGGTGATTCTCGCCTCGACAGGGAGCCAGTGGAGTGTGCGCAGGTGCTGGGAGATGTGGCAGTGTTTTGGCAGGTTGAGGACCAGTCTTGCGGCGGCGTTCTAGATGTTCTGTAGCTTGCGGGTGAGGTTTTTGTTTATTCCGGCGTAGACTGCGTTGCCGTAGTCGAGTCTGCTGGTGACCAGGGCGTGAGTGACGGTCTTTCGGTGTTCGAGGGGGATCCATTTGAAGGTCTTACGAAGGAGGCGGAGGGTGTGGAAGCAGGAAGACGAGACAGAGTTGATCTGGCGGTCCATTTTGAGCTCGGAGTCCAGGATGATTCCCAGGTTGCGTGCGTGGTCCGTGGGGGTTGGCGGGTTTCCGAGGGCGGAGGGCCACCAGGTGTCGCTCCAGGCATCGGGGTTTGGGCCCATGATGAGTACTTCTGTTTTGTTGGTGTTTAGTTGTAGGCAGCTGTTTTTCATCCATTTGGCGACGGCTTCCATGCCTTCTCGAAAGTTGCGTCTGGCGGTGTTGGGCTCGTTGGATAGGGAGAGGATGAGCTGGGTGTCGTCTGCGTATGACACAAGTAATGACCATCTGTATCCGATGGCAGACTAAGAAGCTGGTCGAGGCTTTAACAGTCGCTAAACATTGTGCACCTTACAAGAGAGAAAAAAAGAAAAAAAACCTTTTAAATCATGTTGCTGATATCGCCGGATTTACAGAGACCAATCAAGGTTATGGGATGGGGAGATCGGAAAAAGGAAAAACACATTGGGGTAGGTAGGGAAAGGAAGGAGAGAAGGGACAGCTGGGAGGGACAATGAAAGGGGCAGGGGAGAGGCCTATGGAGTCAGAGGATCATGTTTTGCTTGTGGACAGCAGGGGCATTGGAGACTGAACACTCACAACATAGCGGTCGATTCCGATTCGGGCCGGAAATCTCTTCTACCGAGCCGGACCCGGAGAGATTTCCGACCGAATCGGACCCGTGCAGCCCGACCGAACGAGTACGATGCGCACGTATGCCATCGGACTCGATTCGGTTGGACTCCCATTGAAGTCAATGGGAGCCTGTCGTACAACGCGTACGCGGGCTCCCATTGACTCAATGGGTGCGAGGCGGACAAGGGCGCCCCCTACAGCGTGTACGCGGAGAAGCGACTCGCGCAGTACACGCACAGGTAGGGGGGACCCATGGGTCCCCCCTGTGTGAGACTCTCGCGGCTACGCGTACAGGGGGGTCCGACACGGACCCCCAAAGTACGGCTCCGACTGCTCTTTGGAGCCAGAGTGCGCGGCTCGGTCGGACTGCTCGCGGCGCACATCGTACTTACCCGGCCGGGGAACGTCTCCATTGCGCGGTGCGAGTCGAGTCCGAGCGAGTCGGTCGGTGCGGTTAGACCCGGGATCGAGTCGGTCGGAGCGGTCGGGACACCCGGACGAGTCGGTCGGCGATTTCGCATCGTACTCGCTCGCCCGGACGCGCGTACGAATCGGTCGGGAAATAGGGCTCCGAATCGGATCCGGTTAAGCCAAATCCGATTCGGAGCCCTACCGGCCGAGATCGGAATCGGCCCCATAGTGTTGAATACTTTAGTCCATCCTGATCACTTTGGGTTTCATGAGATTACTAAAAAATCTTATCCTGAATTTCAGTCATAGAGGTTCTGACTGCTCCATGAATACCTTCCCCCAGACACCCTATGTAGATTGTGTCGATAATGGTAAGCAGAATACTTGTGTTATTGACATGGGTGGCTGTCACTCAGCTCTAAAAACGTCAGAATTCCCCACTTTACCTCTCTCTAGCATGTTCATAGATGCAGTCAGTATTTTGAATAAATGGGTACCTAATAACATTTCTTACCCCGTGTCCACCGCCCTGGGACACATTAGAGATAAAAATTCATTTTTACTCAGCCTAACTTTCCCATCTAATCTGCTTGGCAGAGCTATTCAATGCAAATTAAACTGTTCTGTGTTTTGCACTTTGAAAGGTGTGTTTTAAATATACTTCGTCAACAATAAAACAAAGTACTATTGTGTGAGATAACAAATTGACAAAGTGATACAAATGAAATTGCTATGTCTCCTTGCTTAACTGAGTTACATTCACATATAACATCCACATTGTGGCTCACAGAGGCCAATGATATGGTGTTCATATTACCAATAGCACCAGTGAAGGTTGATCCTCAGAAAAAGCTACCCAGATTACCACAGTACCCAATAAAACCCGAGCCAGAGGAACACATTTGCCCTGTCACAGCAGATTTAATTCAGCAAGGGGTTTAGTGCTTATTGTTAGCAAATGTAATACCAAGATGCTCCTGATCTACAAGACGGGAAAAGCCAACATGTACATGTTCTCACAGGACCGTAGGACCATTCACAATGTGGTCATCCCAAGCATCCCTATGGTCCATAACCCTACTACCATCCTTTCTTTCATCCCCGCAAACTCCAAATGGTTTTAGTGGTTGATCTCTGTTCTGCCTTCTTCTCCATCCTCATACATGAGGATATTCAGTATATCTTCTTGTTCATATTCCAAGGATCGCAACGTTTGTAGACCTGACTTCCTCAAGGATTTATGGAGTCCCCTTGAATCTTTCTGACGCCCTAAAGAAGTATCACGACTTGTTCGTTTCCCCCCTGGTTTTACTTTTTTCCAGTATGTAACAAGTTTGCTTTTGGTAGATCATTATATGGTGGACTCCGTCTATCTCCTCACATAATTAGTTAATAAAGTGGATTTAACTTGAAAGGACCAATTACAGTTCTGCTTTCCCTGAGTGTGATACTTTACTCATGAAATATCTGTTGGTAAATGCCACCTGTCCTCTGACTGAGTTGAGGCCATTCATTGGGCCCCTTTGTGCACTTCCAGATGGATTTTATCCAGCTGCTAAGATGTGCTAACTATTCATGTGTTAGTCATTGTGTGTTTGTTTTAAGGATGGGTGGAGTCATACCCTTGTGCATGGGCAGACGCCATCACAGTATGTAAGTGATTACACAGAGCTTTTATCCCTCAAGTCTGAGTACCATACTGGAACGGGAGTGACTGCCAAACACACTTTGTGTCAGCAGTAGCACAGGCAAGGCTTTAGGAACAGGCCAACATTTCCATTGAGGATATCAACTTAGAAAGAAACAATATTGCCCTCTTTCAAAAGACAGCTAAGATATACTCAAACGCTAAACTGAAATGGCCAGATGCCTTGCCAATAGCACTTTGGCCTCTTAGAGTAATTTCCTCCCAGAAGAAAAAATTGAGCCCATATGAAATAGTCATGGGCCGACCCATGATGCTGCCTTCCAATCCCCCAATCTGAGCAACTAAGTCGGATATACAGTGAATGATGATGCAGCCTTACAGTAATGTAGAAAGCTTATACAATGGCTCTATATTGTCTGTTCTCAGACCAGTCACTCTCTCCAATCCAATGAGTGGATGTATATATGCATGCACCAGAGGCACTGCATTGCAGCCTTTGTAGCACTGACCCTACCAGGTTTTGTTCAACACAAACACAGGTGTTAAATGTTGTGTTTGGCAATGTCGTTCCACTCATCTCACTGGAAGTGAGCTGCTCCTCTGAGAGATGACAGCATTCTTGCTTCTTCTTCTGGACCTGTGCCAGACCCTAGATCAGGACCCCTGGCGGAACCGGTTCTGCTGCTATCCTGCCATCTGCCAGTGTGACATGTTGCCCCTGTGGCTTCTCATAGTTACCAACTTTGTCTGAGATAAGCACCCCCCTCTCGGATACCAGATGCCTCTGTGACTCTGGCCCGCTATCTTTGCTACTTCCTTGATTGTTTGGTTGGTGGTGGAATACATCCTCGCTGCAGAATGGAGAATCATTCCAGAGCCAAATTTTACTGAATATCTCCTTGCATAGAGTTACCGCTCCACCTATGGGAACTACTCCAACATGCTGTTGGTGGAAAAGTACATATAAAGGAATATTCATTCTTCTTGTTGGGCTTGCACTTGCCTGTTGATTAAGAGGGCATTATCCCTTTGATTGGTGTGCCCATAACTTACAATGGCACTTGTCTTGATTTCTTCTACCATAGGCACCAGCTGTCATTGTGTGCCGGCAAATCCCCTATGTCTTAAGAGGGACTTGAAAAGTTTAATAATCCTTTCATCTGGAACATGCAGATGGTACTCATCTTACCCTGACTGAGCAAGGTTTTATCTGTGAGCACTCTAAAACAAATGTCTCCAGTGTTTTTGTTTGAAAGAGTAAAAGTGACCTCGTTGTAGAGAATATTCCTTTTGAACTGCCGCCTTATCAATTCTGTCTTCCTCATGGACTGGTGTTTCACAAGTGGGGGGCTAGGCAATATTTCTTTTGCGCATCCCAAGCTTATGTGTGACTGCCATTAGATTACACTGGGATTTGTTATCCGAGATATATTATTCCTGCCATGAGACATTTATTCAGTGAAAGAGAGGTAGGCACGCTAGATTCTACTCTTCTTTAATGCCACATGCTTTAGATGAAGCAAGAACAAATTCAGAGATAATGGATCAGATTGGTAATGCCATCACATTAGCTTTAGGATGCCAAGATGCTAATTCAGAACAGAATGGTTTACATTACATTTTAGCCGCCAAAGCTGGAGTTTGTGCCATTCTCGGTTCTGAATGTGGAGTTCACCGTCCCAGAAAGTCACTTACCATACAAGAGCAAATAGACCACAGTAAGTTTAGCGTTAAGAAGCTATGCAAGTTACAGAACAGGCTATATTTTAATCCCAGTGGCATCTGGCTAAGTGGAATATTTGGGCACTGGGGAATGAACATATTTGAAATAGTCATTGCAATTGTTTTATTTGTGGTTGTTCTATATGTATTAATAAAACTGAAAAAGTGCATCATGCTACGCACTGCCAATACTTTTCTCCTTGCTACTTTTGAGAATAATGAGGACAGTGATAATGGAGATGTGAAAGCAGAAGTTTTGAGTTATGTGTGATTAAATCATTGTAAAGAACGTTTGCTTCCCAACAAAAAATACATAATCTTGTATTCCTACTGCTTTATGTTGATAATGCTGTCTTGCACCTGTATACAAGAAGTGCAGTGATATATTTTACAATGAAATTTGAATGTTGTTTTTAACCTGAAGCGCCATTTAGCCTGAGTATGTTTGTTCGTTCTGAGACTCCAATGGTCCTAGAAGCCATTTTATTTGAAGTGATACATTTGCACATTTCCTGCGTTTTTTAATGCAAAACAAAGGCTTGCTTCCAAAATTGGCAACCAGAGCGTGATTTTAGGAAAGTATTGAAGTCAGCAGTGTGTTCATCTATTGTTTCTTATTGTCAGGGACATCTCACATTTTGTTCGGGAGAAGATCCTGACACCTGCTCACTAGATATTTTCACTGAAAGTAACAAGTTTCTGTCACATGTTTACTCTCCGCAGACTTATATTGAGCGAAAATGTATAAAACCATTTACATTTGCATGTATGTTACCATTACAAGCTCCAGTTGGCTGTTTTTGGCAAGAGATGTGGTTGATTGAAATGCGAGCTGTCTATTTGCTGTGCTGCTTGCTATTTTCCTATTCAATGCATGTCATACCTTTGGGCTTCCTGCAGAGTTATGTTTTATTTAACGGCAGCAAGCAACTCGTGATCTGTGGAAGAAAGGGTTAACCTGAGCTGTGCTAGCCACCCCCCCTCCCCTAGGAAATGAAGGGGAAAAAAATAAAATAGGTGCAGGGAATGCGATGTTGCTAATTACACGACTGGAATAGAGAAACCACGAAATGCAGTTAAAAGGCAAAATAAGATACTGTGACTGGTTCTTAAATCGTCTCAGTTCTTGCTGCGCGCAACGGAATTCGTTTTATTTATTTATATGTTTACTTACCTCTATTCTGCGGTATTCCGTAGTTTACTACCCCCTACCCTGCCCCTCCCCCGCCCCACGTCACCGCCCGGCAGCACTCCCACCATGGGCCGCTACTGACCGCGGCTAGTGCTTGCTCTTTCTGGAATGTTCAGGCTCTTCCAGAATATTCTGTCTCTTTCCACTTTGCCCAGCAAGTGAGTGCTGATCTCTGTAATCTTGTGACTCCATTCTCCTTTGCCTCCCAGCCATCAGTGAGTCATCTGCCACAGTCTCCAAGGACGGCCCACAGTAAGAGTCTGAGAAATGTAGTTGCGTCCATGCGAAACACCAGCCACGATCACCTAAAACCACAAACTCCATAATTTTTGCCACTCTCACAAGTGAGAACATTCTGTAGCAGAACAAACCATTTTATTTAATGCATGTGTTGTGCCTATGACATTTCCAGTTTATTTGAGTGGCATTCCAAAAGGTATTTCTCATACTACGCCAAAATATGATTTGAAAATTCTGTCTGACCATTACATTAATGATGGTAACCGGAAAGTAGAGTAGACTCTCTAATCTGGCACATCACAGCCTTGCAGTACCTATAGATATATTGAGTGCCAACCACTGATATAAGCGTTTGGGTTTAATGATGAAAAATATCTGAAGTAGAAATTCATGCCATTTCAGGTGCTCCGCGAATTAAAAAAAAATTACCCACAGTTCCCTTCACTAGAATACAGGCCTCCGATAAAGCAGGTGATACAAAAGAATTTCGACACCAAGGTGCAGGGTGCACAAGCTATGGGTGAAGAAAAGATATACGCCTCTGGTGCAAATATTTAACTTAACTGCCTGCAGAATAAATATAAAACAGGATTGAACATCAGCACAGACAACATGCTTACACGATTTGCCTTAATACGTCTTATTAAAGTTATTATCTCAATTTAAGCATGGGGACTCTACCTTCACGTTGTTTCTGTTTGTATTGCACCAGATTTTGAGAACTCGCCGGGAGAACACCATCGTGCGAGCTTATTAGGGCCCATAGTCCCTAGGAATATTTCATCCTAATTGATACTTTTCCATAAGCCTTTTATTTGTAACTTAGCTAGCAGCTAATTGCCTCAATTTATGTCGACCTTTGTTCAGACCTTGAGATGGTTTTAAAATAGAAGAGAAACACTAAAAACTGCTTCTGTAGCCTGAAACTTCAGTTATGTGGGGCTGGAGATGTATTTTTTCTCTTACAATGGCAGAGGACTTTCCTTGGCAAGCCAGCAGAACAGATCGCTCCTTTGGAGCCCAACGTTCTGGTCACATTTCATTAATACAAATTGGACATTTGTTCAGTGGCACAGGTGGCAGACGTTTTCGGTACCAGTAAAAAAGTTGAGTACTTTAACGCATAGTGCTGCAGTGTCTGAGATGCAAGGTGGTAACAACGCCTTAGCAGACCCTATTTAGCAGTCCCTCCACAGGGCTCCAGGCAGTGGCATTAATTCAGAAGCCCACTGAAGTATCGTGGCATGTTTTGAGGAAAATAGCATTATGTTTGAACATTTTTGCTGGACCTGGTGGGAATCCCCATAGCCACTCAAAATGTTTTTCATTGGAGTCTTATTATTTTGCATTATTTCATTGGTTCAATGTGTGGATTTTATTTATTATTGTGTTCTTTTCATTTTGATGGCAAGCTGGAGCAGGAAATAGTGCTCTATCTTTTAAAGACATGAGGCCTGACTTATGTAGTGTCTTTGATATTATGTGCGATTGGACCCTCGCGGTTCTAGGCATACTCTAAAAAGGAATTACGTAGTCTTCTGGGAGATGTTAAGGTATGGATATGAAAGTTATGATGCAATGCGCGCAGTGTGTGATCGTACGATGAAGAATAAAGAGGTCTGTTAGAGAGCTCCCTGTGTGGTGTGTTCATTTGCATGCTCTTGGCTGGGGAAGACTCTACAACTGGTGACGAGTAGGGGATATGTGGCTGAGAGAAACAAGGCTGCTTTCCCTTAGAGTTTGCAATGGTACAGCTGCTTGTGCGCACCAATTGTGCCCTTAATCAATGCAAAGCAGTCTGCGGTTGGCATATGTGGAGTCAAAGCCCAGCTCCAACCCATACACAGCTAACTAAGCAGTTGAAGGTCCTGCACAATAGGACATTCGAAAAGCCCGCCAGAACCCGCTGGTAAGGCTAAAAGAAGAGAGACTGAGCCGTGCCATAACACAGAGAACTCATCCATACGAAGCAAACGCTAAAAGCAGTGACAACCAGGTGTGACGGCTGAAACATACTTACTGGTACAAGTGATTGAAGCACCACACGATCTCGAATTGGATGAGACGACGAGGCTAAAGCAATGGGGGTGTTGTGCAGAGAGGTTGCCAATCCTGCTTCATGTGAAGAACACTGTTTGAACAACACGTGCTCTCATTGGCGACAGAAGGGAGGGCCAAGTCTGATGCTGTCGTGTTTCTGAAATCACCACCACCATTCGACACAGCAAAGAAGCAGAACTTTGTGCCAGCTGGGCTGAATGGATAGAAACATTCGATGACTTCACAGATGCACTAGAAGAAGAAGATGATGAGAAAATCATTACATATTTGAAAAACCTTGCCGGTGGTGGAGTGCTAAAGAAAGTCTCATAAACTGATGCTGTGTTGCACCAAAAGATACCAATCCCGATTGTCGACTATAAAAGGTACATTTTCAACCAAGCACGACAACAGGCTGGTGAAATGATGGACGAGTTTGTTGAGAGACTTGACACACTTATCAAGCACTGTAAGTTCAGCGACTTCAATGACGAAGAAGCCATGCACCTCAGAGTCATTGATGGTTGTCTTCAAGACTCTTTCAGAAGATGCATGCTGAAAGAGACACTCAGTTTAGAGAAGATGCTAATGGCTGCAAGCACTGAAGAAAGAGCAGATCAACAAGCTGCTCATATGGAAGCAGGAACGGTGCACAATGAGTCAGCATTGACCATGAAAAGTAAGTAGATGCACAAAATAGATGCACACAAGTAAACGCCTCCAAAGAAGAAAAGGTTTGGCTTTCGATGTGGGTTTTCATTTCCCTATGAAGGTAAATGTCCAGCCACAGATATGCAAAGGCTGTGGGAAAGAAAACCACTTCATAATAGTCAGCATAGCAAAAGAGAAACAAAATGTGTCACAGCAAGAAGATGAAATGGATGCGAAAAGGTTCCAGAAGCATTTTCTCCACGCCAACAAGACCAAAATGCAACATCAGTTACGAAACATAGAAACCAAGCATAGTCAATCATTGTCAAGCTCATCACATAAAGGAAATTCAACGTCATTATCAAGTGCTAGCGAAGAAGACTAATGTCCTTTGATGATATCGACTAAGGAACGACATGCACATCTAGGATTAGCTTCTTGTAAAGAAGATCAAAAGTCAAAGAAGAATCACCAAACAAAGTGACACAATTCATTTAGACACTGTCCTTAAATTACATTAAAGGTGAATGGCTGTCCCATAACTTTCATTATAGACCTTGGTGCGTGAATTAACCTCGTACCTGTAGAAAAGGTCATCAGCCTATCTCCTTTGCTTAACCATGTCATACACTGAGGTATACATGTGGGCTGCTTCTAATCCGTTACAGAGTCAAGGATCATTTACAGCAACCATGCGACATAAAATGATGTCAGTGCAAGCGACAAATTCATGTCCTTCAGGGAACTTCATCTAGTGCATGCCTATTTAACTTTGTCACTGCTGCTGACATGGGACTGATATCTCTCAACTACAATATCCGTGCTCAGTCTGAAATTTTAAGACAGTTCCCGTTGTTGTTTCACGGCCTGGTAAGACTCAAGAAAATGAAAGTGGAACTTCATATTAATGAGGACATACAGCCTATTGCCCAATAGCACAGCAGAGTCACTTTTCACCTTCAAGAAGCCATTGTGAAAGAACTACAAACAATGTTGAAGCATGACATCATTGAACGCTCCACTGGTCCTACACCGTGAGTTTCGCCCATAGTTGTGGTGCCAAAAAGGACTGTGGCAGTGCAGCACGCATTTGTGTTGATATGCCCCAGGCCAACAAAGCAACCGAGAGAGAAAGACATCCTGGTCCCTACATAGCGGACATGATCATGCAGCTGAACGGAGCCAAAGTCTTCTCACATATTGACCTGAACAAAGGATACCATCAACTCATGCTGGAAGAGAATTTGTAGGTGCATTGCTACTTTTTCAACTCATGTTGGTTTGTTCAGATACAAAAGACTGAGTTTTGCCGCATTCTCAGCTGCAGAGATATTTCAGGATGCTATTCGTCGAATAATTCAACCTGTTACACATGCTCTCAATTACATTGATGACATACTAGTACTTGGGACAACAGAAAAAGAGCTTTACAATTACTTGCTGAGGCAGGTTTCACTCTGAATGCAGCAAAGTGTAAGTTTCACAAAACCCTACTTAAAATCTTTGGGCACATATTCTCTAATGGGGGAATGATTCCTGACCCAGATGAAGTGCAAGCATTGTCATCTTCTTGCCCCCTACAAGATGTAACCATGCAGCGATCCTTTTTAGGCATGGTCCGCTATTGCTCAAGATACATTTGTGACTTTGCTACAGTGAGTGCCCCATTGAAGACTTAACAAACGAAATGCTCCATTCCAGTGGCCTCCTGAATGCGACCGAAGTTTCAAAGAATTAAAGCATGTGATTGAGAATCTAACTAAAATCGCCTATTTTGATCCCAAGTTACATACTGAGATTACAGTAGATGCGAACCCGGTGGGGCTGGTAGCAATCCTTGCTCAATTCAATGGCCATCCGAATGCCCAGAGACACATTGTGGCCTACACCAGTAGAAGCCTGTCTGAAACAGAACGTGCCGACTTTCAGCCGGAGACGGCGAGTCTGGCTGTAGTGTGGGCCTGCACACATTTTCATGTATTTTTATATGGGAAACGGTTTACTATCAACACAGACCACCAGACATTGCTCACCATCTTTGGAAACCCGAAAGCTAAGATGTCCCCTCGCATAGAGAGGTGGAGGTTGCGACTGCAGGAGTACGACTATGTGATTGTGCACAAGCCGAGGAAAGACCAAAACCCTGCAGATTACTTCTCATGAGTGCTGCTACATCACCACATTTCGACATCCAAAGTGGCTGAAGAGTATCTCAACTTCATTTTGAGGTCCAGCCCACCAGCAGCTCTATTTATTGAACAGATTATTGCTGCTACCAATGCAGATAAATACATGCTCATCCTCCAAATTAGATTGCAATCTTGGAAGAAAAGCATTCGACCCATTGCTGATGATGTTGAATTTAAAAAATTCATGTATGTACAAAAAAATCTATCCATCACCCAAGAGGGTATCATCTTGAGAGGCTTGAGATTCGTCATACCTGCGAGCCTGAGACAGCAAGTCATTCAGTTAGCCCATGAAGGACATTGTGGCATTGTAGCCACCAAAAGAGCCCTAAGAGAACAAGTGTGGTTCCCATGCCTAGTTGAATGAGTTGAGAAAGAGCTGAAAGCGTGCCACCCTTGTAACTGCTTATCTCCCAAGGTGACGCAGCATCCACTGACAATGTCTGACTTTCCTGAGCATCCTGGGAGAAAGTTACAATTTGTTAGACTTAGCATCCTTGGCGTAGTTTCCCCTGACTTTTTGCCTCTACCGCCTGCATTTTTTGACCATGTACTGGATTTTGTTTTTGCTGTTTTCGATGCTTTGTGCACTTTGCCACTACTGATCAGTGTCAAAGTGCCAGTGCTCCCTGTGTAAATTGTGATTATGATTGGTTATCCTTGATTGGCATATTTGATTTACTGGTGAGTACCTAGTGAGGTGCGCTAAGTGTTCCAGGGCCTGTAAATCAAATGTTACTAGTGGGCGTGCAGCACTGGTTGTGAGTAGCCCTGTAAATGTGCCTCAGACCTGCCACTGCAGTGTCTGCGCGCACAGTCTTAAACTGCCATGTTGACCTAGCAATTGCACCCACTTGCCAGTCCCTAACCTTCCCTTTCCTTACATGTAAGGCACCCCTCAGGTAGGCTCAATGTCCCCCTATGGGCAGGGGGCAGTGTATGTGAAAGGTAGGACATGTGCTGGTATGTTTTACATGTCCTGATAGTGAAATAGGCTGTATTTCGTTTTTCACTATTGAAAGGCTGTCTGTCCCATAGGTTTACATGGGAGCTGCCCTGTAACATCTTACAAGTGTAACTTGTCATTGAGACAAGATAGAGAAATGGAGATTAGGCTCCCTGAACTCAGAATTTAATAGCACACCTATTAGTAAAAGTGTTTTTTAAATTATGTGTCTGAAAATGTAACTTTTAGAAAGTGGGCATTTTCTTGTTTAACCATCCTTTGTGCCTCTGCCTGTTTGTGTACTCACCATCTGGTTTTTGGAGTGACAGGGCTGGGGATGTGCATTTACTAGACAGTCACAAGGGGGGTTGAGGTGTGTCCTGCCTTGCCTGGGTGACTCATAGCCAGGCTGAATAGACCTTGTCTGCATTTGGAGTGGTGGAAGGGGTTTCACCAGCACATGAATAGGCTGTTCTCCTTTGCGCACTGTTGTCTCCACCTCCTGCGGTCAAGCTGGACCAAGGAGGCTAGAAATGGTTTACTCTGGACTCAGAGACCCTTTTCACAAAGAGAACAATGGGAAAATGGGGTAAAAGTATTGGACCTAAAACCCCAGGACTTTATACCACTTCTGGAAACAAGAGGACCCTGCCAAGAAGAAGAGCTGAAGAGCTGTGTGAGGAGCGCTGTCTTTTCTGTTTGAGGGGTGGGTTGGCCTGTAGTTGCTGCTTCTATCTGTGGACAGAGGAAAAGGACTGACTCATTTTACCCTGCTTTGTTAGCCTGCTTTTGAAGAATCTCCAAGGGCTTGTGTGTGTCTGCCTCCTGTTTTGGAAGACTCAGGGACATCAAAGTTTTCCGTGTGTTTTTCTTGCTAAAATCTCTCTGACCAATTTCTGGGCCAGTCTCCCCCACCCGCTGTGTAGAAGCCAAGGCCCTGCAACACCGTGCCATGTCGAAAAGGCCCCTGGGTCGTGAAGAGATCCCCCAAACAAAGGCGTGGCCGTTTGTCAGCTGAGCCAGCACGAGAACATCGCCAGCATTGCCCGGCAACCATCACTGCGGCCGAGGTCTCCCGCATTGCCCGGCAACATGTGGGGAAGCTGCTGTGGTTCCTGCAGCACCCAGAAGGGAAAACACTGTAAGCCACTGCCCCGTCCAGCATGAGACTCAGCGCCCGAGTGCCCTGGCACCTCTAAAGTGGAAGCCTGATTGCGGAGGCGAACTGGGATGCTTCCAGAGTGAAAGGAAGCCGGAGCCTCGTCACCTCTTATGGACCTGAGCCAGCCGCACCAGATCAGCGTGCCTCTGCGCCCTGTTAGTCATTTTCTGGTCCCGCCGCAGGCTGAAGGGGAACCACGTGAGTTCTTCAGTCCCCCTTCCCTTTTGTTGATAACGCTGGGGGCACTTTGGTTCTCTTGCTGCAGTTAGCCGAGCGGGCAGGAATCCTCGACGGAGGTTCCACTCTGCCCCTTTTCCTCCATCGATGGTATTCACGGTCGTAGATGGGCAAGTGGCCTGACAGCCTGCAGATTGGAACAGTGAGTACCCGTCACCCTATACCGCATACTAAGAGCACAGTAACGCTATGCCCTAAGATTTCATTTGGGGGTTATGGGCATGTGAGATGATGATTCTTGTGTTTTCTCTACTACATTTAGTGTCCTGATGATGGGATAAATGTCGGTTTACACTTGTTGGAAACAGGAGAACAAGTATAATCTGCAGAGTCTGCCTATTTTGTACAGTGGTGGTGTTTGCAAAAAGGGCAACCTATAAGTATGTAATGCTCTGTGATGGTTTTGACAATTGGCTAGTTGGCAAAACGATTGTGATTTATGCGATTTGGTCTATGTGTTTATATACAGTGTGAGTGATATTTTTATATAACCTGGTGTGGAATCTCATTTGTGGGTTGTGTAGTGTGTCACTGGTGTGTGTGTTGTGCAAATGCTTTACACAGTGCCTCTGGGATAAGCCTGACTGTTCTGCCAAGTTACCAAGGGGGTGAGCAGGGGTTTTCTTGAGTGTGTAACTCCCTTACCCTGACTAAAGTGGTGGATTCTTCCTGGCTTAGTTGCATACCCGAGCCAACCAGAAACAACATTTCTAACACAATTGATTTCTTTGGGCCTTTAGGAAATAGACATCATCTCATGGTAGTCATTGATGAATATTTGATTTTTCTTTTGGTGGAAGACTTATCATCGACAACCCATGAAAAAGTCATTGAGCAGCTTGATGACATCTTTGCAGCATTGGGCATGCCCACTATACTCAAATTTGATAATGACTCGCCTTTCAATCGCAAAGTAATCAAGGAGTTTCTTGTTTGACTCAATGTCAAGCATCAAAAGAGTATTCCTCTTTGACCCCAGGAAAACGGTGTTGTTGAACGATTTATGGGCACCCTCCAGAGGGTAATTCAGTGAGCATCGATGGAGGGAGTCGATCTAAACTAAGCCATGTGTCAAGCCCTTCATGTCTATCGATCAACTCTTCACTCCACAACTAGTGAGAGTCCTGCCACTTTGCTATTTGGGAGAGCCATCGGAACAAAACTACCACAATGGAAAGTGCAAAATAAAAACATATGCTGATCATCACCGACGTGCCCGGGAAACAGCCTTTGATAAAGGGGACTGGGTACTGGTCAATCAAAGACGGAAGTGGAAAATGGACACTCCATTTGCTTTCGACCCTTTGAGGGTTGTCACGTGCAAAGAATACATTGTGACAGAGCATCGTCCTGGAAAGTACATCACACAGAACTCATAATACTTTAAACACCTACCTCAATGTTTGCCAGCTCCTGAGATCACGAACGAGGAGGCTCGCCTGAATGTCCAGATCAAACATCTGAGCCTATGTCATCGGTGCCTAATCAAGGTCCATCTCAACTACCTCATACCACCCAATCTGGCACACCAGTGCAAACACCTCGGTGACTCATTGAGGAAATATGCTAATGTTGTCTGTACTTTTAATTTAACAAAGGGGGAGATGCAGTGTCTTTGATATAATGCATGTTAGGACCCTCGCGGTTCTAGGCAGACTCTAAACAGGAATTACGTAGTCTGCTGGGAGGTGTTAAGGTGTGGTTATGAAAGTTATGACGCAATGTATGCAGTGTGTGATCATACATACACACATAGAATAAAGATGTCTGTTACAGAGCTCTGTGTGTGGTGTGATCATTTGCATGCTCCCAGGCTGGGGAAGACGCTACAACTTAGAGTTTGGTGGACGGGTTACTCCATCACAAAAATGATGGAAATCCCGTCTGCTTTCTTACATGGGCCATCAGATATAATGCATTTGTAATAAGGTGGACGGGAGTAACCGTCCACCAAACTCTGAATCACTCCTATTTCAATCACATTACTTTTGCATTTTGAATATCCACTAGTCTGCTACGTTTAATAAATCAAGCAGCTGATAGTTGCTGGGGTATGCAAAGTTGTAATTACCCAAGCATAGTATTGACGAGTTCATGATTAATGACCTCACCATAGTTCATTGAGATTCCAACTTTTCACAGATTTACGTTCTTGTGTACTTTATATCTTGTGAGTGCTAGATAGTGGCAGTAATTCACAAGCATTGTATATACAAGGTCATGAACAGCTTGCTTAACATTTTCTCATGAGTACTTTACCACTTTGTTGCACCTATAAATCGCAATCATTCTGCATATAAGTCTATTCCTTTCTTAGCTTTTCCACTCAAAACAAATTACATTGTTGAAAGAAATACTTGTGAAAGTTCTGAATTTCACAAGAAAAGCCAACTCACTTCGCAACTTCTCTTAACTTCGCAACCTTCAAACAGTTTCCAGATGAAAATGGGAGAAACAAGCAAGTATTGCAAAAAAAATATTCACAATTATGCATACTAGAAATAGATGATTTACTGCTCACAAACAACCATTTTGAAGATATATCCCAAAGAAGTGTTACTATGGTTCAATGCTTTGTTGTATGTCAAAGTGCACGAATGAGAAATAATGTATCTGTTTTATTGTGTTTAGACAGTCTCAGCTACACTGTGACTGCTTTGACATGGAATCATTCCATAAATGTTGAGAAGATTCTGGAGTTTGAATAGGGGGCCATTTATGTAAGCTGTGTCTGGTTATGATGCAGATGGGTGTCTTTTATCTCTGGTGAAGTAAACTCCTTAAAGCATTGAAGTAGTAGGTTTGCTCTTCGTTTGATTACCACATTTTTGGCAATGATTTGCTGGCCAGGCACAGAAATGCTCAGAGAAGGAGATGCAACTGGAGGAACCTACACTGTTACAGGAGTGAGGTGTGTATAACCCAGTCAAGCTGATGAACAGAGGAGTTTGTCAGCCCTGACACTGCCAGCTCTATCACTGTTGCCACAAGGACCTGTGGTGTGTTCAAGGAGGAAATGGTAGTGGTGGCAGCTGAGAAGGGAGACTAATTTATTATAAGGTAATGACTGCTCTGCGAGGCCAAGGTGTAGCCATGCCTAACGGTGAAGCGCTGTCAACATAGCTGTGGAAGAGAATCGTCAGGCAAGCATCTGCGCACACTGTGGGTGCTTCAGCTTTGAGATGGGCCCAATTGAAGTAAAAGTTAAGTGTGGAGAGGCCCGGTGTGTTACGTTATTACACATCACTGACTCACAGCGATGCACGCTGTTCATGACCTGAGGCGTT
This sequence comes from Calotriton arnoldi, assembly GCA_963921515.1. Classification (NCBI taxonomy): domain Eukaryota; kingdom Metazoa; phylum Chordata; class Amphibia; order Caudata; family Salamandridae; genus Calotriton; species Calotriton arnoldi. Next base: position 1,786,572 of record CAWUFW010000601.1, read on the forward strand.
GTTAGAAATGAGGGTCTCTAGTTGGCAATGGTTTGCACTGTTGTCCAAGTAGGGACCCTTCTTCGCAGTCAGAGTAAGGGGGATACACCTCTGAAATAACACCTGCTCACCCCCTTGTTGCTTGGCATGAGCAGACAGGCTTATCTCAGAGGCAGTGTGTAAAGCATTTGTGCACGCATACAGTAACACAGTGAAAACACTACAAATGGACACAACACCAGTTTAGAAAAATTAGCAAAACTTTATCTAAACCAACAAGACCAAATACGACAAAAATCCAACATACTATTAACCCTGGGCGAAGTGCTACGCTACGCTCGCGTAGTTTGCGAAGTTTGCGCTACTTCGCACAACGCGAATTGCACGTAGCACAGTGCGAACACGCGTAGCGTAGCGTAGCGTAGTGCCGCGGTCATTTTTGCTTGCTCGCGGTCCTCAACGTCAAGTTGGCGACCGCGAGCAAGCAAAATGACATCCGGCGAGACTTTTTCCTGTTCGCGATCAGCAACATCAAGTTGCCGATCGCGAGCGTGGAAAATAAACCTCCCGCGAGATTCTCAACGCGGGAGGTCAGGTTTCTCATTGCGAGTGGTCGCGTATGCTTGCGACCGCTCGCGATGAGAAACTACCAGTCCGCGTTGAGAAAGCTGCCGCTCGAGTAAAAATCTACTCGAGCGGCAGTAAAGACAGCTCGCACTGTGCAAGTTGCCGTTTTCAATGATTGCACAGTGCGGACAAGCATCCGGCACTGTGCAATCATTGCGAACAGTGCGCTACGCAGTTCGCGTAGTGCTACGCGAAGCTTGCGTAGCGCGAACTGCACTTTGCGTAGCTCGCGAAGCATTACTTCGCGAACTACGCCCACCCTTACATACTATACTGTAAAAATAGGTACTTTCAATATAACCTTCAAATTGCAAACATAACTTGAAAACACAGTTCTTCCGAGTCGGTAGCTCCGTGTGGGGCTGCCGCGATGCTGAAAACAACAGAGTGTAACAGTTCCAGCCGACCGCGTCGGTACGGGTCAGTTAAAGCGTCAACAGAGTCGTAGACAGTACTTTTCTCGTTGTCGGTCGGGGCAACCGTTGCGGTTGCGATGTGAAGTGGAAGCGGTGCAGCGTGCGGTGCCCTCAGGCAGCGGCTCGATGACAGTCATCCAACGGCGTCGGTCAGACCAAGGCTTACAATGCGGAGTGAGGTGGTGCTCGATGCGGTGCTGGCAGGTCACGGTGCTGGCAACGGAGCCGGTCGATGTTCGAGTCGGGTAGCGATGGTGTCGGTGACGTCCGGGCAGAGTGAAGCGAGGTGGTGCGAGTGCGGTGCCCACAGGATGCGGTGCAAGCAACGGCTCAATGCGGTCGCCCAGCGGTGTCAGTGAGACCAAAGATGCGGTGCATAGTGCGTAAGTGCCTTCTGCGGTGCCTTCAGGACACGGAACCAGCAACGGACTCAGTGACAGAGTTGGCTGCTCTTTTCTTCTGCGGCGACTGAAACCAGCGGTTCCAGAGACGGTGCCCAGAAGGATGGTGAAGTCTTTGCTGATCCTGAGACTTCTTGAACAGGGGGCAAGCTCTACCTCAAGCCCTTGGAGATACTTTGTCAAGCAGGAGACACACACACAGTTCCTCTCCTTGGCAGAACCAGCTACTGCAGGCCAACCCCAGACAGCACACACCAATGGGGCAGTACTTCTCCTCCAGCTTCTCCCAGCTCTTCTCCTTGCAGAGGTTCCTCTTGAATTCCAAAAGTGATCTAGAGTTCAGGGGTAAGGGGCAACACTTTTTATAATACAAAATCCTTTGTTCTCTGGAGGCAGAGAGTGTCTGTGCTCAGCAAAACCAGTTCTGTCCTCTTTGGGCCAGCTTCCTGGCAGGAGGTGGAGACAGCACTGTCCAATGCAGACCAGGCTGATTCAGGTGTGAAAGAAATCTCCTCCCCCTACTCTGAATGCAGCCCAGGTCTATTCAGCCCAGCCTCGTTTCACCCTGGAAGGCATAACATACCTCACCCCCCCAAGTGGCTGTCTAAACAGAATGCACATCCCCAGGCCCTGTCATTCCAAAGCCAGACAGTGAAATACACAAACTGGCAAAATGGGCAAAACATTGTTCTTGCTCTGGAACACCTAGGCCTGAGAGTACTAAATGGCAGAACTGAAGATGACACTCCCCCTCGCTGGACTTATCAAGGCACAAATGCACAGTCGATAATAGACTATACAATATTAACTCTACCATTATTGAACCAGGTGAGGAAGTATATTATCAAACACACAACCAGAAGTGATCACTCATACCAGCACCTGGAAATAAGAATAAACTTTGCAAAGCACCAGCCGGCACCTAATGAACTAGGCCACCTGACAACAATTAACGCATACAATGGTCGGCAAATACACTACCAGAACTAACAATGCTAGCTAAAGAGATGCTAGAAACTAACATAAATTTAGAAACTAGTCGAGTAGCGAACGGGACAACTTTTACTATGAATATGATGAGGCAGGCTCTCAAAACGATTATGTATGGAAAGCAATGAATAAGCTTAATTCGAGTCTCTCAAAAAAAGCTTTCACATTAAGAAAATAAATAAGAAAGGCGGTCAGAAAGAACAGGTCCATTAACGCTGCAAAATGCACCTGGGATCATATAAAAAGTAATAGGAAACAATACAAAAAACAAATTTGGGAGGATCAAAAAATGAAACAGGAAAAATGTTGGACAAAGCTTCTCTTCTGTGCTAAAAAAATAACAGCAGAGCTTTTGGGAAATAATAAGTGGGACAGCTAGAGCACCGCAAATCATAAATAATGCATGTGTGACTGAGTCGGCTTGGATAGTTCACCTAAGCAAAACATTTAAATGAGTTACAGGCTCTGCAAATAATAACAGTCATATCAAAAATAATAAAATCAGGTCGAAGGGATGGGGCCCTGGGGCCAAATGTGATTCCTCATGCCATTTTCAGGAGAGACCCCGACTATTGGGCGATCCCATTGTTGGGGCTATACACTGAGGTAGGAACAACGAATAGTCTGCCTATCAGTTGGAAAGGGTCAATAATCAACCCGATATTTCAGGGGGGTGATAGGTTGGATCCGGGAAATTATAGGCTTATAGCTCTTATGGATGTGGAAGCTAAATACTACACATCATTAATCCTGGAGGACCTGGTGGAATGGTCTAACAACAGCAAGTTGATCCCTCTCAACCAAACAGGATTCTGCAAAGGCTTTGGAACGACAACCAACATACTAGCCCTGGCAATAATAGCAGAAAAGTGTAAGCGTTTGCAGAGAAAGCTACAACTTTGTTTTATTGATTTTAAAGCAGCATTTGACATTGTAGATTGAGGGCTGCTGTGGAGTAAATTAAAGAATTGGGGTCTTCCTGAAACAATATTACGCACCATAATACAACTGTATACGATCACTTGGATCCGCATAAAAATAGCAAACTGCACGAGACTGTCAAGGGAAATACAGACAGAGATAGGTCTAAAGCAAAGCTGTGTATTAGCGCCTCATTTATTCAATCTCTTTATGGCAGACCACTTACCAAGTTTAAATCAAGTAAATTCTAATTCTCACCCACCACGCATGGGTCCATTATCTGTAACACACTTTTCTTATGCTTATGACATAGTCTTGCTCAGCCTAACAAGAGTTGGCTTACAAAGATCGCTAAATGAGTTATCAACGTTTGCCAAGGACAATGCCTTGGACATCGCCATCACAAAAACCAAAACCATGTCTATTGGGAACCCGCTTCAACATCAACACCCTATTAAGCTGGGAGAAACAGCTCTAGGGGTAGTCAACACCTACAAATATCTGGGGATATATATAGATGATAGACTGAACTTTCAATTTCATAAACAATGTCTCGAGAAAAAAGGAAATGGTCTAATCTACGCATTCTGTGCCCTTGCAAAAAAGCTAAGGGGTCCATCGTTCAAGCCGCTGCTTGCAGTTATGGGTGCCAAATTACTGCCGACAGTGGCTTATGCAAGCATTGTTCTAAATGGTAAAGTTGCACAACTTTTAGATAATCTAAAGACAAAAGCGTATAAAAAAGTTTTCAGTTTACCTCAGCATGCATCCCCGGCACAGGTGAGATTAGAATTTGGTCTTACACAACAAGATATTGGGAGAAGATATGCTGCTATTAAAGGCTGGTATACAATCTGGTTAAATCGAGCCAAAGACTTACATGATGCCTTGTGGCGGGCCCAGTAAGAAGACCCACATTCCAGTTCTTGAAAACAACACTGGAGGAAACAAATACAACAGAACTCTGGGCACAGAACTCCTCTTTTTCTGTCTTCTATAGGGTGCTAAACAAAATGGCCAAATTCCACTCATTATTAGAAGAAAAAACCAAGCTAGCCAAGCAGTCTCATGCCTGGATGGTTCTGCAGTGTTACACAACAGCTCGTCCGGCAGAATATCTACACACAACGTACGCATCTCATTTGAAACGAAAACTCATTGCCACAAGGTTTGGGGTTTTACCAACTTTAGCTGATCAGCCAGCATGGAAGTACACTGGTCCCATGACATGTAACCTATGTGGTGCAGTGAAGCAAAATGTTATTCATCTGATCTGCTTATGCCCCTCTTTGAAAACAATTCGGGCGTTGTTATTGAAAAAAGCCTTAAATGATAGGGGCATTCGGTCATGTAGACTGTCAATAATTAAAGGCCTGGACCCAATAGATCCCTATCTGAATTGTAAGATAATGAGATTTCTGATATTTTATGAAAAGTCAATCCAGACCAAGGAAAAACGCGCCTTTGATCCACTGATGAAATAGCGACTACGGACACTCTTGATTGCTAAGACCTGTTCCTTGGAGCACTACTCCAACCCAGCATTCATCCCCTCAGTTATAAAATAAATTTACAGACTGGTTTTAACTGCACCAATGCTTTTTATATTGGGACTGGAAGTGATAGCAATATAGAAGATTGCTTTATTGATATATTAATATGTTCTGGATGATTACGTCCCTTTTTATTAATCTCCCAGGTATGAAAGTGATTCACAGACTGGTTTTAAACTGAATGAATGTACTTTATATTGAGATTGGAATGGTGAACAATATTGTAGACTTTGACATGAATTGAATTTTAATAATTTAATAATTTGGGAATTAATTGTCTTTTTTAAGATTGTTATGGTTTTTATTAACTGAAACAATAAAGTTTGTATTGTATTGTATTGTAGCAGAGGCACAGTGGATGGCTAAGCAAGAAAATACTTGCTTTGTAAAAGTGGTATTTTCAAACCCAGAATGTAAAAATCATCCTTACTAAAGCATGCATCTTTAGATTCTGAGTTCAGACATACTAAGCTCCATTTTCCTATCTTGTTCCCATGGGCAATTATACTTATAAGATGTTATAAGTAAACCCCCCATTCTATCCTATGGGACAGATAGCCTTTTAATAGTGAAAAAACGAAACTGGCAGTATTTCACTCTCAGGACATGCCACACACCTTAGGGCATGTCCTACCTTTCACATACACTGCACCCTGCCCACAGGGGTACCTTGGGCCTACCTTAAGGGTGACTCACATGTAAGGGAAGGTTAGGATCAGGCAAGTGGGTGCACTTGCCAGGTCGACATGCCAGTACTAGACTGCACACATACACTGCAATGGCAGGGCTAAGACCCTTTTGCAAGGCTGCTTGTGTGGTGGCACAATCAGTGCTGCAAGCCCACTAGCAGCATTTGATGTACAGGCCCTGGGCACACACAGTACACTGTGCTAGGGACTTACCAGTAAATCAAATATGCCAATCATAGAATCACCAATCCATAAACACAATTTACAGGGAGAGCATATGCACTTTAGCACTGATCGGCAGTGGTAAAGTGCCCAGAGTCATAAAACCAACAAAAACAGGGTTGAAAACAGGAGGCCAAAAAGCAAAAAGTCCAGGGTAAACCCGCTGGAAATGACAGGTCTAACAGGCGTGCATTATTTTGTGTGCTAATGGGCCACTTTGCTCTAGATTGAACATGGAGACAGCGGCACATTGCTCATGCTGTGAGGATTCTATTTTTTTTTTTAAAACAGAGGCGTGCCATACAGTATACCGCTAAGCGCCTTAGTCAAGTGGTGTGTGGCAAAGTGTGTGAGGCCTCCGTTTTTTGTTTTGGGCGCAGCATATTCTTTTGAACTCAATTGAAATTGTTATGATCAGCATATTTTTGGGGGAATTCACATTGTACGCTGCACACACGCAGCAAGGAGGTTTACCTCAGTGACAACAGGTGGACGGCAAACATGCAGCATGCATAGGAATACAGACAGAGTGAGTGTTGGACTCCTCACACCATCGGGGAAAATTTGATTGTCATCTTGATTCCCTGAAAACAGCCCAAACATCAGTGCATACCTTTTATTTTGGGCTGCAATGATAGAGTTACACATTTTATTAGTTGCTAGCCCTGCAAATGCAAGCCGGCAAAAGTGGACAATTGTGTTGCTGACACCTACTGATGGAAAGTGGAAATAAGCTCACTTGGCAGCATTTTAGCTGTTTCGTCAATAGGAACAGTAGGAATCAGTACCAGGAACCACTTAACACGTGCCTGAAAATTATTGTTTCTAATACAATAACCACTCCACCACCATTCTTAATGACAGCTGGGGATCCACCCATAGAGTGAGGATTGGATTGACTGATTCGAAAATTACTTGGTGGCTCATGATGGCACCAGATTTCAAGCAGTAAGAAAGAAGACATTACTGTTGGGAACATTTGGCAAAGAGGGACAACACACATTTAAATATCTTCCAATGACAGGGGAAGAAATAGAGTGTATGTATAAAGGTGCAGTTCTGAAGTTACACACTAGATTTGCCAAACTAGAGAATGTTGTTATGCGCAGGCATAAGTTCTACACACAGCAACAACCTGTATTTGAAACTGTTGATGAATTTGTATCTAGACCGCCAGAAATATCTGCCAAATGTCAGTTTGGCCAAATGACTGATGAAATGATAAGGGGCCAATTAATCGTTCCATGAAATAGCAGGAAGGCACAAGAGAGACTGTGGACTGCAAGTAATCCTACTCTAAAAGAAGCCATAGTTATTGAGAAAGTTGTGGAGGAGTCTGAAAAGTTCATGAGAAAGATGAAGAATCCTTCACAGGAAAAAGGGTCAGAGGAAGCAGTGATGCAGTGTGATGAGTCCATCAATGTGATAAAAAATAAATTGCAAACTGTGGTAGGAAATGTCGGGAAAAAAAATCTTCAAAGGGTACCACATCTGCAAATGCATCAGGGGAAAAAAAAACCTGGGTCTGTCACAAATGTGGTAGTGCCTTTCATTTAGCTGATTCAAAAATTGCTTTGCACAAGGGAAAGAGTGTCAAGTGTAGGGAAAAAGGACACCAAGCATGCATGTGCAAAGCGAGTAGTAAAAAATAATTGCTATGGTGGATGAAGATGAATCTGAACACAGAGCATTAATAATCAAGGAGGAAGATTCAAAGGAACAGATGGAAAAGAAGAGGGACCATTCTAAGGCAGACTTTGAGGTCAATGGGAAAATGCTGTCATTGATGGTGGATGCGGGCTCCGTGTACACTACAATGCCCAAAGAAATCTATGATGCAATGCGGCATGGGGTAGAACTGATTACTTCAAATGTGGTTTTGAGGGGATATCAGGGGCGAATACTGGGGTGTTGGGTTATTTACACAGTCTCGCTCTTTGTAAATGCACAGCGTGGACGATGATATTCAAACATCATACATTAACAATATAATTTCTTATGTATGGTATTACAGAGCTTCAGTTATCGGGTCCTGATGTCACTGCGAGGCACTCACTTCACAGGCTTCTTTGTATCGCAGTCTCGGGGGTCCTGTACCAGACATGAAATCTTTTCAGTCAAAGAGTAACAGAGCGTCCTGCAATAAAACTCGAGCCTGCCTCTCATAGGTTAGTCTCTCGGTTTAGGACCACGGCCGTGATCACCCTGACCTGCACTTGTCAGCATCCCTCTGTGTTGCTATAAACCAGATCCAGATTTCAAACAGCGCTATAAAAAGGTTCTGATAAGTCTTGACAGGGAATTTACTTTTTTGATCAAAGGACCAATAACCCAGATAAGCCGCGAGTCCAACTTTTTTTCAAAGCAGTGAATTTCAGCAGTGCACAATGGCTTCCCGTTTGAATCATGTTTCTCCCTACGAAGCAGTCAGTCTCATACGAAAAGGGCTGTTGGTGGTGTTGTACATGAGTTCAAGTGTCCGTAATCTTCGCTGCTGTTTGGTTACATTTTTTTTAAATACTAGAATTGCCCTTCCAGACTACCAAGTCACTAGTTAACACTCCAGCGAGTGAGGAACGAGCAGAGCCGCTACAAAAGATTACTTATTGTTCGAATTAACCCCCACAGCACTCTCCAAATCAACAAAATAAATGATTAGTCCGGCACACATCACTCCTCTATCTCTGATTCTCTGAGCTCCCCGCATGACATGCATGAGCCGGTTCATTCACTACAATGAGCCAAACTCAACCTCTTCAACAGCGGCAACCCAACATGCACTGCTTCGAGGCTTTTGTTCTTTGAACTGCACAGCCCCAGCCAAATAGATACCTTCCCTCGTCAGTTTTGAGCTATTGTCTCCCTCCTGGATGGCAAGCGCATCCTCAACAGACAACTCACAAATCTTGAAAGCACAGTCAGCAGCCCACCCTAGCTCCTTCTCACTGAAAATTCCAATCCACCATGCACTTAAACACAATCTCCGACTCGCACGTATTAATGTGTCTCCAAAATCATGCATCATCTATGTATCTTTTAGTAGCCATCCCTGGCAATGTTGGCATGTGACGCCATGTTCCTGTGCTCAGCTGTTATTTTCTTTGTTTATTTTATTCCAAGCATTTGATTAGTGACGACAGGGCCCAAATGCATTGGTGTGTGTTAGGCAAATACAAAATGCTTTTCCAATGGAAACGTATAGTATCTATCTATCTATCTATCTATCTATCTATCTATCTATCTATCTATCTACCGTGTGCCCTCCTAAAATTCATTTCTAAAGACGCCACTGTGCACTAGACAGGGCTGACCGTTCTTGTTTCCTGTGCAATCCAACCACTGGCGTGTCATGTTCAGAATGAGGGCAATGTCAGGAGAATACTCCAGGCTGGAAAGCATCATGATGTATCCTTAAATGTTGATATTATCGGAGTAAGGCCAAGAACGTAGTCATTAATGACCCACTTGTTGGCATGGCTCCTGTAATTGTAGTGGCTAAGACAAACTGCCTGTTGGGTGGAGTCTGAGAAACATGAATGCCATTGGATGAAGTTGAACAAAGTTGTGAAATTATTTGACTCGCAACTTCATTTATTACTTCATTTTCTTTTTACTTTATGATCTTCAGAAAGTGCAAATCCTGAGAATATTAAAAATTAAAATAATAAGAAAGGACAGCCTCAGACACTCCACAGTAGCAGGAAATGTCATTTCTTGCATCAAAGCCATCTCTTGCCTCTGCTCTGATTTCCCAACCAAGTCATGAGCCACCGGCCCTTCACTTCAAAAAAGCTGCTTTGCCTTTGTGGTCCTAAGCAGCTCTCTTCCCTCCATCACATCATCACATAATTTCTAGCATTGCTCAGCTTCACTCATGCACCATCCCAAAACACCCCTCCCCTGAACCTCTTACATGTGACAGTGGGGAGGACTGCAGTTGCCACCATTTTCTGTCCACGATGTTGCAGGCCTTGGGACATCCTAGATCAGGAATTTGTTATAGAGGAACCAGGCTAGGGATTTTAAAAACCAGGCTAGTCAGTCAAAGTTGTGAACCATGATTATAAAACAGCTGCTCACACTGTTTAATCACAAAGGATCTTTAGATAGTTAGCCTTCATTTGCCTGAAAATGATATAATATTTTCACACGATATCTGAAGATGTTAGAAGACTTTTCCACTAAAATACTAGCAAAAGCAGAGAAATCCATAATCCAGTAAAATAATTACTTTTCTTTTACAGACTTGCTTTGTCTGAAAAGTACATATTTTGACCTTGGAAGAGGGAGGTGATAACCTCCCTCCACCGGTCTACCACCACCCATATTCAGCTCCAAATTATAAAGTGGTGGCAAGTAAGGTGATACTACAAGCCTATGTCCATCACCACATGCTTAGGCGGTGCTGAGGTGGTGGTGTGCTGGTGTAGAGTTGATCCTGAGTGACACTGAGGTGGTCCTGAGTGATACTGAGGTGGTGCTGAGTGATGCTGGGGTGGTGCTGAGTCATGCTGAAGTAGTGGTGCTGTGCTGGTGCTCAGGTGGTGTTGAGTGTTGCTGAGTTGGTGCTGTGCTGATGTGATGCTACGCTGATGCTGAGGTGGTGCTGCGCTGGTGCTGAAGTGGTGCTCCATTGGTGCTGAGTTGCTGCTGAGGTGGGCCGCGCTGGTGCTGAGGTGGGGCTCCACTGATGCTGAGGTGGAACTGCACTGGTGGTGGTGCACTGATGCATTGGTGGTGTTGTGCTGATGCTGAGATGGTGTTGTGCGGAACTTGAGGTGGTGAGCGATGGTGCTCAGGTGGTGCTGCGCTTGTGCTGAGGTGATGCTGTGCTGATGCTGAGTTGGTGCTGCACAGGTGGTGGTGAATTGATGAGGAGATGGTGATGCACTGATGCTGAGATGGTGTTGTGCTGATGCTGAGATGGTGCTGTGCTGATGCTGTGGTGGTGCTGTGGTGGAGCTTATGTGGTGCTGCGCTGATGCTGAGGTTGTGCTGCACTGATGCTGAGGTTGGGCAGCGCTGATGCTGAGGTGATGCTACACTGTTTCTGAGGTGGTGCTGAGTGATACTGAACTGGTGCTAAGGTGTAGGTGAGCTTGTGTGGAGGTGTTGCTCAGGTGGTGCTGAGCGACACTGGAGTGGTGCTGAGTGATGCTTTGGTGATGCTCAGGTGGTGCTGAGGTGATGCTGTGCTGGTGCTGTGCTGATGCTGAGGTGGTGGTGCTCCACTTATGCTGAGGTAGTGCTGCACTGGTAGTGAGGCGGTGCCGCACTCATGCATGGGTGGTGCTATGCTGGTGCTGAGGTGGTGCTGTGCTGGTGCTGAGGTGGTGCTGTGCTGGGGCTAAGGTGGTGCTGTGCTGGGGCTGAGTGATACTGAGGTGGTGGGGTGCCGGTCTTGTGGTGGTGCTCAGATGCTGCTGAATGATGCTTTGCTGGTGCTGAGTTGGTGCTGAGTGATGCTTTTGAGGAGCTCAAGAGGTGCTCTGCTAGTTCTCAGGTGGTGCTTAGTGATTCTGAGTTGGTGCTGACCTGGTGCTTAGGTGATGCTACACTGGTGCTGAGGTAATGCTGAGCTAATGTTGTAGTGGTGCTTCATTGGGGCTGAGTTGCTGCTGTGGTGGTGCTGCACTGTTACAGAGGTGGTGCTGCACAGTTGTTGAGGTGGTGCTGCGCTGATGGTGTGGTGGGCCTGTGCTGGTGCTGAGTTGGTGCTGCACTGGTGGTGGTAAACTGATGCGGAGGTGGTGCTGTGCTGATGCTGAGGTGGAGCTGTGGAGGTGCTGTGGTTATGTTGAGTGTTGCTAAGGAGCCGTTGCGCTGATAATGAGGTGGTACTGAGTGTTGCTGTAGTGGCACTGAGTGATGCTGTGCTACTGCTGCGCTGATGCTGAGATGGTGGAGCTGCACTTATTCTGAGGTAGTGCTGTGCTGGTAGTGAGGTGCTGCTGTGCTGGTGCTGCGGTGGCGCCGTGCTGGTGCTGAGATGATGCTGAGCTGGTGCTTAGGTGGTGCTGCTCTGGGGCTGAGTGATGCTGCGGTGGTGCTGTGCTGGTGTTGTGGTGGTGCTCAGGTGCTGCTGAGTGATACTGAGGTGCTGCTGAGTGATGCTGAGCTGGTGCTGCGTGATGCTTTGGTGATGCTCAGGTGGTGCTGTGCTGGTGCTCAGGGGGTGCTGAGTTATGCTGGGTTGTTGCTAGGCTGGTACAGAGGTGAAGCTGCACTGGTGTTGTGCTAATTCTGAACTGGTGCTGCTTTGGTGCTGAGTCACTGTTGAGATAGTATTGCTTTGGTGTTGAGGTGGTGCTGCACTGATGCTTTGGTGAGGCTGTGCTGGTGCTGCTGCACTGATGTGGATGTGGTGCTGTGCTGATACTGAGATGATGCTGTACTGATGCTAAGGTGGTGCTGTGGGGTTTCTGACCCATGACCACTGACCCATTGTCAGTGAAATTTCTCCCCCTCCCTCGCAGCTCCACCACTAAGTGAGGCCTGCCCCTGCACTTGCACTCTCGTGTGTTGGTGTTCGAGGCCCTCCTCCACCCGCAGGTCTTCCCTGCGCCTCATCCCTGGTGGTCCAGTGGACCTCTGTCTCCTTCCTCTCGCTCTGCTCTTCACTCGTTTTCACTCGTTTTTCTGCCCCTTCTATTTTTCACCTTTCTGCACTTTTCTGCACCTCTGCTCCTCTGTGCCTTATTTCTGCTCTGCTCTTCACTCGTTTTCACTCGTTTTCTGCACCTTCTATTTTTCACCTTTCTGCACTTTTCTGCACCTCTGCTTCTCTGTGCCTTATTTCTGCTCTGCTCTTCACTCGTTTTCACTAGTTTTCTGCCCCTTCTATTTTTCACCTTTCTGCACTTTTCTGCACCTCTGCTCCTCTGTGCCTTATTTCTGCTCTGCTCTTCACTCGTTTTCACTCGTTTTTCTGCCCCTTCTATTTTTCACCTTTCTGCACTTTTCTGCACCTCTGCTCCTCTGCTCCTCTGTGTCTTATTTCTGCTCTGCTCTTCACTCGTTTTCACTCGTTTTCGGCCCCTTCTATTTTTCACCTTTCTGCACTTTTCTGCACCTCTGCTCCTCTGTGCCTTATTTCTGCTCTGCTCTTCACTCGTTTTCACTAGTTTTCTGCCCCTTCTATTTTTCACCTTTCTGCACTTTTCTACACCTCTGCTCCTCTGTGTCTTATTTCTGCTCTGCACTCGTTTTCACTCGTTTTCTGCCCCTTCTATTTTTCACCTTTCTGCACTTTTCTGCACCTCTGCTCGTCTGTGCCTTATTTTTGCTCTGCTCTTCACTCGTTTTCACTCGTTTTTCTGCCCCTTCTATTTTTCACCTTTCTGCACTTTTCTGCACCTCTGCTCTTCTGTGCCTTATTTCTGCCTATTTCTCCCCCTTTCCTTCACTTCTTTAGCCCTTTTTTCTCCGCCGCTGCTGCCCCCGCGGCCCCTCCCCCCCAGCGCGACCGGCCCAATCCAGCTCCCCTCCCCGCTCCCGCCTCCCAGCTGTCCAGCCCTCCCCGACCCCTACTTAATGGCGGCCGCTGCACGGCCGTGCAGCGTACGCGCGCAGCAGGCGCGCCGCTGGCACGCCTAAGGCAAGCCCGTCTGCGCCCATCCACGCCTGGACCGCGCCCATTGCCAGGCCCCCTGGCCCCCGCGAGCGCAACAACACCCGACGCCGCTACGACTCCAACACCCTCCACGCACTCAACGCCGGCCGACCCCCCACCTGCTTCCAGGCCTCCCCGAAGCTCACCCACGGACCCTTCACCTGCCGAAACTGCAGCTACACCAGCCAGCACACACCGGCATGTCCTGCCCATCCCACCAAAGCAGGCCACAACAGTCTCAGATGCATACTGCTCAACACCCGCTCAGTCCACAAGCACGCCGTCGAACTCTGGGACCTGCTCGATTCATCCTCCCCGGACGTCGCCTTCCTGACGGAGACCTGGACAAACGCCTCCTCGGCACCCGACATAGCCATAGCCATCCCGGATGGCTACAAGATCACCCGCAGGGACAGAAACAACAAACCAGGAGGAAGAATAGCCATCGTCCACAGGAACACCATCAGAATTTCTACCAACATCGATGACTCCCTCAGCATGGCCAAACACCTACACTTCCAGATCCACGTCGACCACAACACCACCCTCAGAGGAACCCTTGTCTACAGACCCCCGGGACCCCGACCACAGTTCAGCGACTCCATCGCCGACCTCATCAGCACGCACGCCCTCGCCTCCACAGACTACATCCTCCTCAGAGACCTGAACTTCCACCTCGAGAACTCCAACGACAGCAACTCCACAACCCTGATCGACAACCTAGCCAACCTCGGACTCAAACAGATCATCACGACACCCACCCACTCCGCCGGACACACGCTCGACCTCATCTTCTCCGCCAGCAGCCACGTCACCTTCAGCCACACCACCGAACTCCACTGGACCGACCACCACTGCATCCACTTCTCCTTCGAGAAACACACCGCGCACATCCAACCGCAACAAATTCCACACCGCAGCTGGAACAAAGTCACCGAAGACCAGCTCCTCACCACCCTCGCCCGTGACCCTCCACCCGAACCCTCTGACACCAACGCAGCGGACCACAACTTCAGACAATGGATCAACGACTGCGCCAACACCCTCGCCCCGATCAGGAGACCCTCTAACAGGCGCACCAACACGAGAGCCACCTGGTTCAACGCCGACCTCCAGACTTCCAAACAAACCTGCCGAAGAATCGAGAAGCAGTGGCGCCAAGATCAGACACCAGACAACCACGCAGCCCTCAAGAACGCCAGACGCAAGCACCACCAACTCATCCGATCCGCCAAAAGGACCTCCTTCAAGGAACGCATCAACAACAACGCACACAACAGCAAAGAGCTCTTCAGCATCATGAAAGAACTCGCATCCCCCAGCTCCAGCACGAATGACATCCCACCGTCGCAAGAACTCTGCGACTCCCTGGCAACCTTCTTTCACCGCAAGATCGCAGACATCCACAACAGCTTCGACGCCCAGACACCGACGACAGACGCCGACACCCCCGACTCAACACCCACCAAACACACCGACCTCCTGCTCTCCTGGAACCACGTCAACGACGAAGACACCATCAAAATCATGAACACCATCAACTCCGGCTCTCCTTCCGACCCCTGCCCCCACCACATCTTCAACAAAGCAAGCTCCATCATCGCACCCCAACTCCGAAAGATCATCAACAGCTCCTTCAAGACAGCCACCTTTCCGGCGAGCTGGAAACACGTCGAGATCAACGCCCTTCTCAAGAAACCTAAGGCGGACCCAAAGGACCTCAAGAACTTTCGACCCATCTCCCTGCTCCCGTTCCCGGCAAAAGTCATTGAGAAGACCGCCAACAGACAACTACCCCACTTCCTGGAGGAGAACAACATCCTGGACTCCTCCCAATCCGGCTTCCGCAGCAATCACAGCACCGAAACCGCCCTCATCGCTGCCACCGACGACATCAGGACCCTGCTGGACAACGGCAAAACCGCGGCCCTCATCCTTCTGGACCTCTTGGCCGCCTTCGACACCGTCTGCCACCACACCCTATGCACACGCCTCCACGACGCAGAGATCCGCGACAAAACCCTGAACTGGATCACCTCCTTCCTCACCGGCAGAACCCAGAGAGTCCGTCTCCCCCCATTCAGATCCGAAGCCACCACGATCACCTGCGTCGTACCCCAAGGATCATCCCTCAGCCCGACCCTTTTTAACATCTACATGGCACCGCTCACCAACATCGTCCGAGCGCACCACCTCAACATCATCTCGTACGCCGACGACACCCAGCTGATCCTCTCCCTCACCAAGGACCCGGCCACCGCCAAATCCAACCTCCATGAGGGAATGAAGGCCGTCGCAGAGTGGATGAAGACCAGCCGTCTGAAACTGAACTCTGACAAGACGGAGGTCCTCATCCTCGGCTCCACCCCCTCCGCATGGGACGACTCCTGGTGGCTGGCCACGTTGGGAGCTCCTCCGACACCCACCAACCACGCACGCAACCTGGGTTTCATCCTGGACTCAACGCGCTCCCCCAGCAAGTCAACGCTGTCTCCTCCTCCTGCTTCAACACCCTCCGCATGCTCCGCAAGATCTACAGATGGATCCCCACCGAAACCAGAAGGACGGTCACCCAAGCCCTCGTCAGCAGCAGGCTGGACTACGGCAACGCCCTCTACGCGGGAACCACGACCAAACTCCAGAAACGACTCCAACGCATACAAAACGCCTCCGCACGCCTCATCCTCGGAACCCCTCGCCACAGCCACATCACCGCCCACCTGAGAGACCTGCACTGGCTCCTGGTCAACAAGAGGATCACCTTCAAGCTCCTCACCCACGCCCACAAAGCACTCCACAACGCCGGACCAGCATACCTCAACGAACGACTCACCTTCTACACCCCGAACCGCCAGCTCCGCTACTCTGACCTCGCCCTCGCCACCATCCCACGCATCCGCCGAACGACCACCGGCGGCAGATCATTCTCCCACCTCGCCGCCAAGACTTGGAACACCCTCCCCATCCACCTGCGACAGACCCAGGACCTGCTGACCTTCAGGAGACTTCTTAAGACCTGGCTGTTCGATCAGTAGCTGCTTCATCCCTCCCCCTAGCGCCTTGAGACCCTCACGTGTGAGTAGCGCGCTCTATAAATGTGTTGATTGATTGATTGATTGTTGAGTGATGCTGAGGAGATGCATTGGTTCTGAGTGATGCTGTGCTGATGCTTCACTGATGCTGAGGTGGTGGTGCTACACTGATGCTGAGGTAGTGCTGCACTGGTAGTGAGGTGGTGCTGCACTGTTGCAGAGATGGTGCTGTGCTGGTGCTGCGCTTTTTCTGAGGTGATGCTGCACTGGGGCTGAGTGATGCTGAGGTGGTGTTGTGCTGGTATTGTGGTGGTGCTCAGGTGCTGGTGAGTGATGCTCAGGTGTTGCTCCAGTGGTGCTGCTGAAGTGGTGCTGAGTGACGCTGACTGGTGCTGCGCAGATGCACTGGTGATGAGGTGAGGCTAAGCTAATGCCTCAATGGTGATAAAGTGGTGCTGTGCTGGTGCTGAGTGATACTGAGGTGGTGCTGAGTGATACTGAGGTGGCACTGCATCATGCTGGGTGGTGCTGAGTCATGCTGAGGTGATGGTGCTGCTCTGGTGCTCAGGTGGTGCTGAGCGATGCTGAGTTGGTGCTGTGCTGAGGTGATGCTGTGTTGATGCTGAGGTGGTGTTAAGCTGATGCTGAAGTGGTGCTGTGCTGAAGTGGTGCTGCGTTGGTGCTAAGTTGCTGCTGAGGTGGGGCCTGTCTGGTGCTGAGGCGGGGCTGCAATGGTGATGGTGCACTGATGCAGAGGGGGTGCTGTGCTAATGCTGAGAAACAACCACTGGCTGACAAAATGCAACTGGTATCAATGGGGTAGTGTGTTTCACAGTAGTTGGACACACCTCGGGGTGGTAGCTGTGGTTTAGTGAGCATGGAAAGACACGTAAGTTGTAGATGGAACTCCAAGGCAACCTTGCACCACTTTCTGCGCAGGTAAGCATTTTAGGAAAGCAACCAATGACGTGATAGTAGAGTCCTGGAATGGTGTATGTATGTGACCAGACATTCTGCAGAGATGAATATGAGGTGCCAGTTCCTCCAGCACAAATCAGAATAATCAATGCAGTTTAGCACTCATGATACTGGATTCCTCAATGCTCCCTCTGCAGGCAGTCATGAATCAGAGGGAGTGGATGGCAGATTCCAGGACTCCATAAAGATGTGGGATAAAAGGGCACAGGGCCTCAAAATTTACATAATCGACAAGATGTGTGAAAATCTGAACCTGATGTTACTAAATGCCAGATTTAAACTGATTCAGCTCAACTTCAGTAACATCAAAGTGGGAGCAGTTAGAACAATACATGTTTGAAATTAATGCATGAAATGGGTGATCAAGGTATGAAAATATGATGTGAAATGAACTATACCTATATCATTCAATGTTCTTCTTAAGATCTAAGTCATGTCCCAAGTATGTCTATATGCATGCTCTGACAGGTGTCGATATGATTTGTTCCTTTCAAGTGATGTTCTTGCTGGAAATTACTCTTGTTTGATTAAAAATAAAAAGTTTTTCTCCACATTTCACATTTCTAGCTAAAATAAAATTTTGAAAGATTAAATACTTTTAAAAGTAGTAGCCTCTTTTGTTTAATCAGTCACCATGAGGATCATAGAATGCAAACAGACTAGACACTGAAGACAGTCATGCAACCGTTACAATGCAAGTTTCCTATTCAATAAAACAAGTAAAATGTGCAGGGGCGGCTCCTCCATGTGGGCGGAAGAGCATCGCCCCACTGCTTTCTCGTAGTGCGAGAAGCAGAAACATAAAATGGTATTATAAATACCATTTTATGTTTCTGCTTCTCGCACTGTGAGAGAGCAGAAGGGTTTGGTTGGGGGCCAGCCGGTGGGCGGGCCTGCTCGAGGGCAGGGGAGGAGTGGCTAGCCCAATGCTGTGGGCCCTGACTGTTTGGTCGCGCCCCACCCACGAGTCATGCCGGCCCTGACTAAAAATGTGTTTCGTAATTTCCTCGAGGCATAACATGCAGAACATCCTTCTCAGCCTTCTCAGTGGCAGCGTTATAAAGCGCTATGAACAGGCTTCTGTCATTGATAGAATATTCAAGGCATCCAATGCATGAGTAACAAAAGGAATAAAACTAGCAGGGACGGCGTCCGCGCTGCATCATTCTGTGTTTCTGGGCAAGTCACTTATCTCTACTGCCTAAGAAAATGTGAAAAAAGCACAAGCACTGTGGAGAGAGCAGCGGGCAGGGGAAGTAGGACCGGGAAGAAATAGTACCTCAATCACGCCAGGAGCAGCGGACGGACACCTAATAACTTTAATTAATCTGTGCTTGGTCCCTGCTCCACAGAAATTACCGGAACTGGCGCCTGCAATGTCCAATTAAGGAGCCTGTAAAGAAGAGTGATGCTGAAGCGCACAAATAGTAAGCATGGGCGGGCTCCAAGCCCTTTACTATACACAACAGTGTCTTTGAAGCGAGAAGCATGAGCTAGCGCATTCTGTTGAAGGCTCGATCTTAAAATGGAACAATATATATTGCCTGGTTAAAATGACAAGGACCACAAATGGTGTTTCCAATTCCTGCAACACCACATCCACTTATCACCCAACAATTGTGAAAGTGTGAATATGTCATGTCAGGGAGATGTAATCTGAATTAAATATGAGGTAGAACAATCCAAAGCCTACCATCGCAAGTGCAATTTATAATGTATTCTCCTCCCTTCAAACCATGGGACCGTCGCTTTCATAATCTTTTTGTCGTTTAGTTTCCCGGGGCTATGTTTCTTGAACGGGCTCCAATTCTCCAAGATGGCATTTATCTGCTTCATGCCGTCAGATCCATCAACAGTGCCACAGGAAAGGGCTTTCAACAGCTGCCATTTCTTACAGTAAAAGAACATGTGATTCTTTCTCATGCGTACGACTCGTACTTATTCTCTGAGCTGGGCGGGGGTGGGGGGAGGGGGCAGGCTTCTTGTTGCCCAATTAGTTGCAAACAAATCTCCTTTCAAAGTTACCTAGTCACAATTCAAGAAATATTTCATCTGAACACAGCACAAAGCTTTTGATTCATTGAATTGCTTGACTTGAAAACCGTCGTCTCCACAGAATGCTCTTTCACCAAAGGTGTTAAACCAACAGAGATTTACTTGTTTTAATTTCCATAATTTTAGGATTAAACCTCTTATGAAATTTCACCCCCAAACCACCAATAAAATAACAAAGTGTTGGTGATGTTTCTTCATAGTTTTTCTAACACTTACGATGTTCGAATAAACAATTAAAAGTTCAAAAACACACCAAGAACGGGGAAGGTTGAAGAGTCAGTCCTCTTTGCAAAAAAGTACTGGAAAATGGGGCAAAATGTTCCGTTCAACAGAAACATGCAGTGATGACAGACCGGTCCTTACCTAATGAACATGCGTCCGTCCGAAGCGGTGTGGAAAGTCACCCTGACTGGCAGACTGTGCACCCACCACACACATCTGAGGAAAATAAATGTAATTTTGATACTCCAAATGTTGACTGACAGACTGCATCCCGTGCATCCCGTGCAATAATATCTAAAGTAAACAATGAACTTTGGATTTGAAAATGATATCAGTAAAGCTAGGGAACAAGTAATGCTCTGTCGGAGGAAAGTACTGTTTCACCTCCATGTATGGAGAAAAACTGCAGGAACTCCTGGCAGCTGACAAAATGTCAGCATCTCGTCCACCATTGTTGCTGTCACCAAACGATACACAAAAGAGGTTTGTCTATTTGTCCATATGCTCTAACCCAGTCCTGCAATCCAATGAGAATGATATCCTGGGCCCCATGGAAACAGCATGATCATAAACCTCAAATGGACTTATGTGTAAGGAACAGGGGCGGCTCCTCCATTTGGGCGGAGGAGCGTCACCCCACTGCTTTCTCGCAGTGCAAGAAGCAGAAACATAAAATGGTATTTTAAATACCATTTTATGTTTCTGCTTCCCGCGCTGCGAGAAAGCAGAAGGCAGGGTATGCCTGGTTGGGGGCGGGCGGGAGGGTATGCCTGGTTGAGGGCGGGCGGGTGGGCGGGTCCGGGAGGAGTGGCTTGCCCACTGTTGTGGGCCCTGACTGTTTGGTCTGCCCTCTGGAGCTGACCAAACCAGTCATGCACACTCTAAATTTTCTCTATGTAGGCTGCATGCAGCCTACATAGAGAAAATGGCCTCTCTACAGGCGCCCGGCTGGGCGCTGTCCACACCAATCACAACGTTGCCATTGCAGTGTTGTGATTGGCTTTGGGGAGGGTAGGGAGGATGCCTGTTCCTGTTCCTGGAAAGCAGCAGGAAAACGCCAAACGCGGACCCGGCCAGGAGCGGAGGCGGCACGGGACCCGGTAAGGTACGTTTTAAAAAAATCTTTAACCGCCCCGCGCGAACCCCCGCGCGATCCCCCACCCGCGAGCCATGCGAGCCGCGACTGGTAAGGAAATGCCTCTTTTTTCAGGCTCACCCCCAAAATGTTGGACTGATGCCAGCAGCATAGCAGGGTGGGGGCAGGGAGGCGGTCTGCCCTGGGCGGCCCAAGTTTTGGGGCGACACCCCCGCCGTTGTGGGGCAGCGTCCGCAGGAATCGCCAGGACTCCCCCCAACCCTCTCTTAAATTCGGCCGCCGTGGGCAGCAAACGTAGGGGCCACCACGGGCGGCATAAGGCCTAGCTATGCCACTGACTGATGCTGCTGGGTTTTCGACTCTAAGAGTGGTTTGAGGTCTGCTATCAAGACCTCAGTTTCGGTGTTCTAACCCAATATAAAAAGAATGTAGAATTGGCTTCCCCCAATTGGCATAAGCTGACTTACTTTAAGTCCCTAGTATGTGGTGCCAGGGGTACCCAGGGCATGTAAGTTGGTGTGTCCGCCCACAGATTGTGCCACCCTGTGTGCGATAAAGTGCAAAATGGCACCCAGCCTGCCACGTCAGCCTGGAAGAACAATTTTAAAACTGCTAGTTCGACTTTGCCATTTAGGCCAATGATAAAGTCTGCACTTCCCATCACAATATATATAAGTCTTCCTTACGGAAGGCCTGTGGAGCCCTTATGGTGGGAGATGTATACTATTGAGTAGAACATATACGTTTAACATGTCCTAACAGCAAAAGTTCCAAATTGTTTTGATGGAGTTTAAAAGTTTAATGACGGTTGCCTCTATCAATTCTCACCATCAAATGAGATTTATGACAATAATTTTGATATAAACGTGTAAAACGGTTGAAGACGAAAAACGTAGGATTTTCTACTGCATTGTAAAAGCATGCAGAAATGTTTCGAAACGTGAAAATGTAAAAGACGTAAATAAAGAGAGAAAAAGTTATTTGCTTATGCAATGTAATCACATGATTAAGAATCCAGACATACTTAACCGACAAAATGTGCTGCTCATTACTTCTAAAAGTGATAAGTGAAACGAATGCTTACGTAATGAAACAATTGAAAATGATAAAATGCTGAATTTAAAGATGCTTGTCCAGATGAAGATTCATAGTTTTATTTAGTATTGTGTGGTACAAACGTTCATATCAAAAGTAACATGTATATTAATCTGTTTTGAAAAATGAAACTTGTGAAATATTTTTTAGTAGTACCTAATATTGATATGTAACGTTTAAGAGAAGATTAATGAGTACATTTATTTTATTTTATTTTAAAAGTTTTGTATAGCGCGAACAAGACCCAAGCAGGTATCAGAGTGCTTTACATACGGGTTGCGGGAGACATCATGATAGCTGTAGGCGAAAAGAGAGAAAAACCATATACAACAGGAACAAGAAAAGCAATATACAACAGGAACAAGAAAAGCAATATACAGCAGGAACAAAATGACAAAGTGGCTGGTGACACGGGCCGTAACAAATGTCAGTTAGTAACTAAAACAGCTAAACAGGATCGGAGGCAGGAGGAGAAGAACTTCTAGTTCAGCGAATTGTTCATTAGGAGGGCCTTAACTTCCCTTTTGAAGGCAAATGTTGAGGGAATGAGTCTTGTTTCCGCTGGTAAGGAGTTCCAGATTCTCGGGGCAATGCCAGAGAATGTCCGATTGTATGTTTTCAGATTTTAAATTTCTTCGGCCTCAGCAGCAGTGTGTTGGTGCTCCTTGAGGGCCGGTTGCAGCCGGAGAGTTCAAGCTTGTATTTCAGGTAGAGTGGGGTATTGAAGTGTAGGGCTCTGTAGGTCATACATGTAATTTTTAAGTGGATCCTTGCCTCAAATGGAAGCAAGTTGAGCGATTTCAGGTCTGGAGAGATGTGGTTGGTTTTCTTGGAACCAGTGATGAGTCTGGTCGCCGCATTAAGTGAAGCTCTGAGGGGGGCTAAGCTGAGTTTTGGCAGTCCACATAGAGTAGCACTGCCGTATTCTAGTCTAGAGATGACTAGTGCTTGCGCCGCCGATTTGAAGTCATCTTGGGGAAGGTAGGGTTTGAGTTTTCTTAAGATGCTCAGTTGGAAGTTCGCTCCTTTGGTAGATGCTCTGATGTGATCTTGCATGTTAAGGTTCTTATTTAACACCACTCCCAGTGATTTCGTGGAGTCAATTATGTGTGGTGTGCAGTTGAGAGCGGTGAGGTTACTTAGATATTTCACCACAGTGGGGGTTTGCTTAGTGGGTGAGATGAGGAGGAATTCCGTTTTGAGGGCGTTTAGTTTGAGGTGGTTGGTGGTTAGCCAATTTAGGGTTTTGAGCAGGGTTCCGTTGAGTGACTTGATGTCATTGGGGGAGGATATTTTCATGTACAGTTGGGTGTCATCCGCATACATGTGATATTGTATGTTGGATGCTTTGAGGATTACAATCAGTGGTTCAATGAAAAGGTTAAAGAGCTTGGGGGAGAGTGAGGATCCTTGGGGGACACCCAGAGTGCAGGGGCTGGAGTTGGATAGAGATTGATTGGATTTGACTCTTTGCGTTCTGTTGTTGAGAAAAGAGGTAAACCATTTAAGGACAGTGCCTGATAGCCCCATCCTGCATTCCAAGAGGTTAAGTAGATTGTCATGTTTGACAGTGTCAAATGCAGAAGATAGATCAAGTAGTATTAGTAGGCAGGTTTCATTTTGGTCAAGAAGAGTGAGAGCATCATCCACTATATGAGTGATGGCCGTTTCCGTGCTGTGGCCGGTGCGGAAGCCTGATTGGAATTGGTCGAGAAGTTGGAATTGCTCAATATGTTTGCGCAATTGTTCATGTACACATTTCTCCAGGAGTTTTGCAAGGGTAGGGATGTTTGTGATTGGTCGATAGTTATTCAGGTCTTCAGGGTCCACCGTGGGTTTTTTGAGAATAGGGAGCACAAGGCCAGCCTTCAGGCAGTCAGGGATCTCACCTTGAAGAAGAGAGGCATTGATGATCTTGGACCAGAGCGGGACTAGTGATCCTATCATTTCTTTGAAGAAGTTTGGGGGAAGGGGTCATTGAAGTGATTAGAAGGTTTCAGGGTCGAGAGTATGTTGAGGATGGCAGTGTTATTGAGAGGTGTGAATTGACTCCAGGAGGCATTGTTTTTGGGGGAGAGACAAGGCGGCGTGGGAGGGGGCGTGGGTACAGAGGAGTCAGGGGAGGGTCCGAGTTCGATTAGAGCAGACTTAAGATCTGATTCGATCTTGCTCGCCTTACTGAGGAAGAAATTAACTAGGAAAATGAATTATTTACAATAATTTGTGTTTTATATTAATCATAACATGATTGTGATTCAGCAAGATTTCATGTAGGCCTCAAATGCTTTCTTTTCCTCGTTCGAAAAGCAGAATCTAGCTAAAGTAATCATTTTGAACACTGTGAGAACTTTTCATGAAGTTTCTTTCTTAGGTTTTCAATTTATAGATTCTCTCTTGAATCAGCAACACTTTTGACAGAAATGTATCAATACAATTGCAAACCCAGAGAGAGCGTCTGGGAACGCACAGACAGTGAACAAAGTGAACCTTCTTACTTCCGAGGAAAAGATGGAAAAATAAAGTTATTCAATTTGATGATTTTGCAAAAGGATTACTTAATGCTTCCGGATTTCTTAGTGAGGTATTGATCACACCATGAGCAGCCCAGTGTGGACAACCAATGGAAACCATATCATATGATGGAAAGGATACTTTGTGGGCGTAAACTGAGAACTTTTGGAAGTATAATGGCCCACTTGGAGGAGGAGTAAGGGGCTGGTTGTCATTTTTAATTTTTCTGCTTGGCACGCTGTCTGACTGAACTCTGATTTCTTCCTATGCCAAACCCATTTGAAATGAACTTTCCGAAATGACTCAAACCGGTACTTTGCCGGCTGGTAAAGTGTTCAGGTATAACTCTTCAGCTGAAGAGTTTACGGACTCATTCTAGTGACTCAGTGTGCTTCGATTCTCCATAATTGGTTTGTATAACCTAAATGCTGTAACTTGATTTTTCTCAATGTTTTCTCTTGCATCTCTTCCTAGGTAACCAGCAAATATTTATCATGATGAATATGTATGACATTGTGTGACTAATTGTACTAAATGGTATCTGTTCAATCTGATTATAATGGGATTTATGTTCCCGACCATTCAAATTGAGGCTTAGATAAATGGTTTACCTGAGCAAAATATATCGTATTTGAGTCATTCTTGGTGTGAACCTTTTTGTCGTAAGTTTTATGAATAGAAATATCTGAAGTAACGGTTATATGTTGTTAGCATGACTTATGGCATTTTCTTATTCCAGGTCTTCATAAGGATTTGCCTCACGTTCTCTAAATATCCAAGGCCCTGTTAGCTCACATAAAAGATCCTTTGGAGGACCGATGGCAGTTTAGTGGTATGTTATGGGCCCATAGAGGAAATAGATGTTAGATGAATTATATACCAAGTGAAATTCTGCCCAGCTTTCCGCTGCATCATTGTTTTGCTGTGAAAAAGTTATTAGCCCCATTGGCTAATACAGAGTTACCGGCTGTCCTCTCAGTCCAGCTACTGGACTACTAAAATGGGTACGTCGAGGTATACAATTAATCTTGGAATTAATCCCGACTTGATGCCCAAGTTCAATTTAATGTCACTTTTAAGAAAAGGTATTTTTTAGAACGTTGCCACTCTGTTGCCCGGTTTGCCCAGTGACCTCACACAGCTGCTGGCCACCTTAGGCTTCTGCCCTCCTGGGGAGTAGTGTGAATGGCTCACAGGCTCAGGGACAATAGAGACTTGCTACAGAGGGAGGTGGTACCTCCCCTTCACCGGAAACCACTCAGGGTATTGGCCCAAAAAGCAAGCTTCACAGGTGGAGCCATCTTTGAAAGGGAAATGGCAATCGCACTCTTGTAAGACTGTCCCTTAGTTGAGGTAGACAGGCTGGCAATGGGAACAGAGAGGGGAGGTCAGTGGCCAAACTAGTTTTCCCATGTGCGTGTAGCCTATAGGTAGCCACGTATCTAGGCCTAACAGCCAAGGAATGGTTCAGACATCTTGAGAGTGGGCAGAATAGTGCACTGTGGGATTGCTAAATGCCACTCATAGCTGCAAGTCATCACAAGGCGGAGGGATCCTTAAACCCCATTGGCTACCAGGATCCCCCCATGATACTTTCCCCTTTTCCCTGGAACCATCAACCTCAGATCAAAATGGAACTGGAGAAAGGACCATAGAAGGACTGCTCTGCTGACCCCTTGACCTGGCAAGAGGGGAAAATATCAAGGTGAGACAACCCTCCCCCTGCTGGGAATATGCTCTCATGATATGGCTTCCAACCTCTTTTCGTCCTCAGCCATTTTGGGAAGACCACTCCACTCCCCTCCCCCCGCCCCCACAGCCATCTTGCCATCCTCTCTTCCACCACTTACTTTTCGTTGTCTCCCTCATCCTAGCCAGGAGACCTTGATCTCTTGAGTAAGCCTAGAGCTCCATCTGGTGACCACAAGAAGAAATGCAGGCTACCTTGCTTCTGCTAACTTATACTACAGGTCCTCGGATCCACACTGCCTGTTTGTGTGGTCAAGCTTAGTGCTCCATCACTGGACCTAAAATTAAGATACAAAGGCTTCCTTGATATGCTGGCGTGTGATACTGGACCGTGGAATGCTACTGCCTTTAACCAACAGCGCTACTAGAAAAGAGACTAAATCAGTAATTGGCATTTCCCTCATTATTTATACCAACCATACACCGCAACAAGACGCAAATGCACAACTAACTTCTCCTCCCACCGATTCATATAGACAATAGAACTGGTCATCGACCTGATCTTAACCACATCCTTCACCTGACCTTGATCCTGCTCTCCCGCTAGGACATGTACTCTTCGAACTTTCCCTCGACCGTGGAGACCCTGCCATTTGACCGATGCCCTGTGGAGCTACCTGTTAGCTGAAGAGGAGATGGGCTGTGGATCCCCACTCGGCCATCACCTACCCAGCCGGACTTTGGGCAGACGTTCCTTCGTCTCTCTGTCATATCTCCCTCCTACCCCTTCACCCTACCCCCTTCCCCCTCTACGCTCCCTTCTTCTTACCTTCTATCCCTTTAATGTTTTTCTGTTGAGACCTAGCTATTTGACCGATGCCCGGTGGAGCTACCTGATAGCTGAAGCGGAGATGGGCTGCGGATTCCCCCTTGGCCGTCACCTACCCAGTCGGACCTTGGGCAGACTTTCCCTTTGTCTCTCCGTCATATCTATACCCTACCCCTTTTTCCCCTTACCCTTCTCACTCCACTTTCCTTTTCTTCTATGCTCCTTAAATGTTTTTACTGGTATCATTGGTAACTTGTAACTGATGTAAGTTTGCAACTATGTGGAACCTTATGTAAAGCGCTCTGATACCTTCGGGTTTAGCCAGCGCTATATAAAACTCTTTAAATAAATAAATAAATAAGGACCATAGAAGGACTGCTCTGCTGACCCCTTGGCCTGGCAAGAGGGGCTGCACTGAATGCTGGACTGCACCTGCCGCACCTTGGGCTAGCAAAGAGAGGACTGGGCCTGTTGGTCTTTGCTCATGAAAACGTCCCTCCTGAGCCTTAGACTAAAGAAGTGACCCCAAGGGTCAGTTGGTTGACACCCTGGAACAAGCACCAGAGCCATCAAAGCTGAGGTAACCCACTTCGGCAAGTCAGTAACCACATTCCTTGAATCGCCACTGACCACCATAGGGCAACTCAAGAGATTGATCCTCAATGGTCAAACGTTGCACCCAAGTCTACTGGACCCGGGAGTGTTGTCTGAGTCTAGATTGGTCACTAAAGAAAGACACCAGCCTTAACCAAATAAAATTGCTGGACCCACTGTGTATGTGTGTATGGAGATCAGTAGCCCAGCTGCAGCTGGCCTTAAAATGGCTCAAAGAGGACTTCGAGGGACACCGACCCCTGTGGCCAAAGTCTCCCCACCTTACTCATGGACTAAGGAATAACCACAAGGGCACTCCTGTAGATCGCACAGCACCCAGATTATCCTTCAGCATTCTCATCATCCTGCATCCCCAGCATTAGGATCATTCCATTGAAGTCTATGGTCGTCTTGCTGTAAAGTGTGAAACTGGACTTGAGACTGCTTTGGTGACCAAGTAACTCCTTATTGCCCCCCCCCCCCTGACCTTCTCCCTGCCTGAATTGGTTGTCCAACTTGGGCCAGAGTAGCTGAACACAACTCTTTTAAACTTTTCAAAAGTTTTCAAACTTTAAGGTTACCAATGCTTGTTTGCACTTTAGACTTAAAAGTGGAGGTTTACTTTTTCTTTACAAATCTATATTCCAGAACTCTCTACTATATTTTACCCAATTTAGTGTCTAACAATTAATAAAAATATAATCAATTTTTATAAATTGGTGTTGCATTTCTTTTGTGTTTCATGACATTCTTAGTTTGTTGTTTGGTGCTTCTAAAAGCTTTACACTAGATACTATGTTTAAGCTTTACTGCTCAAAGCCACAGCTACTCAGGATTGAGCTAAATGTTTTACAAATGAGCCTGACTGGACCCAAGACAGTTTGCCAGTGTATTACAAGGTAAGGTCGCACAACCATACCATATAATACACCACAATCCTCACAATATGTACTAACCAAACTGTACTTCAACAGAGGATATCATCAACTTGAACAACGTGATTGCTTGTGACACATCCCAACTTTAATTACCTACTTTGGTCATTTGGGGATCCTCCGTCATGAAGATTTTCCAAGACAAGACGGTATTTAGCGAGCGATCAGACCCATATTCAATGTACTGAAACACAGTGAGAATAATCTAGTGGTTGGAAAATCACACCTCAAGCACAAAAAAGTACTGAGACAGGTCACACGTTGCTAGTTAAAATTTTACTGAACTTAGAAAAATGCAGACTATAAAATGCAACACAAAAATATTATGGCCACATCTTTTCTGCCATGGGAATGAACCGAGATGAAGACGTGATAAAGTACTTAACAAGCCCCTGCATGTGAGTATAGTTTATTCATTGCTATGGATGGTCAGACATTATGCCTACAACAGCAGGGACTCTGTCATGACTAGCACACACCTATAGAAACTAATGAAGTGCAAGAGTGTCTTTGCCTTCTCCATTCAGTTAAACTGTGGTTGGATGAATTGTTCATATTAGGACAATGATCACAGCCATTATGCAACTTGACAATTGAGGAATTTATATTTATTGTTAGTGGCATTACTGTGGCTGATGATGCAGTTTGTTCTTGGGCAGCCATAATTACTGACAACAAAATGTGTTTTGAGGGTTCACTCATGAGGCATAAACAAGTTCACTCTGTGGGTTATGTGGTGTTAGGTTGAGTACTGAAAATGTCCATATTCACATGCACAGCAACAGGAATCAGTCCTCTCTGATTTAAACTCCGTCTGCACATTTTTGTTATATAGAAGATGGAAGACAAGTCCTTCCAATTTGCTGTACCCTAGTGCCTTTGTAGCAAATAGGAAAGTACTGAGAAGTTAGGAGAGGGACAGCGGAGGGAGATGCCACTTCTTGGTCTACTCTTACCTACTCAGCAGCCTTCTATTTTCTGATGAGGGGTAAATGTTAGAAAAAAGAGCCTGGAATTTGTAGGTCAAAGCCTACCACACAACACAGCTGTCTGGCTGCTAAAGACTTCTTGTGGACATTCTGTAAGCTGGCCTAGGAATGCATTTCGACCATTGCTTACCATTGGCTTTGTGGTTTGTAACTCACATTTGCTTGCTTTCTATTTGATGGCTTTATTTGTTTTAGGCTGCCCAGCATGTCTTTTCCCCTCTTCTGGAGCATAGCCTGTTGGCTGTATTCTTCCATGAGTGCTTGCTTTCTGTAAACGCTTTAAAATTTTGTTCATATCTTGTCACATTTGCTGTGCCTTCAAAGACAGAGGTCTAATACCAGGCTCTGTCTTCCGAGAGAGCTTGGTGCTTACTTTTCTTTCTCTGACTTCAAAGTGACAGAATTTATCTGAAAATCTGGGGATGTGAAAAGAGAGGCTTTTTTTCTATCAAGCAGCAAAATTTAAATGTCTGTAAATGAGCTGTGAAAATATTTTAGAATATATCAGAAGTAGGAAAGCACAAACGAAACACATGTTTTTGTAATTCTGAAGAGTAGTGGAAACTTATATTTTAATATGATCAAAACAATTCAAAACACTAGGTGATGCCATTTCCACACATTATCGTTTGTGTTCTGTGTAATTTTATCAGTAGAACTGTATGCTTGTGCAAATGTAATGTTTATTTCAGATGTAAATGTGTTGTCTGTAATGGCAGTGCACTACCACACCCTGCATCTACACTCTACGCCACTCAACTCTACAACACTCTCCTCCACTCTATGCCACCCTACTCTACACCCCTCCACTCTATGCTACTCCACTCTATGCCAATCTATGTCACTCCACCCGCAACACTCCACGACACTCTATACCACTCCTTTCTATGCCACTCTACTCTGCTATATGCCACTCTACTCCACCCTACGTCAATTTACTCTACTACACTCAATGCCACTCTACTCTAATCCACTCTACACCACTCTACTCCTCTCTATGCCACCATACTCCACTCTACACCACTCCACTCTACGCCACTCCAATCTATACCACTCCACTCTACGCCACTCTACAACACTCTACGACACTCTATGATGCACCACTTTATTCCACTTTGTGACACTCTACTTCATGCTACGCCACTCCACTCTATGCCACTCCAATCTATACCACTTCACTCTACGCCACTCTACAACACTCTACAACACTCTATGATGCACCAGTCTACCCCACTTTACGGCACCCTACTCCATGCTACGCCACTTCACTCTACGCCACTCTGTGCCACTTCACTCTATGCCGCTTTACGCCATTCTAGGCCATTCTAATTCACTCTATGTCAAAACCTCTCTATGACACTCCACTCTATGGCTCTCCATTCTATTACGCTCCACTCTACTCCGCGACACTGTATGACACTCTACCACACTCTATGCCACTCCACTCTAAGCCACTCTATGCCACTCCACTGTATGACACTCCACAACACTCTACAACACTACACTCTACGCCAATCTATAACACATCACTCTATGGCACTTTATCCTACTCCGCACTCTATGCCACTCTAAACCACTCCACTCAACTACACTCCACACAACTTTATTCTACAACACTCCACGATACTCCACTGCACTCTACTCCACTCTACTTCACTCCACAGCACTCCACTCTATGCCACTCCACTCTACTTCACTTCACGACACTTCACTCCACTCTACAACACTTTACTGCACTCTACACTATGCCACTCTACCACACTCCACTCTACACCCCTCCATTCTATGTCGCTCTACTTTATGACACTGTACTCCACTCGACCCGGCTCTACTCCACTCTATGACACTACACTGTATGACACTCTACTCCTCTGTATGGCACTCTATGCTCCTCCACTCTATTAGACTCTATGCCACTCCACTCTACACCACTCTACACCACCCCTCTCCAGTCTATGACACTCCATGACACTCCATGAGACCCTATGCCACTCCACACCACTCCTCTCCACTCTACAACACTTCACCTGTATGCCACTTAACTCTAGGCCACTCTAGTTCATTCTACGCCACTCGTCTTTACACAAATCCACTTTACAACTCTATTCCACTGTACCCCACTCTACTCTACACCACTCCATTCAATGACACTCATCTCTAAGATCATTGCACCCTACGACACTCCTCTCTATGAAACTTTATGCCACTCTCCACCACTCAACTCTACAACACTTTACTCCACTCTTTGCTACGCCACTCCACTCCACTCTCCTCTATGTCACTTTACTTCACGTTATGCCTATCCAGTTTACTTCCCTCGACTCAATATCCTTCCACTTTACAATTCCCGCTCTACATTCCTCCACTCTGCCCCCCTCCACTCTACACCCCTCTGCTCTAGACCCTCTCCTCTATGACACTCCACTCTATGCCACTCCACGCCACTTTACGCCACTCTATGCCCCTCCATTTTATGCACCTCCACTTTATGCCCCTCCAATCATAGGCACTTTACTTCACTCTACTCAATGCTCCTCCTAGCTATGCCCCTCCACTCTATGACCCTCCACTCAACACCTCTCCACTCTATGCCACTCTATGCCATGTGATCGCACTCTACAATACTTTACTCCACTCCATGTCATGCCCCTCCACTCTACTCTATGACACTTCAGTGCACTCTACGCCCCTCCACTCTGCACCACTCCACTCTACACCCCTCCACTCTACCACCACCTTCTCTACATCCCTCCACTCTACACCCCTCCAACTTTGACCCTTTGCTCTAAGACGCTCCACTCTGCACCACTCCACTCCATTCTATGCCACTTTACACCCCTCCACTCTATGGCCCTTTACTGCACTCTGCTCTACGCTCCTCTCTATGTCCCTCTACTCTATGCCCATCCACGCTTTGCCCTTCAACTCTGTGACCCTCCACTCTATGACTCTTCACTCTGTGACCCTCCACTCTCCACCTCTTGATGACACTCTATGCCACTTCACACCACTCAACGATACTCCATGACACTCTATGCCACTCCATTCTAAATCACCCTACCCTCTCTATGCCACTTTACTCTACTCCTCTCTACGACACTTCAGACCACTCTACACCACTCCACAACACTCTACTCTACACCACACCACACCACTGTATGCCACTCTACTACACTCTGCTGTACGGCATACTACTCCACTCCACTCTACACCATTCCACTCTACAACCCTCCACGATGGGAAACAACCCTAACAACGCGGGCATCACATCGCGATGCCATTACAACGACCGCGTTGTAACCACGCAATGCCATTACTACGCAAGTCGTTACATCGACTTGCGGTAGATGGCGTGCTAACATTAGAAATAGTATAGTTTACTATTCCAACACCTTCCCTACTGTTACGTAGGCTGGAGTTGGAATAGTAAATTATACATTTCTAATGTCAGCGCGCCATCTACTGCAAGTCGATGTAACGACTTGCGTAGTAATGGCTTTGCGTGGTAACAACGCGGTCGTTGTAACGACCGCGTTGTAATGGCACGCGGAGTAATGGCTCGCGATGTAACGAGTCATATTCCTCCATGACATTGACAGACACTCTATGAAACTCCACTGTAAGGCACTCTACTCTACTCCACTCCACTCTATGCCATTCCACTCTATGGCATTCTACAACATTGTACGCCACTCTACACCCCTCCACTTTACACTTTACTCCACTCTACTCTATGCCCCTTCACTCTATGCCCGTCCACTTTAAGCCCCTCAACTCTACACCCCTCCACTCCATGACCTTCCACTCTGCCACACTCTTCTCTATGGCACTCTATGACACTCTGTGCCACTCCACTCTATGCCAATCTAAGCCACTCCACTTCTATGACAGTCCATGAAACTGTACATGAGTCCATTCCATGCCACTCTACATCACTCTACACTACTCTGCTCTACTCTACTCTATTCTGCAATACTTTACTACACTCTACGACCTTTACTCCAATATACACTATGCTACTCCACTCTACTGTACTCCATGCTATGCCCCTCTGCTCTTTGCCACTCCACTCTGACACTCTACTCTACAACACTCCACTCCACTTCACTCCCCTCTATCCCAATGCACTATACGCCACTCCACTCTATGCCACTCCACTCCATGACCCCCTATGACACTCCACTCTACGACACTCTACTCAACTCCACTCCACTCTACAACACTCCACTCTATGAAGCTCCACTGCATGCCATAACACTCTATGACACTCTACTCTACACCACTCCACTCTACACCACTCCACTTTAAACCACTCTACTCAACTCTTCTCAACTCTCTTTTATGCCACTTCACTCTACTCCACTCCATTGTACTTCACTCAAATGCTACTTCACTCTTCACCACCCTTCTCTACTCCACTCTATGCCAAGCTACTCCACTCTACTCCACCCTACACCACTACACTCTATGCCACTCTTCTTCACTCTATGACCCTCCATTCTACGACCCTCCACTCTAAGACCCTATATTCTATGACACCCCACTCTTTTCTACAGCACTCTACTCTATAACACTCCATTCTATGACACCATGCAACTCCACTCTATGCCAGTCCACTCTACTCTACACCACTCTACTCCACTCTACATCACTCTACAAAAGTCTACTCCACTCTAAAACATGATACTCCACTCTATGCCACTCCACTCTATGCCACTCTACTCCACTCTGTGCCACACCACTCTACTCTATGACACTCCACTCCAGTCTACAACACACTACTCCACTCTATGCCACTCCCTCTACACCACTCCATGCCAATTTACTCCACTCTACGCCACTTCACCCTATCCACTCCACTCTACTTTACGACACACTGCTCCACTCTACTCTAATACTCCAATCTACACCACTCCACTTTATGCCAATCTATGCCAACTGACACAACGACACTCTATGCCACTCCA
This sequence comes from Calotriton arnoldi, assembly GCA_963921515.1. Taxonomy (NCBI): domain Eukaryota; kingdom Metazoa; phylum Chordata; class Amphibia; order Caudata; family Salamandridae; genus Calotriton; species Calotriton arnoldi. Next base: position 1,820,974 of record CAWUFW010000601.1, read on the forward strand.
CAACACTCTACTCCACTCTACATGCCTCCACTCTACACCACTCCACTCTACACCACCCTACTCCACTGTACTCCACAACACTCCACTCTACTCCACTTTACTCCACTCTACACCACTCCACTATATACCACTCACAACACTCTACTCCACTCTCTATGCCTCCACTCTACACCACTCCACACCACTTCACTGAACAATCAATCAATCAATCAATCATAGGATTTGTAAAGCGCACTACTTACCCGCGAGGGTCTCAAGGCGCTGGGGGAAGAGGGGGGGGGAGGTGCTGCTGTTACTGGTCGAATAACCAGGTCTTGAGTCATCTCCTGAAGGTCAGCAGGTCTTCGGTCTGTCGTAGGTTGAGGGGGAGGGTGTTCCAGGTCTTGGCGGAGCGATGGGAGAAGGATCTGCCTCCGGTGGTGGTTCTCTGGATGCGTGGAACGGTTGCCAGGGAGAGGTCTGCAGAGCGGAGTCTCCTGTTGGGAACGTAGAAGGAGAGTCAACTGTTGAGGTAGGCTGGGCCGGTTTTGTGCAGTGCCTTGTGTGCGTGGATCAGGAGCTTGAAGGAGATTCTCTTGTCGATGGGGAGCCAGTGTAGGTTTCTCAGGTGGGGGGTGATGTGGTTGTGGCGTGGGATGTCGAGGATCAGGCGTGCAGAGGCGTTCTGGATTCTTTGCAGTCTGTTGATGAGTTTGGTCGGGGCTCTAGCGTAGAGGGCGTTTCCGTAGTCGAGTCTGCTGCTAACGAGTGCCTGGGTGACAGTTTTCCTCGTGTCTGTCGGGATCCATCTGTTGATCTTGCATAGCATGCGGAGGGTGTTGAAGCAGGTGGAGGAGACTGCGTTGACTTGTTTGGTCATGGAGAGTTTCGAGTCGAGGATGACTCCCAGGTTGCGTGCGTGGTCGGTTGGAGTCGGGGTGGTCCCCAGCGAGGAGGGCTACCATGAGTCGTCCCATGCTGATGGGTTGGGGCCGAGGATGAGGATCTCCATCTTGTCTGTGTTCAGCTTGAGTCGGCTGTTCTCCATCCAGTCGGCGACGGCCTTCATTCCATGGTGGAGGTTGGGTTTGGCGGTGATGGGGTCCTTGGTGAGGGAGAGGATCAGCTGCGTGTCGTCGGCGTAGGAGATGATGTTGAGGTCGTGCTGTCGGGCGATGCGTGCGAGTGGGGCCATGTAGATGTTGAACAGCGTCGGGCTGAGGGAGGATCCCTGGGGGACGCCACAGATCATCTTGGAGGCTTCGGATCGAAACGGGGGGAGACGCACCCTCTGGGTTCTGTCGGAGAGGAAGGAGGTGGTCCAGTCCAGGGCCTTGTCTCGGATCCCTGCGTCAATCAGGCGGGTGCGTAGTGTGCGGTGGCAGACGGTGTCGAAAGCGGCGGAGAGGTCCAGGAGGATGAGGGCCGCCATCTCGCCGTTGTCCAGCAGGATCCTGATGTCGTCGGTGGCGGCGATGAGGGCGGTCTCGGTGCTGTGGTTGCTGCGGAATCCTGACTGGGATGGGTCCAGGATGCTGTTGTCTTCGAGGTAGCGGGTGAGCTGGGAGTTGACGATCTTCTCGATGACCTTTGCTGGGAATGGAAGCAGGGAGATGGGCCGGAAGTTCTTGAGGTCGCTCGGGTCCGCCTTGGGTTTCTTAAGTAGGGCGTTGATCTCGGCGTGTTTCCAGCTCTCAGGGAAGGTCGCGGTCTCGAAAGAGAGGTTGATCACGTTGCGCAGGTTGCGATGGAGCTGTCGGCTTTGTTGAAGATGTGGTGCGGGAAAGGGTCTGACGGGGAGCCGGAGTGGATTGAGCCCATGGTCTTGATTGTGTCCTCGATGCTCACGTTGGCCCAGGTTGTCAGGGGGTCATGGTCGATGGATTGCGGTGGGTTCGGCGTGTCGGGGCCTGTTTGGGTCGTCCGGGAGTCGAAACTGTTGTGGATGTCGGCGATCTTGCGGTGGAAGAAGGTGGCGAGGGAATCGCACAGGGCTTGCGACGGCGGGATGTCGTTGGCATTGGCGCTGGGGTTGGAGAGTTCCTTCACGATGTTGAAGAGCTCCTTGCTGTTGTGTGCGTTGTTGTCGAGGCGGTCTTTGAAGGAAGTCCTCTTGGCGGTCCTGATGAGGTGATGGTGGTTGCGGATGGCGTCTTTGTGGGCTGCATGGCTGTCCGGCGTCTTCTCGCAGAGCCATTTGTTCTCCAGTTTCCGGCACGTGCGTTTAGATGCTAGGAGTTCCAGGGTGAACCAGCTGGCTCTCTTGCTGGTGTCTTTGTGGGTTGGTTTTTTCAGCGGGGCTAAGGTGTTGGCGCAGTCGTCCATCCAGCCTCTGAGGTTGCGTGCTGCATCGTCGGGGTTGGTGGGGTCGGTCGGTGGGTTGAGAGCGAGGTTTGTCTGGAGCTGTTCTTCGCTGATTTTGCTCCAGCAGCGGCGGGGGATCTGTACGGTGCGGTGGTGTGCGGCGGGTTTCCGGAAGGTGAAATGGATGCAGCGGTGGTCGGTCCAGGTGAGTTCGGAGGCGTGGCTGAAGGCGACGTGGGGGCTTGAGGAGAAGATGGCGTCGAGCGTGTGTCCGGCAATGTGGGTCGGCGTCATGACGAGCTGTTTCAATCCGAGGTTGTCGAGGTTGTCAATCAGGGCGGAGGAGTTGCTGTCGTTGTTGTTCTCCAGGTGGTAGTTCAGGTCTCCGAGGAGGATGTAGTCGGTGGAGGTCAACACGTGCGTGCTGATGAGGTCGGTGATGGAGTTGCAGAATTGTGGTCGGGGTCCGGGTGGTCTGTAGACGAGGGTGCCTCTTACGGTGGTCTTGGGGTCCGTGTGGATCTGGAAGTGCATGTGTTCGGCGGTGCTGAGGGTGTCATTGGCGCTGGTCGAGACCCTGATGGTGTTCTTGTGGACGATCGCGATTCCTCCTCCGACTCCGTTGGTGCGGTCTCTGCGGGTGATCTTGTAGCCGTCGGGGATGGCTATGGCGATGTCGGGACAGGAGGACTCGTTCATCCAGGTCTCGGTCAGGAAGGTGACGTCCGGTGATGGGGTGTCGAGTAGGTCCCAGAGCTCGACGGCGTGCTTGCGTGCGGAGCGGGTGTTGAGCAGGATGCATCGGAGCTGGTTGGGTTCCTGCCTGGCGGGTGTCTTGGCGTCTTCGAGGCAGGAGAAGCTGCAGTTCCGGCAGGTGAAGGGACCGTGGGTGCGCTTCGGGGCGGCCTTGCAGCAGGTGGGTGTCCGTCCTGGGTTGAGAGCGATGAGGGTGCTGTCGTCGTAATGGAGGCGGTCTTTGTGGCTGGTGCGGGGGCCAGGGGTTCTGGCGCTGGGCGCGGTCCAAGCGCGGACGGGCGGCGCGCCTAAGGCAAGCCCGTCTGCGCGCGGCCGCCATATATGGGGAGGTGGGAGGGAGGAGCAGCTGGGAGGCAGGTGGCAGGGGCAGCGAATGGGCACTGAGGGGGCGGGGCCGCAGGGAATGCAGTGGCGGGAGCGGCGAGGGAGGGCGAGCGGGCACAGCAGGGGGCACGGGGTACAGAAGAAAAAATGGGCACAAGGTCAACAACAGGGGCTGGAGGCACAAAACGGTACAAAATGAAAAACGGGCAGTGGGGGCACAAAGCACAGAGTGCAATAGACAACACCAGGGGCTGAAGGCACAAAAGGGTACAGAATGAAAAACGGGCAGTGGGGGCACAAAGCACAGAGCGCAATAGACAACAACAGGGGCTGGAGGCACAAAAGGGTACAGAATGAAAAACGGGCAGTGGGGGCACAAAGCACAGAGCGCAATAGACAACAACAGGGGCTGGAGGCACAAAAGGGGTACAGAAGGAAAAACGGGCAGTGGGGGCACAGACCCAAAAGACGCAGGAGATGATCAGACCGGCAGAATGGGTACAAAGCAGCGCAGGAGGTCACAGCAGGGGCTGGAACGCAGGTGGTGCTGCAGCGGGGGGGAGCAACCTACCTGGCAAGAACACCACCCCACTCTACTCCACTCCACTCCAATCCAATCTACTCCACGACACTCACTCTATGACACTCCACTCCACTTTATGACACACTGCTCCACTCTACTCTAATACTCCAATCTACACCACTCCACTTTATGCCAATCTATGCCAACTGACACAACGACGCTCTATGCCACTCCACAACACTCTACTCCACTCTACATGCCTCCACTCTACACCACTCCACTCTACACCACCCTACTCCACTGTACTCCACAACACTCCACTCTACACCACTCCACTATATACCACTCACAACACTCTACTCCACTCTCTATGCCTCCACTCTACACCATTCCACACCACTTCACTGAACACCACCCCACTCTACTCCACTCCACTCCACTCCAATCCAATCTACTCCACGACACTCACTCTATGACACTCCACTCCACTTTATGACAGTCCACAACCCTCCACTCCAATCTGCGCAACTCCACACCACTTTACGCCACTCCAGTCTACACCACTTTATGCCACTCCACTCTCATCTATGCCACTAACTTATAGCCATGCTAAACAGCAGCCATTCTAAAATGCATTGCCAAAGCCAATAGTTCTTTTGCCAATACTTGTTTTGAACTGGTGGGGCATAAACCACCACCGATAATTTACCTTTGTGAGGGAGCAAAGCCATTAATCCCAATGTTCCTCAAGATTTTTCAGCTGATTCCATCCAAATATATATTTTTTTATAATGGTAACTTTGAGAAATTGGGTGGTTGGTTGAGGGGGGTATGAGCCCTTCTCATTCAACAGCCACAATCCTTCTCACAGTGGACCACAAAAGTCACTACATTAATCTGTGCTTAACCCTGTGGTAGCCTGGCCAGCAACGACTATCTGCGATGCTCGATCTGCTTTTCACGTCAACAGGTACCTCCTCGTGCGGCCTCCTCTAATGCAAACGGAACTCTTCGCACTGGACTTGAGAAGGTCACTCTTCAGCAGGACTAACATGATCCCTGTATCTCACCCGTGCTCCATCGTGGTCAGCCTGAACTTGTGACTTTTGCTTGGTCTACCACAACCCGATGCCCACAAGTGGCGCTTTGTACTTTTTGGCGCAATTTTCACTAAAAACTTTAAAATGGAATATCTCTAGTTCTACTTTGAAGCTTGCATGGTCAGGCAAATGAGAGGCAGATTTATCAGTCCTTCATGGCAGTTCAAAACTGTTCCTGCAGTCACGAATGGCCATGAATGGCAACAGTTGGACCTAGACCACTTGTCCATCCATGCTGTCTGTCCCGCTTCCCCTCTCAGTACTCATACCTGGAAAGTTGCCTCCGGTGATGACACAAGATTTCCTGCTGCAGGATATTTAACCACGGGACATTCTGCTACAGGGAAATTCTGTCTTACAACAGGAAAATATTTTCACCTATAGTAAAGTCTGGCAAACTCATGAAACTTCACCCAGCTATGCCAGGGGTGAAGATCCCTTTTTAACTGACTTTGTCCACAATGTTCTAACTTTATCCGCTGCTCAGTTCAAGAGAACTTTGTGAGTAGGAATAGTAGGAGTACTGTTTACGTTTGCTGGCACGGATTGACAAAAGCATTTTTGCCATTGCTTTGACGTGAGAGGTGCAGGGAACTTTATTGTCAAAAATATTACTTTATTTGTGAACCTCCTTCACTGGAGCAGGGAAGGCCAAGGATCTGGGCCAAATAAAAGCAAACCAAGAAGGTTCTACAGCACTATCTCAGACTTCTTCTAATCGAGTCATCTAACTTCTTTTAATGCTAGGCCTCTCCCAGACAGTTGCCATTATTATGATTCCGTTTTCCATTCTAAGTGTTTGGTCAATTTCGAAATTACACTAAAAACAGCTTAGTATCTTAAGGCATCACATTTAACATTTGAAACAGCATTTTTAAACAGCATGTTCAACATATTTAATCAAATAATACATCAATCATTCGACCATTCGGTCCCTTATGTGTAAGTACTAGGCAGAACAATTCTTTTTCTTTAATTGTTTTACAAATAAAATGCGTTTTGGGTTTGTTTTTTAATCACTCCTTTGTAGACAAAACAACTCTCATTTTCTCAAGTAGTGGAGAGACTGTAAACAATGGTTTATCAATCTTTAAAATTGTAAGCAGAATAATTTAGCTAAATCGAGTTATAAAAATGGTATTAACGTCAAAGAAAACAAAGACAATAATTCAGTTGGATTACATTGCCGCACTTGGATATACCCTTTCCCGTCTCACATTTTCCATAGTGTCGTGTAGCTCCTATAATAATTATACAGGATCTGCGCGTTTGGACAGCATACACTGTAGGATTGGTGTCAGACTGTTTCTGAACACCCCTACCGAGTATGTTGGCCTTTTTGTACCAACTAGCTCACAGTGCCACTAGAATCTCCTCTTACCAAGGAGAGAATAGTTCCTGGAAACCATCGAAAAGGACAACCCTGATCCCTCAGGACCGTGGAAACAATATACTACTTTTTGCTCAGTCACTTGTGCTTACTTAGTCAGTCTCAGAGAGATACACGGAATAAACAGGCTGGGCGTTTTCAATAAGTATTTATTGAACAGTTTTTATTCTGGTGTAGAAGAGATGAGCTGCAACAACCATTAGACAGTATAAGATATAAATGATTAGTAGTACTAAAAAGGTAAATGGATAGTATAGTTCTACTATCTTACAATAATCATAGATACATACGAGTATATAAAACACATGATAAAAGATGCATGCTCCTACGATGCTTCCCTAACTAGATGTACCTAAATGTACCTAGCATGTGTGTAGGTGTTAGGCCAAGAATCCCTCTAGGATAAAGTCAACCCCATTACCTGATTTGAGAGACTGTGGGACCCCGTCTGGTCTCGAGTTGGACACCCCGCAAGGGATGTTAGACCACTGCAAGCTGGAGTGTCTGCATGCAGGAACCTCAGCGTCTCTGGTCAGTGTGTCTGCCGGGAAGTCTCGGTCTCCTCTAGCTTTCTTAGCAAGATGTGGTGTATATATACCCATAGGTCTCCCCAGAGGTCCTACCTCGCTGTATTACTGTGTCGGACTAAGGATGACGTCGGGCATGAACTTTGTACATAGATATTCTACAGGAGATGGTCGTCCTGCTGTGCTTCCAAGAATCCTCATGCATAATGTATGAGCTTCCGAACTAGGGAAAACCCGTGTTTCTGGATGCAATGTCGTATCTCTTTGTTTCTGGATTCCCGACGTGACTCAACTGCAGCTGGCGTTCCCTGACCTGGAGGACCTTTTCGCTGGGCGCCGCTGCTTAGTCAACCTGAATTGTTATTGAGCTCCGTTTTCTGGTACCGGGCTCAAGTGCAGTTGCATCGCACAGTGTGTTTCCTTCTACTGGCACCCTCTCTGAAAACCCGTGGAGTGTTTAGTTCTTGCCGGCAACAAACTGTACTTCTTGCTCCCTTTTCTCCCCAGGAGGTAAAACTTACCAGCACTGAAGCCCTCAAAGGGATTTGTTCGCCACAGTGGTCCTTTACCACGATGTGCTACTACTCTTGGACAACAATTGGACATCGACCAGACCTCGAGCATATCCCCCATCCGGCTCACCCATCAGGACATTGAATCTGTGAACTTGTCACCGACCGTTGAGACCTAGCATTTTGGCCGATGCCCGGTGGAGCTACCTTGATAGCTATAGAGGAGATGGGCTGTGGATTTCCCCCCTCGGCCGTCACCTACCCAGCCGGACTTTGGGCAGACTTTCCTTCGTCTCTCCCTCCTACCCTTTAACCTTACCCCCCTAACCTTCTATGCTCCATTTATCTTGTCTTCTATGCTCTTTAAATGTTTTCTTGCAACAGATGTAACTTGTTAACTGATGTAACTTTGTAACTATGTGGAACCTCATGTAAAGCGCTCTGATACCTACGGGTATAGCCAGCGCTATATAAAACTCATCAAATAAATAAATAAGCATCTAGGTAAAAGGTCAGTCCCTGTAAACCGTTATAAGTGTAATGTGAGGAAGAATATAGGTGTAAGGTAATGAAGTTACCGGGGCCTATATTATGGTACCTATATGGAATATAACACCCACTCCTCTTCCGAATGGACGGAATAGTTACATTCTAAACCTACTACTAGGCTGACTAGATACTGGTACGCAAAAAATAGTTAAAAAAACATTAGTTTCTTCCTTTGCTAAAAACAATGTTTAAAAAGGTTCTAAAAAATCTTTAAAAAGTTTTAAAAAGGAAATCGACACGCAAGCCATAGCTCTAATGTGTCCGTAGGTATAGTTTGAACTACTAGAAGCATTTGAAAGCCATGCATGCTCAAAAGAATGTCAGTTTTGATATGGAGTTCCACATTTTTTTTTTTTCAAAAAGGTCGAATTTTTCCCAGCACACGATGGGCCAAATGAGTCAAATGTTTATGTGTCCTGGCTGGTAGACGCAACATTCTCGTTGCCTGCTTCCGCAGACGACGTTCCCTGTAACACCTCACAGATTATGTCAATTGAGCACAGATGATCTTTTGTATTGTCCACATCAGATGCTGGGACAGCCTGTGTGCCATCCAAGGCCTGGGTGTTAGAGGAGGAGCCAATGTCCATACCAACAGGAGTAGATACTGCCTGTGGTGGCTCTAGGAATGCCGCCATCAGCATCGGAATACGCTGGGGACACTGCAGAACATGGGCCTTTATCGGGTCCAGTAAAGCATCAACGTCCAGTTGCGCACATGATGGAAGTGTTAGACAGAGATCCAACACGCATTCTTCTCCGAAAAACAGGCATCGGAGGACAGGTAAGATGCAGTCCATCCAGACTGGTCTAAATGACAAGAACCAAGATGCACTTAGTTCTCTTAGGCGAGGTGTGCCTAGATGTTGTACCATGCGATCACGGTATTTTCACTCCAGGAGTACTGTTTCTATCTCCTTGGTGACTGGGACGTCCATTGCGTAGCAGAAAAATTACAATCAGGATATCTGCTATTAAAAACAGGATCACCGGAAGTCCTCCAAAAATGCTTCCAAATACAGAGTGTATAAAGTTCGGTATAACTCCGAGGACCGTGTACGTATGAGTGCCTGTATCTCTGCCGAAGATCTTGCGATCTGGAGATCAAAAGTCTCTCGAGCGGAGGTTAAGGGCAGGGATTTCTGTAAAAGCATGGCTTTCATTCTGCTCAAAGCATCAAACCGTATTAATGAAACATTTAGCGAAGTCCATAACGGCGCCTCCCTGAATGTATGTGTTGGTGGAAACAATTCTTGCATACAACAAGTAACCCTGGAGCTCACGGTTACCAGATATGCGATGCCCGGAAACATCCCACACAACCTTGATTGTGCAGCATCAAGTAACTCCCATTCGAAAGTAGCCTGAACACTGGAGTGATCACGGCAGCTGGGGCATCCCTCAAGTGACAGGATAAGTTTGCTACCGAACCATTACAGGCCCCATGAAGCATTATATCCTGGCATATGAGTGATCCACTTAAAGTATTCTCACAGTTTGTACCGCTCAAAAACACTTCTCTTTCCCCAATCCGGCATCGAAATCTGTGTGGTAATTCCCAAGATTCCTTGATGAATTCCCTACCCATTTCTTCATATCTGCCTGCCTGCTTTTGTTCAAGGCAATATTGGAATTGAAAAGTAGTGACCGGAAGAGTTATGTGGCCATGGATTAACCAGTCTGTGGACGGTGACTCTGCCACTGTAAAGGCTAATCTGTCCAGTTTTTCAATACGCAGCATTGTCTACTTTGCTCCCCTTTGTGCCATCTCTATCTGTTTTTCCGTTAGATTGTATGAAGAAAACAGAGACGTGCTGTTTATGAAACGCCAAGGCACATAGCCTGCGCGCAAAGATTGCAGCGTCCAGCTTAATAACATAATAGAACGCAAGTGTGATTGCCTGTGCTGTAATATGGACAAATCCTGTTCTAGTATATCAATAGCAGAAGATACAATGTTGCCCAGTGAATATATCCTGGAGGTTTGTGTAGTTAACCCATTGTCAACTACTGCTAGAGCTTTCTCTAGGTTTATACAATCTATTTCTTGTAATCTCTCCACGGCCTCTTGTTGTGATATTTTCCAAATCTCATTATAGACAGCATAATAGAAACGTTTGTGACGTGGCTTCCTAGGACCTAATAAAAAATCCTGTAGGTCCACATCCTCTGTAAGTAAGGATAAGTGTTGTTTCACATGTGTAAGTGTTGAGGTCTTTAGCCAATCAAGGCATAACTTCCCAACACTGTATGATGTCACTACCCCCGGGTGTTCTCTCTTTACATAGCGTGGATCTGACCTATTGATACTAAACCCTTTGGTTTTACCCATGAATCTTTCCTGACAGCTATTGGTGTCTGTGGGCCGAATCAACCATCTCTTCCAATCGGGGTCTGTTCTATTGTATTGCATGATCTTATCTAGTGTAATCCCTTCTTGTGATGTTATGTTACCCTCGGTGTGTGATGGTGTGGGCATCCGAGGTGTATTCAAATCTGTGTTCTTGGCTAGTCCAAGACAGGACGTTTGTTGCACTGTTTCATTCAAAAACATGATTTGTTGAGGAATAAGGCATGCTCTAAATTGTGCCTCTGTTCCCTGGACCTGCCAGTCTCTAGTACCCCAGACAGATTTCAAGTCTATGGTGTCTTGCCATAAGTCGAAACCTTGTTCAGACAACTGGGCAATAAAGGAAGCAGAATAAATCTGTTTGGTATTTGTCAACATATTTTTCTGTGCTGGTGTTGGTGTAACCTTATAATAATATGAGGCTGGGACTGACGTGTTAAACCCTGAAAAATATGGAAATTTTTGTGCAAATGTTTTTGAACTGCTTTTCGGCGGTGTTGGGCAATGTTCCCATTGGTGGTATGTGAAAACATTTTTTGGGATTTGCAGATTTATGCAGAAAGTGATTACCAAAATGTTGATAGCAATACATTCTTTCAAAGTCTGTTGTGACTTCCAACATTTCATTATTAGAAAAGGCAGCAGATTTTTCTAAATCAGACAACATATTATTTACAGTTTCAGAATCCCAATCATCGAAAAATTTACTGGAGGTAATGATATCACTTAATGAAATTTTAAATAAATGTGGTATTTTTAAAAGTTCGGTCGGGCCAAATATATCGTAATCAACCTTGTCCCACACTATACCGTCAGGTATAGGAATTGCTGAAATGTTCACTGATGATAGGTCTCTTTTTCACGATGTGATGATAGATGCGGTTTCAGAATCACATTCACTTTTTGTGCTGCAGAGCTTTCTGAAGATAAGTTCCATTTATAAGCATACTAAAGACAGTCACTAAGCCTATCCAGAAAAGAAAGAAAAGTATCCCGGTGATTACCCAGAGTTCCACCCAAGGTGATACCAGGTAAGTCTTTTTAAGAAAGTTCAGAAAATCTTTAATTTGTTGCTGGTGAGTTTTGGGCTGGCTTTGTTTCAAGTTCACTTGGATTCAATGAAAAAGTATCAAAGTCAATGAAATAGCCAGATGCAGTTCGATCAATTTTCGGTATTTCCACAGGTCTTGTGGAAACTGTAGCTTGCTCTTGTTGAGGCATGTTGATGTAGATATCGGTGTTTGGTCGAATTGAAATTTGTCTTTCATTCTGGTTTTGAAGTTGAATTTCATTTTCAAGAGGAACGAGTTCCATGGCATTGTTGCATAGTCCATCATTCCGTGCAGGTGACTCTTTAAACGTGATGAGTCTTTCTGTTTGAACTTCTTGTATAGTAGCGAGAGGAGGGTGTCTGTTACTCCAGAGTCCACGCGGCCTACTACTCAGTATTCGCCACATAGTGTGGTTTGATTAGGTCAATTGAGACAAATCTTTTCTCCTTTTTACCGGCAAGAGGCGGCAGAAGTACAGTTCTCGTTCCTTCAACCGCCAGGACAGGTACAGGCTTTCTGTATGATGGCCCAAAATATTTTTTGTCTGCTATTTTTTCTCTGACCAGGTCCCGGACTTTAGGGATCCAGACAGGTCTTGCCATGACAGACTTGACTTCCCCAGTGGTGGTCCGTTTCACCTGGACATTGCTTTGTAGTGCTCTGGATTCATTTAACTCCTGTAAAACAGCCAAACTTTTATGGATGTCAAAAGGTTTTTCATCCGCCACTGTGCCTTCACAATCAAGATCAGGTACCCACATTCTCATCCCAAATAGAACCTCATAGGAAGTGACACCCCCAGAGAGCTTCTTGGCTTGTTGTTCAACGCTCTTTGAACTCCATACAGATGTTTTGCCCAACCCACACCCAAGCCTAATAATGTAGCTGTTAAAGACTGCTTTAAGTCACGGTTTTTCCTCTCCACAACCAAATTTCCCTCAGGATGGTACGGAGAGGAGTATCGCAATGCTACACCCAAACCTCCCATGGCTTCCTTGTAAGCCCTAGAGCTAAACGCGGGGCCACGGTCAGAATGTAATGTGCCAATTTCGTATGTCCCTATAATGACTCGCAAATCTTTTATAACAGTTCGAGCGTCAGCCGAGAGCTGGTGCCATGCCCATAGGATTCTAGAGCAGGAATCCACTGCAACCATGATATGCTTGTAAGCCCCATCTGTTCGTAAGGGGCCGCAGTGGTCCAAATAAACACACACGAGTTGTTTGTCTGATATTAGCAATGGTGTCTGCGCTGGACGTGTTATTGTGGAGCCTATCATCTGCTGGCAGACATCGCATTTCAAGACATAGTCCGTAGTTTGCTTTGTTAATCCTGGCCACCAGTAGCGCTGTTTCAGTAGAGAAACAGTTGCTGTAACTCCTGCGTGTGCAGAACCTATACCCTCGTGTGCTGCTAGAATTAATCCTAATCTGCGATCCATATTTGGTATTACTCTATCCCACACTCCAGGAATCTGAGCAAATGGAATGTTGTTTGCATCTAACTTGTAGGAGTACTTGAGTGGAAATCTTTTCGGTACTGCCGTCTTATTGCGTGTAGCAATAATCGCAACTATAATCTCACCGTCTATTCTGGTTTTGGAACATGTGATTGCAGCTACGGAAGCCTTCCGAACAGCCCCCTATGCGGCTTCGTCAGCCAATGAATTCCCTTCAACGTGAACGCCATCACGTTGATGACTCAGGGTGTTTATCACGTAAGCCCTTGGTAGTTCGTTTTTCAACTCCACTACCTGTTCCCATAGCGTTTTATGCTTAATTGTGCCACCTTTTGCGTCCTTGAATCCATTTTGTCCCCAGTGGTGTAAGTATTCATTACATGACTGTACACAGTATAAGGAATCACACACAATTAGTGTGGGGAATTCTTGATCCGTATTTACCAGTGCCAGTAACAGGGCTTTTAATTCTGCCAGCTGTGCCGTGCAGTCTCCTAGAGACTGGGTTTTTGTGCAACTCGGATGAAATTTTCCATCCTGCATGCGTCCTTTAACGACAGCACACGCGGCACTGTATTGTTGTTTACTCCCTATGGCCGGCTGAACAGAACCGTCAGTGTAAATTATATATTCATACTGATCTAGAGGCATTATTTCATTTGGTAGAGGATATTCTTGTTCGTATTGCAGAAATGCTTGTGTTTTTAGACTTGGGTCGTACCTGTATTCTACATCTGTTGCGGTGAGAGAATTAGCCTATTGTATCCATCTTGGATGTAAGGCTTTAGTTTTCGGATCGCTAGCCTTTGTAGCCGCCTCTAAGGCCGGTACTGGGGTTAGGACAATTATTCGCTTTCCCTGAGCCAGTGCTCTTTCTCTCACTACAGCAGTCTGTACTGCTGTAAGAATCTTTTCTTTTGAAGCAAAGCGCATCTCAGCATTTGTGTACAAATGTGATTTGTATGCTATTTGGTACTGTTTCACCTTCATTATATGTTAGGTAGGTGTATCCTGATTGACCCAGAACTATACGGATCACTAATTTGCGTACATTTACGCGTGTCTGTAAGTGTTTTGAAGTTATCATATCTGCTTGTAGGGAACAAAGGATATCTGTGTGTTCCTGTGTCCAATGTCTAACTGAAAAGTCAGGTTTTATTAAATCGTAGAAAGGTTTAACTCTTTCTGCATAAACCAAAATGTATGTTCTGCCAAAGTTGAGGAATCCCAGTATTTATTGTAAATTTTTTAATGATTTCGGAGGTTGTAGTAGTGCACACTTTTCTAAAAAGTTAGCTGCTAAGCTTTTCCCTTCATTTGAAAGCTCATATTCCAGAAAAAGGACATTGAGGTGGGCTATCTTTGATTTTTTAAAGTTAAATTTGTAACCCTCAGAGGCAAATCCCAGAATTATGGTATTTACTCTGTTCAAGTGTTCCTCCAGGTCATCATCCGTTAGATAAATATCATCCACATAGGAAAATGCCTCTTCATCCAAATTTTGAAGTAATTGAGTTACTCTAGCTGAAAACAACCCCGGGCTGTTCTTATACCCCAGTGGGAGTCTACAAAATTGACGCTGGGAGCCTAACGCAGAGAATGCGGTTAAATACCTGCTTTCAGGCGCTATATTTTGGCAAAAAAATCCATTTGAGATATCTAATGTTGTTTTGTATTTTTTACGCACAATGTTATTCATTAATGCGGCACTGTGTGCATTTTGAACTGCAAATGTCTTAGTGCAAGTGTTTAAATGTCTGTAATCCAAGACTAAACAATATGAATTGTCCGGTTTTGATACAGGAAACAAAGGGTTATTCATTTGAGAGGTGCAAGTTTTAATCACCCCTTGGTACTCAAGTTGATCTAGGATCTCCCTGACCTGTTTTTTTAGCTTCTTGCTTTATTGGATAATGCCTCTGTGCAGTTGGAGTATTTTTTAATGGATTTATGTGGTGAGTTGAATCCTCATCCCATCCAACATGGTTTTTGTATAATGCCGGGGCCAGGGCTACCGCCCACTCCCGTGCATATGTATATTTTAGATATTTGGTAAAATTACTGTTTCTCCTCTAGGACAGTCCATGACGAATGCTGGCGGCCAATCTTGTTCAGCTAACAAAATCTCATAGCCGAACGTTAGGTTCTCCCAAAAGAGACCTCTAACATTCCTGGGCTTCTCCCCCTCCATTTGGAGTGTTATTTCATATAACTTATGCGGGACACTTACCCTAGTATCGGGTGTTTCCACCGTGATGTAATTATTCAAGTCTGCTGTCACCAGAAATTCCATCAGGTTCTGGCAAGCTATTGTTACTTCTGCCGCACTGTCTAGCATCGTCAGAGCCCATTCCCCGTTCAGCAGTTGAGTCCTCAGAATTCTGGGCATGTCTGATCTTTAGACCTGCAACCTTCTTCATTTTGAACTGTGGCTTTTGTTTTGGTTTATCTTCTTTTTTGGAAGTATAGTCTTGAGCGTGCTGCTTGTCTCTGGACTTTGAACGCTCTTCTTGTCTGTCTGACCGTCCTTCCCTCTCAGAGTTTTTCGTTGAAACCTGAAAGGAACGAGAGGAATGTGTATCAGTATCCTGATACCTGTCAGGCTTCCTAATATTGACCCTATTCCTAAGGTTATACCTCCTTTCGGAGGGCTCCTGAGTAGGAGATCTACCTCTGGATTGAGATCTGTTTTCTTTAACTTTTTGTTTTTTGTTATTGTCCCACTTCTTTTTTGATGAAGCAGGTGTCTGCTTGCAGGTGTCCTTTCGGGGCTACCCATCAGTTGTAGTTTCAATACTTTTCCACCCAAACTGTCCCTGCCTAATTCTGCATATGCAGTTTCAATTATTTTAGGTAGTTCGTGCTCCTGTTGTGAAGGACTGAACTCCCTTAGGCGTTGGTGGATAGCCACTGATGCTGCCTCCCCTTTAATATTTGCTAATATTATGGCTGATACCTGGGCATAATTACCTAGTAATTTCATCCCTAAGTTCAGAGCAGGCCATGACGGGATACCATGTGTTTTGGTATATATGGCAGCAAAAACTGTACCCCAAGAGGCATAATCCTCTATCTGTGGTGTTATCCCCATGGGCAAGCAGATTGTCAGCATTCTGTGTTTTTCATATGGGCTAGTATTCAGGAATACTGCTTCTAGCTGTGTTATTTTTTGAGCTACCTAGAATGGCATTTGTTCACATTTTGCGGGCATTTCACCCATTACTGCGTGTAACGTTTGCGGTGTTATTTTAATTGCTTTATTTTGAACTGGAGTTGTATTTGTTGCAACCGTTGTCGGCTGTACTGTAAGTGTCCTCATGACAAACTGTGTCATGTTTCTGTAAATTTTTATTAATTCTTTGTGAAGTATAAGTAAGTCTCCTCCTGGCATTGTTTCAATGTCAGGGTGTGGTGTGTAGGCCGCTAATAACATTGGCCATGTTGCTCCTTCTCTTCCGAGCAGACCGTGTCTTACTCTACTTCTTGTATGGAGGAGGGCGCCTTTAAACCAGTATAAGTGTTCCTGGTAAGTTAGTGGAATTTCAATGTCCTCATAGGGAAAATATTCATCCGGTATTCCACTTTCTGTGTAGAAGTGAAATGTCTTTGTTCTTGCATTTGCAACTGGGAATGTAACCCATGAATAGAATACCTCTGTTTTAAACTATTCGTGTGCCTAAATCACGAAAGCTACTGGTCCACCCCTGGATGTTAGACCGTGTGCACCTAGTTTTATGGTAACAGCATTTCTAACATTTTCTGCAATGGAAATTGCATCTGCATCTTCTTCGTCTGCTGAGAGATTTAGTTCTTGCATAACTCTATCCACGTTTCCTATTTCTTCAGTCATTGTTATGGAGAAGAAGAGCTTTTCAAGAAACTAAGATAAGGTGTTTTTGCACAATTTTAGGAACAAAGTGTCCTTCAAGCTTGATTAACCAACAGCCAATAAATAGGATTTTGCCTACTCAGCTGTGGCGGAGTTTGTGCCCACCCACTCCAGACGTCTCTGGGGAGTTGTGAGTAGGGGTCTCTGAGACTAGCACGACTGAACTACTCAGATTTTACTGTTAAATAAGTACCCAACCAACGTTGGCGGCGCCATGTCGTGTAGCTCCTATAATAATTATACAGGATCTGCGTGTTTGGACAGCATACACTGTAGGATTGGTGTCAGACTGTTTCTGAACACCCCTACCGAGTATGTTGGCCTTTTTGTACCAACTAGCTCACAGTGCCACTAGAATCTCCTCTTACCAAGGAGAGAATAGTTCCTGGCAACTATCAAACATGACAACCCTGATCCCTCTGGACCGTGGAAACAATATACTTCTTTTCGCTCAGTCACCCGTGCTTACTTAGTCTGTCTCAGAGAGATACACGGAATAAACAGGCTGGGCGTTTTCTTTTTTTTTTTTTTTTTTTCAAATTCTTTATTGAATTTTAGACGAAACAAACCAGAAAAAACCACACATATGAAACTGACCATGACCACCCGCCGGGAAAAACCTCCTCCCCCACCCTGGACTATCCCCCCCACCCCACCCCGGCTGGTCGATGCAACAGAGAGCCAAGAAAAAAAAAACGAGAGAAAGAGAAAAAACCATATCCCTTTAAATGAAAAACAAAAGAGAACAGAAGAGAAAACAAAAAAAAAAAAAGAAAAAGGAAGAAGCACTCCCAGGCAGAACAAATATACAAATACATATATATACATATACATATATAGACCCCGACATCCTCTTGCTACAATCCTAGATATGTCATAATATTGATAAACCCTAATAACCCATAAATATACTCATCAACTATCGCCATCATCATCATCCTCAATGCTCAGATTGTCCAACCCATCTTAGGAGAGGGGCCCAAATTTCCCTCCCCTTAGCACTGGCTCTTGGCCCCTTTCTAGCATATACTGCAGTTTCCAGCCTAAAAACTGCCAAGAATCTACCCAGCCATTGTTGACTTGTGGGTGGCACAGGATCGAGCCAGTGAGTAGCTACGCAGAGCCTAAAAACAGTCATTGCAATAAAAAGAAAAGTCCGAACCCGACCAGCTAGTTGAGGGCAACTCAACCCTAGTACAATCAGCTGCGATGTCATCTCAATTCGCTGTCCTATCTGAGATTCTAACATTGCACCCACTTCCCTCTTGATCTCAACCAGATCGGGGCAGGTAGCAAACATATGCACAATGTCAGCCGCTACAAGCTTACACCGAGGACAGGTAGAGCCCACATCCCCGCCCCATTTTGAGATCTTCTCTGGAGTTATATATAAATTAAACCAGGTCTTAAAATATTGCAGTTGAAGATTAGCAGCAATAAAAGAAGTTTGAGCCATAAAAAGAGCCTCTTCTGGTTCCCCCGAATTAACAGAAAATCTCTCCTGCCAACGATCACTATGCTTAGATAGATCGTCCTTCATATTCTCGTTGAGCCTCTTATAGATAACCCCAAGGGTACCTGATCCCTTAAGAAGCAGTTCCACTAGACCTATTCGAGCAAAGCCGCTACTGCCCCCTACTTTCCTCCCTAAGAAATCTCTCACTTGGAGATATTTAAAAAATTGTCGGTTGTCAATTACAAAAGAATCCTTAATTGCATCAAAAGTCCTCATCCCTGTCTCATCCATAATATCTCCAACCATCATAATACCCTTATCCTGCCAAGTTTTCATATACCCATCATTGAAAATAGTTGGAAACGACTTATTACCATAAAGTGGAGTATAGGCATGAATGAGGCCCATACCTAATCTTTTTCTGACTGCGGTCCAGATTTTAAAAGCACACATCAACGTCTTAAATTTGACCCGTTTGTAATACTTAAAATCAGTATGCTGTCCCAAGCAGCCCCTAGCCTCTGACCCCAATAATAAATCATAAATTGATTGATCTGGCGTGCCCTCCGGACCTTGATCGGCTCCAACCCTTATAAGACTTCCCATTTTGAGAAGTAGAGCAGCCCAATGATATAACAAAAGATTGGGAACTGCCCAACCGCCTCTACGCTTCGGGAGCGTCATAAATTTTAATGCTCTCCGGGGACGACAGTTAGCCCAGAGAAATTTTGTGAACAAATAATTCATAGATATGAACCAGGAATTATTAATGGCCAGCGGAATAGCCCTAAAAATATATAAAATTTTCGGCAGAAAAACCATCTTGATGATATTACATCTACCGACCAGCGTCAATTTAAGATTATCTATTCGATTAAATTCTGCCTTAAACTTCGGGACCAATGGATCCAGATTCATTTCTGCAATTTTGGACACATCAGCCCCGATTTCAATCCCAAGATACGTTGCTTTCTGCACAACCCGAGAATCATTAATCTGAAGGCCCTTGCTAACAATGACAAGGGTTTTATTAGAATTTAGTCGATATCCCGAGATGTGCCCAAAAGCCCGTGCCTCTTTTTCAATTTCGGCTAACGCACTAAGTGGATTGGGTGTCAAGATAGCGAGATCATCGGCATATGCCAGAATCTTCGTGCTCCCTCCTTTACTGTGTATAGCTAAAATGTTATTATTGTTTGCCAATTTTCGAATCAGAGGATCTATATATAAAGCGAACAATAGGGGGGAGCATGGGCACCCCTGACGTGTCCCCCGGCTGATTGACACTGGCCCTGACAAATCGCCCATAAGAGCGATCCTGGCCACCGGATTCTTATACATTACGGCCACCGCCTTGATGAAGCCCATGCCCAACCCTCTACTCTCTAGTGTTGCCCATAAAAAGGCCAGGAGACCCTATCAAAGGCTTTCTCCGCATCTAGCAGAATCAGCCCGATAGGGTCTCCTGTAATCCCTGCCTCATCAAAAAGAGCTATTACTCTCTGGACATGATCGATTGTACTCCTACCAGGGACGAATCCATGTTGGATAGATGAAACTAGATTCTTGATCACCCCTGCTAATCGATTGGCCAAAATCTTGGAGTACACTTTTATGTCAGAGTTAATTAATGTTATTGGTCGGTAAGACCCAAGCTCTTTGACGGATTTCCCTTTTTAGGAAAAACCACTATATTGGCCGATCCCCATGACTCTGGTGCTCTTTGGCCAGCCTGGGCTCCAAGAAAAACCTCAACCATTAAATCCAAGAGACAGGGAGCCAATTTCTTGTAAAATTCACCCGGGATGAGATCGGTACCAGCCGCCTTCCCATTAGCCAGAGAGCTAATAACACTCACAATTTCCTCAGCTGTAATAGGTACCTCTAATGCTTCCCTTTCCTCGTTAGTTAATTTCTCCCCTGTGATGTTAGCCAGATAATCGTGAATTTCCTGGTTACTCCCAATAGATTCTTCCGTGTACAACTGTTGATAGAACCGCTG
This sequence comes from Calotriton arnoldi, assembly GCA_963921515.1. Taxonomy (NCBI): domain Eukaryota; kingdom Metazoa; phylum Chordata; class Amphibia; order Caudata; family Salamandridae; genus Calotriton; species Calotriton arnoldi. Next base: position 1,841,146 of record CAWUFW010000601.1, read on the forward strand.
GAAGGCCCTACGAATATCAGAAGCCTCTAAGACCATCCCGAATTGAGGATCCTCAATTGCAAGAATTGCCCCCTGTGTCACCCGTTGTCTAATACGGACTGCCAGCAAGTGTCCTACTCTCTCACTACACTCATACATTTTAGAACGCCAGGCAGTATACTTCCCCGCTGCCTTCAGAGTAGATACTTCCAATATCTTAGACTTAGCAAGAGCTACACATACTTGCGCCTGTCCCACATCACCCCCATTTAACACAGTTCCCACTAATTGTGTCTCTGTCTCTCCTAATTTAGTGTAAAGTTCCTGCATATGAAGTTTGCTAGCCTTCTGGGACTGCCATCCAAACCTGTTAGTCTCACCTCTTATCCCTGCTTTCAGGGCATCCCACACAATATCAACCCGGGCACTACCCCTATTTTCCGAGATAAATCTGGGAATCCACGCTCTCATATGCTCAATGTATCCCTGATCGTAGAGCAGTGCCCTATCGAATGTCCAACGTGGGACCTCGCTCCTTGAGGCTTGAAATGAAAACTCTAAAATTAGCGGGTTATGGTCTGACATAACCCGTGGGAGTCTAAAAATCTGGCACTTAGTCGAGAGACTCTGAGAAACAAAGAAATAATCGAGCCTAGCATGTGTCTGATGTGGGGCTGAAAAAAGGTAAAACCCGGATCCTGAGGTTCTAGTGAAGCCCAAACATCCATTAGTCCATGAGTCTTACATACATTATATAAAGAATTAAAGACTTTGGGCTTACGACCCCTATATAGCCTAGGTCCCAATTTAATAGCATTGCCGCTCAGGTTTAAATTAAAATCGCCACATAGAACTATTGGCAGTGGCCATGCGACCAGTTCCTGATCCAACCAATTAAACACAGCAGGGTCATCAAACACAGAGCCATAAATTGAACACAGCGTAAACAAGAGATTGTCTGCCTTGCACACCGTAATTGCCCATCTACCCAGATGATCTGCTTTGGAACGTGGAAAGCACAGGCTTTTTCCCCTGCGAGCCATAATGGCTACCCCCTTAGTTTGAGTATCTTGAGTTGTAGAGGACACCAGCTGGTAGCCATCTAATTCCACAGCCTTTTGTCTCCCGGCTTCGATATGTGTCTCTTGGAGACATACTATATCTGCATTCAAATACTGGATATCAATATTAACTCTGCGCTTTTTAGGTAAAGAATTCAGCCCACAAATATTGATCGAAGCAATTCTAACTTTACCTCTTACCATTTTTAATAATTGAATTCCCTATTGTTCAGTCTCTTTCTACCAATACTCAAACCCTTGCAACTATTTCTACCCAATTGACCAGCCGGCCCCCCAAGAACCCCCCCCCAGAGACCCTCCCCCTCCCACCCCACAATAAGGCAAGAAAGGTCCGAAGACCCTTGTGATGCCTTCTGCATGGATCTGCTTCCCACCACCACCCCTCACGCTCCCCCATGAAACCACCATTTTTTTTTCCCTTTTCCTACAAGACCAAAAAAACAACTAGAAAATATTAACTGACATTACTGTCCAGATACATCGTCCAGAAAACCCAAAACATCCTACTGGGTGACCGCTGAAATCTCTCGTAAAAAATCTTGAGCTTGAACCTCAGAAGAAAAAACCCTGATGTTTCCTCGATAGATGACTTTGAGGCGAGCAGGGCTCAGCAAATAAACCTCACAGCCAACCTTCTGAAAGGGAGTGATAAGCTGGCGCAACCTCCACCTCCTCTCAACCGTCGTGTGACAGAAGTCCGGCCTAACAAAGAACGAATGTCCCTCAGCAGATCGCCTAGCTTCCGGGCGAGCCTTCTCAAAAATCGCCTGCCGTAACAGAAAATTGCCCCAAAAAATTAAAATGGCTCTGGGTTTATCATTCGTGTCGCTCAATCCCTTTTTTTGTCTGAGCATGAGAGGAAAGCGATGAACACGTTGTACTTCAATATCCCAATCCCAATGTGCCAGCTCGGGAAAACCTCCTTTCAATAATCGAAGTACAAAGCCTCTAATGTCCTCCCCTTCCGCTTTTTCTGGAATACCTAGCAATCTAAGGTTATTACGCCTCTGGCGGTTCTCAAAGTCTTCCAACTTCCACATTACGTCCGTCATCCTGGATTCATTTGAAGAAATTTGTTGGGTCATACCCCCAACCCCAGACTCTAACGTCCCTACTTTCTCTTCCAATACTGTAGTTCTTTCCACAATTTCACTACAGGTTTTGGTTATTTTTCGAATAGCTCCTTGTAGCATCTTAGTCGCATGATGCACCTTTTTATGTTCCTGACGGGCTTCCGACTGTATCTGCTTAAGGGTTGAATAAATCAGATCCATTGAGGGTGGAACCCCTGCTGCGGGTTTCAGTAAGATCTCGTCCTGCCCCTGATAGTCCGGTGTCCCTCCAAAATCACTGCCCATATGCGTAGTGGAATAGTCCCATTTCAGCTGCCCGGACTGGCTTTGATCTGAATCCGTAAGGGTTGCCTTCTGGATATTTCCCCTTTTTTTCTATTCCGCCGTGCCAAAGTGGGAAGACGTTTTTGCGTGCTAGGGTTGGATATTGAGCTATCTGACCCACCCTCCGAATCTTCTAGAATAGATATAGCATTGCTGCTACCAATAGACGGCTCAGAATCTTCATTTACTGAAAAAAATGTATCTCCCCCCTCCGGTGTCCCTATGGTCCCGCTCTGTAAGTAAGGAAGCGTAGAGATCAAATTCTCGTTAGTGGGCAATTCCTGCCCCTCAGTCACCAAGCTCACTGCCCCCGTACCAATCTCCAGTTGCTGTGATTCTCCCAGGGGAGTATCTCCTTGTCCCGCACATGATATATCTGAGGGTACTGAACCACTTGCACTTGCAAGTGAAGAAAAGTCCTCCGTGCTTAGAGCCGCCCCTACTACAGACTCAGCCACATTCTCCTGGATCTTCATTCGGCCGGTGAACATTCCTGGAATCACCCGCTGCCTGTCAGGAACAGAGCCCGCCTCCTCATCTGCACGCAGACCTCCATCCCTCAGTCTGGAAGGGGCCGCCTCCATACTTCCTGCTGCCGCTGCCGCTACAGTTGCCACAGTTGCAGCGTCTCCTCCTCTCCTTGCGCTCGACACCCCTCGGGAGCCAGGAGGACCACGCCGAGTCCCGGCCACCCCCATCCCGCCGCTCGCCGCACCGGCATCACCTCGGTCCCTCTGAGGTTTAGAGAGCTTCGGCGGCATCCCAGCCCGCCAAGAACGCCAGCCGCTGCTGTCCGCCGCCAAAAGGAATCTCCAAGCCGCCCGAACCAGCGGGTAAGTAGTTATTTCCAATTTTTCAGGCGCTCTCCTCAGTAATCTCTTCCACTGATACCATAGGTAAAGAAAAGCCATTTAGGACATGTTTAACTGGCACAACCCGGGAGTCATTGAAGGGTGGTGTATCGCAGAGCTTCACACAGCCGCCATCTTGCCTCCTCCTGGAAAGATGATACCACTCATTCAGGCTGGGCGTTTTCAATAAGTATTTATTGAACAGTTGTTATTCTGGTGTAGAATAGATGAGCTGCAACAACCGTTAGACAGTATAAGATATAAATGATTAGCAGTACTAAAAAGGTAAATGGATAGTGTAGTTCTACCATCTTACAATAATCATGGATACATACAAGTACATAAAACACATGATAAAAGATGCGTACTCCTATGATGCTTCCCTAACTAGATGTACCTAAATGTACCTAGCATGTGTGTAGGTGTTAGGCCAAGAATCCCTCTAGGATAAAGTCAACTCCATTACCTGAATCGAGAGACTGTGGGACCCTGTCCTGGTCTCGAGTTGGACACCCCGCAAGGGATGTTAGACCACTGCAAGCTGGAGTGTCTGCATGCAGGAACCTCAGCGTCTCTGGTCAGTGTGTCTGCCGGGAAGTCTCGGTCTCCTCTAGCTTTCTTAGCAAGATGTGATGTATATTTACCCATAGGTCTCCCCAGGGGTCATACCTCGCTGTATTACTGTGTCGGCCTAAGGATGACATCGGGCATGAACTTTGTGCATAGATATTATACAGGAGATGGTCTGCTTTGCTTCCAAGAATCCTCATGTATAATGTATGAGCTTCCGAACTAGGGAAAACCCGTGTTTCTGGATGCAGTGTCGTATCTAGGTAAAAGGTCAGTCCCTGTAAACCGTTATAAGTGTAATGTAGGAAAGAATATAGGTGAAAGGTAATGAAGTTACTGGGGCCTATATTATGGTACCTATATGGAATATAACAGTAGAAAGAGTGTCTCAAGGTACGGCCTTTCACAGACGACAACAAGTTAGGGCATTGTTTTTCACCAATAGAGCTATAGATTGACTGGTGATAAGTCAACCACCTGGTAATGCTGGGAGTAAAGGATACAGGAATAAATGTACTAACACCTTGCAAACCCAGAACAAGGTGTTATGTTTGGATTTACTTTCCAGTGCAAATCCTGATTTGAGTTGGAAAGTTGCCTAAAGTAACATAAAGTGGTGCCATATGCCATGTACTACTTGGCACTAATTTGCATCAAGGGGGTGTTCGATGAATGGTGCAAGGGCATTTTCATGCACCCACCCATGGACAGACAGGACTTTGCAGCAAAAATGCACACCTCCTAAAGGTAGATAAGGTTTAAGATAAGTTCATATTTCTCAAAAGTTTTCATGTACTCTGCACTCTGCTGAACAAATAATACAAAGTGGGAAAAGTAATAAACAATGCGAAAGCATATTTTTTGTACTGGTAGGGTACCATTACAGTACAAAAGCTATGCTTGACGTCACGCACTATGGTGCATTGCAACAAAGCAGCTAAAAGTGAGCAAGTGTAGGAGGAGAGAAAAACAGCTCCTTTCTTAATGGATAGGGCACTGTTGTTTCTCTCTCCCTTGATGCAATACAGAACATCAACCTTGGTTGCTATGTTGCGTTACATAGAATTATAGTAAATTGCCATCGCATTCTCAATGGTAGTGTACTGGGCGCAGAAGTATCATGCTTGCTTCTCGTAACTAACAGCTACTGTCTGCCAGCAACATTTAAGAACACACTGTACTATACACTTGGCACGACAACAATATGTAATATGCAGACTGACTCCTCCAGGACCTTCTGATCTTTCCTCAAGTCTCTGTGAGCATAACATCCTCTTCAAATTCAGCAACTTGCTTCAACCCTGCCCTTCATGCAAAACAATTTCGAGAATTTATTTAAAAACCCTTTAGGGAGATTTGGTAAAAATTGTCTCTCCAGCCTAGATAACTGTGGCATTTAAAGATCTTTTGCATGTAGTCAGCACTCTATTTCTTTTTACTGAGCAATACTATGTCATGGGCTGACAGCCACTAACCACGGAGACCAGCCAAGCTCAGCAAAAAGTCAATGTTCTGTCCTTACATTATTAGACTAATGATGTAGTACATATGGATTGAATAAATTACAACAACAATATGAACTGTTCAGAAATTGACTTGTCTATATTTTTTGTTTCAGGCATTTGTTTGCCAGTACAGATTGCAGTCAGGGTCAAATGAGGCAGCTCTACAGCTGGGCAGTGCCTTTTATTTGACTTCCATTTTCTTTACTAATCAGCAGCAGCCCTGCAAATTAAAAGAACTAGCCATATGTACTATGGAACTGGTCGCAAAAAGTGGTTTCAGATTGCACACCAACATTTTGCAGCCCATTTAAATTTTGGGATGCGACCTGTGTCATTGCAAAATCTCCTTTTGCATTCATCACAGAATTACCCCCCTAATAAATACAATTAGGCAGTTTGCAATTTGAGACCTCCTTTGATTGGCTACAAATACGGGAATGTTGACATCCAAGGGATGACAGAGCATCATCCATACCTTTGCCAATCAGTTACAACCTTCATTGAGGTGTCGGTAATTGATCAATGGTTTGCAGCTGCTGCTGGGATATAGCATACCCAATCACAGTAAGGAATGCGATTTCATGCCCCTTCCTAATTGTGATTTGAAATGGGCCACTAAAATGCATTTTGTGATTTGGAAATGTATTTCTGACTTGCAATAGGGGGTTAGTACATGTAAAAAAACATTTTTACATTTGGAATCCCTGTGATTTTGCACATTTCCTGGTTTGCAAATGCAAAATGGTTTAATATATCAGGCCCTAGGCTTATTACTGCATTTCACTGAGACTGACTTGGCTTCTCATGAAACAAGTTATTTGAAATAATGTAATGAATTTGAAATATTGACATCTGGGTACTGTTGTGTGTTTGGGGCAAACACAAGGAGATGATGGACGGAGCGCTGAAACTTTTCAGACACTCACCCCCAGTCACAGATCTGGGTTGAATCCATCATCGTTCTTTAGCTCACTTTGCCACCCCAGTTCAGACACAGCTATATGCAAATCAGCCTTGATCCTGTGCCTCATGGGAACAGTCCAGCCTGAACTGCCAAGCCATGTCTTCCCTGGACCCGAAACAAGCATTCTGGGACCGGTTTCGGGCTAACAGCTCTCATCAGCCAGACTAGCTTAAATCCAGTGGCAAAGTGAGCAAGGGGCCCACGTCTGGGCATACCCTGCCAACTTAGGGCGAACAAAGCAAACACAAGGAGATGATGGACGGAGCGCTGAAACTTTTCAGACACTTACCCCCAGTCACAGATCTGGGTTGAATCCATCATCGTTCTTTAGCTCACTACGCCACCCCAGTTCAGACACAGCTATATGCAAATCAGCCTTGACCCTGTGCCTACTTGGACAGGGTGTATACCTCTGCCAACTAGAGATCCTATTTCTAACAGGGACCTTCAATGTGGCAATGGTGGCTCGATCATTGGGAGCCATATTCAACAAAGCAGTCATCACTCTTCTCCCCAACGACAACAAAGACTCCCTGGAGTGTGTCAGCTACCGCCCAATATTCCTCATCAATGTGGATCTTAAACTGCTGGCCAAGACTATCGTGACCCGGCTGGAGAAGGTGATCCCTCAACTCGTTCATGAGACCCAGGTGGGTTTTGTACCAGGACATAGTTTCCACAATCACCTACCAATATTGGCTCATCTCCTGTGTAGTGCAAAAAATTACCCATCAGAGATGCTGGCACTTTTACTGAATGCCAGAAAAGCCTTTGGTCATGTTGAATTACCTTAGCTATTTCAGGTTATGTCTCACATGGAGATCGGGAATTACTTCATTAGTAAAGGCCAACTGCTATATGACTCCCCCTCTGCTTAAGTGTCTTGAAGTGGGTTCCTCTCAGACACATTGCAAATTGTTCTTGGCACCCGTCAGGGATGCCCTCTTTCCCTGTTCCTTTTTCTCCTTCTGATGGAACCCCAGTCTGCAGCGATCCGTGGATCCCAAGTAGTGCTTTGCAACTGGCAAAGTCACTCTTCTGCTCTACCCAGTTCACATCCTCCTCCTTTTGTCCCACCCACTACCTTCGATAGTGGCTTGAATCCTATGAGCTCTTGTAGACAGAATGTGGACTAAAGATCATGGACACTTGGCATTATTTTCAACTATCATATTTCAGATTTTAGTGGATATTTGGATGAGTAGATGGGATCTGAAGTATTTTCTATGTTAACATTTATTCTAAGAGGCAATGTATATCCCCAAGAGAATCTTTGTAGATGCTATTCAAAACTGGATTCCCTAAGAGATTTTTTTTTGTCTAATCAGTCACTAATATGTCCATACTTCAAGACTGCTCTGCGCTGTTGGGCTACAAGCTCAATTAGATGACAAGTGAGGCTCTCTGAATGACTAGATGTACTGCCTTTGCATTCATTCATGGGTACGATATGTAAAGGGTGCAGAAAGGGCTTTTCTACCTAGGTATCTGGTTTAATAGGGGCCTGTCCCACATGGTAAAGAATAATCTCCTCCCTTCTTGGAACGTACACATAAGGACCTGTCTTTATGGGGCAGAGTGAAAATGATGAAAATGACCACTTCCCCCCACTTTCAATATGTCTTAGGCATGTTACCCATCAAGAGACCCAAAACCTGCCTGATACGTATTGAGCCTGACATCTGCTCCTATATTTCTGGAATGGCTGTAAGCCACGTATCTGGGCTTTCCTACTCTGGGTCAATACAATTGCAGGAGGCGTTAGGCTGTACCACCTCGCCTCCTACAATCTTCCACCTCTCCCAAGTCATGGCTAATCTGTACTACAGTCAGGATCCCCTGTTTGGGGAATTTCTTGAGCATCAACTTCTTCCCCCTACAGCCCTGATGCAGACCCTGTATCTCATCGAACCTGATACTGGCAAGGATGGCCTGAGCTTGGCAGGAGGCACATTCTCTCCTGGGAATATCTCCATACCACCATCAGAAGGCCCCGTTGCGGTGTAATCCAGTCCTCTGCATTGATGAAAGCCTATTCTTTCGGGCGACCTGAAACGATCGTGGTGTAAAGTGCTTCGACCAGGTCATAAATTGGGATGTGCTCCAACCCTTTGAGCTCTTGCAGACAGAATGTGGACTAAGGAACATGGATACTTGACATTATCATCAACTATTGTATTGCCTCCGAGTGGCACGTGACCCACGATCAGTAGAACTGCCCCTCTCCCCTCCTAGTTCAGTACCTTCAGGTGTTTGGACAATGTAAGTGGCTGGTGTCGGGTTTTTATGTGGTCCTCGTCAAAGTGCAACATTCCCTTCTGTCCCTCTCATCCACTCTGTCAAGGAAGAATAAGGTGTGTGATTAGCCACAGCAGGTAGCAAGGAGTAGCACTGTGAACGGATTTGAGCACAAGTGTAACTAATTAACAATGAGCCCTTTGTTTCATTGAAAGGTATCCTAGTTGATGTTGGTATGGTAAGGTAGATGAGTGTCAAAGCAGTCTACACATTGCTCAGGTAGTAAATGTGGCACTTTTGTCAGGAGGATATGGTATATTAGGGAAAACCTGGTACTAAACCATTGGAATAATCAAGCTTACTCAGTACTACTGTGTGGCTCAGAAACTTCCCCGCAGACGATGGGAGGTGTGAGCAGAATTTACTGAAATTTTAATCTTAGATAGAAATGGAGGTTGACCTTGTAAGTGGGGACATCAGATAGTGGATGAAAATGTGGTGGGCACATGAGGCAGGAAATCCAGTTGTGAAGGAAATTAGCATTCGTGATAGGAGGACCACCATGTGTCTAATGGCAGGAGGAGATTCAGAGAATCTAGATCGGAGTAAGGGTGAAAACATGAGAAAAGAAAAAATTAGATTGTCATACCATCATCATACTGATAATTAGAGAAACTAAAGAGAACATGACGTATAAAGAGAGAAAAGAACCTTTGGACACACTGACTGGTAGGCGATTGAAAAAGAAAGAGAAGAATAAGAAGAAAGTGTAATGCGTGGGTTGGAGATATGCACGGGGAATGCTTCGAGTGCTTCACCTGTTGTGATTTTTAGGCTGGAGCCAAAAGAATGGTAGAATGGTGGACAATGGCAAAGCCTGCAGAAAGGTCAACAGAAATCAGAATGATACTTATGGTGTGTGGGGAGATTGAGGTGTAAGACACATGAGTACTTTCTCAATAGAGCGAAAGTGGCAGAAATTGGATTGTGAATTAAACAAATTCATTGGGAAGAAACAGGAAATGAGTAAGTTCAATACGATCTGGGCGAGAGTTTAAAGAAGGAGGCAAAGGAGGTTGAGATGCCACATGATATTTGGATGAGTAGATGGGATCTGCAGCATGTTTTATTCTGAGAGGCTATTTATACCCGCAAGGGAATCTTTGTAGATGCTATTCAAAACTGGAATTTTGTTTTGCCTAAACAGTTATTAATACGTAATTTGTAATGCACTGTTCTGAAGTTAGAGCATCTGCAAATGATATCTCAGCTGCCTCTATCTTTTTAAAAATAGTTTTATTGTTTAAAACTTGAAACATTATCTTAATACAGAAATATGTACACATTTTTTCAAACTATGTTATGGAAGGAAAAACTAAACATTACAATACGCATGTGAAATAGCCGATTAGCTGTAAAGAGTAATCTTAATTGAATACTACATTGCAGCGATAGCAATTTCCCAAGTTTCTAGTTTCAGCTACATTGAAGTAGACATTTAAGTCTTAGACAAGAGCGAGGCGGTCAGCCATCAGTATTGTGTTTACATTTGATCTTTATCCTCCTGAATAAATCATGTCAGTGGTTAGAACATTCACATCCTTGTCACTCTGTTTTTGTTACAGCCCAATCTTACAAAACAGCTTGGAGCCATTACATATGATGCACCAAATACATTTTCACGTCGAATCTGGAAGAGTCTTCACGTTGTCATGTGGTCCATTGATCTACTCATTTACCCACAACAATAATTACTATGCTAATGCAAATAGTGGAAGCGCTCTAGGATTGACGGTGTAAAAACGCTTCAGTTTTCAATATGATACCTGTAATTCTGTATTTGCCATTATACCTATTGGCTTGAAAATCGTGGCATGCAAAGTGCTCTTGATCAAAAGGACTGGACGATCTTAAGTCACACATGATATGGGTCAGCTTTATAGCTATGCCTTTCAGAGGAACATGCCCACCATGGATTTTAGCAAATTTTAAAGGATAAAAGGATAATGATTTACAGGCCATCAAGTGCTGACGTCATAACATCTCATAATACTTCACTTCAATGATAGTAGCTTTTTATCAAATTTAGAATAATTACATTTTGAGGTATCTACTTAAATGTAAACCTGTAATCAGCAGGTGTCTTAGCCCACTAAGACATTTTATTGCAGAGTTGTCTGCTCCGTCATATATGGATAAAATGGACAGTATGCTGTTCCTTCATGTTAAGACCACTTTTGTTTACCAACATTTCCTTCTTTTAGCCTTTCATCCATAGGAGCTATCGTCTAGATGTTTTACTGCAGAAATAATATATGGTTTAAAATCCATACTACCCTGAATCTCTCACATCTCTCACTCATCCGTCATTGAAGCATTCATTTAAGAATTCAAAGCAGCAGTACTCGCAGACTCTGAAAGAATATTTTAAAAAAGCAATATGCCCATGAACACGTGTCCAAGGTAGGTCTCCTCACAACAATGGACTTATTGACCAGTTCCCAAAAATGTTTCAGTGTGTATAAACACCCAGACCCTTTTTCAAAGATTATGGCTAGAAGACAAGAAGCTAGGGTCTTGGTCCAAGACACGACCAATAGTTGAATAAAACCAGACAATGGAGCAGTACTCCCAGCAGGACAGCTATGTTGCTACCAATCTAAATTAGAAAATGTAAGCAAAACATACACAGACTCTACGATGCAGGAATCCAGGACAAGGCCCTCGACTGGATCCGCTCCTTCCTCTCCGCCAGGAAGCAGCGGGTCAGACTCCCCCTTTCCTCTCGGACCCCACACCTACCACCTGCGGAGTCCCCCAGGGCTCCTCCCTCAGCCCGACGCTCTTCAACGTCTACATGGCTCCACTTGCCCCCATCGTCAGAACCTACGGACTCAACATCGTGTCATACGCAGATGACACCCAGCTCATCCTCTCCCTATCCAACGAGCCCAACACCGCCAGACGCAACTTTCGAGAAGGCATGGAAGCCGTCACCAAATGGATGAAAAACAGCTGCCTACAACTAAACACCAACAAAACAGAAGTACTCATCATGGGCCCAAACCCCGACGCCTGGAGCGACACCTGGTGGCCCCCCGCCCTTGGAAACCTGCCAACCCCCACGGACCACGCACGCAACCTGGGAATCATCCTGGACTCCGAGCTCAAAATGGACCGCCAGATCAACTCTGTCTCATCTTCCTGCTTCCACACCCTCCGCCTCCTTCGTAAGACCTTCAAATGGATCCCCCTCGAACACCGAAAGACCGTCACTCACGCCCTGGTCACCAGCAGACTTGACTACGGCAACGCACTCTACGCCGGAATAAACAAAAACCTCACCCGCAAGCTACAGAACATCCAGAACGCCGCCGCAAGACTGGTCCTCAACCTGCCAAAACACTTCCACTTCTCCCAGCACCTGCGCACACTCCACTGGCTCCCCGTCGAGGCGAGAATCACCTTCAAGATGCTCACCCACGCACACAAGGCCCTCCATGGCACCGGACCAGCATACCTGAACAGCCGACTCAAATTCCACGCACCCCAAAGGACCCTACGATCAGCCCAGCTCTCCTATGCCGTGGTCCCCCACACCAGAAAGACCAGATCGGGAGGCCGCTCCTTCTCCTTCCTCGCGGCCAAAGCATGGAACGCCCTTCCGCTCCACCTCAGACAGACAACATCGCTCCCCATCTTCGCAAGAAACCTCAAAACCTGGCTCTTTGACAGACCCCCTCCTTGATGGAATGGAAACTGCACCCCCCTCCACCCCTAGTGCCTTGAGACCCATAGGGGTGAGTAGTCGCGCTTTAACAAACCCCTGATTGATTGATTAATGACAGATATCCACATATCCTAATCAGGTTAGAATTCTTTTTGACATTGAATCAATCACATAGGTATTCAAACACATATCATCCTTGTTGCTTTTTCTCTGACATTCCTTATCCAAAAAAATACAAAATAGACCCTTTTGAAATGATCTATTCACAGAAACTAACTCGGCTATGCGCTATTTGAAAAATAATTAATCCCCTGGTTCTGATGGACGTCGCACTGAATTTACTAGCTAATTTTGTGCATTATTTACACTAAAATGCTGCAGTTTCTTACACATTGCCAAACATGAGCTAAGGTACTTCTATAAAAGCCATGCTAGTTGTATTCTGTAAACCTGAGAGACATTCAACCCTTGTTTCAAGTTATCATCGACTAAATCTCTCTGTGGCATGTAACACAGTCTTTTATTCCATCCTTACAGAGCATTTGATGCACATTAGAATTTTTGGTACTTTTCACTCACTTGGCTGAAATGTTTTCTTCTGGGTCAAAATCAATGTGTTGCGAAGAAATTGTTTCAATTTTCCACTTTCACATTTACTCATGGGGTACCTCAAAGTTCATCCTTAACTCCTACACTTTTTAATGTGTACAGCACCCTCTTATCCACGATTATTAGATATTTTGGCTTTACAATTATGACATATGCAGATGGCACACAGATAATCATTACAACTTTAGACAATACTTTTCGTACTCAGGAACAATTCGCTGCATGCATGTTAGCAGTGGCGAGGTGAATGGATAAAAGTAGCCTCAAGCTTAAATTGGATGAAACAAAGATACTCTTTTAGGGAAGGAGTGACAAGTATTCTCCACTGCTTGGACGCCAACTGAATTGGGTCAGATCCTGACCCCATTATGTACTGGAAATGTAGGGATTTTCTTTGATGCACAAGTATATTTTGCACCTCACATCACTCAGGGGACCTCCTTCTGTTTCATGATAATCAGAAATCTTTGCAAAGTTCTTCTATTTATCCCACTCTCCTCATGAAAAAGCATAATCCAGGCTTTGATAATATCCCACTTAGATTACGACAACTCGATTTAGCTTAGTTTATCCGAATATCTTATTAACAGATGGCAGGCGATATAAAATGGGGTAGCCAGGATTGTGTTGAACTTTTCACAATGCGAGTCACTATGGCAACATCTCAAGGCATTGCATTGACTCCCCGGGCAGAAAATGTGTATTCAAAGCACTTTGCATAGCATGTAGGGATTATTATAGGGCAGGCCCTGCTTTTCTGAAGAAAGTACTTCTCTGTTATCATCCCACCCGTGCTTTGCGATCTGTATCTTCACAACTTTTCTATTTGACAAGCATAAGATGCATTCATCTAGGCAGCTGTTCCTTTTCCTTACCTACTACCAATTAATGGAATTCTTTGTGTTGCACTATGAGAAAGATGGTTTCTCTCCTTAAATTTATAAAACTTCTAAAAAACATGGCGTTTTAGTTGAATAGTTTTCTGCTCCCCCTATTTTTCTTCATTGGTTCAGTCTGACTAGCACCAGGACACCCATGGTTCAGTAATAGTGTGCTTGTCAATATTTTTTATTTCATTTCATTTCTTGGATAATACAAGCACATTATATTTTCCTTTATTTTGCAGCAAAAGACAGGGTTGTCCTCTCTCAACCATGTTATTTGTCATTGCTTGCTACGACCTCTACAAAAGATAAGACATTAATGGAATTGTAGCCTCTGGGCTTGGAGTTTAGCAGATGACATGCTTCTACTACTGTCACAACTAGATATGTCTATTAATGATATATTGAAAATTATCGAACATGTTACCAGTTCTCAGGTTACTAACTTAACGTAAATAATACTCAACTTAGATAAGACTGAGATTCGACTTTGGTCTAGAGGCAGCTACTACTGGGGTTCAAAATCAAAAATGATTATATGAAGTACTTAAGTATACAAATTGGTAGAACTATTTAGGTGACAATTTCCATAAAGTGCGACAAATTACTTGATTGCTTGATAAAAAACATCACTGTTTGGAACCTGCTCACTAAGAAATAAGTTATTGTGGGGTCAATTAGATACAATCAAAAGGATAATACCATTAGTACTACATTATTTGCCTATGCTTTGACATTGTCAATCATGAGATCTTGACAAGAAGATTGGCTAAGATAGGGGTCAGTGGCGCAGCACTAGAACGGTTCCGATCATGTCTTAGTAACAGGCACCAGCCCGTTCATATGCTACTTTCTGCTCTGAATTTAGGGCCATCATTCAAGGAGTGCCACAGGGCTCATCACTGAGTCCAACTCTATTTAACATATATCTCAGACCGCTGGTCCAGCTGATCTGCAAGCATAATGTGTATTAAGCAGATGCGCTCACTTTATCATCTCAGTTGATCAATCTGTCCCTTCTTCCTTTAAAAATGTTATACTGGTATGAATGCTATCTCCACATGGCTGTACTAAGAATTCACTTTAGGTCAGTGCAGATACGATGGAGGTTCTAAAGGAAATGTACCACGACCTCTGCCTGCCAATTTCTCCCCATGTCCAGAGCAGGTTACTCCTACCTCCGATTTCATCCATAAGTAATATGTAGTTACAATTTGATACATACCTCTCTTAGACATATCAGGTCAACAAACTCTTCACCATGTTTCGCACTTTAAACAAAAAATCTGAAAATTTTACCAACACTCCAGACACACTTGCAACCTCTGGCGACCCAGGTGGTGATCTTAAGCAGACTGGATTAAGGCAACTCCATATTTCTTTTTTTTTTAGTTTTTTTTAATGAACATCCAGAACCACAAATAGCAGTAAGTCAAACAGTGCCACGTCATGACGTACAGATTATACAAGCAGTAGCTCCATACACCAGCAAATGACCTGTTCAAACAATACGTTCCAACGTATAAAGCAACACGTACATTGGCGCCTCTATGAGGCATCCGGGACAGTTAACAGGTAGGTGACAAAGGGGCCCCATATGTCCTGAGGGCATGGAGTGGTGGGCAGGTCCTCAGCATATTGTTCTAGCTGCTCCTTACAGTGGGCCAATTTGGAGTGCCATTATGTCACAGATGACATCCTCTTCAGCCAGCACATCGCAACCCTCCTTTTGACCAATAAAAATGCTGCTGTTATGTGTCTAGGCACCGTTGGCTGTAGGTCCTTCACCAGACCAAGGAGGCAGAGGTATGGGCAGCATTCCACAGGCTCCAGGGCCATTTCAGACAGGGCGGCAGTCACCTGCTTCCTGTAGTGCCGAACGGGGGGCAAGGTAACTCATTATTTCCAGGCTCTTCTAATCATTCTCGACCAAATCAATATAAGGGAGAGAGAAGCAGAGATTCATTCAGCTTCCAGTATCAATGACCTAATAATCATAGGAGAATAAATCACTAGTGGCGAAGAACCAGAGTCTCACATGTGTTGTAACGGAGACCCTCAACCACACTAACACAGTGCCCGGTATATGTTTTCTCCGCTCTTGTGGTCAGGTGGATAGTGTCATCATCAGGTTGTAATCACTTGAGTGATCGGTTCTCCAAGTGATTCACCATCCTCCACCAGGAGAGAGACTGTCTGTGTGGTTCGCAGTCGTGAATTGTGATCATTCCTCTGCTCAAGAAGCTGTACAGAATCCAGACTGCAGCAGCCCAATGAGCTTTTGCACTTCCTAGTCTTTCATCAGCCACTGAGGCATTAAAAATATTGCACTGAATTTTTGTGTCAAAAGGGATTGTTTTTAAATTTTTATGTCTGATTCACAAAGGTATTCAGCGAGCAGAACCTGTCTATGTCCTTACAAAAAAGTCTTCTGGTACCATCCTGGTCGCAGACAGTGCTCGCCAGATGCTGATCTTCTGGTGGTGCCAATATGTATCTGGCTGTGCATGGGAGGCAGAGTTTCTAGTTCAGGAGGCTTGCTTATGGAACATTCTCCCTTCCTTCCTCCATTCCACATCTGAATTGTTGCAGTTCAGAAAATCATTGCAGTATCTAATTAGTGGAGTCCTGCAGTTACCCGAGGCCAGGGCACTTTCCTAAGTAGCAGATGCGCTTTACAAATAGAAAAAAAAATGGCAAACAATAAATAATGCTTAGGGTTTCATTTTTTGATATCCTTTATGAAGAATTATTCAAACAATCTCAACACTTAAGCAGCAACATTTCAAAAGGTATGGGGTTAATTTTCTTGACTTTCAACTGTATCATATTGTATGCATGTGTTATAGCACCAGTTATTCTGGGCTTCCCTCTGCTAAATGAGGAGTCTCCACAGTGGTTAAATGCTGAAAACTATTTCATCTTAGGTCTTTGTTCTCAACAGACTCATGAAATTTAAAAGTCAACCTGAAAGTAATAAGGTTTGCTAAACCTGTCCCATTAAGGAAGTAAGTATTATAATTAACCCATAAGAAAGTTCACAATGGCAATTTTGCATAATCTAAAATGAAACATCAATTGTGTTGCCCTCGTTGGTAACTCTGTATCAGTTTACTTATACAGACACTTCATGATGTTCCTACTCAAGTGTATTGAAAACGTTTAATCGTTGAAAAAGAGAGCTCGGTTTAACCAACATTCAATATAGTAAATATATGATCCTTAATAAATTAGTTATGCTGGAAAAGGTCTTTCCAAAATGATGCAAAAGGTATTTCTGAATGTTTCTCACCACTCTCTCAATCTTTAATTGAAATGAGAGAGTTCAGCCACTGGCAAAATATTGCTACATTTTTCCCTAAACAGATGCCTCTGGACATCTGTACAAATATTTAAGGTAAACTGTGTTGTACAGAGAATTGCTGTCATGGTAAAAATGTAATTGATTCATATGTAGATATGCCCTTTAAATGTCCTTAACTTAACATTTTTTGAAAAATATTTTAGATAAATAGGACTTATTATAAAGATATAAGTTCCAAACTCTTGCCATACAATTATGCTGGGGCTACAATTCTGTGATACACCTTTATCTAGAAACACTAATAAACCTTTTACTATCATGATAGTAACTTCTACTGTAAAAAAAACATATTTCCTTTGGAAATGCGGAATACCATATGTAACATACGTTGGTTTAAAGGAAATCCATACACTTTCCAGAAGAATTATAATGAATTTAATAAGGGCCTGATTTAGATTTCGACAGTTGGATTACTACGTCACAATGGTGAAGGATATCCTGTCCGCGGAAATATAAATTTCATGATAAACTATGGGATTTATATTTTGGTGGATAGGATATCTGTCACCTTTGTGATGGAGCAACCCATCCGCCGAAATCAAAATCAGGCCCCAAGTTTGGTCTCTCCTGCATATTTCTCTATCTGTAAATTAAGAAATACAACAACCTCTGTAAATATAATCTTATCAATTACATAACCAAATTCTGTTTAAAATACTTGTCTTCCGCATGACTCAAGATTTTAACTATTATTTTATGTGAACAATATATGTTTACATGTGTGAATGTTTAAAATATCTTACATCGATATCTATATCTGCATCTTTATCTATCATCCACTTTCCCTTTCCTAGCATCCCCCTCTTGTTTGCGTTAAGTACGGGTATGTTGACTTTGTAGTATAGTGTAGCCGTTAATGTTATCTTATAGTGAAAATTAATACTTTTTAGGTACAAGGTTGTCTCTTGGGCATTATATTTTTTAATGACCATATTTGTCATGTTTACCTTTGCCAAAGGTTTGAGAAAATATTCCATACAACTATTCAACAAAAATGTTTTACTTTGGGGGTTATTGACCAGTATAACGCCAGACACTACATACATCTGGGCAGAAAACAGATCTTTATATTACAATCTCACTTCCTCTCCATTTGTTCTTCTTTTTAATTAAATGATATTGGCACTTTATCAAACAACCAAAGCATACATCCACACCAACTGCATTTCCTATCTGCTTTTCTATCTGTTATAAACTTCCTATTCATTAGTCAGCTGTTTCCCATTCCCCTGTTTGCATTTTCTAAAGTTACTGAATGCACAATACAAAAACAGAGCAAAAAGGGAAGCTGGGCCTGATAAAATGCAATGTAAAATGAGACTTTTATGGATGATTTGATCTTGGTCTTGTTATGGTAGACAGATGTGAAGTTAGAAATATTAAATCTATCCTTAGCTAAATATAGTTACTTAGTTGATATTTATCCTACATTATGTTTGTAGCATGTTATTCAATTAGTTGAAATGTTGGCATACAATCCTTGCTTGAGCTCACTACTTTGGTAACTATACTACTGGAGTCCAAGTATGAGTAAACCATATAAGCCATGTTCATGCAACCATATTTTATCTTTTCAGCATGATGTGGCAAAAGAAGAATACTAAATACCTAAGACTATTATTTGCTCACATGCTAAAAGGGCACAAACGATATAATGACAGGAAGTTAAGGGTATACATAAAGGTGGGGCAAAATTACTTAAACTTTGTTAACTTCAGTTGTCAAGTATGTGCTCAACATAAGTTCTTATCTAATGCCTGAAAAGGACCTGGGTCTTCTCCTCAAATCCTGCTCAGGCTCCTGTTTTATCAATGAATGTCTCACTTTCAAAGAAAGGCATTTACACTGCACCTTTGAGAAAGAAAACTCTCAAAAAACGACACTTTTTCAAGTGTGATGGGATATAACCTGTTCTATGGATGACTGCTCAGATTATCATTCATAGTACAATATATGATTCCATACAATAATGATTAAGGTTACAATATCATTTATCCAGACTAGCTGATTCATACTTCACTGTCTTATTTCTTTTAATTAATAATTTTTCTGAAAGCACTAGTACAACTAACGGATGCTTTGGATTGCATATTCAAAAAGGAAGGACGGAACAAGAACAGCTGATAGAGTACTTGAGTTAAATTAAGGTGGAAAGATAGACAGAAGAACAGGTTCTACAGGTGTTTGCATAATCTCATGAATTCGGCCTCACATCAACAAGGCAACCAATGATTTCCATAGGGCGAAGGTCAGAGAGTGCAGGGCCCATCGATCAAGTGCTTTTAATCTCAATGGTAGCTGCAGCAAAATGTGATGAGAGGCTGATCTTCAGTGTCTGGTTGGGGTTTATTGAAAAAATCCCTTTAGAGTGGTATTCAATAGCATTCATGAATTAGACCTTACAGTCGAAGCAGATTGTTTTAAATGTAACCCATTCTGTGACTTGCTGCCAGTTCTGTAACATCAGAGCAAGCATGATTTAACCTCAATATTTAGTCCGAGAGTGAACAGAGAGGCAGAATTTTGATCCCTCTGAAGTTCACTCACATGTTTTGGCAGTAGACCTTTGTATACAACAATGCCATAGAAAATATGTGAAAGAATCTCAGGGAGGACAAGGACATTGGGTGACAAATCAGTATTTAAGATATAATCATGTATATCAGCTACACCTACAAAGGGCCAAGACATTACACTGCAATCTTTGTTGGAAACTTGGAAGAGAAGTGGGGTCTCAATCAATCAAGGGTTTGTGAAGCGCAGCTACTCACCCGAAAGGGTCTCAAGGCACTGGAGGGGGTGGGTGGGCACAGCTCCTGGATGTTCACGGTGATTCATTTGAAGAGCCAGGTCTTGAGGTCCTTCAAGAACTTGGAGAGTGTTGGTGTCTGTCGGAGGTGGAGAGGGAGGGTGTTCCATGACTTGGCCGTGAGGAGGGAGAAGGAGCGTCCTCCTGCTCTGGTCTTCTTGATGCGTGGTACCGTCGCAAGGGAGAGCTGGGCTGAGCGGAGGGCTCTTTAGGGTGCGTGGATCGTGAGGCGGTGGTTCATGTAGGCGGGTCCGGTGTTGTGGAGGGCCTTGTGGGCGTGGGTGAGAAGCTAGAAGGTGATTCTCTTCTCGATGGGGAGCCAGTGTAGGGACCATAGGTGTTGGCTGATGTGGCAGTGGTGCGGTAGGTTAAGGACTAGTCTGGCGGCGGCATTCTGGATGTTCTGGAGTTTGCGGGTGAGGGGCTTGTTGATCCCGGCATAGAGTGCATTGCCGTAGTCTAGTATGCTGCTGATAAGGGGGTGGGTGACGGTTTTCCTGTGTTTGAAGGGAATCCAGTTGAAGGTCTTTCGGAGTAGGTGGAGGGTGTGGCAGCAGGAAGAGGTGACAGCGTTGATCTGGCGGTCCATTTTGAGCTCGGAATCCAGGGTGATTCTGAGGTTGCGTGCATGGTCCGTGGGGGAGGGAGGGTTCCCGAGGGCAAGGGACCATCAGGTGTCTTTCCAGGTGTCGGGGTGTGAGCCCAAGACGAGTACCTCGGTTTTGTCAGTGTTGAGTTGTAGGCAGCTGTTCTTCATCCACCTGGCGATTGCTTCCATTCCTTCTTGAAAATTGTGTTTGGAGATGTTGGGTTCGTTGGATAGGGAGAGGATGAGTTAGGTGTCGTCTGCGTACGATACGATGTTGAGTCCGTGTGATCTGGCGATGGATGCGAGTGGTGCAATGTAGACGTTGATCAGGGTGGGGCTGATGGAGGATCCTTGTGGGACTCCGCAGGTGGTCATAGTGGGTTCTGAGAGGAAAGGAGGGAGTCTGACCCTCTGAGTTCTACCGGAGAGTAATGAGCGGATCCAGTCGATGGCCTTGTTTCGGATCCCTGCGTCGTGGAGTCTGCGGGCTAGGGTTCAGTGTAAGATTGTGTTAAAGGCAGCAGAGAGGTCCAGGAGAACGAGGGCCACAGTCTCTCCTCTGTCGAGGAGGGAGCAGATGTCGTCTGTCACAGTGAGAAGGGCAGTCTCGGTCCTGTGGTTCTTCCTGAAGCCTGATTGGGAGGGGTTGAGGATGTTGTTTTCTTCTATGAAGGAGGCGAGTTGACTGTTGACTGCTTTTTCCATGGCTTTCACCAGATATGGGAGTAGGGAGATCGGTCTGAAGTTCTTGAGGTCGGTGGGGCCCACTGAGTGTTTTTTCAGGAGAGGGTTGATCTCGGCATGTTTCCAGTATTCGGGGAAGGAGGCGGTCTCAAAGGAGTGGTTGATGATTCGTCGAAGATCAGGGTGATGCTGTCTGCAGCTCTGTGGTAGATGTGGTGGGAGCAGGGGTCCATGGGGGCCTCGGAGTGGATTGTCTTCATAGTCTTTACGGTGTCTTCGATGCTGAGGGCGGTCCAGCTGTCCAGTGTCGGCTGCGTGGTGTGGGGAGCATTGGGTTCCTCGTGAAGGTTGTTTTCGTCGAAGTTGTCATAGTTGGTCTGATTTTGTTATGGAAGAAGGCGCTGAGTCTGTCTCATGATTATGAATGCTCATTGATGTAACCATTTCATTGCAAAGTCTAAATTGAGATTCAAGCTGTAACGTGAATTATCTCAACCTTATTTCCAGAACATATATGCCTCTGAGATAATGACAGGAGTAAGTGAATGGATATGCATTATAAACAATCAATTCATGGTAATGATATGCAGTGATGATGAGCAGATAAAATATCAAATATATATTAAACAATACATCAGTATGTATACGTTTATATGGTGCTGTGGTCTGTTGTCAGGATGAGGCAAGAAGTCTATGTCTATGTCTATGTAGGTGTATTTATAAAGCGCATCTGCTACTCCAAGGACTGTCCTGGCGCTGATTACCGAAGAGTGTCAGTGGGGGCAAGAAGGAACTATGGGCTGGAAAAAAGCCAAGCTTTCAGCTTCTTCCAAAACACGGGTGTTGACCTGATGCTGCTAAGGGTCAGTGGCAGATTGTTCCAAAGGGACGGGCCCAAAAAGGAGAGGGCCTTTCCCCCTGACCTAGCCTTCTTGATACGTGGGGTACTGCCAGGAAGAGATTCGCAGAGCGGAGATTTCTCTGTGGGGCATAGAACAAAATCCTGTTTTTTTAAGTAGCCAGGGCCCATGCCGTATAAGGCTTTCTGAGTCACCAGCGGCATCTTAGAGATAATCCTTTTCCTCACTGGAAGTCAATGAAGACTCCTAAAAAGTAGTGGGGGAAATACTTGGCCCAACCATGTTTGTACACCTTTGTAGTGTGTACTCAGAGGCAACGAAAGGGGGGTTCCTTTCTTTGCATGTTTAAAAACCAATGCAAGCAAGTTAATCACCCTTTTGGCAAAGTGCTGGCACAGGTCCAGTGTCTGGGAATACTACAGCTCTATATCTTTTACCACCTGCATCCCCTGCTGTCCCAGGCAAATGTCTGAATGTGTCATGTTATAGAACCAGTCCTTGATGTTGCAATGCAATTCAACTCAATTCTTGCTAATTCTTGAGGTGTAAGTTGGGCAAAAGATGCACTAGTGCCTTCATAAACATAGAAGCAGGACTGCCATAGAGAGTGCTGTGGTTTTGTTACCTAGAGTAACAAAACCCACCACACACCACCGCACCCAACAGATCCCACGCCGCTGCTGGAGCAAAGTCACCGAAGACCAACTACAGGCAAACCTCGCTCTCAGCCCACCCACCGACCTCTCCAACACCGACGACGCTGCCCGCAACCTGAGACGATGGATTGACGACTACGCCAACACCCTCGCCCCGCTGAAAAAACCTACCTACAGAGACACCAGCAAGCGAGCCAGCTAGTTCACCCTGGAACTCCTAGCATCCAAGCGTACCTGCCGGAAACTAGAGATGAAATGGCACAGTGAAAAGACACCGGACAGCCACGCAGCCCACAAAGACGCCATCCGCAACCACCATCACCTCATCAGGGCCGCCAAGAGGATCTCCTTCAAAGACCGCCTCGACATTAATGCACACAACAGCAAGGAGCTCTTCAACATCGTGAAGGAACTCTCCAACCCCAGCTCCAACACCAACGACATCCCGCCGTCGCAAGCCCTGTGCGACTCCCTCGCCACCTTCTTCCACCGCAAGATCACCGACATCCACGACAGCTTCAACACCCAGACAGCCCCAACAGATACCGACAAACCAGACTCGCCGCACACCATCGACCACGACCCCTTGCCAGCCTGGGCCAACGTGAACATCGATGACACCATCAAGACCATGAGCACAATCCACTCCGGCTCGCCGTCAGACCCTTCTCCGCACCACATCTTCAACAAAGCCAGCAGTTCCATCGCACACCACCTGCGCAACGTCATCAACCTCTCCTTCGAGACCGCGACCTTCCCAGAGAGCTGGAAACACGCCGAGATCAACGCCCTGCTCAAAAAACCCAAGGCGGACCCGAGAGACCTCAAGAACTTCTGGCCCATCTCCCTGCTTCCCTTCCCAGCCAAGGTCATCGAGAAGATCGTCAACAGACAGCTAACCCGATACCTCGAAGAAAACAGCATCCTGGATCCATCCCAGTCAGGGTTCCGCAGCAACCACAGCACCGAGACTGCCCTCATCGCCGCCACCGACGACATCAGGACCCTCCTGGACAACGGTGAGACCGCAGCCCTCATCCTACTGGACCTCTCCGCCGCCTTCGACACTGTCTGCCACCGCACTCTACGCGCACGCCTCCACGACGCAGGGATCCGAGACAAGGCCCTGGAATGGACCACCTCCTTCCTCTCCTTCCTCTCCGGCAGAACCCAGAGCGTCCGCCTCCCCGTTCCGATCCTCTGAGATCATCTGCGGCGTACCCCAGGGATCATCCCTCAGCCCAACACTGTTCAACATCTACATGGCCCCGCTCGCACGCATCGCCCGACAGCATGACCTCAACATAATCTCCTACGCCGACGACACTCAACTGATCCTCTCCCTCACCAAGGACCCCCTCACTGCCAAATCCAACCTCCACGAAGGAATGAAGGCCGTCGCCGATTGGATGAAGAGCAGCCGACTAAAGCTGAACACGGACAAGACGGAGGTCCTCATCCTCGGCTCCAACCCTTCAGCCTGGGACGACTCCTGGTGGCTTACGACATTGGGGGCAGCCCCGACACCCACCGACCACGCACGCAACCTGGGAGTCATCCTCGACTCAACGCTCTCCATGGCCAAGCAAGTCAACGCAGTCTCCTCCTCCTGCTTCAACACCCTCCGCATGCTCCGCAAGACCTACAGGTGGATCCCGACAGATACAAGAAGAACAGTCACCCAGGCCCTCGTCAGTAGCAGACTCGACTATGGAAAAGCCCTCTATGCGGGAGCCCCAGCCAAGCTCATCAAACGACTGCAACGCATTCAAAACGCCTCGGCACGCCTGATCCTCGACGTACCACGCCACAGCCACATCACCCCCCACCTGAGAAACCTGCACTGGCTCCCCGTCGACAGGAGAATCTCCTTTAAACTCCTCATCCACGCACACAAGGCACTCCACAAGACCGGCCCAGCCTACCTCAACAGACGGCTCTTCTTCTACGCCCCCAACCGCCAGCTCCGCTCCGCCGACCTCTCCCTCGCCACCGTCCCCCGCATCTGAAGAACCACCACCGGCGGCAGATCCTTCTCCCACCTCGCCGCCAAGACCTGGAACACCCTTCCACTCAGCCTACGACAGACCCAAGACCTGCTGACCTTCAGGAGGCTACTCAAGACCTGGCTGTTCGACCAGTAGCGGCACCCCCCCCCCCTTTTCTTCCTTTTTTTTTTTCTCTTCCCCAGCGCCTTGAGACCCTCGCAGGTAAGTAGTGCGCTCTACAAATTCCGTGATTGATTGATTGATTGATAGAGTCCGAGTGCACCCGAAATCATTATAAAAGCACCAACAAGTTCGAACAGACTTATCGCGATGGCAGTAGCTCCGGATCAGAGAGGCCAGTGAGGAAAGATTTCCTAGCTTCGTCCAAATTTCTTTGCCCTGCGTGTACGATCACATTTTAAAGCTATGTTTAGGAAGGAGGAAGATTTTGGTTCAGACCGCTCTATCTGGCAATGCAAGGTGACATTTTCTCCCAAAATACATGTTCATCAATTCCAGTAGTAAATCATTTATCATAAATATTTAACAATATAACTGTAAGTTTACAGCCACTGTCTCACTGACCCTCACTTGGGCTGGGTTCAGAGAACAGTCACTTTCATGCATTGAGCAGGCGTATGACCCAAGCGCTATGAAAAGTGACATGTGAAACATACTGTGGTACTGCTTAGGGGCTCCAAGTGTGTTGCATCAATACTGTTGCTTAGGAATACTTCAGAGTGATTTGTAATGTATCGGCCAGGCAGTGGAAAGGCACCTAGAAGAGGCTTCCTGTGCCACAATTGATCAGTTGACTAGCGGGATGCATTGTAATTGCTGTCAAAGACACACTGTGCCCGCTACCGAGAGCATCCAAGATGGATACCCGGGGCTCGGAAGCCTAACTCTGCGGTGTATCTTGTGAGGACACTCATCAACCACGCTAATATTGATGGATGCAATTACCTCTTCCATAGCTGCACTGAACACATTACCTTCATTAATGTCTATGGTACTACAGCTACAGCAAGATGACTTACGACTCCTTTGAAATAAGTACAGTTCTAATAAATAAAGAAGAAACGTCTCAGTTTTTCGTTAAATTGGACGTGGAAGTGCAGACAACCAGTAGCTGCGAGAATGTGTTTTATTATAAGTACTCGTTCAAAGAACAGGTCACCTCTCCAACAAGCAGACATATGAAGCCACTTCTGCAATATTAAATAATGAGGCCCAGATTAACAAAAAAGGTTACGCATTGTAACGCAGTAGCTTAAGTTGGTGTACCGTGTTGTGTGAAAAGGAGTGAGGAAAACAACGTCATATCTACTGAGATGTGGCATTGCTTTTGGCTACCACGCGTCAATACGCACACCCTTGGCCTTAGTGTAAGGGTGTGCGCGCTCTGTAAGGAGTAGCTTTTGCCTGGAATTGGACCCTTCCAGTGCGAAAACTATCTGTTAACACTTTCCTTCCTTGTGTGTGCATTGTACAATGCAGCAGACATGCAAAGTAGGAAAAATCGAGGAGAAATAAAAACAGTTCTGGCTGCGCCTGCTACTAAGAGGCGTAGGATTTTGAAGTAAATCCCTGTCTATGATTGTTTGTACATAGAGATTTGAGTCAAAACCTTTGGGTGGGTGCATGGGAACACCCATGCATTATCCAAGAAACACCCCCTTGATGTAGGGTAACGTAAAGTAGCACATTACACAAATTGGGGCCATATTATCAAGAACGGTGATAACATTATCGCCGCTTTAGCGGCAGGAAACTGCCGCTAAAGCGGCGATAAAGGGGCTTGATAATATGCCCTAAAGAATTCCAATAGAAGCCCAGGTTTGATGTCCTTAACACCAGAACCTGGGCTTCTATTGGAATTCTATAGGGCATATTATCAAGCCCCTTATCGCCGCTTTAGCTGCAGTTTCCTGCCGCTAAGGCAGCGATAATGTTATCGCCGTTCTTGATAATATGGCCCTTAGTCTTACTTGGGAAACTATCCAATGCAAATCCTGATTTGTGTTGGATAGTAAATCACAATATAACACTGTGTATTGGTTTTGTGTTACAAAACTATCTCAAACCTGGCGTAAAGAGTTAGTAAATCTGGGCCTGAGTTTTTAAGAATCTGAAGCAAATGTGTTATCTCCAAGACTAAATGCACAGAAAATAGTATTCTTTACATATGTTATATTGTTTTATGTAATGCAGATTAGTAGCGCAGATTGTCACCCAGGAGTGAGGCTAGCCAAAGCTATGGCCTAGTGGTTCTACACAAAAAGCCAGGTCTTCAGCTTCTTGTGGAATATAAGAAGTGAAGCGGATGCTCTTATGTGTGGTGTCAGATCATTCAACGCTTTAGGAGTTTGGATGAGAGGAGGTGTTTGGAAGGTTTGTGAAAGCACATGTAATTGTTGAGGTATGCTGGGACAGTGTTATGTAGTGCCTTCAAAGTGTGGGTGAGGAGTTTGAATTGTGCTCGTTTGTTTATGTAGAGCCAGTGGAGCTCTGGTGTGATGTGAGTGTGAGGCTAGAGGTTGAGAGTGATTCTGGCTGCCAAGTTCTGAATTGTCTGTAGCCTTCGGGTGAGTTTTTTGTAGGAGTGGGTGGAACTCGTGGAGTTTTACTCCATGGAAAACCATGGAGCTACATGAACATTCAGCGACATTCCACGGAGTTCCATAAACTGGCAGAAATTAGCCCGTTGCGCGGATATTTGCGCTGGGAGCTTGTTCCGTGCTGAAAAATCAGCATGAATAGCACAACACGGCATGCCAGAGGGTGCTGCATCGTGAGTTTGTTTTGCTGCCGCACAAGTAGAATTTCTACTCGAGTGGCAACCTTCTCACCCCGGACGGTCACAACCACAAGCGATGGGAAAATCTTGCTGGGTGTTCTCCTAGCACTTCAAAATCGCATTAGGGGACTTCAATTCTTGCTCACTCTCGCCAAAATGAGAATAAACTCCACCATGTGGCAGTTGGCAGAATTTGTCCGGAACTCCACGTTACATATGTAACACGGAGCAGCCAAAACTCTGCCAACTCCGCTGGCACATCGGAATTTATCTCCCAACCCTAGGTTTTTGTTGATCCCGGCATACAGGGTGCTTTCATAGTCCAGCTTGCCTGTGATGAGGCAGTTCGTGAAGGTTTTCCTGATAGGGAGCCATTTGAAGATCTACCTAAGCATCTTCAGAGTTTGGAAGCATGAGGCAGTGACGACGTTAACTTAGGTGGTCAAGTTGAGTTTGCTGTTGATTACAATCCCCAGGTACTCGGCACCGGTAGTGGGGCTGGGTGTCGGTCCTACCTCTGTTGGCCACCAGTTGAAGCTCCATGCTGAAGACCTCTTCTCATAGAACTCCTTTTCAGTCCTGGCAGTGTACAGCTTCATACAGTTGATCTTCATATTAAAATGAAGATCCTGACGCCAGTGCGAGTATTTAACAAGAAATTTAATAGTATCCGTAGTAACAACCGAAAGGGAAACCCGGCACCACCGGCAACCGCCTGTCCTCTGCCCCTGTGGTTCCACAACCTAGAACCCAGTGGAGATGACGATTGGAATGCCAGGGAGGTTGCCAGGAGTTAAGATGCAACACACATCTTCCCCCTTTAATTTTTATTTTTACACAACAAACCAATAAGAAACATATTTCATATTACTAGAACTGACTAACGATAAGTGAAAAGACCTTAAGTGCAAATGAAATCTTTCTGCCATGCTAGCTTGAACTTAATGCGTTCCGCTCTGTTGAATTCCCATCTGGAATTAGTGTGACCATCAGATGTTGAACTACTTCTCATGATCTTGCCCTTTTCCCACTTTTCCTGCTCTAACTTATTACACAACGTAACACTCCGTACATTCCCTCTTTTACCATCTTCCAAACGCACACAACTTCCCATAATGTCCACTATTCGTTTGGACTTTGACCACTTTGACAAGTTAGTTTTCGGAGTTCCTGAAAGCGAAGTTCTCACCCAGTCACCCACCTTAAATTCTCGCATCTTTTTCTTAAGCTTATCATTATGCCTACTCACGTATTTGTTTTGATAAATCTGGATCCTGTGAACCAACTTGTCTTTGCCTACACACTTCGAATTAGCTCTGCCCATCCAAGCAGGCGTTACCGAGGTCCACGCCTGCCGACCCTTGAGAAGAAACAAAAGGAGTTTCCATCGTGGCAGAATGAGGTGTGGTACAATAACTCCACAACATCTCCTTAACCACATCCCTGCAATTTGCCCCAGATCCCTCAGCCAATTGTAAACATTCTTTCAAAACACGGTTGAACCTTTCTACTAAACCATTTTCTCTGGGATTATATACAGCAATAGTTATCTGAGACACACCAGAGATGGATAAATATTTTTGAAACTCACCGGCGGTGAATTGTGGTCCATTGTCAGTTATAATGTATTCCGGATATCCTTCTCTATGAAACACTTCCTCACAAAATCCTACAATGGTGGATGCCTTGACTTCCCTCACAAAAGCTACTTCAGGCCATTTAGAAAAAGAATCCATTAAAATAATGGCATACTTGCCTTCAATTCCTTTGACATTGAAGGGACCACATATATCAATAGCTACTTTTTGCCACGGTCTTTCTGGCAATTTGTTGGGTATGATGGGGGATTCCTCCGACATGTGAGACTTATCGCTACACATGCATGCCTCACAGTTTTGCACATGCCTTTCAATATCTCTGTCCATACCGGGCCACCAAAAATTACTCCTAGCACATCTTTTCATTCCAGACATACCACTGCGACCCTTGTGCAATAATTCAACCAATCTGGTGCTCAGGCTCGTGGGTACAACCACCATATCAACCCTCCTAATAGTACCATCAACAGCTGATAACTCAGACAATACCGTGCTGTACTCATCATATTTCTTTCTGACCTCTACATGACGCATGGAGTTATTGACCAAGTCCAGGATCATTTGTTTTAATATGTCGTCCTCAGACACAGCACGTTTCCATTCATCTTTACTCACTGCACCCTCACACGCATCAACTACACTTGCCACCAGCCACTCGTCATCTTCACAATTCTCGTCAATCACTCCCTGGTCCTGCAAGGGTAACCGTGAAAGACAATGGGCATTCACATTCTTGAGTCCAGGCACATATACCAACTGGAAATCGTACTCCTGAAGATGATATAGCCATTTAGCAATTCCAGGCGTGGCTCTACCTGCGCCCCTTGTTGTGAAGATATCAATAAAGGGTTTGTGATCAGACCTCAACTCAAATGTGTTTCCCCACACATAGGTTTTAACATGATTTACGCCCCACCAGCATGCCAGAGCCTCCTTCTCTATGACAGAATAAGTAGGCTCCGCACCTTTTAGTGTGCGTGACGCAAATGCCACAATGCGCTTACGACCATTCTTCTCCTGCATTAGAACAGCTTCTAGCCCATAATCACTGGCATCCACCATAATCACAGTTATATCACACGTATCATAAGGTTTGAGGACCACAGCTTTGATAATGTCAAATTTTATGGTGCTAAAAGCTACTTCACAATTTTTGGACCACGCAAAAGGAACACCCTTCTTCATGAGTGCCCTCAAGTTGTGTACCTTGTCAGCAAAATGTGCCACAAATTTTGAATAATATTCTGCTAAACCTAAAAAGGAACGCAATTGTTCCTTATTGAAAGGAGCAGGAGCATTTTCGATGGCATCCCACAATTCCTTTTTTGGTTTGACATCCTCGCCTGACAAAGTGTGTCCCAAGTAATCTCCTTGTAAAACTCCAAATTTACACTTGTCTACACTTACTGTCAATCCAGCATCCTGCAGTTTGGTTAAAACTTTATCCAAGATTTCGTTATTGTTGCAAAGTCATCCTGTGCCGAGGGCACCCCCCAACTTTTTGCTGACTGGTACTGGTGGTAACTGACTTTGACTGACCCTGGGCTCTGCCTAACCAGGCCCAGGGCCAGTGCTATGCTGAAAGAGACACATTTAGAATACAGTTAAAACACCTACATACACTAGGGTACACTATGGGTTGGGGTACCCCTGTGATTGGCATGACCTACCCTATAAGACCCTAGTACATAATAGGGCAGGGGGATTGAAACTACCTATCAGTTCCTAGTATATAGTAGGGCATGGCAGTTTGGAGGCCAGCCGCCTTTTCTGCACTTGCATGTGTGTGCACTGCTGAAGCCTGAGTTCAGTTTAAAAGCAGCCCTGGGTTCCATGACTGCTTTTAAAAAGTACATTGTGCCCAAACTCGACTTTGGTGTTTGGGGCACTTAAAAATGGATAACCTACAATGTTTTGGCATATTAGGAACCCCCAGGGTCTCCCCTAGGTGTCCCAGGGGTGGGGGTCAGGTATTTATAAGGTGGACCCTCATAAAATGAGTTTTATATGCCCTGGGTTAAGTGAAATTTCCCATTTCACTCCCCACATTGTGATAAAGTGCTGCCCAAATTCGACTTTGATGCTAGGAGCACTGTGAAGGGAGGATCTGCAATATTTCTACAGCTTCAGAACCCCTAAAATGTCCCCTAGGTGGTCCATGGGGTGGGGGGCCTGTAGATATAGGCGGAGTACTTACAAAATATGTTTTTGTAAGTCCTGGTGCTGGAAAAATAGCCCAAGTCATTTTTCCCATTGCAAATCCCATGCCACATAGGTTAACATGGCAAGAAGTTATTAACTAACAACTCCTGATAGGAGAATGATAGAACTTCCATTCAAAGACTTCCCAGAATGGTAGTGATAAATTCAACAATATGATATTGTTGAATTTCTCCTAAAATGTACAGACAAGAAGTTATAAGACTTTCTTGTTTGTAGGTCCAGATTCAGCCTTCCAGTGGTCTGTCCTGATTGGTCAGAGTTAAGTGGATTAGCCAGGCTGCCTTGAAGAGGTGATAAAGAGCCCCTGGGGTTTACCAGCTCTGCTGGGAGGGCAGTGTTTCTGCTACACAGGAATGCCAGAGCAGGGGGAGGAGTCGTAAACCATGGTCTTCAAAGGGAAGGGGACGGCCTCAGTGTCATTTACAACTCTACTCTTTTGACCCAAAGCCAGAGCTAGGATTAAGGCAAGAATGAGCAGGTGCAGGGGAAGAGTCTATGGAAAGTAGCCATCCTAGGGGTGTGTTTAGCCAGCTCTTACCTCCCTGATGGAAAATCAGCCATTATGAATTTGGAAGATTTGATGCACTCTGGGACAAAATAATGCCACACTCTACAGGATGTGGTCATATCTTTGGGGAGTTGCCCTGCTCCCATTGGTCAGGAGTGACCTCCTGCATGACCCAGAGAACTTGGAATAAGTATCTGAGAAGGGCAGAGCCCCTCAGATCCGCTGCTTGAAACTTCAGAAAGCAAGACGTTGTGCCATGCTGAGAAGTTGGATGTGCAATTGCTAAGGCCTGCCCTCTGAGGACTGCACCATCTGAAAGTCCTGCCCTGGGGCCTTGTAAATATGCCCAGGGGCCTTGTAAATATGCCCCTGAGCCAGGGGGAAGGGCCAGCAGAGTTAGGTAATTCGGGCATTTACATGAGGCTGAAGAGATCGGTCCTGAGATCAGATGGAAGTGTTTGAAGGGGAAACAAAGTTTTGAAGATTGCTGGTGAGAGCTTTCTGGAGGAGAGCTTTCAGTAATTTTCACCTTGCTGTGAAAAAGAGTAAAGAGTGGACTCCCTGCAAGCTACAGGTTAACAGAGCTCACCTGGATCATCACCACCAAGAATCCGCAACCTGGAAAACTACCAGTGGATTTGTAAGGGTTTTGTCCAAGTGGATTGTGGGAACTGAAGTCCTCAACTTTCAAGGACCATCTTGGAGCTTCCAGACCCTTGGAGTTAGTTTGAGACACTTTGGGGCCCATTGGGGAACTTCAGGAAGAAGTTCCAGGAGTTTGGAGAACTTTGGAGCAACTTTGAAAAAAAGCTCCATAGGGGGACCGATTCAACCTGGTCAGACAAGCCGTCTGCCTTCAACCGCGAGCCGGCCAAGCCATCCAGGATCGTCCCGCTGAAAGCTCCGTAGGTCCGACTTCCAGAGTTTGACCGGGAGTAGAAGAAATCCGAGGCCGGCGGACCCTCACCGAATCCGTCCTGGTGAAGAGCATCGAGGGACCCCACGGGAAAAAGCTCCAGAAAAGTTTCCAAGTCCGAAGGTAAAAACTGTGACCGGGACCTACCGCGTGGGGTAGCCGCTCAGGGCTCCATCGCGGTCGGCCTGAAACTTTGACTTTGAGCCGGTCTATCGCGAACAGATATCCCAATAAGGTGCTGTAGGTTTCTAAGTGCTATAAAGTGATAAATCTTTAAAAAGATCATATCTTCGGTTCCCTACATTGGATTTTTGTCGTTTTGGTGTCATTTTAAAGATAAAAGTATTTTCTATTTTTATAAATTGGTGTTGGATTTTTATTATGCATTGTGTCTTAATTATTTACTGAATTGGTGTTTTTAAATGCTTTACAAACCTGTCTTTGAAGTTAAGCCTGCCTGCTCGCAGCCAAGCGACCAAGGGTTGAGCATGGGAATAATTTTCTAAGACCTATGCTGAGTCCTATCATGTGTTAGTGGCCTTATTGCCTGTGGCAGACCTGCATTTGCCCCTACCAATAATCCACTTTCCAACAGTTATGCATACCCATATCAGCACCCCACACCAATATGTCATCCTGGAACACAATTACATTTGCTATTTTCTTAAGTATACTAGACATGAGTCTCTGGAAAACCGCCGAGGCAGAGGCCAATCCAAACGGCATGCGTATGAATTGGAATGCCCCCTCGGGTGTAACAAATGAAGTCAAATTTTTCGACTCTTCATGCAACGGGACCTGATGATATGCCTGGGACAAATCAATGGTGGAAAAATATTTTGCCCCTTTTACGCCTTCTAACATCTCACTTATGTGTGGCAAGGGATGACGATCTACCCAAATATTTCGGTTTAGATCCCTCAAGTCCACACACATTTGTAAATTTCCATTGGACGATTGGACTAAGCCATTCTGATGCCTCAATTGGCTCAATCACATTTGCTTTGCACAATCTCTCCAGCTCATCTTTCAATTGAGCACGCAACACAAAAGGTACATTCCTCACCTTATGTACAACAGGTGCATAGTTTGATTTCAAAATTATTCGGTGCTTAAACCTTTTCAAACAACCCAACTTGTCACTGAACAGTTCCAGAAATTTCTTGCTCCACATTGTGCTATTAGATTTTGCAGTTAATAATACTTGGTCAGGATGGCTGGGACCCAACACAATACCTTTTGCTCCTTCCACCCCACAAGGCCTTCCCTTAGTTCACAACATACACTTTTCCATTTGCACTCTTGTCTTTGAAGAACAACTGGCACTTGAAATACCCCAAAACAGGCAGTTTTTCCCCACAATATCCTTCCGGTTCAATGTCGGGGGGCAATAACTTGCACACTCCTACATTCTCCCACATTGCTCTGTCAATATTGGTGAAAGGTGAACACGGGTCTGCCCACACTGTCCTTTCATGCCCATTGACTCTCAACATGCATTTGGGAGGATGATAGTCTACTTTTACATCATTCCCAGAAGTGTCACAAATCACTAAAACCTCAACATCACCTGGCTCTCCACCATCTGAATGATCACCTTCGCTGACCTCCACTGAACTTACTGACCACTTCCATGTCCCACTACCACCCATCCTACACATTCTGGAGAAATGTCCTGGTTTTTTTTACACTTGAAACACTGTTGTTTTGTAGACGGACACCTGTCAAATTCTGTGGTGTGTCTAGCACTTCCACACCTGTAACATATACGTCTGTTGCTGGTAACTGACGATTTGTTTACTGACTTTTTTGGCACAACATTATTAGGCTCATCTACACCCTTCTTAGTCTTATGTATGATATTAACTTTATCGCTGTCTCGTATGTTGCCTCCCACATCATCCTTGAGTTCTTTTACATACCTAGAAGTATTCTCCACTCGCCTACCTACATCTATGGTCTTTTGCAATGATGGATCTTTCAATTCCAAGAGTCTCTCTTGAATCTTGATGTTTTTGGTCCTGTTAATGAACTGATCTCTAATAATCTCTTCATGCAGGTCTTTAAATCTACATGTGGCCGCTAGGGTTCCCAATGCAGCAATATATTGTTCAACTGTTTCCCCCTGCAATTGAACTCTGGAGAAAAATGTATGCCTCTCTACGACAATGCTGGTTTTCCTGCCAAAATTATCTTCCAGAGCTTGCATAACATCTGCATACTCATCGCGGGCTACCTCATCGGAATCTGACCCTTCTTCACCTTCACCCGCCTGATTGGATGTGACTCGTGTCACTTTAGGTAATGTTTTTAAAACCTTCCTACCCTCTACTCCCAAATTATGCTTTAATAAAGCTACTTTGCGTGAAGCTATAAAGGTTTCCCCACCAATTGCCTCCAGATATATTTCAAAAGAATCACGCCAATGCTCCCAAAGCATTATCGGTACACCAGGATTTTGTAAAAATTTAGGTGGTGCAGTTATTGACGTGGGTTCCATTGTTGTAACTATTATAAAGTCTACCACTCCCAAACTAAAATCAAAACTTTAACATGCAATCATTTAGTTAGAGATGGTGAAGTTTTATGCACATTACAAATTAAAATAATTAAAGTAGTCACCGCTGATCTCTGCTGCTTTTACACACAACAAACTAAAACAAATAATGTTGTCACCGCTGATCTCTGCTGCATTCACACACAGTGAGTCAAGATAATAGAAGAAGTTACCGCTGATTTCCGCTGCGCAGTCTTCAGAGAATCATCAAGAAAGTCGTCAGGATTCCAATAGACCAAAACCACTCAAAACAAAGCTATGATGAAAATGCCGGTTCGTGCTTGTCCTGGAGTGTTGCTAGGCTTCCCACAAAACATTGGGGTGCGCTGGTGAGCAAGGACGTCACACGCACGCAAAGGTTATGTGGCTGGAATGCGGGAAATGCCTTGTGACTCAGTCTATCACAGCGCTGCTGGCGAAGTTGGAATGCATGACCAAATAGAATCAGTTGCGTGGTTGTGCAGGTGCATGGAATCCAAAAACGGTATTTGCCTTTTTCAAACGTACACTGGCATTTCATTCGCAGAATCTTTCATAAGAAAGAAAAGTTAAAATTTATATTTTCCTTTCCGACGGTGCCACTTGCCATCTGCAGATCAGCTGTTTCAAAGGAAACACACACTGCTTCCTTACAGCCATTTTCCGTTGCAGCAACCTCGTTATTAGTGGTGTGTAGATTGATGGTGTTCCCGAGGGTTGTTCGTTTCCAAGTTGCCACGGCTCATCGCCACTATTAAAATGAAGATCCTGACGTCAGTGCGAGTATTTAACAAGAAATGTAATAGTATCCATAGTAACAACCCAAGGGAAACCCGGAACCACCGGCAACCCCCAGTCCTCTGCCCCTGTGGTTCCACAACCTAGAACCCAGTGGAGATGATGATTGGAATGCCAGGGAGGTTGCCAGGAGTCAAGATGCAACACACCATCCAGTGGGTGATTTCAGGTACTGAACTTAATAGAGGTGCTGCGCGTAATTGCACATGGGAGAGAGATGAGCTCTGTGTCATTGGGGTAGGAGAGGACACTGATGTCATGAGAACAGATGATGCTGGTTAGAGGGATCATGTATGTGTTAAAGAGGGTCGAGCTCAGAGGGATCCTTGCGTAACTCCACAGATGAGGTTGTGGGCATCAGAGGTACATGATGACAGGCTAACTGACTGAGTCCTTCCAGTGCGGAAGGAGTAGATCCTTGGATTCCAATGTGGTGTATGCGTTGGATGGGGTGAGGTGGGAGATCATGTCAAACACAGCAGAGAGGCCCAGGAGGTTGAGGGCCAAAGTGTCTCCTCCGTGCAGAGTCATGCAGATGCAATTCATGAAAGCGAGGAGGACAGTTTCCATGCTGTGGCTGGGTCTGATACCAGACTAAGTGGTGTCAAGGAGCAGGTGGTTGTTGAGGTGTTCGGGAAGGCATCTGTAATGATTTTCTCTAAGACCTTGGCAGGGAATAGTAGCAGTGAGATCACTCTGTATTTGGCAAGCT
Source organism: Calotriton arnoldi (assembly GCA_963921515.1). Taxonomy (NCBI): domain Eukaryota; kingdom Metazoa; phylum Chordata; class Amphibia; order Caudata; family Salamandridae; genus Calotriton; species Calotriton arnoldi. The sequence goes on from CAWUFW010000601.1 coordinate 1,877,996, forward strand.
TTGAAGGGTCTTTGGATCGTTTCTTCAGCAATGGGATTACTGTTTCCTAGCATCTGGGAAGGTCGCAGAAGAGGTCGAGGCATCAAGAATGGGTCTGAGCATGGCATGAGCAGTCCTCTGCAGTAGGAATTGTGGGGGCTAGGAGCCCAATTGGACCCCTGAGTGGATGGAATTAATAGTGTTTTTTTCTGGGGTAATGATGGGCCATGTGGTTAGCATTGATTTTTTTTAATAAGATCGGGAGGCGTTTGGCAAGGTCTGTCAGGTCTGGTTGCGGATTGAAGTTGCTGTAAATTATGGTGATTTTGTTGTTCATTTTTCATTTGGGATCCAGTTGTTTGCAGTGGTGTTTCATCAGTCTGAGTTCCTCTGAGGTCTAGATCTTGTTGTATTGCTGTGTTTGAGGGGGCTCAGGGAGTCCGCACAGTAAGTGGTCAAATTGTTGAAATTCTTGATGGCTTTGAGGGAGGCTGTTGCTATGCTTGGGTCAGTGGATGTTGATAGCGGTGTTCCAGTCCTTACCAGTGAGGCTGCTCCTGGTTGGTTTGATGGTGGTGGGTCTGCATTGGACAAGGACCGGGATGCTGAACTTGATGAGGGTGTGGTCTGTCAAGGAGATAGGTGTGGTTCTTTGTCTCAGATGTTGCAGAAGGTGCTGCAAATATGTGTCTGGTGATGTGGGTAGGTGCCTCTATTCATTGGGTGTGAGGTTCAGGCTTCCAAGGTCTTAAATGCATGCTTTTGAGTTGGGGTCGGCGTAGTTTTTAAGTAGGAAGTTCAGGTCTCCAAGTAGGATTTTATTGCTATAGTCGAGGGCAAGTGGTGCAACAAAGTCTGTGATGTAGGGGTGAAGTTGGTTCTCAGTACAAGTGGTCTGTAATTGAGAGTGCTAATTAGGGTGAAGTAGGCTGTTATGTGGAGCATGAATGACATCTGTTCGAAGCTAGATGATGATGTGTTCGTGGAGGTGGTACAGCTGAATGTATTCTTGTGGATGATGGCAATTCCACCTCAGGGCTTGTAACATCTGTCCTGCCTGGCAATCTTGTAGTCTGGAGGATGTCTGTGGCAATATCAGGTGCTGATACACGGTCCAGCCAGCTTTCTGTGAGGAAAAGTAAATCTGGGGAATTGCATGCAGCAGGTCCCGGATCTCTATGGCTTATTTGTTGAGTGAGCGGGTGTTGATGAGCATGCATGTGAGTGAAGAATATTACGGGGTTGGTTGAAGGATTCTGTGAGTGTGAGAGAGTGGGGTGTTGGGTGCTGTTGATGTGGGTGTCGTGAGTGTTGGGTAAGTGCATAAATACTAGCAGGAAGCACAGAAGACCAATCCCTCCATGTTGTGTGCTGTCATGAGGCAGCAGCATAGGGAGTGGCAGCCAGGGTTGAGGGCATGGAGAGTCACGGTGTGGTAGTGGCATGAGGGCGAGGACCATGATTCCTGGCACTGGACACGGTCCAGGCATGGACAGGTGCAGACATGCTTGTCTTTGATCTGCCTTTGACATGCCAGTGGCATGCTCTCTGTGCACATCCACTGTGCTGCCATGCTGTGGCCACCATTACAGAGGTCCTGGGAGGGGGATGAGTGGTCACTTCCTATGCAGATGGATGATGGGAAATCCAGTGATGTAACTTCTTGTGCAGATGGATGATGAACATGAGTCTTTTTACTTGGCTTCTTCATTTATGGACAGTTGTGGCGGGAAACCAGTGATGTCACTTCCTGTGCAGATGGACGATGGAAAATCCAGTGATGTCCCTTCCTGCGCAGATGGTTGATGGGAAATCCAGTAATGCCCCTTCCTGTGTGGATGGATGATAGAAAATGAGGTATACTATAAACTAAATTATGTGTATACCATATGCTATAATGATTAGGAAAGAGGCGTTGGCAATATAGCTCTTCATTAAATAAGAATCATGTGTAGATTAACACAGTCCTTAATTTTCCGTGTCCAAACTGCTGCTAAGAATATTAACAATTCTGCAAACAGTAAGAAAATTTGAATTAAAAGGACACAAAGCATGGTAAAACACTTAATGAATGCAAAGGCTCATATCTAAACTGGAAATGGGGTGCCCATGAATCTCATATAAATCCAAAGAATATTGGATCCTAGGGAAATTCACTTTGAATGGGCCATAAGCAAGCTCATTGGCCTTCACAGGAGCTTGCCAAAACTGGGGCCTCGCCCCACAGTATGCCTATGTGATTGCCCTATCATTATCATCACTGATTCCATGATTTCCCATTTCCTCTGGGGTCAGAACAGGCTCTTTACTGCAGATAGGCATGCTCTGTACCTCCTTGGGATAACATTTGACCTAAAGGTTTCATCCTTAATATTCTGTTCCACAGTGTTTAGGAGTCAGCTGGATGTCTATAATTGCTGGCACACGATTGGCTGCTTAATGCCACCGCAGGCACCCTTGCACCATGGTGCAAGGGTGCCTGCATTGCAGGGATGATTGCTTTGGTGCAGAAAGGGACACCATCTTGCACAAAAATAATCATTGATGGCATTTTTCTCCTCCCATGTGTGCTGCAGATGCAGCACACATAGAAAGAGCAAGAAACAAGGAGAAATAACGCCTCCACTGGGGAGGCGTTAGAATCTGACGCTTTCCCAGGCTTACAAAGAAACCTTGTAAATCCTGGAATGCGCCAGAATCCATGGGTGTCGCATGGGAACACCTACAGCAATGCCCATGTAACACCCCTTTCATGTAGAGTAATGCATGAAAGGGGGCTTTATTTACAAGGCCATGAAAAGCCACACAGGGTGGCTTTTGCATGGCCTCGTAAATTTGGCTCAGCATTGTGTGCCACCGGAGCGTCAAAAAAAGTGACACTCCAATGGCGCAGGGGCCTTGTAAATATGCCCCTGAGCCAGGGGGAAGGGCCAGCAGAGTTAGGTAATTCGGGCATTTACATGAGGCTGAAGAGATCGGTCCTGAGATCAGATGGAAGTGTTTGAAGGGGAAACAAAGTTTTGAAGATTGCTGGTGAGAGCTTTCTGGAGGAGAGCTTTCAGTAAATTAAGGGACCAAGGCTTAGATTTCGTACAGTGTAATGTGAAGGCAGAAAGTTGGTTGTTAAAGTGCTGTACATATTGCATATGCAATATTTTAATGCTGGGTGATTTGCTCTGGTGAAATGAAGAACTGCAAAGTTGATGATTTGATGAGGCAATTGAAGAGTATTAATGAATGCTAACAAGGAGGCTTTTGTCACTAGATAAGCTTGCACGTGACTGAGTTGGGAACCATTGTTTTGGCAATGTGGAATGGAAGGTGTAGGGTGATCTTAAAAATATCCAGTTTTTGCAGCCTGATTACAGTAATGGAGAAATTATGTAGCATGTTTCCTGTCTCAACGAAAATTGGAAGTGTGATTGGAAGGAAGTTTTTTGGAAGTGTGATTGGAAGGAAGTTTATTGATGTAGACAGGGAAGCAGGGACAGACAATTCTCGGGAGTAAACTATTTCTACATTGGAAGAGGGAGAGGGTGGCCCTTGCATTATCTGTTAGTTGGAAAACAATCATAAATTCGGAATTGTAGGTGAGAGCTGAGAAGTGGTAAAAAGAAGAGGAACTGTGTGTTTTAGGCAAAGTGTTGTGCATGACCAATGCCTTGGAATGTTGCTCTCTGAGGAAATGAAGCAATAAAGTGTGTTGCTTACCTTTTTACCAATTGTTTCAGTACTAGTGAGGTACCCTGCTACAAACCCAACCTCAGTACACTACAGCTTCTCAGGCGGCCTGATTTTGCCTAGCATTCAGCATGATCGTATCTCATGTTTCAAGGGAGTCTTTTAACTGTAGCTCTTCATGGAAGGCTCTGCAAAAGTCAATTTCAATTACTATTTAAATTATATATCTAAAATATATTCCTTTTCAGGAAACGTGGCACACCTGCTGCACCATCCTCTAGGCAGGAAGAGGCTGGGAGGGTCACTCCAGCATCACAGAATCACTACTACCAAAACCTAAACTCATGTGACTCAATGCTGTAGTGACTGTAGTTATGGGGATCAGTGAATCTGAACTGGAATTGTCTCAGCCACAAACAAAATAATCACTGGAAAGCTAACAAGAGGTGCCATTGTCAGGAACAGATCTTCCGGAAGGAGGAGCAGAACAGGAGGTTGAGCTTCCTGCTAAGCAAGATGTTGTTGAGAAGACTGCTTTTCCTCTATTAGCTTCATGATCTCAAGCAAGGAAAACAAAGAATACTCCCCATCTTCTCCAAGTCTCACTTCTGATGATCTGGACATAGAATGGACCCCAAACGAGTCTGAGACCCCCCATGAGTCTCAGGGAAAAGGAAAAGTTCTCGAAAGCCTTTCAAGTGAGGAAAATGATGACGATGACAAGCCAGTGATCATCAGTGTGGAGAGTGGGCACAGAAAAAGTACAACTCGACTATTCAAGCTGCTCATAGGCATGTCGTTCAAGACTGCCAGCTCCCATATTATATAAATCATATAAATTCATTCTATTACGTCACTTAAAATTTCCACTATTTTACAACATAATTAGCTAAAAAGACACATTTCATCACGTCATTCAGACACATCAGTTACAAATCTAAAACCTTCCTGCTGTTAACAACTTTGCTATTAAAATACTCAAGTTCATGGTATTATAAAACACTCAATAGATTACAATAACTAATTTTTCACCCATACAATTTAGCATTCCCTTATCTGAATAAGCAAAATTTACTGATTCCCAACAGGGTAGCTAGTGCATCATACCGTGATCTCAATCCATTACTCATAAAGTAAGGGCGCAGGATTTTTTTTCATTCTTCCAAGAATAGTGGGTAATCTAAAAACAGGTGTGTTACAGAATATTTATTTAGCAAATTACAAACACAACGTCCATTGTTGTTAAGCACCCTCCTTTTAAACCGACGAATCTGTAAGGTTGTGTTCCTTAGTCGTTTATCAGGGAGTTAATCCAAGTAAGGAAAATACACCCCCACTTCAAGATAGTCTAAGGAATGGCTTACAGAGTTTTTATAGTGAGGAAAATTTTAAAAACAATACGCAATCATATGGGAAGAGCACCTTAAAAGCATAGCTCGTGGTGGTGAGAGAATGGAAGCAACTAAAGTGATAGAAGAAGGTGGTGACGAGGAAGAAGAGGTTGCCAGCCTCAGCATCAGCATTTTGCAAAGCAGCCCTGTGAATCTCCCTCATAGCGTCAAATTCCCACTAGCAGCAACGTGTGCATTGCACAAGGCACAGCAGGATACAGCAATTTCCATCCCAAAGTGCCCAAGCAGCCTACCTGCTGCTACCCACGGGCCTCTTGAGCAGTGGTACCACAACAAAAATAGCCTGCTAATAAGTCTATGTTTACCAAGCAGTCACCGCACCATCAAAACCATGAAAGAACTAGTTTCTACAACGGGAAGCTGGTAAAATGTAAGTGGTTGACATCCTCCCTTTTTCTTGACTGAAGGAGAGTGCTTTCTGAAGTTGTGGAGGCCCTCTGATCAAAATGAAAAGGTTCCCAGTGAGACATGTTTTGCCACAGTTGCTGTGCCAGCACTGTATTTTGAAAGGCTGCAATTGGCTGGAAACACTATGACCCAGAGTGCTGTTCAGTCCATCGACCTCACGAAAGACATGTGGGCTAGTTGTCAAGCAACAGATTACATGTGCATCACTGTGCACCAGACCTCCTTCCTGGGAATTAAGCAAATATTAGCTTATGTTCTAACCACTGATGATGTTTTTCAGGGCATTTTGTAGCATGCAATGGTTGTGATGTTTGTCATTGAGAAATTGCATACAGCTGCTAAAATCTTAGACAAGTTTAATACCACAGGTGTCAGAATGAGATATATTGTGACTGACGGTGGCAGCAATGTAGTCCAAGCCATTGCTGATGTTGAATATTTCACAGTCACGTGTTTAGGGCATTGCATCAACCTAATTGTGCAGGGCTTTCTCATAAAAGAAGATGTAGTCAACAACATATTGGTCACCTGCAGAAGAACATGCACTCATTTTAGTCATTCATTCAAAACCAGAAAGCAGTTGACGATCATTCAACGTACTAATAAATCATCTGTAAAAGTCCACATACAGGATATGCCATTGCATTGTAACTCAACCTTCTAGATGCTGCAACACCTTATTGAGCAGTCTATCAACAATTATATAATACAAAGAATAGGGGATGCAACTGCCAAAGTCATGACGATGGAGGTGGATGAATGGAGGCTAGTGGAGTGGCTGATAGAAATGATACATCCTTTCAAGGTTATAACACAGGATGTGGGCAAGATGGACAGTGCTATGAGCAAAGCAATCCCGTTGTATGCCTCTGCTACAGGATCATTTGAAAAGATGGATCAAATGTTCACCAATGTCAATGAAAAAGCAGCTTCGTTGGTGGATAGCTTAATTCTTCGCTTGAGCACTAATCAAAGGCTGCAAAAAAAACTTGTATATTTTGTGCACTACTAATGAGTTAAACTATTTGTATGGGTGAGTGAGTGGCAGTGTGAGTAGCTGAATTGGTGAGTAAGTGGCTGTACGAATGGCTGCATGGGTGAGTGAGTGGCTGTGTAAGTGGCTGTATGGGTAAGTGACTGTGTGTGTGATTGTATCGGTGAGTGAGTGGCTATTTGAGTGGGTGTTTGCTTGAATGAGTGGATGTGGCAGTGGCTGTATTGGAGAGTGACTGTATCAGTGGCTGCATGGGTGAGTGAGTAGACGTGTGAGTGATTGTATGGATATGTGAATGGGTAAGTAAGTGGTTATGTGGGTGTGAGTGGCTCTGTTGAGAGGCTGTATGGGTGAGTGACTGGGTGTGTGAGTAGCTATATTAGTGGCTGTGTGAGTGACTGTATGGGTGAGTTAGTGGCTGTGTAAGTAGGTGAGTGGATACATGAGTAGCTGTGTGTGTGTGAGTGAGTGGGTATATGAGTGGGCCTGTGGATGAGTAAGCGGGACTGCCAGTGGTTCTTTGGGTATGTCACTGGGTGTGTAAGAGGTTGTGTGGGGATGAGTGGGTGTGTGAGTGGTTCTGTGGATGATGTCATCAGTGATGTCATTTGAGATGTCATCAGTGATGTCACTGACCATGTCATGAGTGATGTAATATGTGAGGTCATAAGCAGTGCATTGCTGGGGCATAAGTTATAGTTAGCTCAGCCAAATATAACTGCTGAATTTCACTGGTTTTGTACAAGTGAAATGTCAGATAAACTATAATGTCCATGTAACATTTGTTTTTTATGTGAATTTCTATTGTTGTTTAACTAGTAGTTGCATTTGCAGAGTTGTGGTGAAAGGGGGTGGTACCTCCTACCAGCTCTCAGGAATCCCGCTGTAAGGGACTTACTGGATGTAACAGGAGGGCTTCTGTGCCCCCAAGGTCCCTCAGCAGCCAAGGGAACTTCATCCCCCAAGCAGTAGAGCGCCAGGAGGCATGTTTGTAGAATGGTAGAGAAAGGGGGCATGGCCTCCGAAGTCCTCTCAGCAATCGTACTCTGTGGGACTTACAGGATGTACCAGGAGGGCTTCTTGGCCCCAACGTCCCTCAGCCAGTAGTGCACCAGAAGGCATGTTTGCACAGTGGTGGACAAAGGGGGCATGGCCTCTGATAACCTCTCAGCAATTCCGCTGTGTGGGACTTAATAGAGGTAACAGGAGGGGTAGTTGGTTCCCGAGGACCCTCTGGAGCCAATGGGACTTCATCCCCAACCAGCGGTGCAACAGGAGGTGTGTTTGTAGAGTAGTGGAGAAAGGGTGTGTGGCCTCCGATGTCCTCTCAGCAATCAGGCTGTGTGGGACACTTGCTGGAGGTAACAGAAACTCAAGGACTGTCTGGACCCAAGGGGACTTTAGCCCCCAACCAGTAATGAACCAGGAAGCGCATTTGCAGAGTGGTGGAGAAAGGGGGCATGGCCTCAGATGTCCTCTCAGCAATCAGGCTGTGTGGGACTTACTGGAGGTAACAGGAGGGCTTGTTGGCCCCCAAGGACCCTCTGGACCCAAGGGGACTTAATCCCCTATCCGGCCGTGCACCAGGAGGCATGTTTACAGAGTGGTGCTGAAGGGGGCGTAGCTTCTGGTGACTTGCCAGAGGCTTTTATTTCAAAACATTTTTAAAGGGAGGAGGGCTGCGTGGCCCCCCTTCCCTGGGCCATTTGCAGCAGCGGGGACTCCATCCACCAGAGGCCAGGCCTTTTTTCAGTGGGCAAGGGACAGTGCGGGCCCCCACCCCAGGCCGATCGCCCGGGCCTGACCACATTTTCTTTTTATCATTTAAACGGAGAGGGGCCGAGTGTCCTTTTTCCTGGGTCATTTTCGCCCCTGGGGACCTCATTCCCTGGGGCCTGGCCTCTAGTGTGGGTGGCCTGGTCCCACTCAGGGCAGCCAGACACTTTGTTGGAGACCGCGGGGGAAGCCTGAAGGTGCCTGCGGTCCCTGCTGGCTCCTCGCGTCCTGCGGGAGGCAGCATTGCTTTTGACTAGAAGGAGCTGCTGAACATGCTGCTCCATCTGTCCAAAAGCAATTCTGCTCTGCTTCTACTAACCGAGAGCATTTTTTCTGCTCTCGCTTACTAGAAGCGGTGCACAGTTTGCTGTGGCTTGGCGGGATCGGTGAAGCTCCCACCAAGCCATAGCAAACCGCAATGTACCAGGGGTGAGCACCCCAGTACATTGCAGTAGCCATCCCTGGGGGGTGGCAGTTGCCAGGGCCATCTTTGGCTCCAGGAGGGGGACTGCGCAGCCCCCCTCCTTTGTTTCATTTAGCCCAAGGAGGTGGTGATCCCCTGGGTCCACAACAGACCTCCTCCATTACATCATTTAAGCACAGGGGCTGTGGGGGGGCTCGTGGGCCCCCCTCATTTCTCTGGTAATTGCCCCAGGGAAGTGCCAGTCCCCGGGGCTGGGGGGGGTCAGCACAGCCCCCATTATTGAAAGTTAAAGCCCTGGGGAGGTGGTGGTCCCTGGGGATGCGAGGGGGCTGAGCAGCCCCCCACATTTATTTTAAATAAAGCCCCAGGCAGGTGGCGTTCCCCAGGGCTGGGGGGGTCTGTGCGGCCCCCCATTATTGAAAGTTAAAGCCCTGGGGAGGAGGTGGTCCCTGGGGCTGTGGGGACGGCCGTGAGGCCCCCCTCATTATTGAAAGTTAAAGCCCTGAGGAGGTGGTGGTCCCCGGTGCTGCAAAGGGGCGTGGGGCCCCCATATTTATTTTGAATACATCCCCAGGAAAGTGGCGGTCCCCAGGCTGGGGGGGGTCTGTGAGGCCCCCTATTATTGAAAGTTAAAGCCCTGGGGAGGTGGAGGTCCCAGGGCTGCATGGGGTCCACGTGCCCCCCTGCCTTATTATTTAAGTTTCAAGCCCCGGGGAGATGACGGTTCCTGGGGCATGGGAGGTGCCACTTGAGTACCACCACATTATTATAAAACTTGCCCCCAGGATTTGGCCCACCCGGGGGCTTAATGAGAAAGACACGTAGGAGCCTGCAAGTGTTTTTTTTATTTTGCTGTGGATTCGCTGGTCCACCTGGGAATTTGTGACAAAAGTGTTTTTTTTAAAAATGCTTTTAAAAGCCAGGAGAGTCTCTCTGGGACCCCCTCACCATATCTGGGGGGTAGGGGTGTTCCTACCCTGCCCCCTTTTCTTTATTTTTGACTTTTTTTGTGGGACTTGGCTTCAAGCCGAGTCCCAAGATGGCTGCCAGCACTTCCTGGTTGAAGTGTTGGCAGGCAATCAAATTTTAGTAGGACCCGCAAGTCCACCGCATGGACTTGCATCCCCAGATATCTATATTTTTGAAAGTTAAATATCTCAAAAACAACGGAACGGATTTACATCAAATAACAAAAAGCACACTTTCTGAACCAACATCTAGTTTTCTGCCAAATTTGGTGTAATTCTGTTCTGCGGTTCAGGCTGTAGTCATGTTCATAAAATAAAAAATCCCCCCTAGACATAACATGGGGAAAATGCATTTTGGCAGCCCCCTTTTTTCTCGGCCCCTGCTGGTGGATCAGCCTGAAACTTTCGACACAGCAGCTGAACCAAAAAGGAGACATTTTTCGAAAATTTTGTGAAGATTCGTCAAGCGTCGCCAAAGTTATTGGCAAAACAAAAAAAGCTTTTCCTATGGAAACTTTTATCTTCACTATAACTACCTACTGGCGACTGCCAGTAGGTAATATATATATGTGTGTGTGTATATATACATACGAGAGAAATGCTGTGGCCACAGGGACTCCCCTCTCTGCCCCCAACTTGCTGCTTGGTAGGCTCCCCAGGTGCGCACCAGGGCCTCACCTTTAAATAGCACAACCTTTTAATCATTAAAGTAACAGAACTTGCACCTGCTGACTCGCACTGACCCCGGTGGTGGATGCAACCAGTCAAAACTGCAAGGCATCAGAGCAACATATGCCCCGGTGCCTGGGGAGCCTATCAAGCAGCAAGTTGGGGGCAGAGAGGGGAGTCTCTGTGGCCACAGCATTTCTCTCGCCCGGTGAGAGCAGCTGTTTATGCTTGCTCTCCCCAGGCAGGAGCAATCTGTGTTTCCTTACCTGCAGACATTTGGGCAGGGAAACAAAAGAGGGGGCAGACTTGCTTTTCCTGCCCATGCTGCTACATGCAGGAAAAGCATGCTTGCTGCTGCCTAGATGGAGATTTAAAAATGTTCCCAGCGTGTAGGAGCAAACATATGTTTCCCTGCCTGCACTGATGCAGGCAGAGAAACTACTGTGTCCCTGGGTGGGCTCCCCGTAACACAGTCTGTGAGCCGGCCCCAGAAGATGGGGTCCCCTGGGGACTTAAGAGGATCAGGGAGGAGGGGCTGTGCGGTGGGTACCAACGACATTCATTTCTAGGGATCAACACTCATTCTGTGCTTCTGGCAGGCACCAATTCTGCTGATCCACCATTATTGCACAAGAAAGTCAGACTTCACTGTATTGAAACCTGCAGTGCCCTCCCAAGTTCTCCCAAGCCCAGGCATTTCTTTGCATGGTGTGGGTGGCACTCAGTGGTGATGTCGCTGCATGGGAATAATGTTGCCACGCTCTGACTGGTGCACATCTGCACAGTATATTCTATCTGCCTAGTTACAAGCTGTGTTGTCAGTCCCAGTCAGACACGGGTTCCATAGTACTGCAGGTAGACAGCATCTGTTGGAGATTGCCTGGCTTGCCAGGAGGAGCAAAGAATGAGCTTGAGAAGCCTCTAGGAGAAGGCAGCAGCATTTCCAATACCATGAACATTGCGCCGTGCCATGACTGTGCACATTAACCAGCCACCCCTCCTCTGCCCCATAAGTGAAGCAGGTGCAGGGCCTTAGGTGGCTCAGGTGCAGGGAGTTAGAATAATGAGGAAGAAAGATAAAGAGGGGGTCCCCTGGCACAAACTTGTGAGCTATGCTGAGAAAAAAGGGAAAACAAGAGAAACCTGTATATTTTGACCAATGCCACTGGTCAAAAGTGATTTAAAGCACACCACTAGTTATTTGTTTTCTAAGAATGCCCTTTTGTTGCAACTCCCAGGCCTCCCTGTCAACTATGTTTTAAATCCTGTCACATTTGCTATAGTATTGCAGGCCCAAAGTGATAAAGTTTCTCCAAAATTCAACAGAGTATTTCTTTAAAACGAAAAAGGATTTCACTTCAGTACGTTATAGTGAAGACTCCACTCACAAAGATGCAGGTAAGTATATTTATTTGCGACTAGGCAGAGCACAGCGCTTCATCTTCTTCCAGTTCCTCCACTAACCGCTGTCTGCCACAGCATTCCAAACTTCATTACCTTAACAATGACATAACCCCGGGGGGAGAGGGGTCTGTGGGGGGATGGGAGGTGGGGAACTTGTTGAAAATTTGGTATTCAAATTGCAGCAAAATATTAGAAACTTCTTGGTCTTTTGGCAGCACTGAAGGATAGGGTATGGTTTGAATATAAGAACAATGACATAATCCCCCTATAACAAAGGTACATTCTACATCACACACTATGCACATTACATTGTATTATTGTAAGAGAAAGCATATTGCTTCGTGAAAGTATAGAGCAGGATTTTTAGAAATAATTCTTGTTTTGTGAAATAAAAAACAGGCCTTAGAAATATTAGGGGATGTGTTCACGTACTCCTGTCCTTGTGATTTTGTAAAATAAATGCTGTCCTTAGCTTAGGCCTTCACGTGTTACCAGTTGCTTCCTAGAGTGTAGATATTAGTCTAAATCTGTCTTAAATTATTGCATTCTTTCCTGTCTGAGCGAGAGCAGAACGGATGTTAAGAAGTTACTGTTTCGTTAGTAAAAATACAATTGTAGCCAGGTTACTTCCACTTCCTTCTTCGGAAACTGGAGAATGGTTTAAACAAAGGGTATTTAGAAAGTATGGTTAGGTCATAGTCAGAAGACCGCCACACCATCATGTTTACCCAATGAAAATGTTCATGGAGAGAGAAGAGTGATACAATGTTAACCGAGAGAAGGAAGCTTCTATGTATAAAAGACTTTCGTGGGAAGATGTTCTTCGGCTTGTTCTTAAGACTTCTGGGGACTCGTCCTGCATTCGTGATGTGAGCTGCATGCGGTGCTGTTTCCTGATATTCTGGCTGGCAAACCTGCTGATCCATTGAACTTACCTGAGACTTTGCACATCATCGGCTGATGGTGCTGCCTTCACTATTCCTAACGGCCGTGGGAATAGTTTCCTTCTAATGTTTGCTGAGCATTAGAATTTCCGTTCACAGGTGAAGTATTTTCACTGCTGCTGTTTCTCTCTATTGTTCTCTCTCTCTCATTCTTGATGAATCTGATTACTTGTAATTTGAATCCGTTTGATATTGTTGCGATAATCTGTAGCATTTGTGTATTGAGATGTCATTCTATTTGGAGATTGTAATTGACCATTCATTATTCTAATAACAAGAAATAATCAAAGAAAGGGCGTTTGTCTTTATTCATGAGATACATGTTTAATGATATTGGATTATGTTGTTTAGCGCATTTCCTTCATTCTAGGTCCTCATGGGGAAATAGCATAACCGTAATTTCAAATACACAGTCCCTTTTAACTCTACCAAAGATCCGTCGGAGGACCTTTGTTACAGTTACTTGTGGAATAATGTCTTATGGGCCCGACATTATGAATATGTTATTGTAGTTATTATAGAGCTTGGTGTGGTTAGTAAGTGATGAATATTTATTACCCACCCGCTTCCGCTTCATCAGTTTGGTAGTTGCATCGGATGGTTAGTTAGATTAAAATTACTGTGTTTTTGAAATAGACGGAGTTAACAGACTGACATAGACTTTGAGATATTTGTTGTTTTGTGCCTTTATGTCACGTTGAGGTTTGTAAAATCTCAATGGAATTGTCACGTTGAGGTTTGTAGAATCTCAATGGAATTGACGGGTCCACCGTTGGCCTAAGATCCCAGGATAAGCCTACGGGCTGTCTTAGTGTGGCATACACTAAACTTTATGTGCATTGTCTGCTGGTAATACGGTACTAGGCGGTCGCCGAACTGAAAGTATCGTACAGGGAACTTTTGTTGAATGAGGTAGTGGAGGTTTATTTGGGTCACTTCAGAGGCGCAACTGAAGAAGTCCTGAGTCTTTTCCACTTGTTAGAGAGCAATTAAGAATCACGCTGGTCGAGGTTTTATTTGCTGGAGTGTAGAGATTTCTTTTAGAATATGCGGTAAATACTTTCAAAATTTTCCCTTTTAGTGGAGTAGACAAGCTGTTTTATGTTTATTTGCTAGTAAAGGACTTGAAACCATTGACACTGATTTTGTAAAGGGAGGGACAGTAGAAGGAGTAGAACTGACATGAAAAGTGCCGCGCTGGTATTGGACAGTAGTGGAGAATACGTCACCAAAAGTGTTGCGCTGGTATTGCACAGTATTGAGGATAAGTCACAAGGGTGCCGTGCTGCTATTGGTTAGTTAGTATGAGTTGCGCTGAGATTGGACAGCAAAAATAACTTTGATTGGAAGTAAAAGAACATAATACGGAAGTGAGATTTGTAGATTTATTTACTAATACGAGCTTTTGATTTGAGAAAGAAATATGAAAATAATAAGATTGATAAAAAACCTTATTTAGTAAGGATCAACCTATAGTAATTAGAGAAGGAACTCCGATAGCTCCAGACGGATCGCCTGCAGCATCTATGGCGATAGAAAGGGGATATCATACTTGTACTTGGTTAGAAAATTGGATGAAATATACAGCACAAGATGGTAATTTAGCATTTCCAGAAAACAGTACTTTTGATAATAAGATTTTAGAGAATTTGAGAAGACAAATGAATGACTTAAGCCCAAATCCGAGACCTATACAGTACGAAGCTCTTGAAGAGTGGGATTACGAAGCATATAAGAGAGAAAGAGATAGACAGCAAAATAGGTTCAAGAATACAGTAAGCAGATACTCAGAAGCAAAGTGGGACGCTCGAAAGAAAATGTGGAGAAGAGCTACTGTTATTGAAACAAATGGATTATTCCCTGTTAGAGAGGCTGATGAGACAGATGGGGGAAAGTGTAAAGAGAACAAGAAAAATACTGAACAACAAGGACTAAATGCTAGTACAGATGATATTGATGAAGATTTCCTAAATGAGTTATTGACGAATAGACCTCCTCCTTATCAAGAGGAACAGACTAGTGAGAATGTGAGCATTCCGAGTGTTTCACCGAATGCTCCTTTAATTCAAATTGAAGAGACAGAGCATAGACCATCTAATAATGAAAGACAGATTCAAAATGTACATAGAGAAGAATTAGTGAGAATGAATCCGACAATTAACCCAGATGTGTTGTCAGTTTCGGTAACAATAGGTCCAATAGTTCCAGTATACAATGAGGGTCAGAGACTTACACAAGTACATTCTTTAACGGTTATGGTGAGAAGTAATGAGCATTCTCATACGGACTATAGAGAATTAACAGGAGTTTGTGGAAATAACGTTACAAATGCTAATGAAGGTTCAAGGGAGATTGAAACTCCTAGACAAAATACACAATAAGATCCCAAGAAATTAACACAGATTGATAGGAGAACAAGTAAACAGACACCTAGCAGGTCAAGAAGTGATATGGGTGAAGATGTACAGAGATCGGTGGGTCCATCACCAGAGGAATTAGATGTGTGGATTAGAGAAATTGCACCTGACTGTAGTGGGCAGAATAAAGATGCATATATAGATGTGAGCAAATTGAAGGGAGACTTAGAAGAAATTATTGCAGGTACTATTAGTCCTGAAAGATTGAGCAGATATCAGGATGATGAGTTATTATTCTTGTGTAAAAATATTACGAGAAAAACAAGAAGCTTACATGAGACCTTTGCAGAAGTTTGCTCAAATGTATGGAGTTGACATTGAAAAGTCGAAAGCATTACAAAAGACATATAGATTGGATTTCACAGATACGGATTTGGAAAATCTGAATGTTTCAGGAAAACGATTGCAGATCAAAGAGTTGATTAATACATTGAGACATTGGGGAGAGTTAGATAGATGGAAAGGAAGAAGGGCTAAAAAAAATGAAGATGAAAATGCAAGGGCGAATGTTGCTTTGCCATTGTATCCTGTGAGAGAAGCTGAAAAAGAATCAGTGACAGTTGATGCTGCCTCAGCATATCCAATGAGAGAGGTACCAGGAGGTGGTATGGTTCATATACCTTGGTCGCGACAAGACATATTGTCATTTACGAATGATTTCCCTCGGCTGAGAGAAAAGCCTGTTGAGTGGTAGAGGCAAGTAGAAAGATTTGTGAAAGTTTCAAAAGTCTTGTGGGTAGACTTGGATGGTCTTTTTGATATAGTTGTTCCAGCAGATTTATGGATTGAGTGTAAAATTGCTGTAGACTGGCCAAATAAAGAATATCCAAGAGATCCAAAAACAGGAGCACCCTCAGAAGAGGTGATGAAAAAATATAATCAGGTTATTACATATTTGAAGGGAAAGATTTCTTCGAAGGAAACAGACTGGGTGAAGATTGAAAGAACGACACAGGAATTGAAAGAATGAGTACATGCATATTATGAGAGGCTTCTTCAAGTGTTCAAACAATTTAGTGGTATAGAGAATATCACAGAGAAAGATATGGGACATTTTGTAAATAGGTTTGTGTATGGCTTGAGGCCTGAAATAAGTGCCATGATTCAGCAACATCTAATTTGTTGGCAGAGTAAAACAATAGATGAAATACTTCGTTATGCAAAATATTATGGAGACGACATAGAAATGAGACATAAAAAGTTAAAGGAGAAATTGATGGTGGCACAAATGAAAATGGCAAAGAAAGGGGATTTTATAAGTGGAGATTTCGTTGAGAATGGACAGACTACTACTGGGATGAAAGGTGTAGTTACAAATGGCAATACTTTGACACAAATGATCCCGATGGGTCAAGGGAAAGGTAGAGGTAATTTTGGTGGTGATAGAGAGGATTTGAAGAAGAAATATCCTTGTCACAATTGCGGAAAATTTGGACATTGGAGACGTGAGTGTAAAAGTGTGATAAATAGTACAGGTCAGTCAGGAAATTATGAACAAGTACAGGTGCAGAATCAGGGTTACCAGAATCAGATTAATCAAACTCAAATGGGTCAGGAGCAAAATCAGAATACAACAGTGCGAGTGCAAAACAGAGGTCATAATTTACAAATACCACAGGCCCCTATGCCAAATTAGGATGTGAATGGTCAAGTGCAAATGTACAATATGAATGTGGATTATCAAACAAATGGTCGAGTAAATTCAAATGTTCAGATGGTCTCACAATATTTAATGCAGGCGGATGAAGATGACTCAGATACATCACAATGACGGTGCCTGAGGGGGGAGGAAGAGTGCGTTCTTGGCGCATCTCTGGAGGTAGATCAGTCCAGTCCCTATGTGGATGGCAAGGTTGATGGTAATGCTATCACATTCCTCATAGATACTGGTGCTACCCATTCCACTGTAAGAACTGTGGAAATTCCAAACCTACCCCTCTCGGGGGAAAGTATCCAAGCTGTAGCAGTATCCAATAAATTGATTAAAACACCAATAACGAGACCTTTGAAGGTTCAAATTGGTAATTTTCAAGAATTGCACAAATTTGTTGTTTGTGACACAAGTCCAGTTAACCTTTTAGGTAGGGACTTGTTGTGTAAGATGAACTGTTCCATTTATTGTACCCCAGATGGAATAGCATTTCACATGAAGGATGAAGATGTTATATTCAAAATGTCCAGGCAGGGAACAGAAGTGAATGAATTGTTTCCATTACTTACAGCGAATGATTTGCCTGTTGAGTTGAGAGAAACTGTGTTGACGGATGTGTGGGATTTTACAGGGAAAGATATTGGACTGATGAAAGGAGTAGCTCCAATTCAGATTACAGCGAAGTCTGATGCAGAGTTCCCAAGAATAAAACAGTACAAAATGAGCCCTGAAACAATTGCAGGAGTAACACCTGTGATCGACATGTTGATTGAACAAGGAATTTTGAAAGAAATCCTTGGAAGTCCATGCAATTCGCCTATAATGGGAATTCGCAAACCGAATGGGAAATATAGGATTGTACAGGATCTGAGAAAGGTTAACCAAGTTATTATACCTTGTTGTCCGATTGTGCCAAACCCAGCAGTGATCTTATATCAGATCCCGTGTGATGCAGAGTGGTTTTCAGTGATTGATTTGTGTCAAGCATTTTTCTCAATACCCTTACATCCGGATAGCCAATATTTATTTGCGTTCCGGTTTGGAAGTCGTGTCTTGGCATGGTGCCGAGTTCCTCAAGGGTATACAGAGAGTCCTTCTATCTTTAATCAGATACTCAAGAAATGTTTGGAGACATTGGTGATGCCTAAAGATTCAGTCTTAGTACAATATATTGATGAACTTTTGGTGGCATCAAAAAAAGAAGACTGTGTGACAGATACAATTGCCTTACTGAACCATTTGGCAGTAGGTGGGCATAAAGTGTCACCAGCAAAATTGCAGTTTTGTAAAAAATAAGTACTGTATTTAGGCCATGTCATTGAGAAAGGAGTTCGAAGAGTTTCTCAGGATCGGATCAATGCTATCATGCGAATGAATCCGCCAAAAACACAGAAAGAAGTTCGGATGTTTTTGGGATTGGTCGGATATTGCAGACAGTGGATTTCACTGATTGCCAAGCCATTACAAAAATTGACACACAAAGATGTCACAGATCCAATACACCTTGATGTGGAAAGCATGAAGGCGTTTTTGGTGTTGTGAGACAGCTTATGTCGAGCACCAGCATTGGGAATGCCAGATTTTGATAAAGATTTTGAATTGTTCTGTAATGAACGAGATGGTTGTGCATTATCAGTTCTAACACAGCCACACCGAACAGCACGAAGGCCAGTGGCATATTTTTCTGCCACTTTGGATCCAGTTGCTGCAGCTCTTCCAGGTTGTTTGAAAGCAGTTGCTGCTACTTGCGTGAGTCTTGAGCAGAGTGAGTCAATTGTGATGGGACATGCTTTGAAAGTGTATGTGCCACATTCAGTTGAGATTTTGTTAACACAAACTCGGACTCAATATCTTACGAGCAGTCGGTTAACAAAATATGAGCAAGTGATACTGGGAGCAAGGAATGTGACTATAGCAAGATGTACAACAATAAACCCGGTAACATTACTACCAACTCCAGGTTGTGAACTGGTGCTGGATGAAGCAGATCACGATTGTTTGGATGTGACTGAATTATGTAACAAACGAAGACCTGATATTAAAGATACTCCATTGGTTGAGTCAGATGTTGTTTTGTTTGTGGATGGATCATGCTTGAGAGATTCAGAGGGATGTTTACGAGCCACATATGCAATATGCACAGTGGCAAATGTAATTGAAGCATCATGGTTGAAGAGAGTGAGTTCTGCACAAGTGGCTGAGTTAGTGGCTCTTACTAGAGCTTGTTGCTGGCAGACCGTGTCAGGCTGGCTGGCATCCAGGGCACAGCCTTGGGCTGGATTACCTCGTTTTTAGAAGATCGCTCCCAGGCAGTCCGTACATCTCAGTTTACGGCACCGAGGCATAGCACAACCTGTGGGGTATCTCCCCACCTGTTCAACCTCTACCTTCGCCCCCTGATCCATTCACTGATGGAAAGGAATGTGACTACATTTAACTACGCCGATGACCTTCAATTGATATTCACCATCGATAATTTAGCTGAATCAGTTAGTGAGTTCCAAGCGACCATGTTGTACATCCGTCATTGGATGGATAACAACCACCTAAAGCTTAACCCGGGGAAGACGGAGTTAGTTCTGACAGGGGGTAGTCAGCTGTTCTGGGGCCCCGACTATTGGCCTACGGAACTTGGATCCCCGCTTACTCCCTCTCCAGCTGCTAAAACACTCGGTGTTACCTTAAACAACGAATTATCATTGAGTACACAAGTTGGCTCAGTGATTTCAACCTGTTTCTTTCAGTTACGAAAGATCAGGAAGATCAGTCGCTTACTAACCCAAGCAGCCCTGGTACAGGTTGTGATAGCCATGGTTCTGTCACACCTGGACTATGCTAATTCAGTTTATTTAGGTATGCCACTTTTTCTGTCCAAACGGCTGCAGATTGTCCAGAATCAAGCACCCAGGCTGATACACCAGCAACCTAGATGGCAACCTGCTTCCCCTCTCCTCCGGAAACTTCATTGGCTTCCTATTCCTCAGCGCTGTGCTTTTAAAACAGGATGCCTGATTTTTAAATCCTTGCATGGGCGCAGTCCAAAATTTATTGACGACCTTATTTTAAGGTATACACCCACTCGCAACTTACGCTCAGCTAATCTGGAACTCTTGATCACCCCCACCTTTAAGCGGAAACGCGTGGGAGGAAGTAGATTTGCCTCTCTCGCCCCAAGACTGTGGAACTCCTTCCCTTTGGAGATCCGGTCATGCACTGACTTGCTGGGCTTCAGAAAAGCTCTCAAAACATGGCTATTTGAACAGGCCTACGATTAGAATAAAATCCTTTCTGGTCGTGGTTGATCCTTATGTTAGCGCCATGAAACCAATTGGTGTACGTGTGCTTTATAAATTCTGTATAACATAACAACTAACTAGAAACTAACACTATAAACTATAATAAAAACACCTACCCACATCCTCCCTACCCCAAAAAAACACCCTAAAAATACAGTTATACTATGCCTTACCTTAAAACCCGGGCAGCAGCAGGGAACCAAGACTGACTGGAACAAAAACTTGTAAACAAAAAGTTAATAGAATTTAAATTACAATTGTTGGAAGAAATGTTAAACACAAATATTGAAAAATGGTACACACCAATACCAATGTATATGGAACATGTATATTAAAAAGTAATGTAAAGATACACATCATAAAACAATATTCTTAATCAATAAATATAGAAATGTATGTAAATAATGTTACAAAAATGTTTACATGCAATGTATTTAAGAACAAAATGTATATGTGAAGAAACAAATATGTAACCTGTGTAAAAAATAGAAGAAAAATGTATGTGACATATGTCTCAGTCCCAGTTATTAATGCCAAGCCTATGCTTTTATTAACATATGCGGATAATGCAGTTTCATAGCTGAGCAAGCCTAATGTGCTTAGAATTTTGTTGGATGGAGATATCGATTATATGGCCACACTGAATCGGGAAGCCAATTCTACCAAAACCTTTGTTATGGTTTGTGGACTGAGTTATTCAAAAATGAGGTCTCTAACCGTCCAGGGCAAGCTGATTGTGAGAACCAGTGAGTTCTCTTATCTTGGAGTTTTATTTGATTCTGGGAGTACCTGGTCCTGTTGAATTGCAAGAACAAGGATTTTTAAACTCTGTGGGTATTGTGTCCAACTTGGCCTCCACCTTGAGTAAGAAGCCCATCGTGCCACTTCTAAAGGTGTATAGGAGGAAATGCATACATGTGCCAACTTATGAGGCAGGCTTTCGGGGCTACAAGACAGTTAGTGGATTGCAGGCTGGGGAAAATATGGCCTGTGGACTTTTTTTAGGCCTCCCTCTGAGCTCTCTAATTTTGTTATTCACCAGGAGCTTGATTTAGAAGGTAAGGCCAGGAAAATAGAGCCTGTGGACTGTTTTTAGGTCTTCCTCCGAGTTGTCCAATTTATTCACCAGGAGCTTGATTTAGAAGGTAAGGCCAGGTTAATTTGCCCCGCTTATTACTCTGGTGTTCAATTTGGTATACTCCCCATGCTATGTTTAATAGGGAATTGATTGAAGACTGCTTGTCCTGCAATTTGTGCCAAAGTTTCCCTTGGGTGGATTACATCATGCGGGAGAGCAAAAATCTGGGCAGATGTCCATTTTTTCTAAGCCACAAGAATTAAATAAATGCATAGGACCTGGATGAAAAAATCTTATTTGGATCGTAGGCAGCAGAAAAGAGAGTTAGTGGAATTGACTAAATTCCAGAATGGAGATTATGTCTTAATCAAAACTACTTTAGGCCTGGAGCCGTATCAGGACTTTGTGACCAATATGTGGGATAGGACCCTATTAATTAGATTTTGGTGGGGGATTGTAAGATGTTATCTTTGTTTCCTATTTGGTTGGTATGATTTTCACCCATCTTTGCCTGGCCCTGCGATGAAAGATCCCCCCAGAGTCTACTTAATTTTACTTTTTTTGGTAAATTTTATCATCACTTACCAGTGAATTTTTTCATCCCCGTTATGAGGGACTCTGACTAATGTCCTAATTACGAGATTGGTGGTCCTCCCGCAAACCGTCACACAAGCAATTCCTGGGAGGACTACCAAACCTGTAATGAGACCGCCCGCCGGATTCCGACTGGAAGCCAGGTCGGGCGGATGGTGCTGTGGCAGTCCCATGGTGGTGCCTTTCAAAGACTCAAAGGAGAGCCTTAGAAAGGGACTGTCATGGGACCGCCACAGCACACTCATGCACAGGAAGAAATGGACCATGTTGTGCATTTATTCCAGTGCAGGAACTGGGGGTGCAAAAATACAGAGGGCACAACATGTGCCCCCCTGCATGTACACCCATGCACAGAGGTGACAGGGGGCTCTGAAAGGGCCCCCTGAGTTGCCTTACTGCCACCCTTTCCATGGCGGTCTCACCACTGTAGAAAGGATGGCAACTCGTAATATGCTCTGCAGTGCCACAGTGGCCCCGCCAGCATATTGCTGCCTCTGACCGCTGCACCACCACCGCGGGATCACGAATCCATGGCAGTTGCAGTGGTCCTGAGGCGGTCCGACTGCCACACTTAGAATGCGGTGTGCAGTGCTGCAGTGTGGCAGTGCTTGGATCACCACCACGACTATGGTGGGTTGTAATCAGGCCCTGAGCGCAAACCCATGTTATTATACCTGCAATTGTTGAGCACACCAGAGAATAGTCTTTGCGTTTGTTCTTTTCTTAAAAATACCCTTCAAGTAAAAAATCCCCTCCTATCTTGAACTTAGGTGGGGGGCTAATCTTTTCTTGGAGGGTCTTTTGTATTTTTAATATTCATTGTGATATCTGTGTCTTCAAATGTTGATATGACCCCTGTCTACTTCTATTGTTTATTATGTTGAAAGATTAATTATATAAGCTTTTATGATAATTATCTAGTGTTTGATTTCGATGTGACATAAAAATGTGTAAATAAAAATGACAGTACTAAACATTTATACTTTGTGTAAAATGTAAAATAAATGTATACAAAACAAAGACATTTCGTGACATATTTTTTATGTTTTAAAACATGAATATGTTTAAAAATGAAAAGGTGCATTTACCAAAATATTTAAAAATGTGTAAATAAAATATATTAAAAAGTTAAATCTTTTTCATCTACAAAACAAAAACCTCACTAGAATCAACTACAACTACTACAAAAGTAAACCACTTCACTTATCTAACACAAATACATACATAACTCAAATATAAGACTAAACAAAACAGTTACACCTAAAGCCTGACAATACAATATACTCACTTAAACTAATTACCCATGAAATAAATATACTACACAATTCCAACTGCAGCTTTTACCATCATCAGAACAGTATGAGACAGTAAAGGACTTACATTTACCATTCCGACTAAAAAGGAAACTGTCTTAAATAACATGATACATGCTAAGGCAGCCACATTTACTATTCCCACTCTAACCTAAACTATCTAGGGGAAGATGTTGGCCACTAAAAGGGTCATATTTACTAATCCCTTCTCCAAACTAAACCATCTTGGGGAAGGTGCTGGACACTACACTGGTTAGATTTACCATTCCCACTCCAAACTAGAGCACATTGGGGGAAGGTGTTGGACACAAAAATGGTCAGATTCACTATTCCCACTTCAAACTGCACCATCATGGGGAAAATGTGGACACTAAAGGGGTTAGATTTACTGTTCAAACCATCTTGGAGAAGATGTTACACAATAAAGGGGTCAAATATATTATCCCCACTCCATACTAAACAATTT
The DNA here is from genome assembly GCA_963921515.1 of Calotriton arnoldi. Lineage (NCBI taxonomy): Eukaryota > Metazoa > Chordata > Amphibia > Caudata > Salamandridae > Calotriton > Calotriton arnoldi. The sequence continues at coordinate 1,901,470 of CAWUFW010000601.1, forward strand.
TGAGGAAAAGTGTTGAACACTAAAGGGGTCATATTTGGTATTCCAACTCCAAACTAAAGCATCTTGGGCAATGTGTTGACATTAAAGAGGTCAGGTTTACTATTCATCCTCCAAACTAAAGCATCTTTGGGAAAGTGCTGGACTCTAAAGGGGACAGATTTACTGTTTCCACTCCAAATGAAACCATCTTGGGGGGAAGGTGTTGGACACTAAATAGGTCAAATTAAGTAGTACCACTCCAAATTAAACAATCTTGGGATGGGGTGGACACTCAAGGGGCCTGGATTTGCTATTCACACTTCAAAGTAAATGATCTTTGGGTTGCACTGTGCAACAACAACAAAAAAAAAAACTGTTTGAGATGATAAAGAAACACTTCTCACCCACCAAGCCCTGCCATCGAAATTATGCGGCAAAAGAGCCACCTATTTCACTGGTACGTTTCTGAATATAAGTGTTTCTCTAACTGTGTCTTACTGTGTCTTCTGTCTAGCTTTCTCCTACCATAGCCAAAGATACATTCCAATTTCAATGCATTTAATAAGCTTTTGACTCAACAAATAAATATCTTCAATCAAGCACATATGATGATTTACCAAGCTTTTAGACCCATATATTGGCTTTTCGGAAATGTGTCATTGTCTTAAAATGTTCCAAAAGAGTTGCAATGCAATAGTTTGTACTATAGTGAACATTTCCAAAATGTACAAGGTCTTCTGAGTTGAGAAAGGCCAGTTGGCGTTCCTCTTTGCTGAGAGAAATCTTTGACAAGGCTGTACCCATGCAGGTGGAGCTTTATACTGAATTTCACTTACTTCTTGACTGCTTTCAATCAGGATCCCTCCCACACCTGTACCGGAAGACACACTCAATTCAATTGATATTGACAGCCTACCCCCATGTTATTTAACCTCTTTGTAGCTTTCAATGCTATTGATCACAGAGTGATGAAAAACTGTCTGCAAGTACTTACATAGTGCTGCACTACACCCATATCAGTACCCTCGGCAGAAACATTACAACATAATCTGTCAAAGGCAGAGCTGGCCTTCGCAATTCTGCAGATTACTTCAGCATCGATTGACAATGCTCGGGCGGTTTGTGAAGTGGTCCCCTGCCTGAAGTCTTTATCCATTTACAGTGATGGATATTTCTGTGTATGAAGCATGGGGAGCTGGCTGGTGGATAACATCAGTCTTTTTGATGTTGATGGCAAAACCGAATTTGCTGCATGCAGATAAAAAGTTGTCCATACTGGCTTGCATTTCTGGCTCTGTACTAGCATTCAGAGCACAATCATCGGCAAAAAGAAAGTCTTGCAGCACAGCTCCCTTCAGCTTGGAGATGGCACGCAGTTGCCTCAAATTGAAAAGTTTCCCTTCAGTTCTGTACTTCAGACCTACTCATTTAGCTCAGTGCTGGAAAGCATCACTTAGAGTAGCAGACAATATCATGCTGAACACTGTGGGTGCTAGAACACACCCTTGATGGACGCCTTTAGTGATTGGGAAGGTCTCAGATGTTTCACCATCATCCTGGACATGAGCCACCATACCATCATGAATTTGCGGTACCATTAGTACGAATCTGTCAGGAAAGCCGAATTTCAACATGATCATCCACAGTCCCTGGTGACTGATAGAATCAAAGGCTTTTGTGAAGTCCGAAAATGTTGTGTAGAGTTCACAATTCTACTCTTGACACTTCTGTGCAGCGAAGATCATGTCAATTGTTCTACATCCCTTGGGAAGCCACACTGCATTCCTGGTAGTACACCCTGCTCCAGGTGTGTGATAAGATGGTTCAGCAAAACTCATTCAAGAACTTTCCCCGCTGTCAAGAGCAGCAAAATTCCACAGTGATTGGTGCATACCTGGTGATTACCCTTCCTCTTACAGAGGTGTACGATGGAACATCTCTCAGTTCCTGTGGAATGGATCCTTGTGTCCAGAAGGACTGAAGCAGCTCAGTGAGATTCTGTAGCAACACAGTACCACTGACTTTGTAAACTTCAGCTGATTTGTTATCTGACCCTGGGGCTTTGCCACTTAATAACTGATTGGTGCTTTTTTCAAATCATCCTATTTTGGTGGAGCATCCATAGAGTCATTGACAGCAATCTAGGGCATCCTGTCGATGGCCTAATCATTGATGACTGATAGGCGGTTGAGGACTGCTTCAAAATATTTAGCCCATCCTGAAAATCAACAAGTTCATTCTTTAGGTCTTTCACTAGATTTTCAGTGATGCAGCTGTTATTCAGCTTCAACACATTGATCCTTTTGAGGGCCTTACAGCCTTGTGGTTGTCTCTTTGACACGATACGAAGCTTCATTTTGGATATTATGAGCCTGTGATCTGTTCAACAGTCAGTGCTGCACATAGCCTTTGTCACCCTGATACCCCATCTGTCCCTTCTCCTGATGATGACATAGTCGATCAGATGCCTGTGGTTGGAGCGGGGATGCATCCACGCAGTCCTGTTGCAAGTAGGGAGACGTAATATTGTGGTAGAGAGCAGAAGGTCATTTGCTTGCACAGGTTTTCAGGAGTAGCAGGCCATTGCTGTTACACTTGCCTAGTACATTTCTCCTGATGAATCCTTCCCAGGGAGTGCCATTGCATCTGACTCTTGCGTTAAAATCGCCAAACAGAATCAGCTTGTCTGTGCGGTGCACTAACGATAGCAGGGCATCTAATTCCTTGAAGACTTTCTCCTCAGAGTTGGTCTTTGTGGATGCATATGAGCTGATCAAAGTGGCCTGTCTTCCATTTTGAAGTAGGAGCTGCATTGTGGGGACCCTTGGGGAGACTGACAAGTTTCCAAACAAGACAATTTGCGCTGCTCATCACTTCTGCGGCCACTCCAGAAGGATGTATAGCCACTGCCTGATGTGGACAGCTGTCTTTCATTAGCAAGGCGAGTTTCAATAAGGGCTGCAATGTCAATGTTGTAGCGTGTGAGCTCTCTGACGACAATCGCAGAACTTCTCTCCAGTCTTCCTGCTGTGATGTTGTCCAGAAGAATACGCACATTCCACGTGCCAATGGTAACTGGTGTCACCCTAAGTTTTGTTTATGTGGGGTTCCTGCCAGCCGTGTTATGATGGTCAGGGTAAGGGGAGGCTGGCAATGTTTGGGGCACCTTTGCTAGCCCCCTACTCATTCTACGGAGGTGAGCAGTGCAATCCTGAATAGGGCTGCTCAGTCGCTCAGGAAAACGCCGAGCTCCACTGCTGCTTCGGTCAGTGAAGAACCACAATTAAGCCGTCTGTGTGCACGTCCATGGCTACAGCTCCCTTTGTACCACACTTGCTGCTTCATTGCTTGCCCATCACAACAGGACTTGATAAGGTGTCGAGACTTGCGCATGAGTTGGATTAAAGTGAGGGAGAGTTGGTGACGTCAGCCTCACTTTCTTTTGCCTGGTTCCATCTGTATCCAGTTGAAGGACCGAAGATGAGACACAAATTCCTGCACAGAAATAATCCTTAGAGGCATATTCTTCTTTCTAAATGTACTGCAAGAAGAAGTAAAGGGAGAAATGAAGATATTTCTCCTCGTTTCGCCTCTGTTAGATACGCAGACTATTTTGGCGCAAACCGAGGATAAAAGCCTTCGTAAATCTGGGTTTGCGCCAAAATACATGGGTGAATGCACAGGAATGCCCATGCTCACTCATGTAACAATTCCACGACACAATCTAAAGCAGGGCAGCGCTATGTACTGCGTTGTGTTACTTTGGATTTATGAAACCACGCAAAGCCACACAAATCAACTTTGCATGGCTTACAAATGCTAAAATGGATTTTGCAATGGTCTGCACCATAAAAGTGATGCAACCCCGATTCAAAATCACAATAAATCTGCGCCTAAATATAGTGGATGGGACATCTACCATTTTTGATGGATATTCTGAATCTGCTAAAATCAAATGACACCTATAGTTTTTCCCAGAAGTCAAAAACTCACCATTGAAAGATAGGATGCAGTTGTTAGGAAGGGTTTCCACGAGGTTCTACAAAAGCCTTAAACCTTGGCACCAAATGCTCTTATCAGGAGCTTGAAAATTGTAACAATCAATGTTGCTCCGACGCTGGGGTCATTATTCTACCTGCTCCTGCTCTTGCTGAGCATGTTGGCGCTTAGTCACATTTTTTGCAGTTTAGACTTCTTCAATCTGGTAACAGTGTCTATGTCCACAGCATCAAATGTTATGTTATTTGTATTTGTAGCGCGCACAGATACTCCGAAGCAGGCGCGGCTGGTGGATTTAGAAAGTGGTGGGGCGAAAAATGCTATCGTAGTATAACGAGCGAGCGAGCCCAAACTGCAAAAGGAGGGTGCGGGGGGGAGTTTTCCCCCCGCAAGAATTTTTTTCAAAAAATGGATTCAAATGGTGGTTTTTACACCACATATTTACTGCAAATTGTTGCAAACAGGGGGTCCAAATATAGCATTTTAAAGCACAAGTGAGAAGAAAACATTAGAAACATATCAAAAATGTGCCCAATCCTCTAACTGGTCTGCTTGCAAAATGACCCCCAAGCCAAGCACACACAACCAATGGAAACAGGCCCTCTAAGTGTTTTCAACCTGTAACACATCTCTGCCTCTTTACTGTATTGGTTGATGAAGTCATCAAGGCTCACACCATTGGTAACACCCTACATTGCAAATACTTTAAAAATTAGATGGCAAAAGAGATCCATCCCAGGATTGCAGTTCATCCTTGATTTTTTTAAGATTAGCCGGATCTGCCCACATTTGCATCTGCCCTGAACTCTCCTGCCAGGGGCCACCGCTGCAGAGAGCTGCTGGTTGCATTTCTCCAATCCCAGACCCCTGATGGCCTTGCGCAATGTTGCTTTGCATAGGTGGAATTGCAGCTCCTATCTAGTGACTGACTCCCTCACTTACTTCCTGCACCCTGGGAGCCGATGACACCCTGTGGTATTTTCATGATCTCCACAGAAACACTGCAAATCCTGTATCAGCACAGCCACTTTCCAGTTAAGTTGAGTGGATGACAAGTCTTGTGTGCATGTGAGAATATGTGTGTGAGAAAGCATGCCTGTATTTGTGCATGTGAGTGTGTCTGTGTGATCCCATAGCTATGGGTAGAATGCTTGTTGGGGGCCGTGGCACACGGAGGCATAATAATTGCCACATCATAGTGTAGTAGTTCAGAACTTAATGACTTGGGCAACCCAGCCCTTACACCATCCAGCATAGTGACTGGCGGAGGACTGAGGCAATAGATGCAGGGCAGGGGGCCAGCACGGGGATGGAACGAGCAAGGCCTGGAGCTTTGGGAGATTGGCCCCTTAATTTCCCTCGTGTCTTTCTTCACAACATTCACACTCGCATGTACAGCCAATTTCCGATCACCAGACAACCCTTGTGCAGAAAATTAATTTAATTATGCACCTTTCTACTCTTTTTCCAATCGTAATAGTTATAGTACAGAAGTCGGTCATGTACTTTCTTTGAAAAACAGTTTGTAACAATTTGGTGCATCGAGTACTGATCATAGCAGTTTTCAGATTCGCAGCTTCTAGCTAAAACCCTCTAGGTAGAAACATACTGGTCTCCATGCTTCCTTGAATAAAAGTTGTATCTCTCAACACCGATTTTTGGCTCATCCATAAAACTGCTAGCAAAGTATTTTTCACAGCTGCAATACAATTATTCCACCTACACAATTCCTCTCTTGTAAAAATTAGCTCAGATAAGTGATAAGAATTACATAGTATGGCTAATTGTCATGCTGGAACTTTTGTCTTACTATCCATTACTACAAGAAAATTTCAAATACCCAGTCATTCCTTCAATTTCATACTTGATGTCCATTGTAGAAAATACGTGGATTATTGTACACCCTTCCTGGATGCCATATTTTATTGCCAAAAACTGCACCTGTTCTATCCTGCTAAAAACTTAAATTGCCATCAATATTTAAATATTGAAAATGTTGCACTCAAAAGTTGTTGATATTTATAAGTTAATATTGCCAACAAATTCAAAACCAAAAATAAAACCCTTTAGTCTGCACCTTGCACTGTGCCACTAAAGATATGGTCATATTTCCACTGGTAAAATAATCCTCTGTGAGCAGCAGCTCACCCACAGACCTCTGCAGCAGGTGCATTAACCCTCCGTTACACTCCTGGGAGTGGATCCTGTAACCAGTGAATGTATGACGTTACAACGCATACATTTACAACGCATGTCTTTACAACGCAGTTTTTACATCGCAACATCCTTTACAATGCATTCTTTTACATCGCATGCCATTACATCGCATTTTCAGAAACTACCTTTACAACGCATTCCATTACATCGCATTATACCTTTACAATGCATACCATTACAATGCATACCATTACATTGCATTTAAGGTAAGTGTTGGATAGTATAGGGGTAATAATTACTATTAGAACATTGGAATGTTGGGAGCTCCATTGAAGACAATGGAGTTGCTCTGGACTTATAATAGCTGGTATAAGCCCAGCGCTCCAACATTCCAATGTTTGTCTTTTTGTTTCTCCATTTTTAATTTAGAACATTCTACCCTTAGTGGGTGGAATGTTCTAATAGCCTTATAGCCCTTCTGCCTCAGGCTATACAGGTTGTTAAAGGCCCTCTCCCTCGTTATAGGCCCTCGCCTGCGGCTCGGGCCTATAACTCGGGATCAGGGCCTTTAACAGCCGGTATAGCCCTCAGCAGCGGGCTATAAGGCTAAATTATAACTCCAGTGAGTGCAACAGTAGGGTAAGTGTTGGATAGTGTAGGGGTAAAAATTACTATTCTAACTCCAGTGAGTGCAACAGTAGGGTAAGTGTTGGATAGTGTAGGGGTAAAAATTACTATTCTAACTCCAGTGAGTGCAACAGTAGGGTAAGTGTTGGATAGTATAAGGGTACTATGGGTTGTAATGGTATGCATTGTAATGACTTGCGATGTAATGCCTGCGTTGTAGTGACATGCATTGTAATGACATGCGTTGTAGTGACATGCGATGTAATGGCTGCGTTGTAATGACATGCGATGTAAAGGATGTTGCGATTTAATGACTGCTATGTAAAGGTAGTGCGATGTAATGACTGCGTTGTAAAGGTTGTTTCCCGTAACCAGTAGATCACCCACAGACCTCTGCAGCCGGTGCATTAACCTTATGTTACACTCCTGGGAGTGGATCTTGAAACCAGTAGATCACCCACAGACTTCTGCAGCAGGTGCATTAACCCTCTGTGACCATTAGATCCCCCACCGACCTCTGCAGCAGGGACATTAACCCTCCGTTACTCTCCGGAGAGTGGATCCTGCGAGCTGCAGGTCACACAGACCTCTACGGTAGGGGCGCTGACCCACCGCGCTATCCTTCTGAAACCGGAGTCCGTCAGATCCCACCCACTTTACTGGCAGGTTGCAAAGACCAGTCCCGGCATGAGAGCTCGATTGCTAATTTTCCCTGATGCTGAGATGTGTGTGCACAATACTTGCACGTCACAAGTCCACACCCAACCATTTCCAGCAATACAGCTCAGCGGGTGAATGCACCGGTGCAGAGATTTGTGTGCTGCCTACTGTTCAAAGGTGTGGATTCATGTGGAAATGTAGCCTATACCTTCTTTTAATTTCATTTGCTGTGGATCAATCAACACCAGTGCTTAATTTAAACCAGTGGTTTCCAATGCTCAGCACCGGCACTTAATCATCAACATTGGTGCTTTTTATGAGCACCAGTTAAGGACACATTCATTTATTAGTTTATTTATTTATTAGTCAAGTGATTTGCCAAGTCATGGTACTACTACCTAACAGTTGAGTACTCCCACTACATATACTTCACTTACCTTTATATACACATTTAAGATTACAGGGTATGATTGCACAGTGCTCAGGCCCATTTTCTGATCTCAGTTCTACCCCGGACCACACAGGTGAAACCAAAACCACCTGCAACCCTGAGAGACGGTTCCCAATCCTTGATGCTTAGGCACGAGGAGATTAAGCGCTTTTCGCCGGGGAGTTGCGTACTAAGAAGCATTTCTTAGACACAGACTGGCGAAACACTGGCACCCAGTGTCCAGTCAGAATATGGTACTGACTGACATTTTGGTACAGAATGGCTCAAGCGTGCATCTGTTGGGAGTGTGACTGATGGTGTCTGGCCTCTGGCGTAACTGCGAGATGGGAAGAGGAATGGAGGTTTGAGCTCAAACTAACAAAGAGAAGGCCAGGCTTCTTGGCGCAGTGCTGGAAAAGGAAACAAATACCCCGGAATCCCACAAATTGGTGGTCAAGAGGTAGCAGCAGATAGGATAGAGAGTCATGAGGGTCGGAGGCAAGAGGATTGGAATCTGAAAGTAAACTAGCAGATTAATTTTTTTTTAAAAAGCTCTGCCCAAAAAAACTCAGAACAAGGATAAATTATATAGTAGATCTTGACTTCCTTATCTAATTAACCATAAACAGATTGCATTTCAAAATATCTTACAAGTTAAGACACCTGCTGCACAGATCGTTGTATACCCAGCGTGTTTCAAGGTATAACAGCAAGATAACTCTGGTGGTTAATGCACTTGCTGGAGAAATCTGTTTCCAGTCTAATCACAATTATGGCCCACCGAAAACTAGCAGAGGGTTAATGTGCCTGCTGCAAAGCACAACGTCAAACGTGCAAGTCACAGATTTGTAATTTCTATAGAAGGCTCTGTGGGTTATTGCTTTTGCTGCAGAGATCCTTCTGGTACGTGCTGATCACGTTATAATCCTTGCCAGAAAGCTCACGAGGTGCCGATATATTGCACTGGGACAATGTCAGCAGAGTCCACTGAGGACGGCCCGGATCTCCTATCTGGCTCAACAGCAGCTGCCAGATCCGGAATCTGGGTGGATCTCCCACAAAGATGCTGGCCTCTCCGATCCGTACTAGTTCCACGATCCCCTATGCCCTTCTGTCTATGCCCATCGTCCTTATGATAGCCGGTCAAGCCTCTCCATTTACTAAAGAAAAGGGTACGGAGGGGTGAGGGTTGATTACAGACATCGCTGTATCTCACACAGAGCCTGCTGGCAGCAGCAAACATGAAATTGATGTGCTCTGAATTTTTTTTTGTAATCAGGCCCTGACCGGCTGCGCCAACAGCACAGGGTGGAGTACAGTTTATGGAGCAGTCAAGCAAGCAGGAAAATCCACGATGCGGGCAGCAGCACATTTCCCTTTTCCAGCCTTCAGCGTGACTAATTTAGAAGGAACACCGGCTGGGCCTTTCACTGGCAGTCTGCGTGTCAAAGGCCCGACCGGTGTTCCTTCTAAATTAGTCACGCACGCTTTCATTCAAGCGTGCGTGGATTAACCCCTCCCCCCTCCCCCTGACCCCAGCACACCAATCACTGTTACTGGGTCTCTCTCTCTCTCTCTCTCGGAAGAGGCAGAGGCCACTGCCACACCCCACTACTTTCCTGACGCTGGACTCGCCTGCCCCCTGCCATTGGAATGAATGGGAAGCTTCTGACTCCTCCCTGGGCTACACGAAATTCACCCAAATTAAAAGCTGTATTCTGGCAGTGATACACAGATCCTGCCCACCTGTGTGTCGTCACTGCTCTGCTTTCTGGCTCCAGGTCGAAGAAATCTTCGCCCAGCCAAAAGCATGTGCAGCAGAGCCAAGAAGAGCCATCATCCCCCACCCTCTCAAAGAAAAACCCGGATTTACCCATGTTTGTTCACCGAGCAGCCAGCACAATTTTTTGCTAGCTGCTCAGTGTTCCAGCTCATATTTTTTTAATTCCCCAAGGGTGGCAGGGCGGCGCCCATCTCGCCCCTGAACACCATCCGCCCCTGCTCCGAAGAGTGTCCCGGCACGAGCCTTGAGGAGTAAGGAGAGCCAGTTTAGATAATGAGGAATGTTTTCAAGTTTTTTTGTAAAAGAATGGGGTCCTGAATGCAACGGAGAGCAAGAGGCAGCGAGTTCCATGCTAGAGCAGCTTTCAAAGCAAGGGAACTGCCACCCATCCTTTGCAGGCGGAAACGGGGGACATGAGCCAGGAGTTGTGATGTAGAGCGCAGTTGTCTCGAAGGAGTATAGAAAGAAAAGCGCATCCGTAAGTAGATTGGACCTAAGGCATGAAGGGCGCGGTGTGCTATGACTAAAGATTTGAATTTAACCCGTACTGCTACGGGCAGCCAGTGAAGTGCGCGCAGATGTTGTCTCACACTGCTTCTAACGGGGATGTTGAGGAGAAGCCTTGCCGCCGCATTTTGAACTACTTGTAGTTTATTAAGCAGATATCCCGGGATGCCAACATACAGGGCATTGGCATAATCTATTCAAGATAAAATAAGGGCCTGGGTGACCGTTTCTTTAGCGGCCCTAGGAAGAAGAGGAAGAAATTTCCTGAGGGTTTTAAGTAACCCAAAACAGTTCCCGGCTAGCTTCTTGATCTGGGTCGAGAACTTAAGGTTCTCCTCAAACCAAACCCCAAGATTCTTAGTGGGTTGGCCCGTTGAGGCTGGCAAAGCGGAATCAGACGGTCAGAGTGTTTCTCTAAACTGAGGGGGAAACTTTCCATAAAGGAGGTTTTCAGATTTCTCCTCATTAAATTTAAGTTGTGCGGAGGCCAGTCAATGAAAAACTGTGGTCAGACAATTTTTAGCAGAGGAGGTGGAGCACTCATTTTTTCCCCATGTGAACAGGAGCTGGGTGTCGTCAACGTAGGCAATAATTTTGGCCCCCAGATCCTCCGCCAATTGGACCAAGGGGGTAACATAAATATTAAAAAGGAGGGGACTCAGAGAGGACCCCTATGGGACCCCCGTAGACACCCCCTGTGGTGACGAGGAAGACGGGGGGAGCCATACCTGTTGCATCCGGCCCACCAAAAAAGATTTAAGCCAGCCCCAAGCAGTGCCAGATATGCCAATCTCAGCAAGTCGGGTGAGCAGTAATGAGTGGGGAACAGTGTCGAATGCCGCCGAGAGGTCAAGCCGAATCAGGGCTGCCTTCCCGCCAGCATCCAGGCAATCCCGGATGGCCTCGGAGACTTCCACCAGAGCTGACTCAGTGCTATAGGAGCTTTCCAGAGTCACGCAGGAGCTTTAAAATTTACAGCTAAATTTACCAGCAAAATGAGCCTGGAAATCTCGCCTGGCAAGTCTGAATCTGGTTGGGTATTCTTAACACCTGATGCAGGTCCTCCAGGAGTAGCAAAAATCAAATTACCAACTTTACCAAAAGTTGAATATCTTCTTCCTAAATGTTACAATGCTTCTCTATGTTCATCTATGGGTCTAAGTAGGAGACAGTTTACTCTGCCACTACCTACTGGACCACAGCCAAAGCTCAGACTACACGACGCAGGCATACAAGGAACAGCCCTGGACTGGATCCGATCATTCCTCACCGGAAGAAGCCAAAGGATCAGACTCCCACCCTTCCTCTCCGACCCCACGAAAATCACCTGCGGAGTCCCACAGGGTTCATCACTGAGCCCCACCCTCTTCAACATTTACATGGCCCCCTCGCAGCCATTGTCCGACAACACGGCCTCAACATCGTATCCTACGCCGACGACACCCAGCTCATCCTCTCCCTCACCAAAGACCCCACCACTGCCAAACTCAACTTCCAGAAAGGAATGCAAGACGTCGCAGTCTGGATGACCAACAGCTGTCTGAAGCTCAACGCCGAGAAGACAGAAGTCCTCGTCACCACCCCTTCTGCATGGGACAGCACCTGGTGGCCGACCGCCCTCGGAAGCCCACCTACCCCCTCAGACCACGCCAAGAACCTCGGCATCGTACTCGACTCATCACTCTCCATGAACCGACAGGTCAACGCCGTCACCTCCAGCTGCTTCAACACCCTCCGCATCCTCCGCAAGACCTTCAAGTGGATCCCCCTGAGTCAAGGAAGACAGTGACCCACGCACTCATCACCAGCAGACTGGACTATGGAAACGCACTCTACGCCGGCATCAACAAGTCCCTACTCCGCAAACTCCAGACAGTACAGAACACCGCCGCCAGACTCGTCCTCGGCATCCCCGACATGAACACATCAGCCAACACCTACGAAGTCTCCACTGGCTCCCCGTGGAGAAAAGAGTCACTTTCAAAATCCTCACTCACGCCTACAAATGCCTACACAACAACGGACCCAAATACCTCAACGACAGAATCAACTTCCACGTACCCAAAAGAAACCTCCGATCTTCCAACCTCGCACTGGCCGAAACCCCGCGCATCCGCAGAGCCAGAGCAGGCGGAAGATCCTTCTCTCACATTGCAGCCAAGACCTGGAACGAGCTACCGGCAGACATCAGACGCGCCCTCCCTGAACACCTTCAGGAAGACCCTCAAGACCTGGCTCTTCGGCTAAACAGATCTGCGGACCCCCCCCTCAGCGCCTTGAGACCCTCACGGGTGAGTAGCGCGCTTACAATTCCATGATTGATTGATTGATTGAAGTTAAACTTGGGCTTGTTAGTTTTCTTCAAGTCTGCACAGTGTAGTTATTTCCTGGGGCATCTTCCTTCATCCAAGCCCTGGGAAGAGTTAGGGCACAGCAGATCAGTCTTGGGTCCCCGTTTGACAATGTGGAGTACAGTGGGCCAGGTGAGCCATTTTCCTGGCCCTGAGAATCTTATTTTAAAAAGAAGATTCAATAGAGAGTTGAAGTCAGTCACTCCATAGACTTTTTCTAGAGAATCAAGACTTCCTCCATGCTGGCATCTTCTTTTCTTCTCTGTTACAGACATCATTCTCTTTTCCAAGTGGTGGGCAGTCTCTTTAATAGTAGTAACCGAGTAGTGAATGGTGGTGAGATTAGAACCTATCAATAACAATTCCACGCTGTTCACACCCACCTTTTCCAGTACTTGATTTGCGCTATGGTATGACCTCTCCCAGAAAGAACTATTTCATGACAGTGGAAAAGAGGTTCAGGTTTGTTCAGCTGCCTGGGATCCCTAAGCTGAGGGGTCATGTGGCCCAGTTAGTTAAGGAAGGGCCCTTGTGTAGAGGAGGAGTCTTAGTGCACAAGCACTATATGAATCTGGTTTATTTTTTGTCCCAAGCTGCTGTGCCCTTCCACTAGCTATGACCCTTCATAGCCTTCCTGAATAAGTTGTCACACGTTCTGTATGCATTGAAGAGACTTCAAATGCCCTACACAGCGTGTGCACTTAAATGAACAATTAATAGAATATATACACTGCACTACCCAGAACTGATTCTGCCTTACAAAATGATATATTAGATGGCGATGACATTTACAAGCTCCAGAAATTTGAATTAAATGGAAAATGCACGAGGCATGTTTATCTGCCTTCTTATCTCCTTCAGCCCAGTGAGGACAAAGAGTAAATATCAGAATAGAAGAAGCTCCACAGCACAGGGGTGACATTACAGCGTTTAAGGGAAAACAATTATGGGTAAAATAATCTTAACTGCATCCATCTTTACCAATTTGACTAAGGAAAGATGACTGCCTGCTAGGGCCTAGGCCTCACCCAATGCAAACAGAATCTATGCCTTGCAAGTAGTGTCTGAAAACATCAAGACTGACGTTACCTTTAAGAACTTCATTGTTTACTTAATCTCTTCTATCTAATTGTGTAAATGCCATTTTAATGGGACTAAAGGTAAATAATTTTCATATTTCAATCAGCAATTCTGCAAACACAATGGGGGAAACCGCCTGGGGCACAGAAGGGACCCATGCGCCTGTTTTCGAAGAAAACGCTCTCTCAACCTTCCCCGTCCTGTCTTACTAGCTCAGAGAGTTACACTGCAGCTGAAATCCACAGAGCTGCAAATTTCATTTATTGTTTAGGAGCTGAGTTGTCTATGGTGCACACACTGAGTCGTAGAGTTAGCAAATTAATGCCTGAACTGGCTCCCTTCTTTCTGTGCCTGGGTGAACTTGAAGAATGAGATTATGTTACTGAGGCCACCCAGTCAAGATGAAAGTAATGTTTGAGAAGGCGTGAGCTAAGGGACAGGCTGAAAGGATATTGAGGGAATCTTTCCTTCATCATGTCCATTCAGAAGCCTCTCCCAGACAATATCGGTGAAAATGTTGCAATTATCAGGGTCAGCACAGGGTGGGGCTTAGTGAAAGCAGCAGCAGGGAGGAGGGTGGTCTTTATGTGCACTTTTCAAAGTGCGCATTTTCCTTTGGCCGGCCGTCTTGCGATGGCCAGCCAGATGTGCACACTTTGAAACCTCTAACCCAGTTGTCTTAAGGTTAGAGCAAGTGCAAGCCTCCAGAGTGCTATGGAGCACCAAGACAGGCTGCTCCCTCCAATCAGGGCACTGCTCTCATGCTGGTGAGAGCAGTGCCAGGATTGGTCAAGGATGTTGTTGGGGCCTGCTTTGCAGTTGCGACAAGGGCTGGAGTGAGGAGGTCCTGTAGTGAGGTAAGTTTTTTATATATATTTTAATTTTATTTGCACGTGCAAACCCATTTTATTTTTATTTTTTTTAATTTATTTTGCCTGTGCACACCTATGCCTCCCTCCCTGTAGATGCCAGCTGCCACTGGATTTGTACATGGTTTATTTAAACCCACCAGTACTTAATTTGTGAAAACATTTGTGCCTGGGCCCTCGTCAGGAGGACACTACAGCTTGTATTATCTCTTGCTCTTGCCAGTGCTCCCAGTGACAGTGCCAACACAACAGCTAACCATCATACTCTTACAAGTGTGACAATTCATCATATTCCAGGACTCCAAAACTATTAGAATGGCTTGACAGGCAGTTATTAGTCATTATAAATGTAAATTGAATTGATAAACAGCTGTTGTTGTGCTTATACCTAAATTAGGCAGACATTGCCACCATGTGGCAGACTGTCATAAGCGCCAGTGCTGGTGCCGAGCGCCAGAAACCACCGGCTCAAATTAAGCATTACCATCTCCCAACTAACAAATATGGTGCAAAATATCGTCATGTGCTGACTTGTGTTCTAGTATCAAATGTGCCAATTCAAATACGAGCAAGTTGATGCACAAAAAACAGCTGCAATTTACCGAGATGGCACATGAGCTTTTTATAACTTCTGCAATGGTGAGATCCATTCTCACAAACAAAGCATACAATGTTACATATTCGAGAACAAAACACACAGAGGGTTGAGGCAATAATCCCGCACCTGTCACTTAAAAGTGGCTTAACAGTATGGTGATGGTGCTAGAAAGCCAAGAAGTGCACCCCTCTCCACTTCCTATTGGGGTGATCCCCAAAAACAATCACAAAAAGGAATGGAATCAGCACACATCAGTTATAAATCTTATTTAAAGTTCATAAAACATCAGGTGTATCACGATGATTTGAAGAAAATGCCAGGTCCAGATTTTTCTTATAATCTCAAAAATATCCTTTATTGATAAATATGTGCAGTTGTTAAAATCCAATTCAAAAAATTCATTTAGCCAACGCTTTCGTCTCAGGAGAGACTTCTTCAGGGCTCAGAATTATATGAACGTTATATGTTCGTATTCAGATAGCAAAGGAAAATTCTAAGACACAAATAGATACAGTGCCAAGGTAATCATCTTAGTGCGATGATAATAGTGCAGACGTTAACATTGAAAGGCAGGGTGGCCAGAAACAATAGTTTCAGCATCCGTACGCGAAGAGTAGTCCTTCTTAATCTTCCAAAATGAGAACCTCATACCCATACTTCAGATCAATTGATCTGAAGTATGGGTATGAGGTTCTCATTTTTATACCTGGTGTCATCTTTGAAATGGGAGATGCTTCTGGAGTCCCCCCCCGCCTCCCCCCCTCCACAGTGTTGTTTGGAATTTTCTCCCTCCCTGACCTTTTCCCAGTCTGCCAGCAGTCATAATAGGGTAGTGAGAAGTTCTTAATGTGTGAGCTGGGGCAGTGTCTTTGAAGTGCAAGTGTGACAGGTGAGCTGCGCCCCTCTCATCAAGTCAGGATGGCCCATTCAGCCAACACCCAGGCCCTCTACTGTGTGGCTGTCTGGGAGGAATAAACAAAGGTCAATTGCCTACTACACCTAACCATGTGACCCAGGAAACAGACTGCAGGCACCAAATGGCAAGGACAAGAAAAAGTAAACTTTCTAAAAGTGGCATTTTCAGAATTGTAAATTAAAATATGTTGTTACCATTAAAAGGGGTTTAAAATGACAATTCCTTCGACACCAAACATGACAATTGTACCTTCTCCCAAAGAAAAGTTATCATTTATTAAATGTAAAAAGGTAACCAAATGCTATCCTATGGAAGAGGTAGGCCTCACAGTAGGGAAAAGCGAATTGGTAAGTTTTTCACCACTAGGACATGCAAAACTTAAAAAAAATATATCCAACTTTTTAAATACAATGCGCCTCTGCCCCAATGGCTGTTTAGGGCTTACCCTAGGGGTGACTTATATGTATCAAAAAGGGAGTTTTAGGGTTGACAAAAGGTTGATGTTGACATCTTGAATTTGCAGTTTAAACCTCATGCAGGCTGCAATGCAGACCTGAGACATGTTTAGAAAAGCTATATAAGTGGTTGGCACAACAAGTGCTCCATCCTCATTAGAAGCATTTAATATTTAGGCCCCGGGTAAACGTAGTAGCACTTCACTAGGGACTTATAAGGAAATTAAGTGTGCCTATTGGGTGTAAGCCAATTACCATCTTTAGAGGAGAGAGTGTAAGCACTTTATCAATGGTTAGCAGCAGCAAAGGGCACAACGTCCAAAAAGCCAACTAAAAATGGTTCACAAATCAGGAGGGGTTAAGGCAAAATGTTTGGGGATGAACCTGCATAGAGGGCCAGGTCCAACACTATTGATTCACTATTGTGTAGTAGTAGTAATAATCTTTATTTGTTTTTTTGAGAAAAACCTTAAAGGTACAACACATGAATACAATCATCATAAAATTCTTAGGGGCATATTATCAAGGGCTTTATCGCCGATTTAGCGGCACTTTTTGCCGCTAAATCAGCGATATTTTTAACGCCCTATTAGCAAGCTGTCGCTAACAGGCGTTAGCGACAGCTTTCAGGCGTTAGAGGCCGGGAATTACATCGCCTTGCATGTCAGCGATATTTATCGCTAATGACATGCAAGGTAGGCGTTCCCACTAAAAGCGACTGTAAACAGTCGCTAACACCACAAACCCCTATTATCAAGGCAGGCGAAGCGATAAAATAAATCGCGCTAAGCGCGTTTATCGCTAGATTTTAACACCTGCTACTGACTATGACTTACCTGTTTAAGGTATAGGAGGTGGATTCTAATGCTGAATCCACCTTAGCGTTAATGCAAGAATATCGCTGGTTTTCCAGCGATATTCTCGCATTTTGCCGCTATCGCTGGAAATATTATCGCTATGGAGATAAACCTTACTAATAGGGTGTTATCTCAGTGATATTTTCCAGCGATAGGCAGCGTTAACAGGATTCGCGCTAAGCGCGTTTAGCGATAAATATCGCTATTCCTTGCTAATATGCCCCTTAATCTCAAAAAAATAATTTAAAACATGCATTTTTACTTCCAGTTGCAATATTGACCGTCTTTTTTGTCCCTAAAGTGCATGTGGGCTAGTATTTCAATAGCAGTCCAGATTGTAGTTAGTCCAGTTGGAACTGTCTGTTTCTGTGTGCCTCTAGGTACTCTCTAGGTGAAAAATGAAAGGCATACATCTTTTACGTTTTACTCACGTTTCCTGATGAAAATTAGAGCATCAAAGACTGCCTATATCCATGTGCCTCTAGATGCCCTCTAGGTGTGACATGAAAGGTATACATCTTTAACATTTCAATCACAATCACTATTGTGTTTTTAGTAGAGTATGAGCATGAGCATTTTACAATATTCCCCGAGAATCCTTGAAGTGTTACTGGAAATAATCCTGGAGTATTTCAACTCACAAAGGGCTAATGCACAAAAGCAAGTAGAGGAAGCATTTCTACAGAAGTACACTTTTATGAACTCTTACATACCTTTGTGAATCGGCCAGTGTATGATCTACATCAAGTTTCAATGCTAGGATTTGTGTTGTGCTTGTTTGTGGGAGCATTCAAAAACACATAAATGTGTAATTTTAGGAGAAATAACTGTGCCTTATTTCCCAAGTTGTGGCTTGAATTGCCATTTGTGATGAGTTGACACCAGATAGGGCTTAGAACTAACAACAAGTTAGAAAAAGCAGCAGCAAATTCAATTCGTCATCCCTGAAACATGTTTTGGCTTTCCTATTGCTAGTTTTTTTCCCCAGGATGGCTGATGTTGAACAATGTGTTTAAGCATAGGAAAAATCATTCCAAATGGCATCCTTGAGTGTACATTAGCCTCAAAGTGGTCCGCTTTTCTAGACCTGGCAGTGAAGTCTCAATGTAGCTCAAACATTGACAAAAATGTTCCCAAATGATAGCTCAATTTTGTTTTGTGGTGCAAATCAGAGTATACTGCTATAACATTGCTGCCACTACTGTTGTTAGGTGTGTCTATTCTACACTTTTGTTAGCATACATTTGATTCTTATATCTGTAGCTACTGATGGGACTACATTAGGCTTTTCTGATACTAGCTTCTTCACGAACCTTGCCCCATTGATTTATATCCTATTTTAGCCGCTTGTTTTTGCTGCTGTCTTGGGAAATGGGGTAATGGCTTGACTTATTACATCTTCAATTTTCCATAGTTTCATTTAATAAACTAGTAACTCCACTTTTTTTACTTTCATAGTTTGTCCTAACCCTTACTACATTAAAATGCCATTGTTAACGTATGAAAATACTTGACCTCTATGTACTCTACATGGTGGCACAAATGACTTATTTCTGCAGTAAAAGAAGAGTACTTAAGAGTCTGTGCAAGGGAAAAAAGAGAAATTGTGCCTCATGTGCAGGCTGAGACATCAAATAAAACTTTTTGGGGCAATGATATCCAGGAGAAGAGATCAAAGGGTAAAGCAGAGTGCTAGGCCCCAAGTACAACGTTCGGAAAGCTCTAATGGAGAGAAGGTGTCCATGCCTGTGATACAGCATCATTTTAAAAATCATAATAAATGACACATTATTAACAGAAGATACGAAAAGTTGAAAGTACTCGTTGCACACGTACAACACAGTGACAATTGAAACTGAGACAAGTGTAGTAGAAGCACCATAAAAGAGTGCTTTAAAACATGAGATGAAGAAAACACACATATAAACTAATATTAATACATATAAATAAAGTTGCACAAAAACTTTCTATTGCACATGCTGCTTCTCTATGTATACTGATAAAATTATGATGTTAAGTGAAGGGGCCTAGTGTTTTTCATGCTTTCTGCTAAAAAAAACAGTTAGAAAAGTTGCTGCAAAGCATGTTGAAATGAAGTACAAGCTTGAAACTTTGCATGGTAATACTAGAGCTTCTATGGTCTATGAAAATATAAAAACGATTTTTGAAAAATGAATTTTGAAAAATATGCACTTATATGAATGTCGTGAAAAATCGCGGTAGGTCATTTCTAACATTAGCTATTTTCATGTAATAATGATTTGTGAAAGTTCTACATATTCTCTTTTTAGAGCTCATTTCATTTAAACATGTGATGCTAACTTAAACACTGTTTTTTAAATGCTTTTTCTCTAGTAATGACCTTTTCCCTGATATGATACAATGGGTAATTGTCTGCAAGTGAAATGTTGCCTATTTGTCCCATACATGTCTACACCCTGACATTCCTGAATGTTTCTTTAATGTGCGCAGTGAAATATTCCTGTAGGAATAAAATTTCAGCTATTGCTTTGCACAATTACTTTGTATCTTTTTTCAGATACAAGGCCTGTGCACTCTCAATCTTTCGTTTCTCATGACTAACATGGGAAAGTATCTTGATGTTGCTAGTGTCCTATGGGGCACTATGAGAATACGGACATGTGATAGTCTTTCGATAGTGGTGTGATGCCACATCACTGGGATGATCTTAAAAACTTTTTAAAACAAGAAACCCTAAAGGAGAGGCAACGCCATTGATTTTGGTTTCGCCACGAGACGCCATTCTGATTTTTCCTACTCGATACCCGGATGCTATGCTGATCGATTTTTTAACTATCTTTTACCTTTGGACTAACTGGCTGATGCTACAGTTGGTAGCTGATGGACTTTATCTTCTTTGCTGAACCATTTCCATTTTTTCATTTCTTTACTTCTTTGTTTATGCTAATGGATTTTCCCGTAATGGACTTTAAACCTGAACCATTTTTCTATCTTCGTAGGACCTGAGCTGTTAGACAACGAACTTTCCTTCTGACTTAATGATGGTAAGCCTCTGTATCTCTGTAGTTGATTCTGATTATAGTCATTCGAGAAAGTCTGTTTAAATGCTTGGCACTGTTATCAAAGTTTGATATTCTTAACTGAACTTCTCAAGAAATTACTTATGACAATGAATTTTGAATCTCTAATACAATAACCAAATTAATCAAATCTCTGTCTGAGTCTATTATTGAGTCCTGTTGGTTCTTCCATTTAACTGTGATGTTTCCTAATGATTTAAATGTCTTGTAGGGAGAATCATCGAGCTATGACAGAACATCAAGTGTTACTCCTTTTGTTTTGCATTGCTGTTGCAGAGTTTTTGGTCTGCATAATTCTGACTCGACTTACCTTTAAGTCTGGGCGGTGAACTCCGCTCCGCTTGCAGAGTTTTCCGCACTCCGCATTAAGCGGAGCTTGCAGAGTTCCAAAAACTCTGCTTCGCGTTGTGGAGCAGAGTTTTTTTCCTCGCTCGCGTTCGTCAATGTCAAGTTGGCGAGCGCGTGCGAGGAAAATGCACCACCGGGCAAGATTTTTCCTAGTTTGCGATCGTCAACATCAAGTTTGCGAGCACGAGCGTGGAAAATCAACCTCCCGGCGAGATTTCTCAACGCGGGCGGTCAGATTTCTCATTGCGAGTGGTCGCGTATGCTCGCGACCGCTCGCGTTGAGAAACTGCCCCTTCGCGTTGAAAAAGCTGCCGCTCGAGTAAAAATCTAATCGAGCGGCAGAAAGGAAGCAGCGCCCGCTTTCGCTGTGCATGGTGCCGTTCGCGATGATTGCACAGTGCGGACAAGCACCTGGCATTGAAAATCACCGCGAACAGCATTTATCTAACGCATTCCGCTGCTAGGAGCTCCACGTAGCACTGCAGAGTTTGTTTTGCTAATCGTGGAGTTCCGCTAACTACGCCCAGGCTTACTTACCTTCTAGGTGATTGGGTCTTCCTGTTGCTATTCTTTATTTTTAGAGCATGATCTTAAGAATTGCGTACTTAAATCTGATCTCGAATCTTTGAGTTGGCTCTCAATTATTGGTCCTCATTGGGCAGCTAACAGTGAGTTTGGTCACCCTAATTTCCACCCCTCGTATCGGCGGAGAAAGATTCATGAGAAGATTATTGCATCAGTAGTAGATGAAAGCGCTAGAGTTATCTACTCTTAAAGGGCCCAGTACAGTTAGAAGAATAAATTAAAGTAAGGATATAATAAACATTTTTCCCACGCTTTATGCGGCAACACCTGTTTCCCCTGATCCAACAATTCACAACTATGCTATGGAGGAAAGGAAATTCAGCATTGCTAATTTTGATAAACCAAAAATAGGGGACCATCGTGATGGTGGCATTCCGCAAATAAAGTGGAAGAAAACTTCATCATTGTAGGGTGTGGACATGGAAACTTTCTGAGATTTATTGCGAAACTGACGAGGAAACACTCAACACTGAACATAATTCTGAATCCTCTTTGCTTCCTTCTTATTGTATAAAACTCAGTTTCATAATATTCTGAACTGTTGCCATGTGACGAATGTTGGACTTCACTGTCCTAATGGTTATGCGCAGTTATATATTATTTTCTCCCCACTTATTTTTATCTCAAAATTAATTATTCACGTCCCTAAAGCACTTTATCTAATTTCTCCTAAAAAGTATCACATTTCCTGGGATCAATCATCTTCCTCAAATATCCTTAGTATGGTTTTCGCATTCCTTTCAATTTGATTTTCCAGTAAATTAAACACGTAATACTTAGATCTAACCAATTGAAGGTTTAATCTTTTATGTGGATATTTATTGCGGTTTCATGTTTTTATCGCATTTAGAAAAGGCCTGCCTTCGAAAGTGTTTAAAATGAACTTGAGATGTTTATTAAGATTCTTAATATGCCAGTAAGCTGTACAAAAAGGAGACTATTACTATTTCCCCAACAACAAAAATATATGGTAAAAGAAGCTAACATCAATGTTTTGTATGCGAATTAAAGAGACATAGAGCAATGCAGAAGAATTGAAAATGCTGTGGCATTGTATGGTCAATTTTCAACCGCAAGAAACAGGATTTTTTTTTTATCTCTCCCCCAGTGAACAAACGCCCATATTAATAATGGATTTCCATGCATTACTATTCAAAACGACCACTCGAGGAGATGTGATGCTGTGGCTAATGCTGAGGTGCTTTAGCTACACATGTTCATAATTAATGTGACTGTGATACACGGGGACTTGGAAAATGAAAAAACGGAACAGCATTTTGGAGTTACTTTACTAATATCTTTTTAATAGCTCCTGAATGTTTATATTTAACATTTAATTTGCTTGTCATGTTTCCTTTGTTCTTCACATTATGAGGAACATTTTAGAATCTGCAAAGCTCCATGATTTACAATTAATAAAGCAAATAATAAACATTCCCAGTTGAACAATCATTAGGGTCAAATTGGACAGCGCCAGAGGATATTCCTTGAATTATCTGGAAAAGTAATTTCCATTAACGAACTTTAATGAAGCTCCTAGTGAGAGGGTATTTAGCAACAATATGGAAACCTGTGTAACAATGTTAATTTATGTTTTTTAGCGATAGAACATGCTGCCATTCCAAGGTGTGGAGGGATATCCACTCTTTCCTATGACATTAAAGGCAATACTTAGAAGAAAAACAAATTGCGAGTGATGCAAATCTGCTGGAAGTTGTTTTTCGCAACTCAAAAAACCAGGGGAAAAATTTACTAGCCCCTATTGCCACAGGAACGTCACTTTTAACAACGTTCCTATGGCGATAGGGGTTTTGCCTTATTTACAAAGCGGCGTTAAGCCACTTAACGTGGCTTAATGCCCCTTGTAAATGAGGCACCTTTTGACGCTATACTTAGCCTCAAAGGGGTGGGCAATGGGTGTTGTGGTGGGGGTTCGGCCGCAACACCCATTGATTTTGACGCTGTCCCCTATTTACAAGGGTGGCGTAAATAGGTGGCAGCGCCAAAGTTAAGGCCAGGGAAAACTAGGTCTTAACATGGCGAAACGAGGAGAAATGCTTTATTTCTCCTAGATTTTGCTGTTACTATGTGTGCTCCATTGTGCAGCACACATAGAAACAGCAAAACGTCATGAATGATTGTTTATGTGTAGGAAGGGACACCTTCGTGGACATAAAAAATCATTCCCTCAATGCAGGCACCCTTGCAGTATGGTGCAAGGGTTCTTGCGTTAACACGAGGCAGCTTAATTTAGCGCCAGCGCTAGTGGAAACACAGGGATGTGCCAAATCTTTGTAATTACAGTGCATCCCTGCGTTTTTGGAATGGCGGAGCGTGGCGTTAGCATTTTCTGCTTAACGCCACGCTCTGCCATTCCCTTGTAAATATGCCCCAAGAGGTTTACAAATCACAACAACGGCATGAAATGGCTCTAATGTGGGGAGCAGCTCTGCCATTATACCTGAGGGAACTGGAAAACAGCCACAATACTGTGCACCCAACAGTCGTGGCCTACCCACTGTTTAGTATAAATCCTGCCAAAAGGTACAGTGCCTGGAAACAAGGCACCTAGCTATAATACAACATCATTGGATATAGTCAAAACCCAGAAGCAGGGGAGCTAGCTAGTACTCAATAACACAAAAGTATCCCATCTGGAACCTGGATGGCTCCTTTGGAAACAGTGAAAAAATGGGGGGTAAAGTATGTAATGGTCCTATGACCCTAAAACACCAACATGTTTCAGCCCTTTCCTATCGGCCTAAATGAGGTCCTGGGCTTTCGTCAAAGTGGGTAGCGATGAAGTCACTCCCCCGAAGACGTGAATGACGTGTGCATGCAATTTGCATGTGAGAGAATTACAGAAAGGCATATATTTGCTGCAACATCATGAGGGAATTACCTGCAAGAAAAAACATAGTACAAGAGTACAAGCTGTAATTTCTGCTGTAAAGCCAGAGATTGGCATACCATTGCAGGGATACTTCACATTGCAGTCCCCAAGCAACAAAGTGCCTATATGAAAATCAAGGTTTTTACACTTAGGATAACGCTTCGTTCGGAGATCCCAGTGATTTCAAACCAGACACACTCACTCATAAATCCTTTGCATTCAATTAGATACAGTGGCAAATAAAGTTGAGTGAATTTAACGTGGATTCACACATGTGGTCACATACGCACATGTAAACCCTCAACGTAGGGTTGCTCACACTTACACCAACATCCCAACCTTCATGTGTAAACAGTATGTATTTTAAAAAAATATTAAGTACAATTTCGCATTTGGGGTGATAGAGTCACTCACCGAAATTTAAGAGGGGCACCTGCTCCCACGGGGGCATGAGAGGGGGAGGCCTTGTAGTCACACACTATATACAGAAAAGAAGAAATGGCAGAATATTGTTAAGTAAGTTAAGACTAAAGAGGGCTAGTGATCACAGAGGCAAACTTAACACTGTATCTAATTGAACGCAAAGGATTTCTGAGTGTGTGTCTGGTTTTGATAACGCCGATTCTTATCTAATTATCTATAAGAACCTTCTGGTCGCCAAGATCTTTTTACCTGTTGAATAGTGTAAAGGAGAGAATCTCATCTGGTTATATAACAGCATTCATTTTTTCTGAAAGGACCACTGACTCCGAATTCAAGTTTGAGAATTTATTATCGCCAAGAATAACTGAACGTGCAAGCACCTCAACACGAGGTTAAAGAAATAGATGGGCACTAATACAAATAATAATCTACGCAGAAATCTCATCCGACTCAGGATAAGGAGAATAGAAAGTTCTAGAAGGATCAACCAGACTATGATTGCTCCAATTTCTAAGTTGCTCTTCATTGAACTAAACAAGCTAAAAATCCATTGCTGTCCCTACACTAACGCTAAGTGACATTCCCTGCATAACGATTTTTCCAGGCAAGAGTAAATAAAAGTGTCAGCTGTGAAGACTTCCTAAGAAGTGCAATCACATAGTACCTAAGCTCAGCTCTGTCCTTCTCTCAGGTCTCCCCTACCTCTTCTCTGACCTCCTCCCTCAGGGCACTATCCCTAATACAAAACCACAATACAATTGTACACGCCTTTGTCACGCCTCCTTGGCCAGGTCTTCTTTCTTGTGCTTTTCCATCGAAACGGTTACTTCATCCTGGACGGTTGTGATGACCTTGAGTCCCAGGCACCTTCTCCGCCGAAAGTATCATCCCTACATTCCTTTTCACTCCCCGTACCATGCCTCCCTCTCTCTAGCTTTCGAAAACAAAGAGTTAGTCTTGCTAACGAGACATGTGTCCTTGCACCTGCAACGAAAGATACTTTCAACAGAAACCTTCTACTGTGGAAATTAAATCTACCGTTTGTGCCCAGAGAGCCTTACCAAGAGAAACTTTTCTCGGCCTACAATATAAGCTAACATAAGAATATACCAGGCCTTCCCTAAGCATATATGTAGTCAGGCCTTTACATATAACTTTTAACCACACATCTTATGTTTCCCTATAAGCATTTTCATTATGATTCATATGCAAACACTGAATTACATGTGCAACTTTAATATGGTGCACGTTTAAACTACTGCAATTACGTTACATCCACGAACTAATTCCCCTATGCATTAGGTTCACACAATTCAATAAGCATTACATTACATCAATATCCTAACACCATTATGCGGCTGATTCGCTTTGTCTCAGCAAACTATTCATTCTTTACTAAACATACATGAATATGAAACTTAATATACGAATATATGTCTAAATACAAGAGGGTGCGGCCTATCAGTGATTATGATGCACCCCTACAATTCACAAGAACATTTCGCTCTATCAGTTCCCCCCTTTGATGACTCCTGTCATCACATTTCACTCTACTTACTCCCTTGGAGAAAGAACCGACCTAAACAGAACTTGTTGCCATCTTCCCTGATCTAAATTTCTCCATGCTCTTGAGTCTTTGATACTGATTGTCCTGCAGTCTTGCCAACTTCATTTCATTTTCCCTCAAAGCTCTCTTGACTCGGCCTGCTCGATACCACTTGTAGGCCTTGATCACAATCCACAAGCTAGCCACACAAACCACCAAAATAAGGAGTGGTCTCAGGAAGTACCCAAGGAAACCCTTTCCTAGGTTCGCAAATCAACCTCCCACTTGACCAAAACACTTTCCGACCTTTTCCCAGGCCCCTTCTTCGGTCAAATCCGCTATCTTTGTGTGGATCATAGTGATGTTACTTATATATTTCTCCAAATCCTTGCTACGGTCTGGTATATAAGTGCAGCACTCTTGAACCTTCAACATTTTACAGACTCCGCCCTCTTTTGCCAATAGGACATCCAAAGCAAGGCGATTCTGCAAAACCATTCCCCTTATCGACAACATCTCTCCTTCCACCAACACTAACGACTTTGCTGTGTTCATCGAAAATTCATCCACCACAGTCGCTAACCTCCGGATCTTCACGTCATTCAAGACTACTCCTAGACTAGGTATCATAGCTCCAAAGATATCCCCCACAACGATCCCTGCACTTGCAGCTCTTCTCGTTCTTGAATGCTCTCCACCCTCTAGAAGATTTAAATCCTCTGTATGGTAAATCTTTGGAAATATTATTGACAAATAACATGTTCCATACCAATTTGCAGGCAACCTCACATAAGCATTCTTCCCACATACGTAATACACCGTAGGTATCACTTGTACAGGACCTTGGAGAAAATCCTTTGCCACATCTGCCATGGTGAAAACGTGATCACAAGTACTTTGTCCCACTGGAACCTTTTCGTAGTAAGTCTGATAACGCCTTATACACAACTTACCCCTCTGCTCCTTATCTAACGCTATAGGACCATAGCTTCCCCTGGTCTTATGCAACCGTTCTTCCTCTGTCCAATCTGTCCTGTGATGCCCTAAATCTCGGGATTCAGTCAGCTTTCTATACCTATCTTCAACTTGATCTACGAACTTTCTCTCTACATCCGACATCAAACAAGTCAGATTGTTTCTGTGAGCGAATGCTGTATCCAATTCCAAACTCGGTATGAAGTACTTCCTCAGTCTGTCCTCGGTCTTATAATAGTCATACTTATTCAAATGCTTGTAAGCTGGGACTTCAGGAAGCACTGCGTCGAAATTGGAAAAGAAATACTCGAACTGCTCTCTCTCATAAAACAAACTAAGCAAAAGACTACATGAAATACCATAAGTCAGTGGAAGATGGTGATACCTAATACCCTCATCCACCGAAGTAGGCAACTGCATACACACATAACAATCTTTCGCATCCATCACGTCAACATACTCATACAACAACTTAGCATATGCATTCAACTTAAAATCCCCTTTAGATAAATCTACATGTAATCTACGACTTTCTTCTAATAACAAAGCTCTATCAGCTGCCCTATCTACCCCCTTCTGACTAGGTGTGATAGGTGTAGGTGTCCCTGTCACTTCCTCTACTTCTTACTCATGCGAACCAGTGTATGAGACTATAACTACTATGATTATAGAGATTATTACACTACTTATAAGGATGCCTACAATCCACTTTGATCTGCGATTGGGATCTCCCGGCTCCATGGTTTCGAAAGTTCTCAAAAAGTCTTGGTTATCGCAAAGAACTCTGAAAAAGTCTCCGTCCTTTATTAGTGACTTGCTTAACCAGCTCGAGCAACCATGAAATCTCCGGACTTTCCCTTTCCGATCACAAACTTATTTACACAGTCCAGAAAAAGACTTCCCTAGTTTTCGTTCCTCTTCTGTGGAAAGTCCCTAAGTTTATTCTTCTTCCACTCGGACCTAGGTTATCTTCTTCTTTTAGACTTTTATTTACAGTTCATAACTGATCCACAATGAGATCCTCATTGAGCAAGACCAGAACGTGATACAAAAGTTCAAGACGCAAAATCAGCACTTCATGTGAAAACGGCTCAACTCCAAAAGGCGGAAATTCGAGTCGATGCAAAAGCAAGTTTCGGACTTCACTCAGAAGCGGGGGATTCGGAACCGTGAGTGTCAGTGTTCCTTCTATCTCGAGCCCTGGCATCCGCAGCACCACCTTCACCACCACATTCGGGCTCCGACTGACCACTTGCACTGACCTCAGTCTTCCCGTACTCACCACCCCCTGCATCAAACACAGTGTAAGTCCACTCAGGGGTAGAGTATCTGCGACAAGGCACTCTTGTTCTCTTTGACCTTCGCCGACTGTCTTGTGCTTGGTCTTCGTCACTTGCTTCTGTCTCAGATACTTCAGACACTGGAGCAAGGTCTCTTTCAGGTGCTAACCTCAGGTTCAGTCGCCTCTGTCTTTCAGGCCAACTTTCAGCACTTCTGTTCGTTCGTCTGCCTTCCCCTTCTATACCCAGTGCACTACTTCCTCTTTCTGCTGATTCTGACTCTTCTCCGCCCACTGCACCGTTTCTGTCTTCGGTGTCTGAGTCAGGGTTCGAACTGTGGAGACCCCCTTCAGCTTGCTCTAGTGCACTACCAGCTGTGTCAACGACCCTTACAGCTTGACTTGTCCTCTCATGTGGCCCTGCCACATCAGCTGGGTTTTCATTTACGAGAGGAGCTGTTTCTTCCAAGGGTGCTGGAACTCTGCGGGTATGGGAAGCATGCACCCAGTTCGGCAATCCTCCACACTTCACTGCTGTGTTTGTGATAAGTATCACCTGATACGGGCCACGCCAACGGGCATCCAAGCAACTCTTCCTCACGTGCTTTCGGACGAGTACCCAGTCACCGGGACACAAGTCGTGGCATAGATCACTGGAGGCTGGGACCACTGCTGCTTGCACCTGCTGGGATACAGAACGGACCACATCAGAGAGTCCTTTACAATAATCAAGAATCAAATCATCAGTGATGTTTATCAAGGCTGTAGCTGGTACTGCTGGCAGTCTCATTGCCCTCCCCATTAGTATTTCATGGGGGACAACCCGGTCTTTCTGTCTGGGACACTTTGCATGCTCATTAGCACGAGTGGCAAGGCGTCGGGCCATTTCAGGGATGTCGAAGAACACATTTTTGCCATCCGGGCTTTCAAAGTTCCATTAACTTGTTCCACCATCCCAGAAGCCTCTGGTCTGTAACTACAATGAAGTCTCTGGTCTATGTTCAATGCAGCACAAAGCAACTTCATGATTTCGCTATGGAAGTGCCCTCCTCTATCTGATTCCAAAGAGGTCGGGATCCCGAATCTAGGGATAAGCTCCCTCAACAGTAACTTAGCCACTGTGAGCGTGTCACACCTGCGTGTGGGGTAAGCCTCCACCCACCGTGAGAATACACATACCAGCACTAAAATGTACCTCAACCCATTGCACTTGGGCATCTCCACGAAGTCCAGCTGTATCCTATTGAAGGGCCCTCCTGACCTTCCAATATGACTCAATGTAACTACAGTTTTCTTTCCAGCATTCATCTGTTGACACGTAACACACCTCTGACATACCGTTTCAGCCATTGCTCGGAACCGTGGGTTATACCACGTCTGTCTAAACACCCTCATCATTGCATCTCTACCAAGGTGTGCCTGTCCATGTATCAGTCTTGCCATTGGACTCAGCAATTCCTCAGGCAACACGGCTCTCCCATCGTTTGATACCCATACATCCACATCTCCTTTCTCACACCCAGCTTTGATCCATCCTTCTCTCTCTTGGGTTGAAACTTCATCCTGCAATCTCTTAAGCTCTTCCCAAGTATCTGCCATGGCCAACATTATGCTGAGATCGGTTCTTTCTTGGCTCTCCCCTATCTCTCTTTCCGTGAATATGCATCCTTGTTCTGCACAGAAACGGGCAACCTCATCCGCATAATTGTTACCCAATGATACAAAGTCCTCCCCTTTCCCATGGGCTGAGCATTTTACCACAGCAATTTCTTTCGGATGCTGTAATGCATCTAACAATTGTCTTACATATTCTCCATTACGAATGGGTGAGCCAGATGATGTCAAAAATCCCCTCTGAGACCATAACTGCCCGAAGTCATGCACCACGCCAAAGCCATATTGGCTGTCTGTGTAAATTGTGATTCGAATTCGATCAGCGGCCAAACAGGCACGGGTCAAGGCAATGATCTCAGCTACCTGCGCGGAGCGTACTCCTTCTAGGCAAGCAGCCTCGACCACTCCTGAAATGGTACATACAGCAAACGCTGCTCTCAATTGACCCACACTGTCTCTTAAGCATGAACCATCGACAAAGAAAATTTCATCTGGGTCAGACAGTGGTTCATCGACAATGTCAGGTCTCGGTTTGGTGCAAAGTTCGGTCACATCGAGACAATCATGGTCCTCACAATCTTCATCATCTGTGTTCGGTATAGGCATTAATGTCGCAGGGTTCAAGACGGAGCACCTTTTCAGAGTCACATTCTCTGCGGCAAGTATGACTTGCTCGTACCTCGTTAACCTATTGTTCGTTAGGTGCTGGGTCTTGGTCCTGGTCATCAATAACTCAACCGAATGGGGCACATGTACAGTCAATGGATGTCCCATTACAATGCTTTCACATCTTTCAATGCTGACACCTGTTGCAGCAACGGATCTTAGACATTCGGGCAACGCAGAAGCTACTGGATCTAAAGTAGCAGAAAAGTAGGCAACTGGTCTACGGACACCTCCATGGTTCTGAGCTAACACTGCTAATGCACATCCTTCCCTCTCATAACAAAACAATGAAAAGGCCTTGTTGTAATCAGGCATTCCCAGTGCCGGAGCCCTGCACAAATCCTCTCTCAGTTTCAGGAATAATATCAAGCACTCCTCGTCCCATGGTACCGGATCACTCACATCCTTGTGCGTAAGCCTCTGCAGAGGCTTTGCTCTCAAGGAGAAACTAGGAATCCACTGTCGACAATAGCCAACCATTCCCAGAAACATCCTAACTTCTCTCTGTGTCGTTGGTACTGCCATGCTCATTATTGCCTCTATTCGATCTGGTGACACCTTCCTCTTGCCTTTTTCCAATCTGTGTCCCAAGTACTGTACCTCTTTCAAACAGTACTGCAGCTTGTTCGGAGACACCTTATGTCCGTTCTCTGCTAAATGGTTCAACAGGGCTACAGTGTCAATTCTGCAAGCATCTTCTGTTTCTGAGGCAATGAGCAAGTCATCTATGTACTGCACGAGAACTGAGTTCTGCGGCAACACGAGACTCTCAAGGTTCTTCTTCAGAATCTGGTTGAAGATAGATGGACTTTCCGTATACCCTTGAGGGATACGACACCATGTTAACACGCGATTTTCTAGCCTGAACGCAAAAAGAAATTGGCTTTCCTCGTGGAGCGGTATCGAAAAGAAGGCTTGACACAAATCGATAACCGTAAACCACTCGGCTTCACATGGGATCTGGAACAGTATTACTGAAGGATTCGGTACCACTG
This sequence comes from Calotriton arnoldi, assembly GCA_963921515.1. Classification (NCBI taxonomy): domain Eukaryota; kingdom Metazoa; phylum Chordata; class Amphibia; order Caudata; family Salamandridae; genus Calotriton; species Calotriton arnoldi. The sequence goes on from CAWUFW010000601.1 coordinate 1,933,124, forward strand.
GACAACAAGGGACAACTATCGTGTTGACCTTTCGCAGGTCTTGCACGATCCTGTATTTCCCGCTCGGTTTCTGTAGTCCCATTATGGGTGAATTACAGGGGCTACCTCTGATCTCTTTCAAAATGCCTTTCTCAATGAAAGTCTCGATCACAGGTTTTATTCCTGCAACTGTTTCTGTCGATAGGTTGTATTGAGGTGTCCTTGGGAAATCAACATTCTGTTTCACCTCAATCCGCACTGGTTCAACCCCTTTGATTAAACCTATTTCGTCACCTGCGAAATCCCACACCACTGATGACACTGCGTCTCTCAGATCAAGTGGAAGTTCTTCCACAGTCACCATTGGGTACAGATCTATACACAGAAGCTGATTGGTAATTTTAAAGTCCGCATCGTCATCTATCGTCTGGACCTCCACTCCCCGTGGTGTACAATAAATCGTGCAGTTCAACTTGCACAACAGATCTCTTCCCAAAAGACAAACTGGACTCGTATCACACACTACAAACTGATGTCTAGTTTGGAAGGAACCTATCTTTACTAGGATCGGTTCTGTCAATGGGCTGCTTATTTTCTTGTTCGCTACTCCAACAACCTGGATTGATTGTCCCGAGAGGGGTAGGTTAGGGACTACTGCTGATCTTACAGTAGACCGGGTAGCTCCAGTATCAACCAAAAGTGTTGCAGGATTGCCCTCAATCTCTGCCTCCACAAAAGGTCCTCTCTGGTCCACCTCCAAGACCGCTCCAAGTGTGCAGTCTTCCTCCCCCCTCAGGCACCGTCAGGATAAAGGGTCTAAGCTATCCTCATCGTAACCTTCGAACAGGGGCATCTGTTGGTACGTTCGTGTTCCTTGTAAAATCCTTGGAGCTTGGGGAACCTGGGCGTGAGAATTGTAAACCCCCCTTTCATCGTTCTAGGCCTCGTTATTGTGTTAACTACCTCTTGCGCGGGTGCCTGAGCCCCTCTTCCTCTTCCTGCAACTGATTAGCTGGGTTCAAAGGACACTCGCGTTTCCAATGTCCGACCTGGCGACAAAGATGACACGCAGTGGTCTTCTTCAATGTGGCCACGTCCACTCCTGTCTTGGGGTCTACAGGTTTTCCCTTTCCCTGTACCTGCCCATTCTGGTTTCCCTGGAAATTTCCTTGCTTTCTTCCTAAGGTCCCTCCACTAGGCTGACTCTGTGCTGTCTGCATCTGGACGAGCATCAATTTGTCTTTTAGCTTTCGGTGTTTCGATTCCACCTCATCACTACAGTATCTCGCATACCGCAATATTTCATCTAGTGGCTTGTTCTGCCAGCAGATCAAATGGTGCTGTATCATGAGGCTGATTTCCACTCTCAGACCCAGTACAAACTTTGAGACAAACTGTCCCATATCCTTGGGGTCCAAGATATCTAACCCACTATACTGTTTAAAAGCTTGCAAAAGTCTTTCATAATATTCATGCACCGTTTCCTTGGGTTCCTGTACAGTCCGATCTATCTTAACCCAATCTATATCCTGAGGTGAAATCTTCAGTTTCAACCATGTAATCACCTGCTCATACTTTTTCATGACTAGGGGTGATGGACCGTTTGTAACCGCCTCTCTATCCGGTTCCGAAGTCGGCCACTCAATAGCGACTTTACAAGCTGTCCACAAATCTCCCGGTACCACTATGTCAAACAAAGTGTTCAAATCAATCCACAATACTTTTGAAATTTTCACAAACCGCTCAACCTGTTTGTACCACTCCACCGGTTTTTCCCTCAGCCGAGGAAAGTCATTTGTAAATGCAGCCAAATCACCTCTATTCCACGGCACATGCACGTACCCTCCATTCTGTACTTCCCGTAAAGGAAAATTTCCAACACCCGTCGCCCCCCTCCTGGCGGCGGCGTTTCCCCTTCTGCTCTCTTTACTGGTTTCTTTTTGGACCACCTTTCTTCCCATTTGTCCAACAAAATCCATATTCTCATTCCTATAATCAGGTCTCTGGTGTGTGTTCTTAATCCTGTTATTCTTTTCTCCTCCAGCTCCTGATCACTGTACTGTAATCTATGTGGTCCCTGTAACGCTTTAGTTTTGTTCAGGTCCACCTCATATCTTTTGGCCAATTCCTTCAATCTATCATGTGCCATTCTAGCTTTTCGAGTTACATCTTTTGCTACAAACAGCAGCTCATCTGATCCATAAATTTCTATCCTTTCCAAGGGCAGACCCCCACTGATCATTTCGTCTACCTCTGCTTTCAACCTCACTACGTCTAGCAACCTTGCCTGTACTGCACTCCTCAGTACATCTCGACAACCCGAGCCATCTCGCTCATTACAGTCACTATTCTGTCCTTGTGACCTATTCCCTTCCATCATATTCCTGGAACTTGGTCTGTCTTCCGAGACGTTCTGTGCCCTATCCCCTTGCATCCTATCCTCTTGGTTCGTTACTGTTGGTGTCCACTCCCTCAAAGCTGACTTAGATTCCCGCAAAGACCTCGGTCTTTCTGGTCTCTCCTCTTCTCTCCTGAAGGAAGAGTCCGCAGTAGCCGGTAACGGCGTACTTGTCACCATTGGTCTTGGGAAATGAACCACCCTCACTCCAAACCCATTCCCACTCTCACTGTTTCCTTCCTCCCTTCTCATCGGTACGGAACTCCCTTCTCTCACTCGGTCTGGGTCGTATACCGGTACTATAGGGCCAATGGTAACCGGTACTGTCAAGGAGTCCGGTAATCTTGTGTTCCCCGCAGGAGGCAGTGTTATCATAGACGCCGTTGCCCCCTCCGTTCCTGTGGAAATCCTTCCCACTACTCTCATGCTAGTCTGGTTCTGGCTTTCATCAACTATTGCCACTGCTGGGGTCGTCTTTCCCTCTTCTGAATCTGGATTAAATGGTGGTGGCCTCTCTGCCAACATCCTATCCAACAAGCTGTCATCTAGATCACTGTCGTCCTCATCGATTCTTATTATTTTCCCGTTTTGTACTAACAATGGGTACAACTTATCTCCTTCGATCGTTTCCACTCTCCACCTTTTCTCCAATGCATCCCACCTTGCATCTTGAAATGCCCTGACCGATTTCTTCACCCTTTCTTGACATCTGTCCTTCTTCCTATCATACGCTGCTCTTATCCACGCATGTAGTGCCTCAAACTGTGTTGGTCTAGGTAGTGGTCGTAATGAAGCCATTACACTTTTTAGCTGGTACAGCACCTCTAACCTGAAAGTACCATATCGAGGGAACGACAATTCTCCTTCTGCTTCTGTCATTTTATGCCAATTCTCAAGCCAAATTATAGTATGCAATCCTACATTCTTCGCCATATAATGTGCTGGTGTATCCTCGGGAGGAGCTTCCTCTCCCTCCCGAACAACCACATGTCTATCACCTCTACAAAGTTCCCGTAAAGCTTTAAAACATTTCATGATGAATCAACTTTGTATTTGCACTCAAAATGTCCGCTTTTACTTCCTGATTTCAATCCACCAATCCCAGCGCGGCTCACACCAACCGGCCTATCGCAGCGCGGCACTTGTCTGACGTCACTTTTCCTCCGCTCGCAGCAGTTCCCCTCCTTTCTAATTCACTTGTTCTCGCTCGCATCTGTCCCAATCATACTCTGAAATAATGTCCGTCCTACCGAACAATTACCTCTCTGACCGTCGGTCTTACCAATGACCGATCAGCCTCTTGAGCTTGTTGACCTCAATCTGGCAATCGTCTGTCCGCGAAACGACCGGACAATCGCCTTTAGCACACTCGATAGGATTCACTCACTCGATGTTCTGCACACAATAACCTACGACCTGCGTTGGTTATTCACACACTCACTCATGTGTTCCCTATCTTCAGTGGGTCTGTCAATGACGTCTCGTGACCCCCACAACTCTGGTCAACGTTCTCAACTCTGGGTGTATTCTACACCACAATAAATCTCCCGGTCCCGCGCGCGCTCACGGTCCGTTTCTCAATCACACAACTTTCGTTCCAACTCCGCAAGACATCACACAACAATAAAACACCGCAATCTACCAAACATCACTCTTTTCATACTCACTCTACTACGAACTGCTACTTCCGCCGCACCGTCACTCTCCGTCAGTTTTCCACGACCTCCGACATCCTTCTCCCGCGGTCCTCTGGATCTGCGTCACTCGGGCTCTATGGGGCAACTTAATCTCCTATCTTGCTCTAGATCTCCCCTTACCATCAAAGGTAACCATCCTACTCTGCTACCAACTGATAACGCCGATTCTTATCTAATTATCTATAAGAACCTTCTGGTCGCCAAGATCTTTTTACCTGTTGAATAGTGTAAAGGAGAGAATCTCATCTGGTTATATAACAGCATTCATTTTTTCTGAAAGGACCACTGACTCCGAATTCAAGTTTGAGAATTTATTATCGCCAAGAATAACTGAACGTGCAAGCACCTCAACACGAGGTTAAAGAAATAGATGGGCACTAATACAAATAATAATCTACGCAGAAATCTCATCCGACTCAGGATAAGGAGAATAGAAAGTTCTAGAAGTATCAACCAGACTATGATTGCTCCAATTTCTAAGTTGCTCTTCATTGAACTAAACAAGCTAAAAATCAATTGCTGTCCCTACACTAACGCTAAGTGACATTCCCTGCATAACGATTTTTCCAGGCAAGAGTAAATAAAAGTGTCAGCTGTGAAGACTTCCTAAGAAGTGCAATCACATAGTACCTAAGCTCAGCTCTGTCCTTCTCTCAGGTCTCCCCTACCTCTTCTCTGACCTCCTCCCTCAGGGCACTATCCCTAATACAAAACCACAATACAATTGTACACGCCTTTGTCACGCCTCCTTGGCCAGGTCTTCTTTCTTGTGCTTTTCCATCGAAATGGTTACTTCATCCTGGACGGTTGTGATGACCTTGAGTCCCAGGCACCTTCTCCGCCGAAAGTATCATCCCTACATTCCTTTTCACTCCCCGTACCATGCCTCCCCTCTCTCTAGCTTTCGAAAACAAAGAGTTAGTCTTGCTAACGAGACATGTGTCCTTGCACCTGCAACGAAAGATACTTTCAACAGAAACCTTCTACTGTGGAAATTAAATCTACCGTTTGTGCCCAGAGAGCCTTACCAAGAGAAACTTTTCTCGGCCTACAATATAAGCTAACATAAGAATATACCAGGCTTTCCCTAAGCATATATGTAGTCAGGCCTTTACATATAACTTTTAACCACACATCTTATGTTTCCCTATAAGCATTTTCATTATGATTCATATGCAAACACTGAATTACATGTGCAACTTTAATATGGTGCACGTTTAAACTACTGCAATTACGTTACATCCACAAACTAATTCCCCTATGCATTAGGTTCACACAATTCAATAAGCATTACATTACATCAATATCCTAACACCATTATGCGGCTGATTCGCTTTGTCTCAGCAAACTATTCATTCTTTACTAAACATACATGAATATGAAACTTAATATACGAATATATGTCTAAATACAAGAGGGTGTGGCCTATCAGTGATTATGATGCACCCCTACAATTCACAAGAACATTTCGCTCTATCAGTTTGAGATCACTGGGATCACCGAACAAAGTGTTATCCTAAGTGTAAAAACCTTGACATAGTGTGCTACATGTGCACCAGCAACATTTTGAAGCAGAGCCTTCATTGGAGCCAGTATGAGGGAATCAGGATAGATGTGTATCCTGCATAGACAGTGAATTCCAGTCCAGGTTTCTGCAGCTCACCTCCACCAGAAATATTTAATCAGAAGTGCAAGATATTATTGGCAGCATAGTTCAATTACACTGCCTACTTCACACCTCTACTAAAGTAGAGTGTCTAATGTTGTGAGTCCCCCACCACTTTATGAGGGGTTGCGCCCAGTTGCATATCCTTAGCCCCCAGAGGCATGTATTATAGCCACATTCTCTGCTGAGAAACGGAGAACAGACATATACTTCTCACCTCCTCTTTTGGGCTGTACCTAAAAGAAGGTTGAAGTTGTTAGGTGAATGACAGTCCTGTCCTGCCAAAGGGGATCATACAGGGTATTCATAAGGAGATGTACAGCGAAACCTCCACCACAACTTTGTATTACATGACTCCTATTATTTATATGTGCCAGCAGCATTGAAGCAAAAGCCATCTGTTAATAAATGCAAAATATAAAGCAACTGACAGATTAAAGTATTTCGTCCATCACTATTTTGTTTTCCTTAGTTTGACACCCTAAGTGCAAATGATATGTTCAGATGTGGGTTCCCTGGTCACTGTGCCACTGTACTAAATGTATACCTCACTGATTAGGTCTAACTAGACCAAAATCTTTCTGGGGTTGCTTGTCTTCCATTCAGAGGAGGCCTTTGCCTTGCAGTTCAAACTGGAGCAGGAAAAGGCTGATTTGCATCTGGCTGACTCCAGTTTGAAGTGAAATGGTGGGCATAAAATGAAGGACTGGGATGCAGCCAAAGTAATTATTAGTAGCTAAGATTATTTCAAACATTCCACCCATCACTTTTTTTGTTTTGCGCTGACAATACTCTGGCCATGTCTTTCATTGCTTACTTTTTTGTCTTCCTCAGTGACATGTCCTAAGTTTAACAACCATGCCCAGAAATGGGGACTGTGCTCACATTGCCTAAGAACCAAAGCTCATCAGGCCTATCCAGACTGAAACCTTCCTGGATTGCCTCTGCTCCATTCAGAAGGAAGCATGTCTAGCCGTTCAGGCTGGACTGCTCCTAGTGGAGAAGGACAAAGGTTGATTTGCACATCGCAGGTTCTTGTCTATGGTGAGCAAAAGCGACTGAGTTTTGGCCCAATTATTTTTCAGTGGCTGAGATTAATTGAAGCATTCCATCCTTCACTTCTTTGTTTTCCTTAGTGCAATGCCTTGTGTGTGTGAGGGGTATGTGCCCAGATGAGGGCCCCATGCTCACTATGCACCAGAACTCAAGCTGTATTTCACTGAGAAGGCCTAACTAGACCCAAACCATTCTAGGCTTGCTTGTGTTCTGTACAGAAGGGACCTGAGCTGATTATTCTGGCTGAACTGTTTCTAATGGAGCAGGACCAAGGCTGATTTGCATATGGCTGGTTCCAATTTGAGGCTGCATGGTAGGCAAAATAACAATGGTTTCTGACATGGCACGGGTGTTAGAAAAAAAACATAGCATGCCAGAAAAGCCAAAGTATATCTTTTGTTTAATGCAAAATAGCAAGCAGCACATCAAAATAATTAGAGACAATTGTAGTTTTACCTGACTAGGGCTTTCGCTAGAATAGGGTAAGTTGAAGCATAATGCTAAAATTCAAAAAATTTAAGCCAGTTTAAATAGGCTTGCTCTCGTATCTAATGAACAGGCAGCAGGATCTTCTTCCAGAGGAAGCACAGGATGTCCTTGAGAAGATGGTACTCATAAATACAATACTGAGCTCTTTATTCTCCTTAAATCCTGCTTCTACTTGCCAGGTTTGAAAGTAAGGTTACTGTTTGCAACAATATACACATGTACAACCTTGAATACCATGGCTTCTTGTCCTACCAGAACCATGACATTTATCAAGCATATTTAAAGCTATGGATGTTTCAACCGAATACATCAATATCTACATTTGCTTATAAAATATTGATACACTATTTGCCATATATGTGTAAAATAACAATACTGTAATACATAGGAAAATATGACTATAATACATAGGAATACAGGATTAGGTTTGCACATGAGTATCTGAGACTAATTTAAATTCCATCAATCACTTTTTGATACCTTCAAGACAGACTATTGCAGGATATATATGAGGAGCTATATTATTCCCCCACTCCAAAAAAATAACTTCATATATAAAATTATTTTTATTTATTATGTGCTAGCAGCACTGAGGAAAAAGACACATGGCAAATAACATACAAAATAGTACAGCTTATTCCTCAAGTTTCTGCTTAAGAAAAACAATCTTGTTTATTACAAGCACGCAGACTTATGTGCAAGCTTGTGAACCCACTCAGTGAATCACTGTTAATATATGTAAAGACCTACAATGCATATTAGCATCAAAGTTCAGGTTAGGTTGAATGTCAGAATATTGACTACAGATATGGATGTATGTCAGAATATTGACTGCAGAAAAAAAATACAGAGGTTCTGTGGATGATGTCATCAGTGATGTTATCAGTGATGTCATTTGAGATGTCATGAGTGATGTCACTAACCATGTCATGAGTGATGTAATATGTGAGGCCACAAGCAGTGCATTGTGGGGTGTAGGTTATAGTTAGCTCAGGTAACTACAACTGCTGAATTTCACTGGTTTTGTTTTTTCAGTGAATATATAAATATATATATATATATATATATATATATATATATATATATCAATCACCTCGCAATTTCACCTTCACCTGTGATCAAGACCCAAGTCGGGTCGAAACGCGTCATGGCTGACGAGGTTGTTTACTGAGCGGAATAAATCAATGATTTGCAACGATCCTGTGGTCCGTGCTCCTTTTACTGGGTGAAACCAGCGTTTTGAAATGGAGTACAAGCAATATATATATACATATATATATATATATACATATATATATATATATATATATATATATATATATATATATCAATCACCTCGCAATTTCACCTTCACCTTCAAGAATAACGAGCGTGGACCCAAATTCGTGCTGCAGTGCATTTTATTTTCAGCAAACACAGATGTCAGCCATGACGCGTTTCTGCCGTCCAAGCGGCCTTGATCACATGACACTGCTTAACTGAAGCCTCCATTTTTAAAGTGCTAGTGCTCAAACATTTTCATAGACATAAACAAAATACTTCATATATATGCATAAATGCCTCAATTCAAATAACTAGAACATTATGATAATATGTATTTCCCGGGCCATCGAATTTCCGATAGTTCCCTTTCAGAATTTGAATAAAAAATAATTTATATATATATATATATTCTGTACATTCATTTCTAGTATCCATTATTTAATTTCCGCATGAATGCTTAAAATTGAATTTAGTCGTGTCATGTTCTGAAAATTTATTTAAAGTGCCTTAAAATCCTAAAAGTGCCCCCTATGCAACGTGGAAAAGTGCTAAAAAATGTTGATACTTCAAAAACAACTTGACACGCATATGTAGTTCCTTTACATTTCATAATGATAGGTCTTAAGGTTGAACTAGTCAAAATCACAGTTTTTTTATTACTCTCCTATGAAAAAAATCCTCTAAACTACACATGACTCTAAACGTCAATGCTATATGTTTCCATTCTGAGAACAATTGCGACCTACTTCAATCTATTTAATTAATAAAGTGACTACGTGCTACAGTACATGTCAAAACTAACATTTTTTTGACCAATATTAAAGTGCTGAGTGCTTATTTTTGGGCAAAATCGTCGGTCAAACTTTACATGTAAGGTAAGATGGGACTCCATTCAGCTAAAGGAGATATAATATAGTTAAGGCATTCTACTCTCTTAATCTCTTTTCTTCATGAGTTAAAAGGTCATAGAGTATCATACTCCTATGGACATATCCTATAAGAACAATATCTTGAATAGTTAAAAGAAATTTCATGTATCTACCCAAGTAAAAAACTATACCGATAACTATTCAAATAATATCTAAATATATAAATATGTATGAATAAGACCATAAATATCCATAAAACCTAAAAACTTCATAAGACATGTTCTTAAAAAACAGCTAGATGTTATAATTCGACATGAGTGCAACTATGTGATATCCCAGTTAAAGGAAAGTGTATAGGTCTTCAGTGGCATTGAGACCACCAGGATACTTAGAATCAAATTCCAAAATGTAACTAGTCTTCAGGCGTCTCAATCTAGCCTCCCTATCCCCACCCCTTTTGGATACAGGGACGGCATGAATGGCAAAATATTTTAAACATTTCGGGTCACTGTCATGAAAAACCTCGAAATGTCTTGCCACTGGATAATTTTGATCCTTATTTACGATTGCTCTAACATGCTGCAGGATTCTCTTATGCACCGCCAATTTGGTGCTTCCTACATGTTTAAGTTTACAGCTGCATTCGAGTACATATACAGCGAATTCGCTTTTACATGTCAAATGCTGTTTAATCTCTCGAGGTTTAATGGAGAATGCCATTGTGTAGGATTTAGTATTTGCACCAAATTGGCAGGCTTTACACACTGAACATTTAAAAAAGCCTGTCCTGGCCATTAGCCATGTATCCGGCACTTTTTTCTCCTGGCTATTACTCACTAGCATGTTTCCCATACTCATACCTCTCCTAAAGGTGATAGATGGGTTAGACAAAACTGAATTCCCAATTACCGGGTCATCACGAATAAAATGCCAGTGATGCCTCATAATAGCTCTTATTTGCTTTTCTTGCCTGGAGTAAGAGAGGATCAATCTGGTAGGTTGCGGGGTTTCTGTTTTATCAATTATTTCTGTCCTCTTGGCTCTATATTTTAAAAGATCCTCCCTAGCTTGAACTCTGGATCTTTTTATAGCTGCCTCAATTATTTTAGGACTATACCCCCTGACTAGAAACCTAACACGACTTTCCTCCTGCTTTTCCTCTGCATCCACATTGCTGCTGCATATTCGTCGAATGCGCAACATCTCCCCATAAGGAATACTTTTGATAAGATGGGGAGGATGGGCACTCGACGCATGCAGCAATGTGTTGCCTGCCATGGGCTTTCTAAAAAGGGTTGTGTTTAAGACATTGTTAATGACTTGGACCTGCACGTCTAAAAATGTTATTGTGCTGTTACTTATAGTTGATGTAAATCGCAAATTAATATAATTTTTATTAATTTGTTCTATAAATTCAATTGCACTCTCCTTATTGCCCCTCCATATTATGAACAAGTCGTCAATGAACCGCATCCAGGAAATGACATTGGTTTTATAAATATTCTCATATTGTCTCATGAGGACTAGCTCCTCCCAACAGCCCATAAATAAACAGGCATAACTGGGGGAGAAGCTGGCCCCCATAGCCACTCCCTGGATCTGTTGAAACAATTGTCCATGGAAAAGAAACACATTGTTCTCCAAACAGAATAGCAACATATCCAACAACATTTTGGTATGCTGTACAAATGCTATGGGCCTTGAATTAAGAAAATGCTCTACAGCTCTCATCCCATCCTTATTCCGAATGCATGTATACAAGGATGAAACATCCAAAGCTATGAGCAGATAATCAGGATTCCAAATAATATTCTCTATTTTTCTTAAAAAGTCACATGTGTTTTGCACATAAGATGTCAAATTCTTCATAAATCCTTGTAAGAAATAGTCAATATATCTGGAAACATTTTCTAACGGCCCACCACAAGCTGCAATTATCGGTCTCCCAGGTGGTTTCTCAACGCTCTTGTGAATCTTGGGTATGAAATAAATCACCGGGACCAATGGACAATCTTTTTTGAGGTATATATAAATAAATATATATATATATATATATATATATGACCTGAAAATAAAAACGAGAATATTTAATCGAATTCTGAGTCCCTGTGTCGGTATCCGGGATCTGGAGGGAGACTGGAGTTGGTGTTCATATAGAAAGATGCACGTCTTTTTCATGAAGCCCCCAGGTGGGCCAAATCCCCAGGGAAAGTGTTTTTTAATTATGCAGGAGGGTCCCCGGGGCAAACAATAAAATGATGCGGGGGGACCAGCATGCCTCCCCCACAACCCCATGGACCGCCACCTCCCCGGGGCTATTTGTAAAATTAGTGCAGAAGGAGGCCATAACGGCATCCCTTGCAGCCCCAGGGACTGCCACCTACCCTGGGCAAACAACAAAATGGTGTTGGGGGGTCCATACGGACCCCCATCAGCCCCGGGGACCGCCGCCTACTTAGGGCTATTTGTGGAATTAGTGTGGGGGAGGCCTGTATGACCTCCCTGCAGCCCTGGGGACCACCACCTCCCCAGAGCAATTAACAAATAGAAATGCACACATTGCCCCCTGAGCCCAGGGGACTGCTACCTCCCTGGGGCTCAAATCAAATAATGGAGGGGGTTCATTGTGGACCCCTTGGCTGAGGACCACCACCTCCCTGGGGCTAAAGTAAATATTGTAGGTTATATGTATGATGCACATGCCTCAATCAGGAGTTTCATGCGCTGATTACCAAATGGGACACAAAATATTCCTCAGCAGATACCAATATTGCATGAACTTTTGGGATACAATTACTGCCTTGGTCACTTGAAGGTCTCTTGTGTCCATAGTGGATCAATTATTGTACCCTGATTAAGCCTTTTGTAAGGCGAAATGTGTTGGCTGTGCTCTTTTGAGAATGTACAATAAAGAACAATTCTCCACCATCATCCAAGACTCACGACTTCCCATTTTATTGAATGTGGTTTTTGTCAACCTTGACTGTTGCCTCTCGTTCTGTGAAAATATTTGTGTTAATGTATGATCAATGTGCAGCTGACTATTGAGGTGGGCAACAGTTGTTTCTACTTGTTTTTCTGTTATTTGTAGTGACTTTTTCAGGCTGTGCAGCGCAGTGGCGTAACAAAACTTGAGGGGGCCCCCCTGCAAAGCACAATGAGGGGGCCCCCCCAGCGGCCCGGCCTACCACCTACCACTTTGCCCCACCGACAAAAATAAGCAGTCACCTAAAGCCGTATTTTCAGCACTTATCTGTGCGTACTTGGAACAGCAAATATAAATAGAATGCACTTTAATTGTGTTCTAGGGCTGCCTGAATGATGAGATCCATGACTGATAATTAAAGGGAACAAAGACAGAAAAGTCACATTACAAATGAATACATACTTTTTTATTTATAAACCTATTTAGTGCCAAGACGAGGTCTTTCCAGGCTCTTTGAACACATGGCTGACATTTTTCTTTTGGCAACCCTACTTTATATTCCTTTTCATGAAATGCATTCTCACACTACAGCAGTAAATGTAAATTTCAAATGCAAGGAATAGGCAGAGTGGGGGCCAGAGGGTTCTGGAACCAGAAAATAACTAAGCCTTGGTAACCAGTTTACAAAGGTATGTTGACTGTGCACCTCAGATAGAGCGTACAGCTGACTGTTGTGGTGCACTGTAGCACCCAACAACACTTTTCAATAATGTACATCACACGCCGACATGTAATAGCGCTCACTGGGTAGAGCTTATATAGCACATCGCTCAGAAATACCATATAGATGGATGGCACGCAGCTCCCACGAAGATTTTATGTAGTTTAAAACACACGCAAGCATCGAGCAGAACTCTCTGGACAGACCTTGTATACACCCCACATAGCGCAGATATACTATACAGCTGGCTGCAATGTGCCCCGAAGAGCACTTTTCAATAGCATGGAACACATACAAACTTCCAACACAACACATTAAATAGAACATTTTGCTTACATCTAACTAAGCACAGACATGGCATTTGGGCCATCGGCCATATTTTCCATAGAATGCATTATATAAACATAAATAACGTACCATAACATGTAATTGCTGCCCCTATAGTTGTGTAGCTCTATCTATAACTTGGTCATCAGAATGTGCTACAACAAAGACGATGATGCTGGGCTGGTAAACAGGAGAGAGGGCCAACCCATCTTCACTATTGAGAGGCTCAGAAGCGCATCATTTAATTTATGAGGCAGGCCGCCTGGCCGCAGTACTGATATGAGGCAACTGGAGCACCCATGCTGCAGCTGCGCACTACAACTACTGTGCTGATGGCCCGAACTCTACGCCACTCTACTCTATTCCACTGCACTTTTGGGTAGCGGTGCATCAGTGAGTGAGGTGCCCCAGTACTGGGCTAGAAGTGCTAGCTGCAGATCAGAAATGATTGGGCACATATGCAACTCTGAGTGGATCTCTGTACTGGAATTGCAGAAGGGGGCTGTCCTACAGGCCAGACACATGCTGGGAGAGTGGCCAACTAGACGCTGAGCACAGGGGTCATCCCCAGAGTGCAAGTGTCACGGCCCACTCTAAACATATCCCAGAGTGCTCTGCAAAGCTGAGACTCCCCCACCATACCCTGGGTGCTTGCCCTCTGCTGGCCCCAAGCTTGCGTCAGGGGTCAGGCACACTAGGGCTCCTCCACAACACAAGACCCAAGTGAATGCTGGAAATGAGCCCAAACTAACAGACATCTGTGCAAGTCTTCCTGCTCAGTCGGAGGCTGTGCACATATTTCACAGCATCCATTTACAGGCCTCAAAGCACACTGAGTAAACAACTGGCAGGCTCCATTTACAGCCTCAGAGAAGGCTGTGCACACAACCGACTGTATCCATTTAAAGGCATCAAAGCCGGCTGAGAAAACAACTGGCAGGCTCCATTTACAGTCTCAGAGGAGGCTGTGCACACATCCGACTGCATCCATTTACAAGCCTCAAAGCAAGCTGCATAAACAGCTGGCAAGATCCATTTACAGTCTTAGAGGAGGCTGTGCACACATCTGGCAGAATACATTTACAAGCCTCAAATGAGGCTGCTTAAACACCTGGCAGCATCCATTTACTCCCTTAGAGGAGGCAGCGCACACATCTGGCAGCATTCATGTAAAGGCCTGAAAGTAAGCTGCGTACGCAGCTGGTAGGGCCCATTAGGAACTCAGAGGAGGCTGTGCACACAGCCGTCAGCATCCATTTACTGGTCTCAGAAGAGGCTGACTACAGCTAGCAGGATCAATTTACATGCTTCAGACAAGACTGTGCACAGCTAGCTGGCAGGACCCGCTATGACCTCTGAACAGCCGGTGTACACAGCTGGCAGGATCCATTTGCAGCCCTCAGAGGACACTATGAACAGCTGGCAAGGCCCGTTAAGACCTTAGAGGAGGCTGTGAACACATCTAGCAGGGACCACTCCAGGCCTCCGAGGAGGCTGTGAGCAGAGCTGGCAGAATCCATGTTCATGCATCAGTGGAGGCTGTGCACAGCTGGTTGGAGCTCTTTACAGGCTACAGAGGATGCGCCGTTTTGGCACCTGTATAAGTGACCATAAAACAACACACTATCTGTTGTAGGTATTTAGCATGGGGTGTGGTTAAGATTTTGAAACAGATCAAAAAGAGGTTCATTCACAAACTGCATTTTGTAGTACATAAAGTAGTACTAGGTAGTACTTCTCATGTACTATAAAATGCTATTCACAAACCTACAACAGAGCCCTCCATACCTCCTATCTTTTCTATGTCGAGATTTCTGTAAAAGTGTCGAAGGTCTCCGCACACATAAACCTACGATTTAGCTGTAAATGTCAGAGGGACAATGGAAAGTTGCTGGGAAATGAGCAATAGTTACTACTAAATAGGAGGGGTTCAATGCACAACGTTTTGACTTTGGTCCTCACAGTGCTGTATTGTGTGCGTGAGTTGACAATATATCAGTGGGCTTCAATGACAGGTCCTCATACCAGTAAAAAACTGTTTTTAGTGTTTAAAAGTGCTGGGTTTTTCCCCAAATCTTTTAGTCCACAAATATTCACTTTGGTCCTATGTATGACATTCAAGACTTCCCAAGTGGACTAGCAGTCTGGAACAGAAAATACACAATTGATAGAAGCCTTAGCATGAAAGAGAGGAGTTAGAGGCAAAGGAACTGAGAGCGGTGAAGGGAACCCCTGGGTGCAGTGGGAGTGAAGTGTGGAATCACTTGGATGCTGCAAAGCCGTGGGATCCCAGGCTTATCAAAAGATATTGTGGGACCCGGGTAAAAAACTAGATATAGGGCCCTCTTTCCTTCATTTATGCTAGGTGGCACAGGAATCAGATTCAAAGTATTGAAAAAAAGGTGCTCGAAGGAAATAGAACAGGTATTGCTGGTTATTATACATGATCTGATGCTATCTATTGCCAATTCGATGTAAGCTGCCTCATCATTAATATTAAAAGAAATGTCAGGCTTGCTTTATAAATCTATAAATCGATTTAGAATCAGGAAAGTGTGGCCCTGCAAAAATGCAGGACCTGGGGCATAATGGGGCAGTGAAATGCGTGGCCCTCAAGAATATGGAAGTGTGGGGTCCCTTTAGGGAGGGAGACCGTGAATGTTGTGATAGCTGCATGATGGGGCAGAAGAGTGTGAAATCAAAGAAGCATGGGGGTGCTGTGGAGTCTGGGCTCACTAAAGGGGGCAGTACATTTAAGGAGCCTGGTAGGATAGATGGTACAGTTGAGCACTGGGTGCCGTTGGGGCAAAATCCCTGCGGCCAGTGGTGCATAGAACGCTAGATCTCCATGCATAGGGCTGCGAAGCATATAGGATTCAATATGACGCTATACTCATGGATAACTTGTCTCCAGTCCTAAGCATTCATTGACTCCATTAGTGGATTCTGGGAATTGCAGTCAAGAAGACAGTGAGTTTTTAAGGGAAAGCTCACGCTGGAAAAGAGTTATTCTCGTTTTGGGTCACATAACAGAACCTGGAGGATGAGCAGTGGCGTTTGGGATCCCTGGGGTAGAGGAGCGACCAGTGGAGTGGAGGCCACTGGAGTCGGGGGGAGGAACTGGTGAGTAGATTACAAAGTGAGTGTATGATCCCTGCAGGGTGGATCTAGGGGGGGTGGTGGAAATGATTTCCGTGGGTCATGACCCTACTCTGTGGGACGCTGAGAAACCCAAGGCGGGGGCACTGTAATTTCGAGAATCGGTTTAGCCATTTAACACTTTTAGGGACAGGTATGGTAAGTCTTCCAAGGGCCGTTTTAATAGCAGCTTTGTGTACATCAGACTGAGACATGTCACTCCAGCCCCCTCATCCAGCACACATTTTAGCATGTTTAAAGGTCTAAAGGCCTCCAGAGGTCACATTGAAATCAGTTGTATGATGGAAAACTTTTTATGGTGAGGTCCGTATGGGTGCGTTGCTCTTCAAACAGCCTCAGGTGCGCTACACCTCGGCCTGACAAGGAGAGTGGCCAGATCTGGAAACGTGCGTCAGATTGGACTGTCTCTCTAGACGTTGTCCTGTACCATGTGTTTCTTCGCCAGTATTGGCACAGGCGAGACTGCTCTGGAGTTACTTGGGGTTTATTATACTGTGTCCCCTACCGTGGCGAGTTTGTAGGGAGCCCTCCATAAATCACAGTTCTCAAAACGTGTAAATTGCCAAATGCGATGGCCATTACATTTGGTAAGTTACAGCAGAAGTGCTATCTAAAACATGTATTTATGTAGACAAACGTAAGTGTAGACGTAGCATTTAACAGGAAACCGAACTGAAAAAGAAAAAAATGCCCCCTCACCACTTGACACCGCAGGGCGGGGCTGTTCGCGCCAGCAGCGGTTAAGAGGGAGTACAGCCTCTTGTGTTGTAGATTAATAGTGCTACACTGAAAGGTTTAAAATATGTCAATAACAATGGGCCCTGGGGTGCCCTCTCTTCACTGCAGGTACCAATGGGGCTATAATAGCAATGCTCAATAGTGCAAGTCATTTGTAAATTGTGACCGCCTCCAAAGTCTCTGGTTAAGATTTCTGTCGCAGTCAGTAGTTTAGAGCTCAATGTCATGCAAATGAAACTAAACTATACGCAACTTACTGCATATCGCTAATA
This sequence comes from Calotriton arnoldi, assembly GCA_963921515.1. Taxonomy (NCBI): domain Eukaryota; kingdom Metazoa; phylum Chordata; class Amphibia; order Caudata; family Salamandridae; genus Calotriton; species Calotriton arnoldi. The sequence continues at coordinate 1,950,684 of CAWUFW010000601.1, forward strand.
ACAGATAACAAAGGGATAGGCGCATTGAGTTTCATAAATCAAATTGAATCTCCTGATCTCACCTCCTCAGAAGCACCAGCATAACACTGTCTCACAGCAAGAAGAAATGTACCTTTGCGACTTTCCTCCAAAGTATTAACGCTTTCTTCATCTAAAAAGATTGTACACTAACAAAACCCAAGCTTAACGTGCAAATTTCTCTTCAGTAAAAGTAGAGAACTTATTGCGCACCCTCTATTTCGCCTCGCGCTCTGCTTTCTGTAAGGGACGTGACCGGGCGAGCGTAACGTAAGTTACGTAACTCCCAGCATCCGAGAAGGATCGGATGTGTGGAGTGCTAAGTGGTTGCTGGCTGCGCGGCCGGCCGTGGAGGGGGCCCCTGGAGCACGGGGCCCCCCCGCACCGCGGGGGCTGCGGGGGCCTGTGTTACGCCCCTGGTGCGGCGTCAAATCCCCTGGCTGCATTCCCTCCTTCTTTTGCTTGGAACAAATATACATGATAGTACCCCGTTGAAATGGCAGGTTTTGAGGGTCACAAAAAGGAGAATGTATAGAGGGTGATAACAGATTTTAGTTACAATATAAATCATTTGATGATGGTACCACACTAATTGTAAGAATTGTGGTTAGTTCTAATGTAATTTTACCATGTGAAAAAGCCTTTTGCTGGGATTTCATGAATCATTTTTGAGAGAAAACTGTTTTCTCATGATTTTCCCATAGAGGTTATGGAAGGTGCTCCAGAAGCTAGAATGAATGAGAACATATTTTCTGTAAATTCACACTATCTTTCTCAACCATATGAAAATGAAGTCTGACATTTTCAGTAAAGCATATACTTCCAACAGGAACAGCATGTCAGCTGATTCTCTTGTGTTCTAATGCAGCCTCCCAGAGTGTTCTAAAGAACAACTATAACACTAACAGCGTTACTTATGACAAACGTATGGCACTCCTAAACCCATGTTGATTGAATAAAACTGGTAAAACTAAAAACATTTAATTTATAAAGGTAGAAAATGAGGGGGCTCAGTTTGTCATAGAAATAATGGATAGTGATGTAGAAAGAAAAATTGAGTTATCAAATAGCTTCCTCTTCTATTTCATTAAAACATTCTGACATGCCGATTGAAACATGCACTTTCAACATAAGCAGTAGACTGCCAGTTAACTCCTGGTGATCAGCAGCTTTGCTACAGTGTTTTAATGAGCAACTAGAGTGCTAACATTATGAATTTATGTCAAAGGTGTGGCACATCTGAACGCCAACTTGTTGGAATCGAAGTGGAAAACTGAAAGAATTTTCTAACGAGGATACTGCATTTAATGAGGAACTTAGGGAGCTTCATAATGAATACGTCTCCCATTTTGGCCACCACAGAATAGGGAGCCAGAATATAGCACAAATATCACCCAAATGTAGCCCGATTATAGCCCAATGACAGACGTGTGCAAAACACACAGGGGCATATTATCAAGGGCTTCATCGCCGATTCAGCGGCACTTTTTGCCGCTAAATCGGCGATATTTTTAACGCCCTATTAGCAAGCTGTCGCTAACAGGCGTTAGCGACAGCTTTCAGGCGTTAGAGGCCGGGAATTACATCGCCTTGCATGTCAGCGATATTTATCGCTAATGACATGCAAGGTAGGCGTTCCCCACTAAAAGCGACTGTAAACAGTCGCTAACACCACTAACCCCTATTATCAAGGCAGGCGAAGCGATAACATAAATCGCGCTAAGCGCGTTTATCGCTAGATTTTAACACCTGCTACTGACTATGACTTACCTGTTTAAGGTATAGGAGGTGGATTCTAATGCTGAATCCACCTTAGCGTTAATGCAAGAATATCGCTGGTTTTCCAGCGATATTCTCGCATTTTGCCGCTATCGCTGGAAATATTATCGCTATGGAGATAAACCTTACAAATAGGGTGTTATCTCAGCGATAATTTCCAGCGATAGGCGGCGTTAACAAAAAACGCGCTAAGCGCGTTTTGCGATAAATATCGCAACTCCTTGCTAATATGCCCCATATTTTTTTTTTTTTTTAAGTTTAGTACAGTGCAGACTTGACCCGAACGTATTTGAGTGCTTTACATCAGCATCAGTTACATTACACAAGGACACATTCATTTTGGTTTTAGGCATGGGGAAATTAAGTGATTTGCCCAGAATCACTGGATGTCGAGCTGATGCCGAAACTCAAAACTGGTTCCCCACTTGCAAAGACTGCAGCTCTGGCTGTAATGCCACATCCTCACTTTTAAGTATATAATAAAGTGATCAACTGGATAAAAAAAAACATAAAGATAGCAAATTATTTAAACATGCTCTGTTGCTATTTGAGAACTATGGGCCAGATGTACGAAGGAACATTTTTGCGAGTCCTTAATAGCGATTTTTAGAGAATCGCTATTAAGGACTCGCAAAATGCTATGTAGGTAGGAATCGCAATAATAATTACGACTCCTAAACATTCCTTAATTGCGTATCGCAAATTGCGATTCGCAATTAAGGAATCTCTTCACATTCATTCCTATGGGCCAGGAGGCCCATAGGAATGAATGGGAATTGCATGCGCAATTTGCGAGTACCCAATAGGTACTCGCAAATTGCGCATGCACTTCAAGGGTGCAAGGGTGTCAAAAGGACACCCTGTTGCACCCCTGAAATGTGCATCTGTGCACATGTGGCGCACATACATGCCCTAAGGGCACGTCTGTGCGCCACATGGCACTTTGAAAAATGCCAAAATATGCATTTTTTAAAGAAATTGCAAATTACCACCAACTTGAAGTTGGTGGTAATTTGCGATTTCTTAAACCAGAAATCGCACAACTTGGGTGCTTCCTGCATTGCATTTAAGGCATCGCAATTTGCGATTCCTTAAATGCATTCACAAAATAGAGAATCGCAAATTTTGCGATTCCTTATTTTGCAATTGGGATTTTTCTTCTCTGCATTGCACAATGCTATTTTGCGAACGCAAACGCTGAAATTTGCACAATTTCAGCGTTTGCGATCGCAATTTAGCTTGCTACATCTGGCCCTATGTCCTCATTTTAGTTGTTTACAGCCCTAACCATAGTTTCTATGGGTATAAGACCTGCTGAGGCAACAAGTTGAGCAGTTGGACGGGGAAATGGCAGCACAACGGACCATGGAGGGCAGGGGAAAAGGTTGCAGGCGGTACAAACCAACCATGCAGGACAGGCAAGAGAGGCTGTGGCAATACAAAAGACCACAGGGCAGAAGGAAGAGGCTGGGGCTGGACAACCATGTATGCCAACAGACCTGATTCAGGCAGGAGACTCCCAATGTTTTTAAGTCCAAAAGGGCTTTATTTTATCTGTCTACAGCCAAAAATCTCCTCTTTTTCATTGTAAGTCGATGGGAAAAATCAATTTCCCAGTTTTTTCACCCAAAATTTCCCTTTTACCAAGTTTCAAAATGTTGGCAAATAAAGTACATTGGATCACAGAGAACAGAAGGAATGGGGTAGAGACATGGACTCGGATAACAGATGGCACAAGGGTGAAGGGCAGGGGCACCAAACTGACCTTACAGGGAAGGCGTCAGCTTTTGCAGCAACACAATACACCACACAGGGCAAGCGGGACTGCAGTGCAGCACAAAAGACCACGGAAAGCAATAGGGAGGGGACAGTGCCATGCACATGGACAAAAGAATGAAAAATAGGCAAGGGCTGCAAGCTGACCATACCGGATGGATATGACAGACAGTTGCAACATAATGAACCATGAAGGGCAGAAGGGAGAGGACAGGGGCACAACAATGGACGAGACAAGGCAGGAGGGAGGGGATAGGGGTCTGCACATGGAAAACAGAGGGAGAGTCTGAGGGGGTCAGAGGCAGCAAGCTGACCACACAGGGCAGGTGGGGGCTGTGGCAGCACAGAAGACCATGCATGGCAGGTGGGAGGGTTAGTGGCAGCACAACCGCCATGGTGGGCAAGGGGTAGGGGGTGGGGGCATGCACAAAGGACCATGTAGGACAGAAGGGAGGGGTTGGGGCTGGACACAGACAAAAGAAGGCAGGGGAAGGGGCATCACACCAGACCATGCAGGGCAGGCAGGAGGAGCAGTTGCAAAACAACAGAGCATGGAGGGCAGAAGGGAGTGGCCACAAAATGGACAATGGAGGACAGGAGGGAGGAAAGAGGTGCATGGAACTTGGACAGATAGTGTGGATGTGGCAGCGACAGGCAGCAACCATCTGACCATACTAGGCAGGTGGACGGGGCAGTGGCAGCTCAACAGAGGGTGGCAGGTCAATGGAATAAGGTGGGCAAAAGGAGGGATCAGGAACATGCAAACAGAATTCTAGAGGGCATGGGGAAGGAGAGCAGGGGCAGCAAGCTAAGCACAGAGGCTAAGCAGGAGGGCAATGATCGAGCACAGAATTGGGCAGTGGAGGGCAGGAGGAGTGGGCAGTGACATCAAGCTAAATGGAGAGCAGTGGCAGCACATTGGACCATGCAGGGCAGGAGGGAGGGGACTGGTGCATGGACTCAGACAACAGAAGGTGCAGAGAAGGTGGATGGGGCAGCAAGCTAACTGTTTACGGCAGGTAGGAAGGGCAGTGGCAAAACAACAGCCACACACGGCTGTAATGAGGGAGCAGGGTCATGGACTTGGACAAAGGATGGCAAGGAGTTGGGGGGGGCAGGAGAAGCAAGCTTGAGTGGAGCAGCACAATGCCAGGTCAGTCCCTGCGTTTAACCCCCCGACCCACTGTGCATTGCGATGGCCATCTTAAATAAACCTTAGAAATTCACTTAAAAAGTCAATGGTTGCAGGGATGTTATAGTTAGGAAATAACATTTTTTTTAAACCTAGAAATTGACCCAAAAAAGCAACAGTTACAGGGACATTAATTCTAGGCTCATATTTCACTCATACAAAACCAGTGAAATTCCCCAGTTATAGTTACCTGAGCTAACTATAACCTACGCCTCCGCAATGCAGCACTTATAACCTCACATATTACATCACTCATGACATGGTCAGTGACATCACTGATGACATCACTAATGATAGTGGTGAAGAAAGGAAGCAGGTGCCTTAGATCACCTTTCAGCAATCCTGCCTTGTGGGGCTTACTGAAGGTAACAAGAAGGGTTGTTGGCCCCCATGGGCACTCACCAGCCAAGGGGACTTTATCCCCCAACAGGTTTTGCACAAGGAGGCCCCTTTGAGTGGTTTAGAAAGGGGCAGGGCCTCTTGTGATTTCCCGGGGCCAGCTTTAGAAAAAAATATATATATTTGATTTCGGCCCCAAGACACCAACCCCTGGGGCCCAGCCATATAGAAATGGGAGAGAGGGGCCACGCTGCCCCCTCCCTAGGCTGAGTTTGGCCCCAGGAGCCCATTCCCCAGGGCCTGGCCTTTTATGTTTTACAATTTTAATTGGGGAGGGGGCCAATCACCCCCCTTGTCCCCGGGGCCAATTTGGCCCCAGGGACCCCATCCCCGGGCCCAGCCTCTTTATTCTGGGTGACATGGTCCCACCCAGCTAGAAAACATATCAATTAATACCAAAATATACTTATGCTCTATACCTATTGGTCCAATAATGGACTACACATTCCCACTGTGATTTTGGTGATGAAAATTCTCCCATGGGAAGTTTCTAAGTGAATAATGATTTGTCAGCAGTCTTACACACCTCGCAGTCATGCACATATCTTTCTAGTTCCGCATCCATGCCAGGCCACCAGAATGATTTAACTGTCCTGGAAAAGCCAAAATGTCCTTCATGGCACAATCCCACAAAAAACTTTTGCAAACTTTTCAGGGGAATTACTCTCTCACCTCTCCAGATATACTCTCCTTGCACATTCCTTTTGAGAATCATACTTCCCTAAAGGGTTTCAATAAGTTTTCTGCCCCAACATTGTTTGGCCATCCCTTTTTGAGATGCTCTTTGATCTTGACCAATTCTTTATCTTTCTTGTACTCCAGTTTCCTGGCATCCATTTTGATACAAGTGTTACCATGGTCTTGTACATATGCAATTTGGTCTGCTTTCCACAATTCATCTTCGCACATATCCAATTGTTTGACATTCTAGAAATAAAATTGCCATTTTCCTCACCAGGTACGAATATAAAATTGTAGTTATAGTATTGCCAGTGTTGTATCCTTCTTTCCCTCCTCTTTGTCCTTTCTTAGTGTCTTGTTCTCTGCTGCTCAGTTAGTCTCTGTGATGTCATGTACTGTTCTATCTGTGTGAGTCTATGTGGATTTTTCAGTTATCTTGGAGGCTGAGCAGCAGGGCAGCTGCTCCCGGTGGGGCCTTACTTTAGCCTTTACTTTAACCTTTACTGGAACCTGGATTACTACCCTTTATATATGCTGTACCTGATTATTTTATTACCTAAAATAAACATACATCCTGACACAGCAACTGAGGAGTCATCTTTCATTTATTGGATGTTACACTGGCGACGATTGGAGAAACGGAACTACACGTGACAAAACTACAGAAAAGGAACTACTTAAGAAACTAAGAGGAACTGAATTGCACCCATGCCAATGCTTTCAATGCCCCACCGGTGTCTATAACATCAGACAGCCTACAGAAGTAAGTTGAGCGTTGGTATGTTGCTTGTGACATGTCAAAAGTCTGCCTTCGCATCAGATGTTTATTGAACTTCATATGATCTGATACTTGATACCTGCAGTTTGAATTCTTGGGGTTCAATATTACAAGCTTTAAGTCCTGCTGAAGTGTTTAGTACTTTTATTTGACACGTGCCAACTTTTAAATGATGAGACTAAGATCGTTATTCTGTTTGGAAGGTGCTGCTATCAGGGATTTGCCTGACTGAGAGTGAGATCGTATGGAGCAGAGTCGACGGTATTTCTGAGAGCTGTCCCTGGAGTATGTGTGGAGACTACAAGAAATTTGGGAGCACAGGAAGTTTGAGAGAGAGGATTTTATGAAGACAATCCGAAGGAGCGAGGACAATCCGAAGGAGCCTACAAGAACGTGGGACGTGTCCCGGTGCCCATGATGAGGTGTTTTTTTTTTGTTTGTCCCTTTAATTTGGGATTTCATATTTGTGGCCGTTGGGAGCGCGCGCATCCTTTTTGAATTCAATGTTTTTGTTCTGCTGCGCGAGCAAATGTCACGAGATGTCATTGCGTGCTGTCTTACCTGCCTCCTGCTGTTCTTCCATTCCTCCGTGGGATCCTCTGTGACGTGTGGCTCATGGCTGTTGTGGACGTTTTTGAGCACGGTGATGCCGGGAGCCATCCGGCGCGGCGTCACTGGTGCGTGCCGCCATTTTGGAATTGGCATTTCGGATCTTCTTGGTTTACACACGCTTTGCCAACCACGTTCTTACACTCTTTTCAATAAGTTACTGCAAACATCGTCTTAACGGAGCAACAAGTGATATCCTCCTTCATCTAAGAGCCCTGTTATTGGGTGTGCATTTGAGCCATCGTGGATTTGGTTCTCTTCCTACTTAACTGTATGTACTGTTTTATTTTTGGCGAACATTTTGTCTCCACGTTCTCAAAGATTTATTGGTTGTGATCATCCTTCCTTCACAGCGGTTCGGGGAGGGAGCTGTCTCCGAAGATTTAACGACAGTGACTACTTTTATTGTTTTAACTTGTTATGTTTAAACATTTGTGATCTATTCTGTTGCATATTAACTAAGTTACGCAGTATGCTGTTTCCGCTACAATTTACAGTTTAGTACATGCTACATATGTGTGCGTGTGGGATTTATTTTTGGAGTTTGGAACCACTTTTGTGCTTAAGATTTTTGAGGTATTCAATTATATTTATGATTACTGTTAATTATTTTGAGATGCTCCATTCTTTTTAGTTTATTTGTACTGAACTGAACCCAAGTTCTGTTTGCTTTGAGGTGTTCATTTATATTTGAATTTCTGGTGATGCATTTTTGAGTCATTTCATTTTATTAATGGCGTATTTTAGCAGAGCCACTCTTGTGCTCAATTTATATTGAGGTGCTCATATACATTTATTCTTGCCATGATTTGTAGAAGTGTTCAATTCTGTTATGCTTGCTGGAGCCATTTATTTGCTCAACTTATGTTGAGGTGCTCAGTTGGTTATGCTTACTGGTGATGGGCCACAGAGTGCTCAGTGTTTGTGATGAGCCATAGGTGTGCTCAGTTTTATTTCGTATTGCTACTGAGCCATTTATTTGCTCGACTTTTGTTGAGGTGCTCAATTCGTGTTTTGCTTACTGGTGATGAGCCGTGGAGGTGCTCAGTTTTATTGGTGAGGAGCCGTAGAGGTGCTCAGTTTTATTTGTGAAGCGCCGTAGATGTGCTCAGTTTTATTGGTGAGGAGCCGTAGAGGTGCTCAGTTTTATTGGTGAAGAGCCGTAGAGGTGCTCAGTTTTATTGGTGTGGAGCCTTAAAGGTGCTCAGTTTTATCGGTAATTATTTGTTATGAACCACTTAGGTGCTCTATTTTGTTAGAGGTGTTCAAATTTCATATCGGTGATTATTTGTTATGACCCACTTTGGTGCTCTATTTTGTTAGAGGTGTTCAAATTTCACTTTTAAATTTCATTTATATTTTGCAGTACTGAACCATCTGTGCTCAAAATTTATTGAGGTATTCTGTTTCTTTGTGTTAGTAATGAATGAGTGGGTTTGTCATGTGGAACACATTAACCACTCTCATTTGTTCTTTTGTTGTCTTCTTGTGTGTTTAACCTCTTCTCCTTACAATTGCGAAGAAGGTTATTTGTTGTGTTTAGTGTTCTGTTCTTTTATCCTTTTGCTCCTCTACTTGTTTTCTCTATTCCTCATTGTTTCTGTTAAGGGGAAAGGTGTGTTGCATCCTTCTATCCCTCCTCTTTGTCCTTTCTTAGTGTCTTGTTCTCTGCTGCTCAGCCAGTCTCTGTGATGTCATGTACTGTTCTATCTGTGTGAGTCTATGTGGATTTGTCAGTTATCTTGGAGGCTGAGCAGCAGGGCAGCTGCTCCCGGTGGGGCCTTACTTTAGCCTTTACTTTAACCTTTACTGGAACCTGGATTACTACCCTTTATATATGCTGTACCTGATTATTGTATTACCTAAAATAAACATACATCCTGACACAGCAACTGAGGAGTCATCTTTCATTTATTGGATGTTACACTGGCGACGATTGGAGAAACGGAACTACACGTGACAAAACTACAGAAAAGGAACTACTTAAGAAACTAAGAGGAACTGAATTGCACCCATGCCAATGCTTTCAATGCCCCACCGGTGTCTATAACATCAGACAGCCTACAGAAGTAAGTTGAGCGTTGGTATGTTGCTTGGGACATGTCAAAAGTCTGCCTTCTCATCAGATGTTTATTGAACTTCATATGATCTGATACTTGATACCTGCAGTTTGAATTTTTGGGGTTCAATACTACAAGCTTTAAGTCCTGCTGAAGTGTTTATTACTTTTATTTGCCTCGTACCAACTTTTAAATGATGAGACTAAGATCGTTATTCTGTTTGGAAGGTGCTGCTATCAGGGATTTGCCTGACTGAGAGTGAGATCGTATGGAGCAGAGTCAAAGGTATTTATGACAGCTGTCCCTGGAGTATGTGTGGAGACTACAAGAAATTTGGGAGCACAGGAAGTTTGAGAGAGAGGATTTTATGAAGACAATCCGAAGGAGCGAGGACAATCCGAAGGAGCCTACAAGAATGTGGGACGTGTCCCGGTGCCCATGATGAGGTGTTTTTTTTTTGTTTATCCCTTTAATTTGGGATTTCATATTTGTGGCCGTTGGGAGCGCGTGCATCCTTTTTGAATTCAATGTTTTTGTTCTGCAGCGCGAGCAAATGTCATGAGATGTCATTGCGCGCTGTCTTACCTGCCTCCTGCTGTTCTTCCATTCCTCCGTGGGATCCTCTGTGACGTGTGGCTCATGGCTGTTGTGGACGTTTTTGAGCATGGTGATGCCAGGAGCCATCTGGCGCGGCATCACCAGTGCGTGCCCCCATTTTGGGATTGGCATTTCGGATCTTCTTGGTTTACACGCGCTTTGCCAACCACGTTCTTACACGCTTTTCAATAAGTTACTGGAAACATCGTCTTAACGGAGCAACAAGTGGTATCCTCCTTCATCTAAGAGCCCTGTTATTGGGTGTGCATTTGAGCCATCGTGGCTTTGGTTCTCTTCCTACTTAACTGTATGTACTGTTTTATTTTTGGCGAACATTTTGTCTCCACGTTCTCAAAGATTTATTGGTTGTGATCATCTTTCCTTCACAGCGGTTCGGGGAGGGAGCTGTCTCCGAAGATTTGACGACAGTGACTACTTTTATTGTTTTAACTTGTTATGTTTAAACTTTTGTGATCTATTCTGTTGCATATTAACTAAGTTACGCAGTATGCTGTTTCCGCTACAATTTACAGTTTAGTACATGCTACATATGTGTGCGTGTGGGATTTATTTTTGGAATTTGGAACCACTTTTGTGCTTAAGATTTTTGAGGTATTCAATTATATTTATGATTCCTGTTAATTATTTTGAGATGCTCCATTCTTTTTAGTTTATTTGTACTGAACTGAACCCAAGTTCTATTTGCTTTGAGGTGTTCATTTATATTTGAATTTCTGGTGATGCGTTTTTGAGTCATTTCATTTTATTAATGGCGTATTTTAGCGGAGCCACTCTTGTGCTCAATTTATATTGAGGTGCTCATATACATTTATTCTTGCCATGATTTGTAGAAGTGTTCTATTCTGTTATGCTTGCTGGAGCCATTTATTTGCTCAACTTATGTTGAGGTGCTCAGTTGGTTATGCTTACTGGTGATGGGCCACAGGGTGCTCAGTGTTTGTGATGAGCCATAGGTGTGCTCAGTTTTATTTCGTATTGCTACTGAGCCATTTATTTGCTCGACTTTTGTTGAGGTGCTCAATTCGTGTTTTGCTTACTGGTGATGAGCCGTGGAGGTGCTCAGTTTTATTGGTGAGGAGCCGTAGAGGTGCTCAGTTTTATTTGTGAGGCGCCGTAGAGGTGCTCAGTTTTATTGGTGAGGAGCCGTAGAGGTGCTCAGTTTTATTGGTGAAGAGCCGTAGAGGTGCTCAGTTTTATTGGTGTGGAGCCTTAAAGGTGCTCAGTTTTATCGGTGATTATTTGTTATGAACCACTTAGGTGCTCTATTTTGTTAGAGGTGTTCAAATTTCATATCGGTGATTATTTGTTATGACCCACTTTGGTGCTCTATTTTGTTAGAGGTGTTCAAATTTCACTTTTAAATTTCATTTATATTTTGCAGTACTGAACCATCTGTGCTCAAAATTTATTGAGGTATTCTGTTTCTTTGTGTTAGTAATGAATGAGTGGGTTTGTCATGTGGAACACATTAACCACTCTCATTTATTCTTTTGTTGTCTTCTTGTGTGTTTAACCTCTTCTCCTTACAATTGCGTAGAAGGTTATTTGTTGTGTTTAGTGTTCTGTTCTTTTATCCTTTTGCTCCTCTACTTGTTTTCTCTCTTCCTCATTGTTTCTGTTAAGGGGAAAGGTGTGTTGTATCCTTCTTTCCCTCCTCTTTGTCCTTTCTTAGTGTCTTGTTCTCTGCTGCTTAGCCAGTCTCTGTGATGTCATGTACTGTACTATCTGTGTGAGTCTATGTGGATTTGTCAGTTATCTTGGAGGCTGAGCAGCAGGGCAGCTGCTCCCAGTGGGGCCTTACTTTAGCCTTTACTTTAACCTTTACTGGAACCTGGATTACTACCCTTTATATATGCTGTACCTGATTATTTTATTACCTAGAATAAACATACATCCTGACACAGCAACTGAGGAGTCATCTTTCATTTATTGGATGTTACAGCCACCTTATTGATAACCTCGCAACTCTTGATGAAGTGTTAATGGGTCCTTCTGTTGTGCGCACCTTCACTAAAGGTTTATGATCACAACTTAACGTGAAACACTTTCCCCACAAAAATGCTCTAAAATGATCTGCAGCCTAAACACAAGCTAAGGTTTCCTTTTCTATTATGAAGTATCTCTCATCCATTGGCGACAAGGATCTGGAAGCATACGCTATTACATTTTCATTTCTGTCACTTTCCACCTGAGTTAGGACTGCACCCAAACCTTTGCTGCTTTCTTCTGTTGTGATCACACTATGTGCTGCAGGGTCAAACCTTTTGAGCAAATCTACATTTGCAAAACATTCCTTCTCATTATGAAAATCTGATCAACATTCATGTGACCACACAAATTTGCTCTTGTTTTTCATTGATTACCTAATGTTGTAAGTTCTAACTGCAACATTCTGAATATATTTTGAGCAGAACGCAGCTAGACCTATGAATGATCTTACCTCATCTCTGCAACATGGAGCTGGTGCATTTTGTATGGCATCTACCAAAGATGGTTTTGGTTTAATACCATCACAATTGATTATATGTCCTAAGTAAGTGACACTGCTTTCGGCAACTTTACATTTAAAATAGTCAATAGTTAAACCATCTGACCATAGGATGTTCAATATCTCTTCCAACAATTTCTCATGTTCCATTTTATTTTTTCCAAAGACGAGTACATCAACTTGAAAAAAGATTGCACCTTTAATCTTTCCAAATAATTGGAACATTGGCCATTGAAAAACGGCAGCCGCCAATGTCAAGCTACATTGCATTGTTTTAAATTGTTAACATCATTGTGGCATAATGAATTGAGTATATTCTTTACTGTGTTTAGATAGAGGTATTTGGTGATATGCTACAGATAAATCGATCGTGGAAAACCACTCAGCTCCTTTCACAAAGAAAGCATTTCATTTATTTTGGGTAGCGGGAATTCTTCCACTATAATATTGCTATTCACATGGTGTAAATCTACACATAGTCTAAGTTTGCTGTTGCTCAGTCTTGCCACTATCAGGAGAGAAACCCATGCAGATGCTTGTATGGATTTTATTATATCAGCAGAGACTAACTTATCCAGTTCCCCTTCTTCATCATCTCTTAATGAAATAGGAACATTCCTGACTTTATATATTTTTGGTGCAACTCCTTCTTTGAGTCTAATTTTATGCTCAAATCCACCTAGCTTGCCAATTCTTTTTCCAAATATGGAAGGAAAACTTTTCAACATTCTTTCACCCACTCTTACACCCTCATCCATTACCAGAATCTGTTCTTTTCCTGTAGGATCCAAAATAATGTATACTTTTCTTGATCACTTCAACCAAGGACAAGCGGACCTTTCTTTAAACATACAGTTTCCCATATGCATGACGGTTCTTAAATTCAAACCTGAACCAACAACATCCAGTCATTTCAGTCTTCTCCCCTCCATATCCTTCTGGCTCTGTATCAGTAGGAAATAATTTTGTACCCCCTTTCTTCACTTGGCTTTTCCTCCATACCTCTTTATTTATAATCATGTAAAGTGAGCCTGAATCAGCAAATATGTTAATGCTCACTCCCCCAATTTTCATTCATCACTCAGGTTTGCTCTCTATAAGCAAACATCCATCTTTTATATTTAATTTTTTTTTTCTTGAATTCCGAATGACATTCTGAATCTTTGTCATCATTATCACTAGAATCACTCTCAATGTCCTCATATTCCTTCACACATTACACTGACTTGGTACTCTTCCTACATACTTTTGCTTAATGACCCACAATGCTGCATATGCTACACTTTACTTTGTTTGCAGGACATGACTTGGTGAATGCCAAATGTACCACTGTAACACCTGTAAAACTTGGGTGGTTCTTTATATGCCTTAGGAAATTTAGAGCTATTCCCTTAAATCTCAGGGGCATATTATCAACGGCCAGCGATAATTATCGCTGGCCGTGCTGAGCGACGAATTCCCTAACGCAGGCTATCTCTGGTATTTATCGCCCTGGTAGCACGTTATTAACAACGCGTTTCCCCAGGGCAATAAAAATTCCAGAGATAGCGAGGATATCGCTGTTTTGCAGGGAACATCGCTGGTTTTCCAGCGATGTTCCCTGCAAAACGGCGATAACCTTGCTGATATGACCCTGTGGTCGTATCAGCATAATCCACCCCCTATGTCTAACATAGGTAAGTCAGGATTTTAGCAGATGTTAGATTTTGGCGAAAACGGCTGTTTTCGCCAAAATCTAACGTCTGCTAAAATCTTATGGGCTGCCTTGTAAATATCGCGATGTGAACATCTGCGATATTTGCAAGGCAGTCCATCCGGGGTACGCTCAGTGACGCTCACTTTGCATCTCATTAGAGATGCAAAGGGGGCGTCGGAAAAGGGTGCTAACATGCGATTATGCATGTTAGCACCCTCTTGTTGATAGGGCGATAGTTTTATCTCCGTTTTTCTGGCTTTTAAAGCCAGAAAAACGGAGATAAAGCCCTTGTAGATATGCCCTTCAGTTTTGTGTTGCCTTTTAACCTAGCAACTGTTCCTGAATATTTTAGCAAAGGCCGTCACCGAAGGGGGCCCCGAGGGCCGGCGCCATAACGGCCGCCAGGGCCCGCAAGGAACGGATCCGTTTTGCGCTGGTTTGCGCTGCCCGGAAATGCCGCACGGGGAAACGTGCCCGAGGTCCTCTCCCCCCCCTTCCAAGGACAAAGGGAAGAGAGGAAGGAGGTAGGGGGGATATAAGGCGACGCTCCCCCTGGGCAGCTCACCTTTACATCAGTGAGCTGGGGGAGCGGTGCCAACGAATTTCGAGTCTTATCTGAGTCTGGGCGAATCGCTAGATTTGCTGCAACAACTGAAAATAAATAGGTTAAGCAAAGCCTGCCAAATATAAACAAATAATTTAAGTGGCGTTTATGGAAAGCTCTCTAATAGTGATGGATTTCATAGCTCTTTCCAGAATATTGTCAAATGTCAGCCATGTCTGAATCCAGTTAAACTTTGCTGTGTGTAAAATAATCATATAAAAAAAAAAAAAAAAGCCTGCTCGTTTTGGGTCCAAGTCTGTCAGAACTGTAATTTTTTTCTCATTATGACACCCTCCCACCTCCAGAAATGGACAAAGAATCAATGCAAAGGTGTTAGTTCTGGGAAAGTTTAATTTTGGCAAAAGTAGCCACAGTCGTTTTGAAAGGTGGGGACTAGAGGAAACTTGGTTGACACATGCCGATTGCTGTGACATACTTGTACTTTATTAAAACTTACATCACAGCTCCCAGGAGATGAAGGCAGCTTGGCAGTTGGTCCTAGGAATCACTCCATAATGGTGCTTACTGCAACAGGTTTCACAGGAGGCCCGGTGGCAGCGGGATAGTTCCCCTTATAACACTGTGGGTACTGGGCATCTCAAGGTCTTCCTAAGGGCATTAAATACAATATTACTGTGGTATGCTTCAAATTGGGTTCTCCAACGTGGGGCCTAGGAGAGCCACGTATGTTTAAAAAAGAAAAAAAAAAAAATGATCGCGAGCTATTAATATTTATATTGTCGGAACAGTGACCATATCAGACAGGTTTATGTTAGTGACTACTATATGTAAAAGCATGGGCAGTAATCACCAAGCGCAAGAAAGGGTTGCCAGCGGGAAGATAATAAAAATGAATCAAGAAATAAAAGGGCGTTGTCCATTTGGACTGTCTCCACAGGGATAATGTAAAGCAACCAGAGCGGCAATACCCCTGGCTCAAAAAAAAGGGTACAAATTATCTTCTTATAACTTACTACGCTGGAATTCAAACATTTTCTAAATGACATAAGACCTACATTAATTCAACCAAGGAAGAAGTTTTTTTGTTGATGCTCTGTTAGACTAAAGAAAGAAGCGGTGCTTCCATCGGAGGTCGATAAAAGGATTTCCATTGAGGTGGGTAACAATAAACATCTGTTATTCAGCGCCAAGATGCCTCCGGGTGAACGTGCGCTTTACCAATTCACATGTTAGGTTATGTTATGTTGCATTATGCACCGATCAAAAAAAAATATATATATATATATCTATGTATGCCTCCCCATTACATGCCTTATGCAATAGCATTTAACAACCCGTAGAGTTGCAAGGAAAGTGAGGAAGATATCTAGAAGACCCCGGAATAGCTAACAAAAGAGAAATAAATAAATAATAAAACACATGCAGTAGTTACACACCTCCCTCTGCACCGGAGCAGGCACATGCTCGCAGGCGCGCGCACAGACTCCAAACCTACCAAAAAAAAAAAAAACAGATTGAGGTGTCAACTCGTGATTTCACCCTCCCAAAGTAGAAAATCAGTACGGTTGAGTGGCAGAGTAAGAAATAAGTACTGTGGAGGGGGTAGTACAGCCGGTCGCATACCAATCTGGGTACGGGTTTCGCAGGGGTGCTTACCGGGGGGAGCCTGCCAGGAGCAAGTAGAGGATGGTATTTAAGTAATTTATGTTGTATCACACCTCCACAAGTGGTATCTGACTATCTCCCAATTTTGTTTGATTTCATGTATGACCCATGGTAAGAGGATACAGTGCTGTAAGACTCCGAACAGGACACAAGCATGCCACTACATAAGGGCAAGGATGGAGCAGAGCACACCATGGCGTTTGTGGAAAGATTGCCGTCAGAGCTTTCCAGACGTCAGCCTCCCAGAGACACAGCTAGAGGTTGGTATCCTAGCGCTCGAGTGGAGCAACGGCAGGGGCAGGCTCCACAGTAAGAGCAGCAGGAGGCGCAAAGGACGACATAAGGTTGGGGGAGCCGCAGGAAGACGGGAGCCTCCCTGGCGGCGTGGCGGAAACAAAAGGTATATTGGTTTGGTTATGGAAACACACCGACAGGGCGGTGTGTAGAAGGAAGGCCACTCACTCTGGGATGCCTCACGGCAGGGTGAGTACGCCTGACAAAATCGGGGTAGCAGACGGAGACGGCACTCGCAGCCCAGCCCCCGTCAGAAGGCGGGGCACAAAAGAGACTAGCAAGGTAGCGAGTTGGGGCCTAACTCCGGGAAGGGCTACCCCCACACCCAAGGGGCATGGAAAACAACAAAGAACAATCTACGAGCTGTCAGGGTGATTGACGACCCTTGGAGATGCAAATGAGCAAAAGACAAACCAGTGATTTATGTCCAGCCGATGATTTATGGCTGATGATTTATGATGCCCATGCAGAATGATTTATGACAAAAAAATGATGACAGATTTGTGACAGAATGATTTATGACACCCCGATGATTTATGACCATGATTTATGGCTGCTGATTTATGATGATCATGCAGAGTGATTTATGACAACAAAATAATTGCCGATTGCGGCAGAATGATTTATGATACCCGATGATTTATGACCCATGATTTATGATGTCCAAATGACACTGAGTGATACCCAATTCGTGATAATGTATGATAATGATTTATGACCCCGGCCCCAAGAAGATGTCCAGGGAAGTTGTACAAATACGACTTATGTAAGGAGTAATAAAACTGCGGCCAACAACCACCACAAAAATACAATGACTGTTGGCTGTGTGTAGTAAGGCAGATACACAAGTATGGTACGGTTCCTGGAATGGGCACAGTGCGGCTGTTATGCTTCCGCCCTAAACGTACTTGCACACCTACTGGATGTTTCAGCCTTGATTATGATTGAAAGTATACCATCTAAACATGCATCACCATTCATCCATAACCGTTCCTGAATGGCAGGGTTTGAGGCATGCATCACACTTGATCTCAAATTAACTTCTCTAATAATCTCCCGAGCCTGAAGAGCTGACTCACGTATCCAAAAACGAGTCTGAAGCGCTGACTTCGAGTATCCCAAAGAATTATGGTTGGCACATCAAAGTGTTAATTTCCTTGATTAAATGAGTCCGACGCGTTGCCTTTCATGTCCCAATTAAATATGTCTGACACGCGTCAATATGTCTCTGCGCTGTGCGCAATGCACCATGGCCTCTCCTCGAGCTCAAGATGTGCGTTGCCTTTGCGTGATATGCTAATGCACGTGTAGAGCGCAGTGCGGCTCGAGCCGTGAAATTTGAATGCGATCCTCTCTGATGCGCGAGATGGTGCTTATATTTAAAAAAACAGCCTGCTGACATTGTCACTCACGGTTTCTTTTTCTGTAAGTTGAAGACAGCTCTTAGACTTCACTTGAAATAAGTCACTCACGACTTGAAAACCGCCATTAAATAACACTGGCTCTGACTCTGACAGTAGTCACTCGAAAACTCTGCCTGCTCATTTAATCTTTCTTTCTTGTTCTCCCATCCTCATCGCCAATTTTGTATGTACAAATCTTTCATGTAACATGAGTTGAAAATAGGTTTTTTACCAACAAAGAGCAGACAAGTACATAACTAACAAGATACTCCTTCTTCCTCTCTCAACAGTCTATTGGAGAGATTCTACATGACCTGGCACATTCTATATTCTACTACTACTTCATAGTGCCTTCTGTGAATACCAAAATGAGTAAGTTACACAAAATGAGTAAGTTACTCATTTTGGTATTCACAGAAGGCACTTACTCATTTATGAGTAAGTGCCTTCTGTGAATACCAAAATGAGTAAGTTACACAAAATGAGTAAGTTACACAAAATGAGTAAGTTACTCAAAATGAGTAAGTAAGTGCCTTCTGTGAATACCAAAATGAGTTAGTGCCTTCTGTGAATACCAAAATGGTAGTAAGTTTAGGATTTTGTCTTAAGTTAGTTCTGTGAATCGGGCCCTCAGTAGTACACACCATACCAATTAGGCACTGCATCTTCCATGCCATAAATGTTTGTGAAGCGAATAAGAACAATTTTCATACAGAATTGGTATTTGTTCATGTATGATGTAGGTGCTTGGGAGAGCCCTTTTGTGCAATGGGAGTCTCAATGAAATGAAAAATTATTCCCGTCTCTCCCCTGGGATGCTCCATCTGTGAAACATCCTGTTGGTTTATTTCGCAATTAGTTGGGAAGGCCCTTTCTCCCTTGGCTTTTATCAAATGCCCGTGAGTGATGAAGCTGTTATTGCATCATTGTTGAAACTGGGTGAGATGCAGATCCTTACACAGCTTGATTATAAATAAGCTTCAGAACATCATTTAAGCATGGAAGTGGCCATCGTGACACTGACAGTTCAGGAAGACCTGGCCTGGCAGTTCGGCCTGGACTGCTCCTAGTGGAGCAGGGTCAAGACTGATTTGCATATGGGGGGAGGATGTGGGGTAACCGCCAGAGCTGAAGACTTTGGAACTGGGAAACCAGGTCCGCGTCTCGGCATCGCTCAATATCCTGTGATTCTGGAAAAATCACTTAATCTCCATGTCTCTGAAAAAAAAAAGAATGTGTCCTTGTGTAATGTAACTGGTGCTCATGTAAAACACGCCAATACCTTCGGATCAAGAAAAAAAATATGTCTGAGTCCAAACTGAGGTGGCATAGTGTGGAAAAGAATGAAAGGTCAGTGCTGTGAGATTACAATTGCAAACTTGAGAGTATGCTAGATACTTTATTCCTCAGATTTATTACAATAGATGAAGCAGAGGGATTCTAAAGGAATTTCCATACTGAATTGATTTAACACTGAAGTTAGTCATGGGAGTACAGCAGCATTCTGAGGCTGTATATCAGGCACAGACATGTGAGAGAGGCAGATGCCTGTCCTGTTTGCCAACAGTGGCAGTGATAGAGGTGGTAAGACTGTGTCCCATAAGTGATAATGTTATATATACACACAGACAAATATATCAAAAAGACTATCTGGCGAAATAGGTATGCCAGATATGTGATCAATCCTGTATATTTTGTTTCTGGTACCCAGTGCCTTTATAGTTACGCACATAATTTTCTTCTTTTGCAAACACTGATATATTACAATATTTCATGCATTTATCTTTCGAAATTTAAATCCAACAACTTTTAAGCCAAAACATCTGAGAAATTGTGCTGTAATGTTTGCTGTTTTGGTCCCTATTTTCAAAAAATATCTTTGAAGGCAGAACCCACTTTCCCTTATACACACACAATGGAATGAATCAGGCTTGCTCTACCTGGTTGCATTGTGCAATTTGAGAATGGTTTCAAAATGTTCTCCATGGTTGGTTTTGTTCCCATTCCCGCTATGTCTATAAAGCTCAAGAAGCTCTGGGCATCGTTATATTGATATGGGAAGGCTAAATGGGTATAGCTGCAACTTGTAGTGGCAGGTAGTGATCCTTGAAAGTGGTCTGTGTAATATGTAGGAAGGCCTCTGAGAAAGGTTTAAAAAAATATTTTCAAATAGTGCATATTAAAGCACAATTTTCACATGAATAATTTGCTTAAAAACATAGGCTCTGAAAATGTACTAGTGAAGTATTTCTTTATTTTCATAGTTAGTCGGTCAAGCCTAACGCTTCATAGCAGTAGTTCCATTTTTTCTAAATTTGCTACGGGGTGCCTCATATGATAAAAATTACCTCCAGTGTGGTATTGGCAACGTTTTGTGAGTGATAACCCCTTTATGACAGTAATTACATACAATATGCCAGTACCAGAATTTTGCTATTCGTGTGGCTCATATATATGCACATGTTGTTGCAGGGATTCTGTACATACACAGAACTATGCACAGGAAAACAGGACCTCGGTGTATAGGGGCTGAACCTTCCCACCACCTTAGTACCCAAAATCCCAAAACCGACTAGCTATAGTGTCTCATTCGTTCTCCTACATAATCATGAAGTTACAAATGATTAGACAACCCAGAACACAACACTCCCGACTCTCTCAGGAATCGCGGTAGCAAGACGTACCCTTACGCTCACTCACTCGTACTTGTCCACAATAAGAATGGTCAGAGTCACTGTTATAGTTCAAAATATTTATTTTAACTATCGTGCTCTATAATGCAGTATACGAGCCACTGCCAGCAGCGAAATGCATAAACCTAAACCAACTAGCATTTTTACCATTCCATAGACTATAAAGGGGGATGTCATCATATACAGACAATGGAAAAGGACTATAAGGCCTAACCACCCTCCCCTTGGTAAGGTGAAGTTTATTATATAAAGGAAGATCTTTGGGCTTTGTCTGCAGACCCCATCCCTTAGTGCCTAGATTGAAGTTTTACATCATAGGAACAGCATAGCTCTTCTCCCTGGAAAGGTCCCTCTCCAAGTGTGTGTTAGAACAACATGCATCCCCGTAATATCAAAGCACGAGTTTCCAGCAGCGTAGCTGCGTTAGCATGTTTTGTCTAGGTGCTAGGGACTGACCAGAACAGAATAACAAGGGGCATTGTTTATCGACCTTGCACATCATGTTCAGACTAAACTCCAGGAACAGGCAGAGAACGCAGAAAGCAGACAGTTCTCATGTGAAAGGCACAAACCGAGTCTTGCAAAACAAAGTCATTTAGTAACATGCACAAAAGCAGTATCATGGCAGCAGAGCCCATGCTAGCTTAGCAATGTTGACAATTACTCTATTGGCCATATAACACCCTCTCCTTGGTAAGGTCATAGTATATAGACAAAACACCAAAACAGAGTTCAAGGGTAAGCAAAGTTCAAATGTCCTTGAAAAAAAACAAATTGGAAAAATGTAAAAAAAAAAAAAATTATGTTGTTTAAAATTTTGTTGTTTCACGGAAGACGTGATTAATGTGGAGGAGGTGAATCCATCAAAGTACGTGAACCTAAGAATGCAATTCATTCCAAAAGGTCATCCCTATCATTAGTAGAAAGAAGGGATGCCATTCAATCAGGTAGGCCGAAGGAAAAGACGTGTTCCTCATAATCCGATGCTCCCAAAAGCATATCCGGGCAACTTGCATGATATTCGATGAAGCTCCGTCGCAAGAGGTTCTGCGCAGCCGCACAGATATTCCACTCAGCCAAGACTCCAAGTGCAGCCGCACATGCCATACGTCCATCCCTAGAACAGACCTGCTCATGGGCCACTAAGGGACCCATTAACTGGTCAAAATCCAAAGCCCAGTAGAAGGGGCACCGCTGACAGTAGAACACAGGTTGCACGCAAGTGAAGTAGGCAAAGCGAAAAGTTAGTCCATAACTCACGCTAAGCGTTGCTAATGGCAAGCATACAAATAGTTGTTGCATTCGGTCACGAACAGTTGCAATTGGCCTGGTCTGTGCACTACCACAAGATGAGCAGCCATTGCGTTTCAGGAGCAGAAGAATCAGGATTCCCCCTCTAGCGCCAGTAATAATGGGAACCCTCCGAAGGCGCTAGAAAAAATAGAATGAATAAAAGCTGGTATTACTCCATATATCGTCTGAAATGAGGGCACAAGGCTGGATCCGACAAGCTTAAAAAAATGAGCAAGGCCTTGGGTGGCAGACGCATTAAATATTTGATGTATAAGCTCCCCAAAGTGAAGTGGGAGGTTTGTGTTCAGAAGTGACTAAATCTCGCTAGAGGTTCTAGCCACTTGCAATTCGAAGGTCTCTCGAGCCGAAGTGAGAGCCACTCCTTGTTGAAACAATAGCGCTTTGAGTCTGCTTAATTTGTTGAAATCTGTTTTCAAAGTCGGAATGGAAGGCCAAATGGAACTATCTACTTTCTCATGGAAAAAGCACATTGCTACAACAAGTAACACGTTGTGAAACTGTTACTACATACGGGATTCCTGTCCGTAAACCACAGCAGTCGTGGTTATTCAAAATAAGATAACTGCCGTAATTAAGCAATGTAAAAGCGGGAATTATTGCTGGGACGGGAGTTCCTTTAAAAAAACAAGCAAGATTAGGTGCAGAGACATTACAAGTGCCGTGCAACTTAACATGTTTACAAACTAGGGAATGTCCTACTGTGGAATCGCAGTCCTCCCCTGTTAGGAAAACTTCCTTATCCTCCTGATGACATCTGTAAGTGAAAGGTAGGGGCCATAATTCATGGAGAAACGTTTTTCCCAGGGGTTCAAAGTGGCCAATTGGGAAATGTTTCATGCAAGATTTAAACTGAAACAGCGAAAATGGGAGAGAGATAACCTCATGAATTAACCATACAGCTGAATCTGTCTCCGCCACAGAGAATGGCAAGTGTTCTAATTGTTCAATGTGTAATAGCGTGTATGTAGCGTCTTTCATAGACATAAATCTCTGTTTATCAGTTAGATTGAATGGTAAAAACAAAGCAGAAGCATTCAAATAATCCCAAGGTACTTTACCCATTTTGAGAGTCTGTAACGTCCATGCAAACTGCATCACTGAGCGTAATTGATTTTGACCATGATATAACACAGATACATCGTTCTGAACAATATCAATAACAGATGAAACAATATTATCCAAGGTATAAATGCGTGAAGACAGTGTATTAATACTATTGTCGACTACTGCAAGGACTTTTTCTAAATTTGCTTTGTCAATTTGGCGCAGACAAAGGGTTGCTTCAATCTGTGAAAGTTTCCATACTTCATTGTAAGCCGAATAGATAAACCTCTTTGTTCTAGGAATCCTAGGACCTAAGATAAAATCAGCCAAATTGATTTCGCTTGACAAGAGTGACAAGTGTTGTTTTACTGACGATAAAGAGGAGTGTTGCAACCATTGTTGGCACAATTTACCCACTGAATATGTGGTTACTGAATGTGATTGTGGAAAACGAGGATCTGGTCTAGTCTGTGTGAAACCAGGTGTTGCATTATAAAAACGCAGTTGGCATGCATTTGAACTGGTTTGCCACAACAACCAACTTGTCGGATCAACATCAGAGACATTGAAAGTGTCATTTCGAAACAGAGTTTGCAATACATCGATCGAATAATTTGTGTGTGTACGCCAATTATCATACTCAGCCAATGATGGAATGGACGGAATATTTAAATTTTTCACTGTTGCCAAGCCAAAACATGTAGTCTGGTGTGCTGTATCATTTAAAAATAACATTTGAGCCGGAATTAGGCAGGCACGATGGAAAGCTTCAGTTCCCTGAACCTGCCAAGCCTTAGTGCCCCAAATTGATTTCAAATCAATGGTATCTTTCCAGTGATCATATCCCTGTGCGGCTAATTCAGTTCTAAAGCAATTGGGATAGATTCATTTTGTATGGGTCAGAATAAATTTGGATTGATACGACAAGTGCAATTTAAAGAAATAGGATTCTGTATTGGACGTGTTATAATCTGTGAAATAGGTATCCCTAAGGGTTTTGGAACTCCCCTGTAAGGGGTTGGACAATGTTCCCACTGTGTGTAATTAAAAACAGGTCTTAACGCATTTGTTTTGTGTAAGAAATGATGCCCATAGTGTTGATAACAGAATAAATCAGCATAATTAGAAGAATTTAATTATAAATCTTCAGCATCAAAAGCAGCATAATACTTTAAATCAGAAAACAATGAATGTACTGCTTGTACATCCCAATCATCGGAATGTATGTCCGGTGTTACGACATCTCCTAAAGAAATGCAAAACACGTATGGTTTCTTGAGGACTTCCATCGGGCCGTGAATTTCGAATGCCACTTTATCCCAAACGATGCCATCTGCAACCGGGAAAGCTGAAATGTTCACAAGAGTTTGATCACGTTTTATGATATGGGACGATGTATGAGGGGCCAGAATTCCATCGACCAACTTTACAGCAGAGCATTCTGGCAAATAATGACCATTGATGAGCAAGACAAATATTGTCACAAATCCAATTGACATGAAAAGGAAAATCAGGATAAGTATCAACCAGATGTATGTCCAGGGCGGGACAAGGTAAGTCCTTTTGAACCAGGAGATGAAAATACTTGTTTTAGTCGGTGGAAGTGCCAAAGTGGAAGACGAGGAGGAAGAGTCATAATAGAAGCTCGTACGGTCCCCAAAATAACCGCTTGCTCCCATATTCATCAAAGGCGATAGGGCGACATCAACTTGATGTTGTCGAGGACTGTTCAGCACTTCACTGTGGGACTCATCCGCAGGGTAAGTATACTCGACTTCTGCGTTGGAAGAGGATGGAGGCAGGACAGGCAAAAGGTCAATAGTAGTTTCCATCTCACCCTCAGCGATACGGGGACTAGTCGAAGAGGTTGAATGCACGGGATTCAAAGAGATAGCGTTGCATGAAACTGCAGGAGTTACACTATTCAGAATCGCCCAGACGGTGTAGCTAGACATTGTCGACTGAAATGTGTCTGTTTTCTTTGCGACCAGGCAAAAATGGTAGTATTACTGTACGAGTACCCTTCAATCCAAGTACTAGGACTGGTGCAGGATAAGAGGAACCAAATTCTTTTTTGTTCTCCAGCTTTTCTTGTACCAGATCTCCAATCTTAGGAAGCCAGCCGGCTACCAGAATCAGCATTGCTGTGTCATTGGAAGAGGGCAAATGTTCAGTTGCGTAGCTGTCACAAGTCTTTTGTAGGTCCTGTAACATAGTAGAATGGTTATCTATGACAAAGGTTGCGGCAGCCGCCACAACGTCTAGACCATCATGGTCTGGCACAACCATTTTAATGCCAAAGAGCATTTCATATGGGGTCCGCCCACCCAGAGATCTTCTAGGGAGATTATTCAGTGCACGTTAAACTCCATACAGATGGGCCAGGCAGTTCCTGCCAGTACCTAAGACCCTAGTTGTCAAAGATTGCTTTAAGTCACGGTTCATCCGCTCCATTATAGAAATGCCCTCAGGCTTGTATGGAGACAAAACTGCACCAGCACCCCCACCGACTTCATCGCGTCCTTGTACGCCTTAGAGGTAAAAGCTGGACCTTGGTCATATGGAAGGTGCCACAGGCAAACATCCTGACAAAGACAGGCAAATCTCTAATGACATTTCGAGCGTCAGCACTGCGTTGTGGCCAAACCCATTGGAATCGAGTGCACGAATCAACTGCAACAAAAATATATTTATATGCAGTATCAGAAGAAAATGGACCGCAGTGATCAAGATATACACAGCCAAATGGCTGATTGGAAATATATAGCTGTGTTTGTGGTGAGCGTGAGACCGTAGACCGTTTGATTTGCTGACAGATGTCACACAAAAGTACATAATTACGGGTTTGTTTATATAAACCACGCCACCAATAACATTGCTGTAAAATAGAGACAGTCGCAGACACACCGGCATGCGCAGAAGCCATGCCCTCGTGTGCGGCAATGATCAAAGCAAGTCTGCGGTCCATGTTGGGAATCAGCCGATCATCCAACTGACGGTATTGTAGCATAAGGAACTTGTTCGGGAGATATATGATAAGAATACTTTGAAGGGAAGCCCTGCGGATAGGCAGTTCCATCCTTCGTAGCAGCTACAGCTGCCAGAATGTCATTATCTATCTTAGTCATGGACCTTGTAACTGCTGCAACGGAACACGTGGCTACTGCAGATTTGGCTGCCTCGTCAGCCAAAGAATTACTAAGAGCATGTGCTCCCACACGCTGATGGCCAAGAGTATGTATAACCTTTGTGAGTGGCAGACATTCTTTAAGTTCTGCCACTCGAACCCAAAGCGTTTTATGCTTGATTGAGCTGCCTTTAGAGTCTCAATAGTCATTTTGAGACCAAAAGAATAAAAGTGGTCATTAAAAGACTGAACACAGTAGTAGGAATCGCTTACAATAAGAGTATTCACATTAGGATCAGCACACTCGAGAGTTAGAACAAGAGCACGCAGCTCCGCCAATTGCGCTGTACAGTCCCCAAGTGCCTGTGTATGCACTATGGAAGACTTAAAATCTCCATTTACAATGGAACCAGCCACAATAGCGCAAGCCGCTGAATAAGCGTGTTTGGACCTGACGGCCGGTTGAGCCGAGTCATCGGTGTAAATGATACATTTGTACTCGTCCAAAGGAAGCAACGACAACGGAGGAGGATGAACATATTCATACTGTAAGAACTCCTGTGCCTGAAGAGCAGGATCAAAGTTAAACGTGACATCAGCCGATGTCAAAGAAGTAGCCCATTGTATCCAACGGGGATGTAGTGCCTTAGAGTTGGGTACACTTGCCTTAGTCACTGCTTCTAAAGCAGGGAGAGGCGTGACCTTAAGAAAGCGTTTTCCCTGCGCCAGCGAGCATTCTTTCAGAATTGCCATTTGGGCCGCCGTCAAAACTTTTTCAACTTTCGAAAATCGCATTTCAGCCGATGTGTACGAATGTGATTTGTATGCAATTGGTACTGTGTCTCCTTCATTGAACGTCAAGTAAGTGAAACCCACCGTCCCCGGTACTATACGTATTACCAGGTTCGTGGTATTATCAGGCATCAACAAGTAGTTAGTTGCAAGCAGATCTGATTGCAAAGATTGCAGAATAGTGGTATGTTCCAGAAGCCAGCTGGCAGAAGAATATGTCGGTTGTTTCAAAGCATAAAGCGGTTTGATACGCTGTGCATAATTGGGGATGTAAGTCCTCCCGAAATTTAAAAATCCCAGCAAAGACTGAAGTTTCTTCAGCGTAGACGGAGGTCACAATTTTGCACATTTCTCCAGAAAGTGGGGTGCTAACCCCTTACCTTCATTATTGAGCTCATAGCCCAAAAAGATCTCTGCAAAACGAGCGATGTGCGATTTTGCAAAATTGAATTTGTATCCATAGTTGGCAAACGATAAAATGATGCGGTCGACTCGGACAAGATGCAGCATTAGTTCGTCGTCCGTCAGATAAATATCATCTACGTACGAGAACACATCTGGATCTATGTTGTGTAATAAAGACACAACACGTGCAGCAAAAGCCCTGGGGCTGTTCTTATACCCCATAGGTAAGCGCGTACATTTTTTCTGATTTCCGACGGCAGTGAATGCTGTCAAGTCACGGCTCTCAGGAGCCAAGTTATGACTGTAGAAACCATTGGATATATCCAGTGTAGTTTTGTATTTTTTACGAATAAGGCTGTTCACTAGTGCAGAGCTGTGTGTGTTCTGTAACGCAAATGTACGACAATGACTATTCAAATTTCGATAATCCAATACAATGTGATGTGAACCGTCAGGTTTTGATACCAGAAAAAAAGGATTATTCATCGGTGATACACAGGATTCAATCACTCCTTGATACTCCAACTGAGTTAGAATGTCACAAACGGGAGCCGTTGCCTCTCGTCTGATTGGATATTGCAGTTGTGGTCGTGGCATAGACCGTAATGGTATCTCATGTGCCGGTGAATCACTATCCGAGCCCACCTGATTACGGTACACCACTGGGGCAAAGGCCAAAGCCCACTCAGATGTGTAAGCCTTTGCATGTTCCTCAGGGACGTAACGCAAAAAACTCGGAAGTATGACGTCCTCCCCTCTAGAAGCGGCTAGCACAAATGGTGGAGGCCAATCTGCCTCTGCCAACAAAATGTCGTATGATGAGGTGAGATTTTCCCAGAAAACCGCTGTGATTGTACGCTGTATATCACCTTCAATTTGGAAGACAATTTCATAGAGTCTATCCGGGGGGGCAACTCGGGTATCTGCTGTTTCTACTGTAATAAATGTATCAGTTGCTCTCGCCTCCAGACAGGGACGCAGTGCCTCCCGCATTATGGTAACCTCCGCTGCGCTGTCGAGCAGAGTCACCGCCCATGTCCAATCTAGAAGTCGCGTTGTCACTGTCTGAGGCATATTTTGCTGTTAAAGCAGCAACCTTTTTCCTCTGATACGGGGGTCTAAAATGAGGCAGCTCCTCTTGTTTGGCCTTAACGTCAAACTGTTGAGGTTGATCTCGTGCCTGCTGTGTAGTCGGACCTTTGCCACGATCCTGGTGTTCCCCACCACCGACTTAAGAGTCCGATGTGTCCTGTAAAGAATGAGGAGAGCACTGATCAGGGACTTGAAATCTATCAGGAGTCTTAATTTTCGCGCGATCGTGCAAGTCATAAGTACGCTCAGAAGACTCAGGTATCGGCGAACCAGCACGCAAACCTTGCTTCTGCTGTTACTGCCCCTGTTTTTTATTTTTCCAGCTCTTTTTAGGAAAGAACGGGCACCCATCCTTATCAGTCTGGGCTTTTTGTTGAGTTTGAGATTGAGTTTGCGTTTGAGGAAAAGGCTTAATTCTCAGACTATTGCGCCCTAAGGTTTTATAAGCTTTAGCAATAATCTTTGGCAATTTGCGCTGCTTGTCTATGTCAGCAACAGCCTCCAAGCGTTGTGCCACTTGCAAGCTTAGAGCAACACCCTTAACATTAGCAAGGATCATATCTCAAACAATGTCGAACACCCCCACCAGCCTCATCCCCAACTCCAGAGCCGCCTCGGCCCCATGTTCATCCTGAACACATTTTATCACAGTAGGGAGTAGGGTCATTGAGGGGTGCCGAAACACATCGAATAAACTGCTGCGAACACTCTACCCCAAGTGTTACAATCAGCTAATTCAAGAACTAGGCCTTTAGGTAAACTCATGGTCAGGATCCTGTGTTTTTCCACAGGCATGGTATTTGGAAAAACAGCTTCGAGTTGTCCAAATTTTTCAGCAAGCCAATAAGGAAATTCGTCTTTATTTTGCGGACGCTTGCCCATCACTGAATTAACCATGACAGGACTAATGATTACACGACCAGGTCCCGGTGGTTGTGCAGCAGCGCCAGGTGGTCCCACCTGGAAGTTGCGCAACATGAACTGAATAACAGCTCTATGTATACGTATTAACGAAGTATGCAATACGCGTAGCTCTACAACTGTAGCAGTAAGATAATTTGGTTGCGGGGTATACCCAGCCAAAACAGGCCACGTGGCCCCATCTATCGATAAGGGGCCTAAACGGACTGGTGTCATAGGGTGAGGAAGGGTTCCATTAAACCATATTACATGTTGCCAAGCCATTAGCGGAACTTCAAGATATCTATACGGTCGATAATTTTGCGGAAGGGCAGTGGCAGTATATTCATGAAACAAATGATCTGTCCCATCGACTGCCTGAAAGGTGACCCAAGAATAAAAGACCTCGAATCGGTGAGAAGCATCCGCTTCAACAACAAAAATACGTGCAACACCATCAGCAGGGACCCCATATTGAGTCAAATACGTCATGACCGGTGCGCGGTTAGGTGGTGCTATGGCAACCGCCATAGTCAATAGCAGAGAATAGCAACTTATGTGTGGCAGCGCAACAACGGGTTAAAAAGAAAGAGAAAGACCTTTTAAAATTCAAACTTGAAAAACCTATAAAATATCAATATAGGAGGCTACACCATCACAACTGTCTCCGGGAACAGATGTGAGGGGGATTGTGGACAAGCACAAGCACTACTCAGGAGCCTCGCAGATAAGAACCAGACCAAACGTTGGCAGCACCATGTTGCAGGGATTCTGCACATACAAAGAACTATGCACAGGAAAACAGGACCTCGGTGTGTAGGGGCTGAACCTTCCTACCACTTTAGTACCCAAAATCCCAAAACCGACTAGCTATAGTGTCTCATTCGTTCTCCTACATACTCATGAAGCTACAAATGATTAGACGACCCAGAACACAACACTCCCGACTCTCTCAGGAATCGCGGTAGCAAGACGTACCCTTTCGCTCACTCACTCGTACTTGTCCACAATAAGAATGGTCAGAGTCACTGTTATAGTTCAAAATATTTATTTTAACTATCGTGCTCTATAATGCAGTATACGAGCCACTACCAGCAGCGAAATGCATAAACCTAAAACAATTAGCATTGTTACAATTCCATAGAATATAAAGGGGGATGTCATCATATACAGACAGTGGAAAAAGGACTAAAAGGCCTAACCACCCTCCCCTTGGTAAGGTGAAGTTTATTATATAAAGGAAGATCTCTGGGCTTTGTCAGCAGACCTCATCCCTTAGTGCCTAGATGGAAATTTTACATCATAGGAACAGCATAGCTCTTCTCCCTGGAAAGGTCCCTCTCCAAGTGTGTGTTAGAACAACATGCATCCCCGTAATATCAAAGCACGAGTTTCCAGCAGCGCAGCTGCGTTAGCATGTTTTGTCTAGGTGCTAGGGACTGACCAGAACAGAATAACAAGGGGCATTATTTATCAACCTTGCACATCGTGTTCAGCCCAAACTTCAGGAACAGGCAGAAAACGCAGAAATCAGACAGTTCTCATGTGAAAGGCACAAACAGAGTCTTGCAAAACAAAGTCATGTAGTAACATGTGAAAAAGCAGCATCATGGCATCAGAGCCCATGCTAACTTAGCAATGTCGACAATGACCTTATTGGTCATATAACAATGTCAAAAATGACTTCAGTGTATCTGGCCAGCATTTTCTCATGGGAGCCTCCCCTCACAGGGTCTGCATAGTAGTGGTAATTCTTGGAATAAGATGCCCACATTTACAAGAAATGCCTCCAATAATCCAGTTCCAGTAGATTGCCACATGTACCCCCATAAGCTAAGAATTACCGAGAAGTATGCCATGATCAGAGGAAGACTCTCATGAATAATACACACACAACCTTGCTCACTCGCACTCACTCATTCCTCATCTCTCACTCGTTCTAACAGATTCACATTCACACTCACTTACCCTCTCTCTCATTCTAAATCATATACACTCCTACTCATTCACAAAAATATACTGACACACTCGCTTAGTCACTCATCCACTCTCACTACCTCTCATTGTCTCCTTTTCACTCATTGATTCTCACTCTGACACTCACTCACACTCACAAAGGCACTCTCACAACTCACTCTCACAATTTTAACTTCTCTCTCAATCCCCTCAACCCCCTCACCCATTCTGACTCACTGATACTCACAGTAGCTCACTAACTCTTACTTTCTTAATCTCTCTCCCTCCCTTTTTCACTTACTCATTTTTACTGATAATCACTTTCACTCACTCTAATACTCAGTTACACACACTCACATGCCTAATCTGACTTGAAAACACTCACAAACACACGTATACACATATAGTTACTCACTCATTTAGTCACACTGATTCTCAGTCACTTTTACTCACTCTCATTCACACACAGTCACACCAACAAATACTCACACATGTTCTCGCACTCACTCTCAATCATCTCTATCAGACACACACACACACAGTCTCTCACACTCTCATGCTCTCTTACTCTTACCAATGATTCTCACTCACACACAATCACAAAGGCATTCAGACTCATACCCAATCTCACGCTTTCACACTTATTGTTTCTCATTCCTTCTTACTCACTATTTCTAACTCACTCATATTTACTCACATTACCTCACACCCACTCTTTTCCTCTCACTCACTCCTTCTCTCACGCAGTCTCTGGTATACTGATTATAACTCAGTCACTCACTCTCAGTTACACTCATTCACTCTAATTCACAAACACACTCATATGTACACTTACCCGCTCACTAATTATCCTTCACTGTCACACAAACTCACTCTCACAAATTCAATCTAACACAATCTCACTCACAAATCCCCTCCACAAGGCAACAACTTTGGAATTATTTTTTTCATTACCTACCTCTGCTGGTGACATCTCCATTGCAACAGCAGGTAAAGAATCCAGTGATGGAAACAGGATGCAGCAATGCATGGTACAAAGAAGGAGGCCATGGAGACCACATTTAGTATTTCAGGTGGTTTTTGACTCATCTCTTTTTTTGATTCACTTCATGTCATAAGCTTCATATTTACAAAGTGTAGTATAAATAAAACATTTTGGAACACAAACAAGTGCCTGGGGGCCATCTATTCTTGACAGAGATATTCTTTAATAGCCTGTAGTTGATTCAGGCTCTGTGTTCCCTTTGATTTTGTAAAGACCTTTAGGGATATTGCCAGAGAATTGCAGTGAGAATCAGCTAAACTTAAATGCAGTTTACCACTACACACACACACACACACAGGGCTGATCCCTGCTATATTTCATCCAATAGGCCAATGGACCTTGGATGCTGAATCTGAGAATCAGGCGCTAATCATCACATAAATATTAACCGCAGTCTCTACCTAAGTTCAGTCAATAATGAGAGCTATTGATGATTTGAAGAGATTATTATTATTTTTAAAGTTTGGTAAATTGTCTTTGTTCAGAATCATACATTGTATTCATGTTAGTTTCAAATAATCAATTGTTTACAGAATTGATAGAAATAAATTATTAGTTCAATCAAAG